>CM035167.1:129060761-129780761 GCA_020205615.1 Panax quinquefolius
GAATATTTGTGTATTCATTAATGGTCATGATCATGCCAACAATCGTCCATCAATGCACTACAGACCAATGAGGACTTTTACCACATCATTTGTAACATTACGGTCATGATTACATTGAATAATCCACAGTCATAATCATACCAAGTCCATTTATGCACTATAGGCCTCGAGATGATTTCAAAAAAATATAAACATGAGGATGATGTCAATGATATAAGAATTCAATAAAACAAGTTCAAGAATTAATTTATCCGGAACTAATAATGTCCAAATTGTCAACATGATCTTCGCTTTGTAGAGTAAAATTCAAGAATGCTAAGAAGAATATTTCCATTAAAAGATCTTTGGATAAAGCGCAAAATATCGAGGATATTCCACTAATTTAAGTGGAGTATAGAAGTCAAAACTTTAACCAACCGAGTATAATAAAGAATGGAATAACAAAAGAAATCACCATGCACGCGGTACTTAGATAGGCAAAAGTTATTCTAACGAGAATACTAAATAACGGAACCGGTCGGTAAAATTACACCCAAAGATGATGTTCAACGAATAATAAAGAATGGAATAACAACAGAAATCACCATGCATGCGGTACTTACATGAGACAAAGTTATTCCAACGAGAATACTAATAATGACGGAATCGGTCCCAAGGAAACGCATGATGAGGATATTCCAATAGAATAATAATAAAAATGGAACCAGTCCCATAAAATGCAAAACAGGATATTCCAATGAGAATAATAAAGACGGAATCGGTCCCACAGAAAACGCATATAGACATGATATTCCAAATGAGAATAGTAAAAGACGAAATAATAGAAAAATGTCACCAAGTATAGGGTATCCAGCGATATCTGAGTTATTCCAATGTAATAATAAAGAATGGAATAACGAAATTCTCTTCATGAATAAGAAAGAAAGAATACCCCTTATGAGTACAACAAATAATATTCTCTACCTTAAGAAGAAGAGTACTGGATATATAAGTAGTGAAGTAGTAGAATACTTTCTTCTTTTTCTCTATAGTTTATCTCTACAGAGTTTAAATGAATTCATAAAATAATGAAGGAATGAGCTTCTATTTATAGAAAAATGGATCACGATAATAACTAACTCATGAACGGTCCAGATTGATTTACTTTAATCTGACGGTCCATATTTAAAAGCAAAATCATGTAAATAAAATATAATATATTCTATTTATAATCTAATAAAACGAATAACTTTATTAAAGATTTTACTATACAAACACTATACAGTACTTTATACAAACCACTATGCGAAATAAAATATAATATATTCTAATTATTGTCTAATAAAATAGATAACTTTATAAAAGTATTCTATTTTATATAAAAAGATTTTACTATATGAAACACTATGTAGACACTATATGCAATACTATGCATAATAGAATATAATATATTCTATTTATAGAATAACTTTATAAAAGTATTACATTTTATATAAAAATTTTTACGTATTATTACATTAATAATACCAACAAAAGCGAGTGACTTATCACGTAAGCATCAATAATTAATCTGGTAGTACTACTATTCAACCACGCCAGATTCTTTGTACTTTTTTAACACCGGGTGTTTCAACAGATTAACGATAAAACTTCCGCCGTTATTTTCATAAAGTATTTTTGTCATTTTCTCGATCAAATGAATAATTCCGTTGTGGGGTCCACCAATGATTGTCTTAGATGTCACGAATATTCCCTGTTAAAACGAATATTCTCCGACCAATTGAATATTATATAACAACTTGCGTACTTTGCAAAATTTATAAATATTACCCACAACTATAACATTATATCAATTTCACTCCATAATACTCAAAAATAATATTTATAGAAAATTCATCTTTATTCAAAAAGTTGGGGTTTTACAATCTCCCCTTATGAAATTTCACCCTCGAAATTAGGGTACGTACCTGGTATATTGAAGAGGTAAGGATACCTTGATTTCATATCAGATTTTAACTCCAAAGTCATTTCCTCAACATCGTGGTTTCTCCACAAAACTTTGACTTGAGGTATAACCTTGGAGCGTAGAATATGTTCCTTCTTATCCAAGATTTGAACAGGAACCTCTTCATACGTCAAATCTTCCTCTATTTCGTCCGGTTCTAACTCAATAATTTGGTTCAGGTCTTCCACATATTTACGTAACATGGATATGTGAAAAACGTTATGAACACGAGACATACTTGGCGGTAAAGCGAGTCTATAGGCCACAGTTCCTACTCGATCAAGGATTAAAAATGGGCCGATGAATCGAGGATTGAGCTTTCCTCTCTTTCCAAATCTCGTAACTCCTTTCCATGGAGCAACACGTAACAACACATGATCTCCCTATATCGAATTCCACGTCCTTTCGATGAAGATCAACATACTCTTTTATCGATCTTGTGAGGTTTTTATCGTTGTCGGATCATTTAAATCTTTTACGTAGTCATATGTACCAACTCCGGGTCCCAACAACGTTGCTTCACCCACCTCATCCCGATATCTTTGGAGAATGACACTTTCTTCTATACAACGCTTCGAATGGAGCCATGCCAATACTTGCTTGATAACTGTTGTTGTAAGAAAACTCCACCAATGGTAAGAACTTGTCCCAACTTCCCTTGAAGTCAAGGACATAGAATCTTAATAGATCTTCAAGAGTTTGAATCGTCCTCTCCGACTGCCGTCCGTCTGAGGATGATATGCCGAGCTAAATCGTAAATCCGTGCCCATAGCTTTTTGTAAACTAACCCAAAATCTTGAAGTGAATCTTGGGTCTCGATCAGAAATTATGGATACTGGCATACCATGCACTCTTACAACCTCGTTTATGTACATACGAACAAGACGTTAAAGTGTATAAGTTTCTTGTATCGGTAAGAGATGAGCAGACTTGGTCAATCTATCAACAATAACCCAAATCGCATCTATGCCTTGAGAAACTTTGGGAAGACCGGTAAAGAAATCCATGGTAATGTGCTCCCACTCCCATTCTGGAATTTCAAGTGGTTGCAATGGACCTTTTGGTACTTGATGCTCCGTCTTGACTCGTTGACACGTTAGACACCTTGAGATAAACAACGCTATCTCTCTCTTCATATTGCTCCACCAAAATGTATGACGAATATCATGATACATTTGGTACTCCTAGATGGATTACCAAAGCGGTGTGTTATGCGCCTCCATCATGATTTTATACTTTAAATCAGGGTCGTTAGGAACACAAAGTCTGGAGTTGACTCGAAGTATTCCTTCTTCATCAATTCTTGCTTCCGGCATAGTATCTTCTTGCACTTTCTTCCTCATACGCATTAGCTCCAGGTCTGTAGCTTGAGTAGCTTTAACTTTATCAATTAAAGTCGGTTCTACTCGTATATTCACCATCATCACATGGGTCCTTAGAGTCTTTAACTCTATCTCCATCCTTTGCAAGTAACACAAAATTGGCCTTTGCATTGATAATATCGCATTCGCACTTGCATATGATTTTCTACTCAATGCATCGGCTACCACGTTCGCTTTTCCAGGATGGTATGATCATAATCTTTCAACAGTTCAAGCCAACGTCGTTGTCACATGTTGAGTTCCTTTTGAGTGAAGAAATATTTGAGGCTTTTATGATCCGTAAAGATCTCCACTTTCTCCCCATACAAGTAATGCCTCCAAATCTGTAGTGTGAAGACAATAGCTGCCAACTCTAGATCATGAGTAGGATAATTCCTCTCATATTCTTTGAGTTGTCGTGAGGCATAGGCTATAACTTTCCCATGTTGCATGAGAACACATCCTAACCCTTTTGCTAGAAGCATCATCAGAGATAACAAATCCTCCGAACCGGATGGTATTGTCGAGCAGTCTTTGAAATGAGTCTCCTCTTGAGTTCTTGAAAACTCTTCTCACATTCCTCACTCCAACCGAACTTTGTATCTTTCCGAGTCAGCTGAGTTAGTGGAGTAGCGATTCGAGAAAACCCTTCTACGAATCTCCGATAATAACCAGCTAAGCCGAGAAAGCTACGTACTTCGGTCACTGATTTAGGTTTCTCCCAGATTTGAATAGCTTCAATCCTTGCTGGGTCAATAGATATTCTATGACTTGATACCACGTGCCCAAGGAATGCTACTTCCTCAAGCCAGAACTCGCATTTCTTCAACTTGGCATAAAGCTTATATTCACGAAGCTTTTGAAGTATCAACCTCAGGTGTTGCTCATGATCTTCACGGGTTTTGGAATATATGAGGATGTCATCAATAAAGACAACCACAAAGTGATCCAAATATTCCTTGAATACTCAGTTCATCATATCCATGAAGGCAGTAGGAGCATTAGTCAATCCAAATGACATGACTAGGAATTTATAATGCCTGTACCGAGTTCTGAAAGTCGTCTTTGAAATGTCATCGGTTCTAATCTTCAATTGGTGATATCCGGAACGAAGATCAATCTTTGAAAAGAATTTGGCTCCTTGCAACTGGTCAAATAGGTCATCAATACGTGGAAATGGGTACCTATTTTTGATGGTGACATGATTCAACTCCCGATAATCAATACAAAGTCGCATACTCCCATCTTAATTCTTCACGAATAGAACAGGAGCACCACAAGGAGAAGTACTAGGATGAATAAAGCCAATGTCTAACAATTCCTACAATTGAGTCTTTAACTCACGAAGTTCAATAGAGCCCATTCGATATGGGGCTTTGGAAATGGGTTTTGTCTGGGTTCAAGGTCGATATAAAATTCAATTTCACGCTCACGGGGTAGGCGAGAAGTTCTTGAGGAATACGTCGGAAATTCATTAACAATAGAAATATCATTCAAAACTGACGTATTTTTGTTTAGATCTGTTGTAAGACCCCAACTTTTTAAATAAAGATTAAATTTTCTCGAAATATATTTTTGAATATTATGGTGTGGATTTGATATAATGTTATAGTTGTGGGTATTATTTACAAGTTTTGCAAAGTACGCAAGTTGTTATGTAATATTCGATTGGTCGGGGAATATTCGTTTTAGCAGGGAATATTCATACAACGGCACAATCATTGGTGGATCCCACAACGGAATTATTGTCGGATTGAGAAAATGACAAAAATACTTTATGAAAATAACGGCGGAAGTTTTACCGTTAACTGTTGAAACACCCGGTGTTAAAAGTACAGTTATACGCGTGGTTGCATAGTAGCACACGATATTGATTATTGATGCTTATGTGAGAAGTCACTCAGTTATACTCAATTATTGCTACAGTAATTGCTGCATCATATCTCTCATATTATTGATTCAATTATTGTTACAGTATCATTTGCATAATATTTTATATTATTAAATCAATAATTGAGACGACAAAGTTATTCATATTATTATTTGAAATATTGACAATGTCTAGAAGTTCTGTCAAGGAGAGGTTTGGTCACCTAATTGCGCGCCAATAAGGAGAAATCCTTATCGGAAAGCCTCCTCTTTCTTGGGAACGACCTGGTTGTTAAATATTATGAGTTATAATATTAATGATGAATAAGTTCGTGTTGATTAAAGATGATATTGATAGTTCTATTATGTTGGGATTATTAGTGTTAGTGAAAATCGACATCTATTCCGATGATAATTGATGTCTGGGGGTTATATTGATAAATTGGGTAATTTATCGGATAAATGAGCAATTAATTGCTACTAATTCACATGCTTATATAACTATTTGTTCACATGCGTGTACTATTGAATCACATTCTTGTACTATTAGGGGAGTTGGTGCAAAATTGATAATACTTGCATGACTAAGTTAAAAATGGAGGTATAGATGGAGGTACTATACTGTAATTCGTATTTTTCCACATGATTATACTATTGATTCACATGATTGAACTATTGATTCACATTATTTACTATTAGGGGAGGTGGTGCAAGTTTGATAATAGTTGCAGGACTAAATTAAAAATAAAAGAAAAGTTGGAGGTATTATACTATAATTTTTTGAGCCCCAAAACGTGCAATTATCGAAACTATATTTTTCTATAAATAGAAGCTCATTCTTCATTCATTTATCACCAATTCATAAAATCTTTAGGCGATTATTATAGAGAGAAATTATAGAAAGAAGAAGAGATTCTGCTACCTCACTATTCCAATATCCGCCTAAGGTAGGGAGTATTATTTCTTTCTTATCCATGAAGAGAACTTCATTATTCCATTCTTTATTATTACATTGGAATAACTTTGTATATCTGGGCTACCCTATACTTGGTGAAATTATTACATTATTCCATTCTTTATCATTCTGTTGGAACATCACATCTACATCGTTCTACTGTGGGACTTCAGTTCTCATCTTTATTATTACATTGGAATATCACATGCATGCGTTTTACGAGGACTGATTCCGTCTCTTTATTATTTTGTTGGAATATCTCGTCATACGCTTTTTCTTCTGGCGGGACTGATTCCGTTATTTATTATTCTGTTGGAATAACTTTGCTTGTCTTGATCTATCGCGTATGCCCAGTGATTTCTTTTTTATTCCATTCCTTATTATACTCGGTTGGTTAAAGTTTTGACTTCTATACTCCATCAAATTAGTGGAATATCCTTGATATTTGCGCTTCATCCAGTATCTTTTCATGGAAATATTCTTCTGAGCATTCTTAAATTTTACTCTACAAAGAAGTATCATGTTGACAATTTGGACGTTATTAGTTCCTGGATAAATTAATTCTTGAACTTGTTTTTATTGAATTCTTATATCATTGTCATCTTCCTCATGTTTATATTTTGTTGAAAGTCATCTGTGATCTATAGTGTATAGATGGACTTGGTATGATTATGACAAGGGATTATTCGGTGTAATCACAAATGATGTGAAAAAGTCCTCATTGGCCCGTAGTGCATTGATGGACAGTTGTTGGTATGATCATAACCATTAATGAATACACAAATATTCTTGGCCCGTAGTGCATGGATAATTGTGGTTGTGATACTAAAGAATATCCTTGGCCGTAGTGCAGGGGTGATTCGATGATGTGGATTATTTATTAAGCTTAGTCCCAGCGATAAAAGTGATGAAAAACCTTCTAAATCATAAAAGATAGTAGATTTTATTCTCTACTTGACTCTTTTAATGGATTGCTTGTTCCGCTGCAGTTAAACTTGATGGTTGTTATATTGTATCAGTTTAACACTGTTGAAGGCTAACGATAATATATTCTGCATTATCTTAGTCATAATATTTCCTACTGAGGCTAGTTGAGCTCACCCTTTTACTTTTATTGTTCTCTTCAGGAATTGAGAACGTAGTAGGGACTAGTCGGGGAATGGAGTGACGGACCAGATGATAGCATTAGTAGTCCTCACTATTCAGTGAAATAGTGGAAAATAAATGTAATAATATTGAATTTGAGTTTGTATATTATCTAGACGACAATATTTGTATTAAAACTCACAGCTTATGTTTTGTCGTACTTTACACGACAGTTGTATAATTAAGTTGTATTTGTATTCTGTACCATGTATTTGACGACTCAGAATAGGTGATGTATACCTATTTTGGGGGCGTCACGTCTGTGACGTGGGCTAAAAAAGCTTGACATCCATTTTTTAATAAACGAATAGCTTTATGGCTTGAGATGACTGTGATTGATTTTAATGGTTTGGTTGCTTGAATTCGTATAATAGGTTGATTAGGAATATGAAAGCTAACAACCTTACGAAAACAATCAATTTTAGCATGATGAGTAGTTAACCAATCAATCCTAGAATCACATCAAATGCAAGTATTTTCAATGAAATAAGATCAACGGTAATGTGAAGGTGCCGATTTGAACCAAACAAGACTTATAAGCGATGGATGTAATGAAGGTTTCTCCCAACGGAGTTTCAACGAGATAAGACAAAGTCTAATTTCTTGGTCAAATTTAAACGTTGGCGCAAGTAGGAGAAATAAAAGAATGGGTAGAACCGATATCAAATAAGGTATAGACTTCGCTAGAGTTTATGATAAGCTTACCCGTGATGACCTCATTCGGGTTCCTTGCTTTCTGGGAGGTCACGACAAATGCTCTCCCTTGCACCACCAGCTTTGACTTTTCTGGGACGCCTTTTGGTGCCTCCATCCTAGCTGAACTTGTCTTCGGTGAACGATAAAATCGGGCTAGGTGACCTTCTCTTCCACAATTATAACACGTTTTGGATGGCATCGCGCAGTTTGGACTGATATGTCCCTCCCCTCCGCATTTGAGGCATATGATAGGTGGTCGTTCTCCTTCCTTATGCACGGTTGCTGGTGCAGACGTCTTTTCATCATTGTTGAATCTCCTTTTCTTGAAATGTCCATTTTTACTGTCTTGGCCATGATTACCACCGAAGTGGTTACCATTTCTGGCATGTTGATTCCCTCCACGTTTGTTGTCACCGCTTCGATGACTGATACCACTGGTATTTTCATGCTACCGGCTACTTTCTCTTGGTTGCGTTGACTCATTACCGCGCTCCAATAACTGAGCCCTATTTACAACATCTGAGTACAAACACAGTTTATGAGAAATAAGATATTGACGTATCTTCTGTTTTAAACCTCTTAAATACTTTCGCGTCATTCGCTCCTCATTATCGACCAAATGGGATGCAAACCGGGATAAATCCGCAAATTTAGCCTTGTATTGCGACACGGTCATATTATTTTGTTCCAATTTGATAAACTCCACTTCTTTCATGTGACGAATACTCTCGGGAAAGTACTTGTCGTTGAATAACTATTGGAACTTCTCCTAAGACATCTTGAGTGCGTCAGGCTGGGTACGTTTTACAGATTCCCACCAGTAATCTGCCTCTCCACGCAATATGAAGGTGGCGAAGGGAACCTTTTGCTCCTCGGAGCATCCCAAGACATCAAATATCTTGGTGATCTGCTTTATACATGCTTCCGCCTTAAGTGGTTTTGGCTCTCCAATAAACTCCGGTGGTCCCAGCTCCTTGAACTGTTTAGCGGTGGCCAGTCCAGAGAGTTTCGATGTTCCACCTATATTTCGGACAGGAGCCGCTCTCGCCTGATGTTGCATGAATTGCATAAAGCCTCTGAACAATCCATCATTCATCATTTGGTCCGTGTTGTTGTTTGCATGAGGATTGTCGCCTTCCTGATGCACATTATCCTGATTATTGATATGTGGAGACTCAACGGTCTCTTGTGCTCCATTACTATTCTCAACATTCTCGGATGTCATTTTTAGATACTGCCACAAACCAAGGGTTAGTTGACATGTAACATATTATCTCTAAACTTTGACCAACCAATTTAAATACAAAATAAATTTAAGTAGGTCATACTAGCGAAGGAATTCCCCGTCTCTCCCCTCCTAGTTCTAGTCTCACATCTTAGCCAGGGATCATATCCCTAAGCTTTGATACCAACTGTGACGCCCCCAAAATTAGGTATACATCACCCATCTTGAGTCGCCAGATACATGGTACAGAATTCAAATACAACTATCGTGTACAATACGACAAAACATAAACTGTGAGTTTGAATACAAATATTGTCTACTAGAGAGTATACAAACTCAAAAGGAGTCCTCATTATAATTATTATCACACTATTTCACAGAATAGTGAGGACTACTAATGCACCATCTAGGACCATCACTCTGCTCCCCGACTCGCTCCAAATCGACTATATTCTCATTTCACAAGAGAACAAAGGAAAGAAAAGGTGAGCTCAACTAGTCTAGTAAGAAATATTATGACTAAGATAATGCAGAATAAATTATCATTAGCCTTAAACAGTGTTAAACTGATATAATATAACAAACATCAAGTTTAACTGCAGCGGGACAAGCAATCCATTAGAAGAGTCAAGTAGAGAATAAAATCTACTATCTTCTATGATTTAAAAGGTTTTTCATGACTTTTATCGCTGGGACTTAGCTTAATAAATAATCCACAACATCGAATCACCCCTAAACTATGACCAAGGATATTCTTTAGTATCACGACCACAATTATCCATGCACTACGGGCCAAGAATATTTGTGTATTCATTAATAGTCATGATCATGCCAACAATTGTCCATCAATGCACTACGGGCCAATGAGGACTTTTACCACATCATTTGTAACATTACTATCCATGATTACAATCGAATAATCCTCGGTCATAATCATACCAAGTCCATCTATGCACTATAGGCCACAGATGACTTTCAAAAAAATATAAACATGAGGATGATGTCAATGATATAAGAATTCAATAAAACAAGTTTAAGAATTAATTTATCCAGGAACTAATAATGTCCAAATTGTCAACATGATACTGCTTTGTAGAGTAAAATTCAAGAATGCTAAGAAGAATATTTCCATGAAAAGATCTTTGGATGAAGCCTTGAAATATCAAGGATATTCCACTAATTTCATGGAGTATAGAAGTCAAAACTTTAACCAACCGAGTATAATAAAGAATGGAATAACAAAAGAAATCCTCATGCATGCAGATTGCTTGGCATAGGCGGAGTTATTCCAATAGAATACTAAATAACGGAACCGTGTCGGAGAAATTACATGCCAAGCGGGATGTTCCAACATAATAATAAAGAATGGAATAACAACGAAATCACCATGCATGCGATGCTTGGCATGTAGAAAGTTATTCCAACAAAATACTAATAAGGACGGAATCAGGTCCGACGTAAAACGCAAAGACAGGATATTCCAACAGAATAATAATAAAGACAGAACCAAGTTCGACATAAAACGCACAGATAGGATATTTCAATAGAATAATAAAGATGAAATTAGGTCCAGCGAAAAATGTACAGACAGGATATTCCAACAGCATAGTAAAGACGGAATAATAGAAGAATGTCACCAAGTATAGGGTATCCAGCGTATACAGGTTATTCCAACAGAATAATAAAGAATGTAATAACAGTTGTAAGACCCCAAATTATTAATAAATGAAATTTATTTTCCTCTATTTATTATTTTGAAATAGTAAGGGTTGATTTGATTAATGTGGTTAGTTATGGGTAAAATGTGCAAATATTTTAAATAAGAAGGTGGTTATAAAATATTCATTGTTGTCGGGGAATATTTGTTTGGTCGTGGAATATTCTTGCTGTCGAGAAATATTCGTATGACGGCGCAGTCTTTTGTGGGCCCCATAACGGAAAGAGATTGGATGAAGAAAACGACAAGTATAAGTTGTTTATAAATAACGACGTAGTTATTACCGTTAACACTGTTGGAATACCCGGTGGTTAAAACACAAGATGTCTGGCGTTGTTGCCTGATGAAGACACAGCTTTTGCACCAATTATTGATTCTTACGTAAGAAGGCACTACTAAATAATTGTTACGGATAGAATTCTTTATTCAATATTTTATTTTATTGATTCAATAATTGTTTGCGTTGATATTTTATATTATTGTTGTTTCAATAATTGTCACTACACAAGTATTTTCCATTATCGAAGCTATAATTCATATTTACGAATAATATTATTAGAAAACATTATTGGCAATGTCTAGAAAGTTCATCTAAGGAGAGTTTTGGTCACCTAATTGCGGCCAATGAGGAGAAATTCTTATTAAAAGCCCCTCTTTCCCGTGAATTCACCGGTTGCCGATCTTGTGATTCTCGTAATATTATTTGTGAATAATTAATTATTGATTTATATGATGAGGAAAACATTGATTTTATGTGGATATAGATGGAGAAAATTTTTAAAGTGACAATTGTTGAAAATCGATATTTTATCATTTCTGATAAAATAATATTTTATTATATTATTATAATATAATAATGATGATATTTTTACAATGAATGTGGGATATATGAGTATATGAGGAGGAAGAGTATTTTTGTTGCAAAAGTTGTTTAACACATGTTTTGTGTGTCGGTGGATCCCATTTCTTGACTGAAATTTGATTATAGCCTGTAAAATCATCCGTTTGTGGATTTCGGTCAATTTCTGTTTGGAATTTGGAAACACTTTCTTCTGCAAAGTTGTAGAGAATTGAAGTTCCTATAACGAGTCGTGAGATTTGAATTTTCTGATAAAAGGGATATTTATTATGAATTATTGAAGTTCCGAAGTTCCAAAATAATTGATTTTTGGAAGTTTTAATTATTTTAAATAATAAAAATGTTTTTTATACTTGGTTGACATCATTAGCATGTGCAAGGTGGCTGAGTTCAGATCTTAAAATGTGTGCGTAGGAATTTATATATAATATATTAATATTATATTAAATTTTCTGCTTTGGTGTTCTAAGCATTTTCCTATAAATAGGGTGTTTAGGTTAGAATTGAAAATCACACCAGAAACTACAGATTTCTCTCTCTTTCTCTCTCTATATATTGAGCGTATTCTTGTGAGTATTTTAATACTTTGAGTGTTACTATACGGTGTAAGTTCAAGTCATAGCTTATATCCGGTGTTTCAACTAGAAGTACTGTCTTTACAAGGTAAGGGATGTTATTTTCTTCTCAAATGATATTATTTCTTCAATATCATTATGCTGAAATGTTGGTTGGAAATTTTTATCAAATTTGGAACTTTTTCATGCCGGGGTTACTATTCATGAGTTACTACTATTCACGAGTTACTATTCACGAGTACTATTCACGAAGCGTGATGATATTTTTTTATGAAATTTCTATCTTTTGAGGTCGGAGTTACTATTCACGTATACGGAACTATTCACGAATACGACACTATTCACAGAAAAATTAAATTTTCTTTTCTGTGTCTAAGATTGTCTGTTATGATTCCTATCTTTGATTGGATCTATGTTTTGATCTTCATTCTTGAATTTTACACCAATCTGGTTATTTATGAAGTATTTTTGAACTGAGATTATATAAAGTACGAATCCTTAATACTTGTTCTTTTGTTTCACTGGATTCGTTTTCTTTAAAATATTTTTCATCATCCTCAGTCCTATATGATGATGTTACTGAATATCTTCGGCCTGTAGTGCAAAGATGAATGATTTCTTGATGAATATTTTTGGCTCGTAGTGCAAACATGAACTGGTGTTGAGATGAACATAACCGACTGATTAATATCTTTGGCCCGTAGTGCAAAGATGAACAGGTGTTTAGATGAACATGACCAACTGATGAATATCTTTGGCCTATAGTGCAAAGATGAATATTTGATTCGAGATATACATTGATTGATGTTACAGGGATAAAATATCGACGATGAACTTTTAAATTCATATATAGAAGATAGTAGTTTGCATTCTCTACTTAACTCTTCTAATGAATTATTATTTTCGCTGCGAAGATTGATTTAAAACTGGTTGTCTATTGTATTCTATTAGATTTTTCCCTGTTGAAGACTAACGATAATTTGTTCTATGTTATCTTAGTCATAATGTTCTTTACTGGGCTAGTTGAGCTCACCCTTTTCCTTGTTGTTCCATTTTTCTTCTCAGGAGGCGAGAATGTAGCGAGTACTAGTCGGGGTGTGGAATGATGGTTCCAAAAGTTGTTCTAGTAGTCCTCACTTCTGTAGAATAGTGTATTAATAATTGTAATGAGGACTTATTTGAGTGTGGATATTGTCTAGATGACAATATTTGTATTTAAACTCATAGTTTTTATGTTGTATTAATAAAGTTGTAGTTGCTTCTGTACCATGTATTTTGATGACTCAGAATGGGTGTTGTATACCTATTTTGGGGGCGTCACAGTTGGTATCAGAGCTTAGGGATATGGTCTCTGGCGGAGATCGGGGAATAGTACTAGGAGGGGAGAGACGAGTAATCCTTTGCTAGTGTGTTATACCTAAGCTTATTTATTGGTCAGTTGAAGTATATGGTTAATATGTGATATGTTAATTTGTTTAATTAACCCTTGTTTTATGGCAGTATTTAAGAATGGCAGCTGAGAATATTAACGTTGGAGTTAATGAGACCGTGGAAACACCTTTAATCACCACCCAGGGGAACGTACAACAGGAAGGCAATATTCCTCCTGTAAACAACACCACCGAGCGCAGCGATGAACGACGGGATGTTTAGGAGCTTTTGCGATTCATGCAAAACCAAACGAGGAGACTTCGTGTGCGAGAATATGAGTGGAAATGATAGCAACGCACGGCTTGTCACGGCCAAGCAGTTCAAAGAGTTGGGACCACCAGAATTTAAGGGAAAGCCGGATCCGATCATGGCGGAAACATGGGTCAAGCAAATTACCAAGATATTCGATGTCTTGGGATGCACGGAGAACGAAGGTTCCATTCACCACCTTTATGTTCCAGTGGCGGCGGAGACTCTCGGTGGAGTCTCAGTGAAGCGGACCCACCTGCCGTTTTAGCATGTCTTGGGAAACGCTTTGAAACTTTTTCAACGAAAAATACTTTCACAAAGTATTAGCCATATGAAGGAGGTAGAGTTTATTAGACTAGAACAAAACAACATGGCGATTGTCCCTAATACAAGGCGAAGTTCGCGAGTTATCGAGTTTGCACCTCATTTGGTAGAAAATGAGGAACGAATGACGAGGATGTTTAGAGGTTTAAAACTCAAGATTCGCAATATTTTATCTCTCATAAATTTTCTTTATATTCAGATGTTGTCAACATGGCTCAATTATTAGAAGCGAGATAATGCGAAATACGTTTCAACCAAGGGACCATGAACTGTGGTCACACCGGTGGCGGCGATCATCGAATAATGAAAACCAATGGGAGGAAAACATTCGATAAAAGCGGTAACCACTGGTGGTACTCGTGGCCATGAAAATAGAAGAAGCGAGTGGGGAGATTTTAAAAGAGGAGATTCAACAATGACAACGTGAAGACGTCAACACCAAAGCGAATCGGGTTTTAAGGAGGAGAACGACCACTTACGGTCGTATGCTATAAATGTGGAAAAGAGGGACATATCATTGGCCCGCCCACAACAGCTTTAAGGTATGTTATAACTGTGGAAAGGAAGGACATATCGCTCGAGATTTCATCAGAAAGCGAAACCAAGTCCAATGGGGATGGTGACTCAAAAGGTCATCCCGAGAAAAGTCAAAGTCAACGGTTCTGGAAGAGCGTTTGTCGTGGTCGTCAACATCGAGGAACCCAAACGAGGTGATCACGGGTAAGCTAATCATAAATTCATGCGAAGTTTATACATTACTAGATACCCTGGTGCTACCCATTCATTTATCTCTCTGCTTGTGCTCAACGTTTAAACTTGACTCGAGAAATTAGACTTTGACCTATCTGTGGAAACTCCGTTAGAGAAACTTTCATCATATCCACTTTGTTTATAAATCTTGTTTGATCCAAGTTGGTACCATCACATTACCATTGACCTTATCTCTTTAAAGATACTTGCTTTTGATGTGATTTTAGGGATTGATTGGTTAACTACTCATCATGCCAAAATTGATTGTTTTAAATAAGGTTGTTAGTTTTCATATTCCTAATCAACTTTGTTGTGCGAATTCAAACAACTAAACCATTAAAATCAATCACTATCATATCAAGTCATAAAGCTATTCGTTTATTAAAAAACGGATGTCAAGCTTTCTTAGCCCATGTTATGGATTTGAATAAAGACACGTCAGCTTTGAATAATATTCCTGTTGTTAGTGACTTTTCTGACATATTTCCTGAAGAACTTCCAGGTCTACCCCGAGCGTGAAGTTGAATTCTTTATTGACCTTGAACTTTGGTACAAAGCCCATTTCTAAAACCCCATATCGAATGGCTCCTATTGAACTTCGAGGAGTTAAAGGTCCAACTACGAGGAGTTGTTGGACATCGCTTACATTCGTCCCTAGTACATCTCCTTGGGGTGCTCTGTTTTATTCGTAAAGAAGAAAGACGGGAGTATGCGACTTTATATCGACTAACGAAATTAAACCATGTCACTATCAAGAATAGGTATCCGCTACCTCGTATTGATGACCTATTTGACCCGATTGCAAGGAGCACAATTCTTTTCAAAATCGATCTTAAGCTCGGATATCATCACCAAGGTTAAAAGCGAGGATATTTCAAAGATCGCTTCGAAACTCGGTATGGGCATTATGAATTCTTAGTCATATCTTTTGGATTGACTAATGCTCCTCTTTACTTTCATGGATATGATGAACCGAGTATTCAAGGAATATTTGGATCGGGATCGTTGTTGTCTTTATTGATGACATCCTCATCTATTCCAAAAGCCGTGAAGATCATGAGCGCTATTTGAAGTCGGTAATACTTGCAAAGGCTTCGTGATAACAAGCTATATGCCAAATCAAGAAATGCGAGTTACGGCTTGAGGAAGTAGCATTCCTTGGGCACATGGTGTCAAAACATGGAGTGTCTGTTGACGTGAAGATTGAAGTAATACAAAGTTGGGAACAACCAAAGACGGTGGATCAAGTACGTAACTTTACGGGCTTAGCCGGTTATTATCGAAGATTCGTGGAAGGATTTTCTCGAATTGCTACTCCGATTAACTCACCGACTCGTAAAGATACAAAATTAATTATGGGCGAGGAATGCTAGAAGAGTTTCCAAGATCTGAAGAGAGACTCATTTAAGCACTGTTTTGACAATACCATCTGGTTTGGATGGATTTGTTATCTACAGTGATGCTTCAGGCAAAGGGTTAGGATGTGTTCTCATGCAACATGGGAAAGTCATAGCCTATGCCTCGCGATAACTTAAAGAATATGAGAGGAATTATCCTACTCATGATCTAGAGTTAGCAGTAGTCGTTTTCGCGCTAAAGATCTGGAGGCACTATCTATATGGGGAGAAAGTGGAGATATATTCAGACCATAAAAGCCTCAAATATTTCTTCACTCAAAAAGAACTCAACATGCGCAACGACGTTGGCTCGAAATTGTTGAAAGATTACGACCACACTATTCAATACCATCCTGGAAAAGCAAGCGTGGTAGCCGACGCGTTGAGTAGAAGATCATATCGCGAGAACGAGTGCGATGATGTCAAATATACGATAGAACCGACTTTAATCAAAAAGTTAAAGTTGCTCAAACCACGTACCCGGAGTCGATGCGTATGAAGAAGAAAGTTCAAGAAGGTGCTATTCCAGAAGCAAGAATCGATGAAGAAGGAATACTTCGAGTCCACTCCAGACTTTGTGTTCCTAACGATTCTGATTTGAAGTACAAGATCATGTGTGACGCCCCCAAAATAGGTCCATTCCATCCAACCCATTCTGAGTCGCCAAATACATGGTACGGAAATAACTACAACTTTATTATTACAACATATAAATTGTGAGTTTAAATACGATATTATCTTCTAGACAATATCTATACTCAAATAAATCCTCATCACATTTATTGATACATTATTTTACAAAAATGGTGAGGACTACTAAACAATCCTTTCTAAAACCTTCATTCCATACCCCAGACTAGTACTCGCTACATTCTCGCCTCCACGAGAAGAAAAATGGAACAACAAGGAAAAGGGTGAGCTCAACTAGCCCAAAAAAGAATATTATGACTAAGATAATATACAACAAATTATCGTTAGTCTTCAACAGGAAAAAATCTCGATAGAATACAATAGACAACAAGTTTCGGATCAATATTCGCGGCGAAATAATAATTCATAGAAGAGTTACGTAGAGAATGAAATCTACTATAATCTATGAATTTAACGGTCCATCATCAATATTTTATCCTCAGTAACATCAATCAATATGCATCTGAATCAAATATTCATCTTTTTGCACTACTGAGCCCAAAGATATTCATCGATTAGTCATGTTCATTTAAACACTGCTCATCTTTGCACTCTGAGGCCAAAGATATTAATCAATCGGTCGTGTTCATCTCAACACTGCTTCATCTTTGCACTACTGAGCCAAAGATATTCTTCAAAATCATTCATCTTTTGCACTACTGGGCCAAAGATATTCAATAATATCATCATTTAAGGCGAGGATGATGAAAAATATTTTTAAGAAACGAATCCAAAGAAAACAAAATGACAAGGATTAAGGATTAAGGATTCAGTACTTGGTTTTAGCCACGCCCAAAAATACCTCAAAAATAATCATAGTGGTGTAAAATTCAAGAATGATCAAAACATGGATACAATCGAGTTAGTATCCGAATAGATGTTTTGACTGAAAAGAAGAAATTTTATTTTTAAATTGAATAATCTGTATATCGTGAATAAATCAGAGTATATCGTGAATAGTCTTAGATATCGTGAATAAGTAACTCCGACACCAAAAGATAGAAATTCCACAAAAACATCTTCACGCTTCATGAATAGTACTTTCGTGAATAGTAACTCGTGAATAAGAACTCATGAATAGTAACTCGTGAATAGTAACTCATGAATAGTAACCCATGAATAGAAACCCCGAGGCATGAAAAAGTTCCAAATTTGATAAAACTTCTTGGATCAACATTTCAAAGATAATGATATTGAAGAAATAATATCATTACGAAAAAAATAATATCCCTTACCTCGAAAGATCGGTGATTTAAAAAAAACAGGATATAGGCTATGACTTGGACTTGCCGTATATAGCAATACTCAAAGTATACTCAAAATACTCACAAGAATACGCTCGATTATATAGAGAGAAAAACTTGAGCTTACGGTGTGATTTTCAATTCTAACCTAAGCACCCTATTTATAGGAAATTGCTTAGAACACCAAAGCGAAAAATTTAATAAATTAATATATATATATATATATATATCAAATTCATCACGCCAACCTTAGAATTCAGATCCTAGCATTTCCCACATGCCACCTTCTAGAAAGAAATGATAAAAAACGTTTTCATAAAATAAATAATTAAAACTTACAAAAATTAATTATTTGAGCTTGAACTTCAATAATTCATAATAAATAGCCATTTCATCAGAAAATTCAATCTCGCGAATTTTTATAGGAAATTCAATTGTCTACAACTTTGCGAGAAGAAAGTTTTTCCAAATTCCAAATAGAAATTGATGAAATCCACAAACCAAGCGATTTTACAAAGCTATAATCAAATTTCGATCGATAAATGGGGTCCACATTTACATGTTTAACATGTTTTAAACATTTATTGCAACAAAAATACTCTTCCTCCTCGTATACTCATATATCCCACATTCGTTGTAAAAATATCACCGTTAATATATTATTAAAATAATATATTTAAATGAATTATTTTATCGAGAAAAAGATAAAATATTAATTTTCAACAATTGTCATTTTAAAATTTTCTCCATCTATATCCACATAAAATCAATATTTTCCTCATCATATAAATCAATAATTAATTATTCACAAATAATATTACGTAATCACAATATTGACAACGAGGCGGTTCAGGAAGGGGGCTTTCGAATAAGAATTTCTTCTTCTTGGGCGCCGCAATTAGGTGACCAAACCTCTCCTTAGATAACTTTCTAGACATTGCCAATAATGTTATCTAATAATATTATTCAGATAATATGAATTATTGCTTCGATAATGAAAGATACTGTGTAATGACAATTATTGAAACAACAGCAATATAAAATATCAACGCAGCAATTATTAACTCAATAAAATCTTTGAGCGATGAATTCATCAGAACCATTATTGAGTAGTGCCTTCTTACGTAAGAATCAATAATTGGTGCAATACCAAGTGCTACTGTTCAACAACGCGTATTAGTGTGTTTTAACCACCGGGTATTCCAACAGTATTAACAGTAACAACTACGCCGTTATTTAAAAACAACTTATATTTGTCGTTTTCTTCATCCAATCACTTTCCGTTATGGGGCCCACACATGGTCAGCCATTGCAGGTAAATTAATATTCCCCGACAAGCATTTAATATTCCACGACCACCAAACGAATATTCCCACGATAATGAATATTTTATAACCACTTGCTTAATTTGAAATATTTGCATATTTAACCCTTAACTATCCACATTAATCAAATCAACCCTTACTATTTCAAAATAATAAATAAAGGAAATTCTTTTTATTTAAAAATTTGGGGTCTTACAACCTCCCTCCTTATGAAATTTAGATCCTCGAAATTGACGTGCGTACACAGTGTTTTGAAAAGGTGAGGATACCTCGCTTTCATTTCCGTTTCCAACTCCCGTCATTTTCCTCTATAAGCATGATTCCTCCACAAAACTTTAACTTGTGGTATAACCTTTCTTGTAGGACATGCTCCTTCCTATCCAAAATCTTGACAGGTACCTCCTCATACGTTAAGTCTTCGGCTATCTCGTCCGGTTCTAACTCTATAACGTGGTTCGGGTCTTTCACATATTTACGAAGTACAGATATGTGAAACACATTATGAACACGAGACATACTCGGAGGTAACGCAAGTCTATAGGCTACATTTCCTACTCGGTCAAGAATTTGAAATGGACCGATAAATCGTGGATTGAGCTTTCCTCTCTTCCCAAATCTTGTAACTCCCTTCCATGGAGCAACTCGCAACAATACATGATCCCCTACATTAAATTCCACGTCCTTTCGATGAAGATCCGCATAACTCTTTTGTCGATCTTGTGCCGTTTTGTATACGTTGTCGAATCATTTGGATCTTTTCGGTGAGTCATACGTTTAACTTTCGGGTCCCAACAATGTTGCTTCACCCACCTCATCCCAACATATTGGAGAACGACATTTTTCGTCCATATAATGCTTGAATGGAACCATGCCTATATTTGTTTAATAACTATTGTTTTATGAGGATTCCACCAATGGCAAGTACTTATCCCAACTTCCTTTGAAATCTAGGACACGAGTTTTAATATATCTTCAAGAGTTTGAGTAATCCTTTCGATTGCCCATCCGTTTGAGGATGGTATGCCAAACCTAATCGTAAAATTCGTGCCCATAGCTTTCTAACCCAAAATCATGAAGTGAATCTTGGGTCACGATCTAAAACTATGGATACTCGGCATGCCATGCAATCTCACAATCTCATTTACGTTACATACGAGAAAAAGACGTTCAAGGAATAAGTCTCGTATGATCGGTAAAAAATGAGCGGACTTGGTTAATCTATCAACAATAACCCAAATAGCATTGATGCCTTGAGAAACCGTAGGAAGACCCGTAACAAAATCCATAGTAATGTGTTCCCACTTCCATTCCTAATCTCAAGTGGTTGCAACGGACCCTTAGGTACAAGATGATCCGCCTTTACACGTTGGCAAGTTAAACACATCGAGATAAACTTTGCAATCTCTCTCTTCATATTGTTCCACCAAAATGTATGTCAAGATCACGATACATTTTAGTACTTCGAGATGGATTGCAAATGGCGTATTGTGTGCCTCCATCATAATCTTGTACTTCAAATCGAGTCGTTAGGAACACAAAGTCTAGAGTGGACTCGAAGTATCAATTCTCGCTTACGGAATAGCTCCTTCTTGTACTTTCTTCTTCATACGCATCGACTCCGGAGTCGGTGGCTTGAGCAATCTTAACTTTTTCTATTAAAGTTGGCTCTATGCGATACTTGACATCATCGCACTTTCGTTCCGCATATGATCTTCTACTCATCGCGTCGG
This sequence comes from Panax quinquefolius, assembly GCA_020205615.1. Lineage (NCBI taxonomy): Eukaryota > Viridiplantae > Streptophyta > Magnoliopsida > Apiales > Araliaceae > Panax > Panax quinquefolius. The sequence goes on from CM035167.1 coordinate 129,082,289, forward strand.
CTACCACGTTAAACTTTTCGGGATGGCATGATCGAAACATGTCTTTGAAATGAGTCTCCTCTTGAGTTCTTCGAAGCTCTTCCCACATTCCTTGCTCCATTCGAATTTTGTATCTCTACGAGTCAGCTGCGTTAATGGAATAGCGATTCGAGAATATCCTTCAACGAATCTTCGATAATAACCAACTAAGCCTAGAAAGCTACGTCTTTCGATAACTGACTTAGGTTGCTCTCAACTGTGACTCATATCCCAATCTTGGATAACACGTCACAATGAAACCTATCAGTTTACTATCGCACGAATATGACGTCCCCTACAGAGAGTCTTGCTTAGTGAATTCCACAAAGGAAGTCATAAAATAAAGGCTCGGTACCAAATTCTATAGTTGAATTTTTAACTCCACGAAGTTCAATAGAGCCATTCGATATGAGATTTTAGAAATGAGTTTTGTCTTAGGGTTCAAAGTCGATACAAAATTTAATATCGTGCTTTGGGAGTAAGCCAAGAAATTCTTCAGAAATACGTCGGGAAAATCAATAACAACAAGAATATTATTCAAATCGGCGTGTCTTTATTCAAATCTATAACATGGACTAAGAAAACTTGACATCCGTAATAAACGAATGACTTCATGGCTTGATATGAAAATGTTTGACTACAATGGTTTGATTGCTTGAATTCAATAACAAAGTTGTTTTAGGAATATGAAAACTAACAACCTTACAAAAGCAATCAATTTGGCATGATGAGTAGTTAACCTTAAAATCACATCAAAAGCAAATATCTCTATAGAAATAAGGTTAACGTGTAATGTGATAGTGCCAACTTGAATCAAGCAAGATTTTTAAACAACGGATGTAATGAAAGTTTCTCCTAATGGAGTCTCCACGAGATAGGTCAAAGTTTAATTTCTCCGTAGTCAAGTTCAAACGTTGAGCGCAAAGCAAGAGAGATAAAAGAATGGGTAGAACCCTAGATATCTAGTAAGGTATATACTTCGCAAGAATTTATAATTAACTAACCCGTGCTAACTTCGTTCGGGTTCCTTGCATTTTGACCGATCACGACAAACGCTCTTCCAAGAACCGCTGACTTTGACTTTTCTCGGGACATCCTTTTGAGTCACCATTCCCCGGATCGGGTTTCGATATCGTACAATCTCGAGCGATATGTCCTTCTTTTCCACAATTATAGCATACCTTAAACTGTTGTGGGCAGTTTGGGCTGATATGTCCCTCTTCCCGCATTTGTAACATACGACCGGTGGTCGTTCTCCTCCCTTAAAACTAGTTGCTACTGGCGCTGACGTCTTCACATGGTCGTTGTTGAATCTCCTCTTTTTAAAATCTCCTCCCGACTCGCTTCTTCTATTTTCATGGCCACGAATACCACCAGAGTGGTTACCGCCTTTGTCTGTATTCTTCTTTCTCCGCCGTTATTATCGTTATTACGATGATTTGCTATCTTGATGTATGATCCTCGGTTATGGTCCCTCGGTTGAACGTACTTCGTTATCTCGCTCTAACAATCGCGAGCCCGCTGACAACATCCGAATAGAGAGAAAATTTATGAGAAATGAGATCTTGACGTATGTCGGGTTTCAAACCTCTCGAAACATCTCGTCATACGTTCCTCATTCTCCACCAAATGAGGTGCAAACCTGGATAACTCCGCGAACTTCGCCTCGTACTGGGACACCGTCATGTTATTCTGCTCTAGTCTAATAAACTCCACTTCCTTCATATATTGAATACTTTCGTGGAAGTACTTGTCATTGAACTGCTTCAAACGTCTCCCATGACATCTTGAGTGCAATGGATGGAGTACGCTTCACGATTCCCACCAATGAATCCTTCGCCACGGAACATAAAGGCGGCGAATGGAACTTTCTGTTCCTCCGTGCATCCCAAGACATCGAATATCTTGGTAATTTGTTTGACCCACGTCTCCGCCTTAATCGGATCCGGCTTTCCCCAGAATTCTGGTGGTCCCAACTCTTTGAACTGTTTGGCTGTGACCACCCGTGAATTGCTATCATTTCCTCCTGTATTTTGAACACGAGTCTCCCTCGTCTGATTTTGCATGAACTGCAAAAAGCTTCTAAACATCCCCTCGTTCATCATCTGCTCAGTGGTGTTGTTCACAGGAGGAACATTACCAGCCTGTTGCACGTTCTCCTCGTTGGTGAGTACAGGCATCTCCACGGTCTCATTTACTCCACTGTTAATATTCTCAGTTGACATTCTCAAATACTGTCATAAAATAAGGGTTAATTAAGGAAATCAATATATCACATAATATCCCTATATACTGACCAACTAACAAATAAGCTTAGGTAGGACACACTAGCGAAGGATTTACTCGTCTCTCCCCTCCTAGTTCTATTCCCCGATCTCCGCCAGAGAGATCATATCCTAAGCTCGATACCAATCGCGTGGCGCCCCAAAATAGGTCCATTCCATCCAACCCATTCTGAGTCGCCAAATACATGGTACAGAAATAACTACAACTTTATTATTACAACATATAAACTGTGAGTTTAAATACAGATATTATCTTCTAGACAATATCTATACTCAAATAAATCCTCATCACATTTATTGATACATTATTTTACAAAAATGGTGAGGACTACTAAACAATCCTTTCTAAAACCTTCATTCCATACCCCCACTAAGTACTTCATTACATTCTCGCCTCCCGAGAAGAAAAATGGAATAACAAGGAAAAGGGTGAGCTCAACTAGCCCAATAAAGAATATTATGACTAAGATAATATACAACAAATTATTGTTAGTCTTCAACGAGGAAAAATCGATAGAATATCAATGAGACAACAAGTTTCAGATCAATATTATGCAAATAATAATAATTCATAGAAGAGTTACGTAGAGAATGAAATCTACTATAATCTATGAATTTAACGGTCCATCATCAATATTTTATCCTGTAACATCAATCAATATGCATCTGGAATCAAATATTCATCTTTGCACTACAGAGCCAAAGATATTCATCGATTGGTCATATTCATTTAAACACTGCTCATCTTTACTACAGCCAAAGATATTAATCAATCGGTCATGTTCATCTCAACACTGCTCATCTTTGCACTACAGGCCAAAGATATTCTTCAGAAATCATTCATCTTTTTACTACGAGGCCAAAGATATTCAATAATATCATCATTTAAGGCGAGGATGATGAAAATATTTTTAAGAAACGAATCCAAATAAAACAAAATGACAAGGATTAAGGATTAAGGATTCGTACTTGGTTTTATCCACGCCCAAAAATACCTCAAAATAATCATAGTGGTGTAAAATTCAAGAATGATCAAAACATGGATACAATCGAGTTAGTATCCGAGAATAGATGTTTTGGACGAAAAGAAGAAATTTTATTTTTCTATGAATAGTCACCGTATATCGTGAATAGTGCTTGATATCGTGAATAGTCTTGATATCGTGAATAAGTAACTCCAGACACCAAAAGATAGAAATTCCACAAAACATCTTCACGCTTCATGAATAGTACTAAGTGAATAGTAACTCGTGAATAGTAACTCACATGAATAGTAACTTGTGAATAGTAACTCATGAATAGTAACCCATGAATAGTAACCCCGACATGAAAAAGTTTCAAATTTGATAAAAACTTCAGATCAACATTTCAATTATAATGATATTGAAGAAATAATATCATTCTGAAAAAATAATATCCCTTACCTCGAAAGATCGGTATTTCTTCATTTGAAACAGGATATATAAGCTATGACTTGGACTTGCACTTAGTATAGCAATACTCAAAGTATACTCAAAATACTCACAAGAATACGCCGATAATATAGAGAGAAAACTTGATTTTACGGTGTGATTTTCAATTCTAACCTAAGCACCTATTTATAGAAATTGCTTAGAACACCAAAGCGAAAATTTAATAAATTAATATATATATATATCAAATTCATACGCCAACCTTAGAATTCAGATCCTAGCATTTCCCACATGCCACCTTCTAGAAAGAAATGATAAAAAACGTTTTTCATAAAATAAATAATTAAAACTTACAAAAATTAATTATTTGAGCTTGAACTTCAATAATTCATAATAAATAGCCCTTTCATCAGAAAATTCGAATCTCATGATTTTTATAGGAAATTCAATTGTCTACAACTTTGCAGAAGAAAGTTTTTCCAAATTCCAAATAGAAATTGGCCAAAAATCCACAAGCAGGCGATTTTACGTGTATAATCAAATTTCAAATCAATAAATGGGGTCCAATGACATGTTTAACATGTTTTAAACATTTATTGCAACAAAAATACTCTTCCTCCTCGTATACTCATATATCCCACATTCGTTGTAAAAATATCACCGCTTAATATATTATTAAAATAATATATTTAAATGAATTATTTTATCGAGAAAAGATAAAATATTAATTTTCAACAATTGTCATTTTAAAATTTTTCTCCATCTATATCCACATAAAATCAATATTTTCCTCATCATATAAATCAATAATTAATTATTCACAAATAATATTACGAGAATCACAATATTGACAACCCGTGCGCGGTTCTGAGGAAGAGGGGCTTTCGATAAGAATTTCTTCTTCTTGGCAGCGCAATTAGGTGACCAAACCTCTCCTTAGCGAGAACTTTCTAGACATTGCCAATAATGTTATCTAATAATATTATTCGAGATAATATGAATTATTGCTTCGATAATGAAAGATCTTGTGTAATGACAATTATTGAAACAACAATATATAAAATATCAATGGCAATTATTAACTCAATAAAATCTTGAGCAAGAATTATCGTAACCATTATTGAGTAGTGCCTTCTTACGTAAGAATTAATAATTGGTGCAATACCGGTGTGCTATTCTTGTTCAACAACGCGATTAGTGTGTTTTAACCACCGGTATTCAACAAGATAATCTGGTAATAACTACGCCTGTTATTTAAAAACAACTTATATTTGTCGTTTTCTTCATCCAATCGCTTTCAGTTATGGGGCCCACACACGGTCAATTGCTACCGTCGCATTTAATATTCCCCGAATCGCATTTAATATTCCACGACCAAACGAATATTCCCCAACAACAATGAATATTTTATAACCACTTGCTTAATTTGAAATATTTGCATATTTAACCCTTAACTATCCACATTAATCAAATCAACCCTTACTATTTCAAAATAATAAATAAAGGAAATTCCTTTTTATTTAAAAATTTCGGGGTCTTACATCATGATGGAGGCACACAATACACAATTTGCAATCCATCCTGGAAGTACCAAAATGTATCGTGATCTTCGACATACATTTTGGTGGAACAATATGAAGAGAGAGATTGCAAAGTTTATCTCGAGGTGTTTAACTTATCAACGTGTAAAGGCGGAGCATCAAGTGCCAAAAGGTCCATTGCAACCACTTGAGATTCCGAAATGGAAGTGAGAACACATTACCATGGATTTCGTTACGGGTCTTCCCACGGTTTCTCAAGGCATAAATGCTATTTAGGTTATTGTTGATAGATTAGCCAAGTCTGCTCATTTCTTGCTAATACGGGAGACTTATTCCCTTGAACGTCTTGCTCGTATGTACGTAGATGAGATTGTGAGGTTGCATGGCATGCCAGTATCCATAGTTTCGGATCGTGACCCAAGATTCACTTCAAGATTTTGGATTAGCTTGCAAAAAGCTATGGGACAGATTCTGATTTAGTTCGAGATACCATCCTCAAACGGACGGACAATCAGAGAGGACTATTCAAACTCTTGAAGATTTATTAAGACTCTGTGTCCTAGACTTCAAAGGGAGTTGGGATAAGTATTTACCATTGGTGGAATTCTCCTACAACAACAGTTATCAGGCAAGTATAGGTGTGGCTCCATTTGAAGCATTGTATGGACAAAAGTGTCGCTCTCCAATATGCTGGGATGAGGTGGGAGAAGCAACGTTATTGGGACCAGAGTTGGTACGAATGACTACAGAAAAGATCCAATTGATACGACAACGTATACAAACGGCACAGGATCGACAAAAGAGTTATGCGGATCTTCATCGAAAGGACATAGAATTCAGTATTGGGGATCACGTATTATTGCGTGTTGCTCCATGGAAAGGAGTTACAAGATTTGGGAAGAGAGGAAAGCTCAATCCACGATTTATTGGTCCATTTCAGATTCTTGACCGAGTAGGAAATGTGGCCTATAGACTCGCGTTACCTCCAAGTATATCTCGTGTTCATAATGTTTTTCACGTATCCGTGCTTTGTAAATATATGAAAGACCCGAACCATGTTATTGAGTTAGAACCGGACGAAAAAGCCGAAGACTTAACGTATAAAGAGGTACCTGTCAAGATCTTAGATAGGAAAGAGCATGTCCTACGCACGAAGGTCATACCACAAGTTAAATTTTTGTGGAGAAACCATGCTATTGAGGAAATGACCTGGGAGTTGGAAATGGAAATGAAAGTGAGGTATCCTCATCTTTTCGAAATACCAGGTACGTACGTCAATTTCGAGGACGAAATTTCATAAGGAGGGGAGGTTGTAAGACCCCAAATTATTAATAAATGAAATTTATTTTCCTCTATTTATTATTTTGAAATAGTAAGGGTTGATTTGATTAATGTGGTTAGTTATGGGTAAAATGTGCAAATATTTTAAATAAGCAGGTGGTTATAAAATATTCATTGTTGTCGGGGAATATTTGTTTGGTCGTAGAATATTCTTGCTGTCGGGGAATATTCGTACGACGGCGCAGTCTTTTGTGGGCCCCATAACGGAAAGTGATTGGATGAAGAAAACGACAAGTATAAGTTATTTATAAATAACGACGTAGTTGTTACTGCTAACACCGTTGGAATACCCTTGATTAAAACACGAATACGCGTTGTTGCACAAAGATGGACACCAGTATTGCACCAATTATTAATTCTTACATAAGAAGGCACTACTCAATAATTGTTACAAGAGTTACTGCTCAAAGATTTTATTTTATCGATTCAATAATTGTTTTGCGTTGATATTTTATATTATCGTTGTTTCAATAATTGTCACTACACAATATTTTTCATTATCGGCAATAATTCATATTATCCTAATAATATTATTAGAAAACATTATTGGCAATGTCTAGAAAGTTCTCGTTTAAGGAGAGGTTTGGTCACCTAATCATGCCGCCGTAAAGGAGAAATTCTTATCGAAAACCCCTCTTCCTCGGAACTACCGTCACAAGATCAGTGATTCTCGTAATATTATTTGTTAATAATTAATTATTGATTTACATGATGAGAAAAATATTGATTTTATGTGGATATAGATGGAGAAAATTTTTAAAGTGACAATTGTTGAAAATCGATATTTTATCTTTTCTGATAAAATAGTATTTTATTATATTGTTATAATATAATAATGATGATATTTTTACAATGAATGTGAGATATATGAATATATGAGGAGAAAGAGTATTTTTGCTGCGAAAGTTGTTTAACACATGTTTTGTGTGTCGGTGGACCCCATTTTTTGACTGAAATTTGATTATAGCCTGTAAAATCGCCCGTTTGTGGATTTCGGTCAATTTCTGTTTGGAATTTGGAAAAATTTTCTTCCGCAAAGTTATAGAGAATTGAATTTCCTATAACGAGTCGTGAGATTTGAATTTTCTGATAAAAGGGCTATTTATTGTGAATTATTGAAGTTTCGAAGTTCCGAAATAATTGATTTTTGGAAGTTTTAATTATTTTAAATAATAAAAACGTTTTTTATACTTGGTTAACATCATTAGCATGTGCAAGGTGGCTGAGTTCAGATCTTAAGATGTGTGCGTAGGAATTTATATATAATATATTAATATTATATTAAATTTTCTGCTTTGGTGTTCTAAGCATTTTCCTATAAATAGGGTGCTTAGGTTAGAATTGAAAATCACACCAGAAACTACAGATTTCCCTCTCTTTCTCTTTTTATATATTGAGCGTATTCTTGTGAGTATTTTAATACTTTGAGTGTTGCTATACGGTGTAAGTTCAAGTCATAGCTTATATTCGGTGTTTTAATTAGAAGTACTGTCTTTACAAGGTAAGGGATGTTATTTTCTTCTCAAATGATATTATTTCTTCAATATCATTATGCTGAAATGTTGGTTGAAATTTTTTATCAAATTTGGAACTTTTTCATGTCGGGGTTACTATTCATGAGTTACTATTCATGAGTTACTATTCATCAGTACTATTCACGAAGCGTGATGATGTGTTTTTGTGAAATTTCTATCTTTTGAGGTCGGAGTTACTATTCACGTATACGGCACTATTCACGAATACGACACTATTCACAGAAAAATTAAATTTTCTTTTATGTGTCTTAGATTGTCTGTTATGATTCCTATCTTTGATTGGATCTATGTTTTGATCTTCATTCTTGAATTTTACTACAATCTCGTTATTTATGAAGTATTTTTGAACTGGGATTATATAAAGTACGAATCCTTAATACTTGTTCTTTTGTTTCACTGGATTCGTTTTCTTTAAAATATTTTTCATTATCCTCACCCTAAAATGATGATATTACTAAATATTTTTATTTAGTGCAAAGATGAATGATTTCTTGATGAATATCTTTGGCTCTGTAGTGCAAAGATGAACAGTGTTGAGATGAACATGATCGATCGATTAATATCTTTGGCGTGAGTAGAAGAAGATGAACATGTGTTTAGATGAACATGACTAATCGATGAATATCTTTGGCTCAGAGTGCAAAGATGAATATTTAATTCCAAATATATATTGATTGATGTTACAAGGATAAAATATCGACGATGAACTTTTAAATTCATATATAGAAGATAGTAGTTTGCATTCTCTACTTAACTCTTCTAATGAATTATTATTTCAATCAAGATTGATTTAAAACTGGTTGTCTATTGTATTCTATTAGATTTTTCCCTTTTGAAGACTAACGATAATTTGTTCTATGTTATCTTAGTCATAATGTTCTTTACTGGGCTAGTTGAGCTCACCCTTTTTCTTGTTGTTCTATTTTTCTTCTCAGGAGGCGAGAATGTAGCGAGTACTAGTCGGGGTGTGGAATGATGGTTCTAGAAGTGGTTCTAGTAGTCCTCACTATTCTGTAGAATAGTGTATTAATAATTATAATGAGGACTTATTTGAGTGTGGATATTGTCTAGATGACAATATTTGTATTTAAACTCACAGTTTTTATGTTGTATTAATAAAGTTGTAGTTGTTTCTGTACCATGTATTTTGAAGACTCAGAATGGGTGTTGTATACCTATTTTGGGGGCGTCACAACAGTAGTTCTCTTCATGAATAAGAAAGAAAGAATACCCCTTATGAGTACAATAAATAATATTCCTTACCTTAAGAAGAAGAGTACTGGATATATAAGTAGTGAAGTAGCAGAATACTTTCTTCTTTCTCTCTATAGTTTATCTCTCTAGAGTTTCATTGAATTCGTAAGAAAATAATGAAGGAATGAGCTTCTATTTATAGAAAAATGGACTGCATAGTAACTAACTCATGAACGGTCCAGATTGATTTACTTTAATCTGACGGTCCATATTTAAAGCAAAATCTTTTAAATAAAATATAATATATTCTATTTATAATCTAATAAAACGAATAACTTTATAAAAGATTTTACTATGTAAACACTATGCATGCACTATGCATAATAAAATATAATATATTCTAATTATTGTCTAATAAAATAGATAACTTTATAAAAGTATTCATTTTTTATATAAAAGATTTTACTATGCAAAATACTATGCAGATACTTTAAGCAACACTATCGTAATAGAATATAATATATTCTATTTATAGAATAACTTTATAAAAGTATTCTGCTTTTTATATAAAAAGATTTTCAGATTATTACATTAATAATACCAACAAAACCGAGTGACTTATCACGTAAGCATCAATAATTAATACTGCAGCTACTACTTATGTCGACCACGCCAGACATCGCATTTCTTTAACACCGGTGTTTCAACAGCTTAACAGTAAAACTTTAGCCGTTATTTTCATAAAATATTTTGTCGTTTTTTCAATCCGATAATAATTCCGCTAATGGGGACCACCAATGATTGTGTCGTTATCATTTATATTACCTATTAAAACGAATATTCTCCTAATTAATCGAATATTATATAACAACTTACGTACTTTGCAAAATTTATAAATATTACCCACAACTATAACATTATATCAATTTCACTCCATAATACTCAAAAATAATATTTATAGAAAATTCATCTTTATTCAAAAAGTTGGGGTTTTACAATATATATATATATATATATATATAGGAGATCATGTCTGGAGTCCCAATTTTCTTAAAATGCGAATTTTTTTTTCCTTTTTTTTAAAACAACTAATTTTTTTTTAATATTTTATGGGCGAAATTTTTGCATATCTGATGTTTTTAGGCGTGATTTGGATACATATTTTTGTTATATGTATCCAAATCACGCCAAAAAACATCAGATATGCAAAAATTTCGATTCATAATTTTAAACTTTTTTAGTTGTTTTAAAAAAACCAAAAAAAATGGTCCAATTTAAGAACGTCGGGGATCCCAGTATAGGATCCGGACTCTCTCGCTCTCTCTCTCTCTCTCTCTCTCTATATATATATATATATATATATATATATATATATCGTAAATATCATATGTGGACGGGCTGACATGGCAAATATTGGACTTTATCCCCAAAAATATGTTGATGCACAGATTCGAACCCAAGACCTCCAGTTTGAAATATTAATCCAATGACCACCCAAGCAACTAGGCCCAGTTGCTATTATTTTGAAAGGATTATTATTTAGTATTATTATTATTATTGTTATTATTATTATTAGTACTATTATTATTATTATTATTATTATTATTATTATTACTTTTATTGTTATTATTATTATTATTATTATTATTATTATTATTATTATTATTATTATTATTATTATTATTATTATCATCTTAATTTAAGGCAACATTTTAATAGTCGTTGCAAAAAATTGTATAAAATATGTAATGAAAATAAAAATTGTTGCCAATGAATGTGGTCCATATTAGACAACGAAATATAGCAACAAAAAAACTTTCGTTGCCAACAATGAGAAGAAATCAAGTGGTTAGAAATTTTGCAACGAATTTCTAACGAATTTTGTTTCCAAAATTTGCAATTACTTATGAATTTCGTTGCAAAAAGTGAAAGCCTGACACAATCTGCAACGAAGGACAAGTTTCGTTGCTAAACATACACTTTTAGCAACGACTTTGCCTGAAAAATCATTGATAAAGCCCCATTTTTAGCAACAAAAAAACTTTCGTTGCCCACGATGACGGGAAAACAAGTGGCCGAAAATTTTGCAAAGAATTTCTAACGAAAATTTTTCCCGCCAATGAATTAGCAACGAAATTTTGCAACGACTTATGGATTTCGTTGCAAAAAGTGAAAGCCTGACACAATCTGCAACGAAGGACAAATTTCGTTGCTAAACATATACTTTTAGCAACGACTTATAAAGTCGTTGCCCGAAAAATCGTTGCTAAAGGCCCATTTTTTTGTAGTGCACTAATTAAAATTAGGGTTTTCAATAGGAAACTAGGGTTTAAATAATTAGGGTTACTTAGTTATCATTAGGGTTCCTAAATTAACAATTCAATTTACTAAAATAATAATTAGGGTTTCTAATTTTAGCAATTAGGGTTCCTAATTAGCAAATTAGGGTTTTCGAATATTAATTAGGGTTTTTCCTAATTAACAGTAATTCTATAATATGCACATAATTCATATAACACAATTTCCGACCGACCTTAAACTCTAGTTTTGAGTTTCTAATTATGGTTTATGACAGTATTACTAGGGTTTGTCGTGATACACCATAATTGCCCGACCATTATCAGTCTACACATATACTGTATATATTTATAACACTGAAAAATAAAAATATAATTAATATTATATTATTATTCTCATCCCTCGATCAAAATCCAAATTTAGGGTTTGGATTCCATATCTGGTTTATCTTTCATATATAACATTATTAATTAAGTTAAAAATAATTAACTTAAATAATCTGAACTAAAATTCATATAATAAAATAGTAATTATAATAATTTCAATAATCATTTCATATATTATTTAAATAATATAAAAATCATATTTTCATAAAAATAAATAATAAAGACTTTTCTACTATAAAATTAATTATTATAAGTATATACTTTATAATGATCAATAATTCTAAAATAAAATTATTTGAAATTATTCATGTAATAAATAAATTTTATTTATCACATGTATACATACACATTACTTGGTACATATTCCCATCTTTAAAATAATAAAAAATTTATATGCAAAATTTCTTATTTATTTACATAAAAAATATCTGGTTTACAGGATATGTATTTTCATTTATAGCAGTATGCTAGAAAAGAATGTGTATTGTAACCATTTGGCATATGGATATAAATGATCTTATTTTAGAAGCGTGTTATAAACTTTTAGTTCTTTTCATTTGAGAAATGTCTAAATATGATAGTTAGATAATAAGATGAAAAATTTTGTGATACAGAAAATGCCGCCCAGACGTAGAATAACTGTCCAAGAAGAGTCAGTTAATGATGAGAGAGGACCAGTAGTTCTGATACAGCGACTGGTAGATTTATTGGGAGAAGCTCTAAGGGGAAGGAACGAACCCATACCACCCGTTCCCCAAGCTGTCACAATAACAACCTTCAAAGACTTTAAGAGTGTAGGACCCCCAGAGTTCACGGGAACTACTAACCCGATAGTTGCGCAAACCTGGATCAAGGAGATCGAGAAGGCCTTCACTATAACACGTGTGGGTGAAGACTAGAAGACTGTATTTCCAACATACATGATGAGGGGCGAAGCAAACTATTGGTGGGAAACTAATTAGCAGAGAGCGGGAGAAGGAACAATAACATGGGAGAGATTTATGACACTGTTTTTTGAGACCTATTTTCTGAAGAGTATGAAGAGTAGGATGGAAGTGAAGTTTCTAGAGTTAAAACAAGGAGATATTGCGCAATACGCTGCAAAGTTTAATGAGCTAGCGCAATTTACGGAACACTAAGTTGGGGATGAAGAAAGGAAAGCGAGACGCTTCGAGCAAGGATTGAAGCCGTGGTTGTACAATAAGGTATCAGTCTTTCAGATTGATTCCTTTACGACCTTATTGGAGAAGGCAGTCATTGCGGAAGGTGGCAGTGAGGCCTTAGGTTTATACCATAAGGAGAAGAAGAACAAGAACATCGGTAGTGAGCACCGTGGAGGAAGCAGCAGCGGGGGAAGTAATTCGGGAAAGAGGAAATGGGAAAACAACAATCACAACAAGAGAAACAACAACCAAGGTGGGAGTCTGTTAGGTTTGTAATATTCATAACGCAATCAAATTGCATAAAAAGTGCGGAAGCGTGTAAAAAAACAGAGTTAAAAAAAAATTTTACAAACCATATACCCGGATCACCCTTTATGCATAATTATTAATTAAACGAAAAGATAAAGAATAAAATCATACCCTTGAAGATCGAGCTTCCTCAGGTACAAGTTCACCTCCAAATCCTTTCGCGTTCAATCTTGAATCCACCGGGTTTGGTTCCTTCCTTTGATCAACGTTAGCCACCCAAATGTTTGGCCTCTAGAGGTGATCCACCAAGGAAGAAGAAAATTCAAGAAGATGGGTGTTATGGCTCAAACCCTAGTTTTTCCTATCTCTATAGAAAAAGGGTACTCTCCAAAAAATTGGAATTATTACGTTGTAAAAGTCAACAACTCCCACACCCATAATAAGACTCCTCTTATTTATAGATGTGGGCAACCCACCTTAACAATTAAGGAATTGGGTTTTATTTAATTAATTAAATTCTTTTAATTAATTAAGCTCCCTAATCTTATTAGGGATAATTAATTAAACTCCTTTAACTAATTTTTCCTTCCTAATCCAATTAGGAATAAATGAGAGTACTTATATCAAATTAATTCCTAAACTCTTTTAGAAATTAAAATAATAATAATTGTAATAATATTAATAAGACTCCTCTTATTAATTTATATTTAATATTTCTAAAATATTAAATAATAAATATTAAGCTATTTAATTTATTCTATCACCATAGATTAAATTAAATATACATAACATATTATTACGATTATGCCATTTACTTCTTAAATAATTATTCTTCCTTTTATGGTGTGACCCTTTAGGTTCTCCATATTAAACCTATTGTGAATAAATCAATTAGAACAATTCTAATCTTATTTAAATAAATAAATTAAATAATTAATTTATTTAAATAAATAATATTTATTCTACAATAGGGATAAGCCTCCCTAGCGATCAACGACTTTCCGGATAATATAGATTTCAACATTAATCATTAAAGAACCTTTGAGTAAATAGTTACTGTACAATTCAATCCTTCCACCATACAATGTCCCAATTAAATATAAGACATGGAATTCTTTGTCAAGTCTTATTTTATTTAAATATATGTATTTCGATCCTTAAATGCACAACTCCAAATAATGCAAATTAGAAACTCCTTTCTAATTTCATTACGCATAACCAAGGACTACTGGGTTGTCATTTATCGAATCACATAGGACATTTCTCTTCTTTTATTAGAAGTGGTAGATTCTTTATTGATCATACATTATCTCCATATACAACTTATTATACCCAAGCATACCCTTTGATATACCCTAAAGGTCTTAAGGAATAAGTCAAAGTATAACTCATCATACACAAGATACTATGATGATCTCAAGTCCAAGGATCACTTGTACTACTATCACTACTGAATTCCTATTGACGAGCAAATAAAACTCCATTAGGTATTCCTTAGCGAGCCAATGCTCGATGAACTTATTCTCTAATAAGCACCTACATACTTGCTTTAGTGTCTCCACACAAATGATCATGAGATCAATCATCCTCATCCAATGAACAAGCAACGTATGTACCAATCTATCCGGATTCACTAATCCCTAATTTAGTAATCCATCGATTAGGAACTATTTTAGTTTAAAGCTTTCTAAGAATTTAGATCTCATTAGAATGGTCATCATCATTATTCTAAAAGCATTGCTTAAAACTATGGGTTTATCACATATTATAAAACAGCATCATGTAGATAATTAAAAGCCTTTAATAAATTAATACTTTTTTATTAATAAATGAATAAGATTGTTTACAAAGTATATGCTTTATCATCAAACATGATTGGCTTGTATGCATACTACTTTCAATCTCCCACTTGCACTAAAGCCAATCGTCATGGTATCTTATACTCTTCTTCTCTAGTGACGATTATCCTGGCATTGGATAAGCTTTAGTTAATGGATATGTAATGTTGTTCTTGAGAGTCCACTATCTCTATAGTGATTTCTCATCTTTCAATGATTCTAATAATCAAATGAAAGTGC
Organism: Panax quinquefolius; assembly: GCA_020205615.1. NCBI lineage: Eukaryota > Viridiplantae > Streptophyta > Magnoliopsida > Apiales > Araliaceae > Panax > Panax quinquefolius. Next base: position 129,097,789 of record CM035167.1, read on the forward strand.
CACAACACATGTTTAGATCCAAGATGAGACTTAGAACTATTCCTAGTTACGTAATGAACTTTTAATCCAAACAATCAACTTGCGACTTCATTTATAGCTATGTACTTTGTCTTTATCACTAAACCAAAGAACTCTTTCTTTGTTTGGAACCTTTCCAATTCAACGCACCACCGTTCAAGATAACACCTTTACCTTAAAGTGGATTTTCGGTCGTCTTGGTTGTTCTGAAAACTTGAGTCTGTTAAGCCCTCTAGTTTTAATTTAGACCCACCATGTTTGCTCACATCCTTAGTGCCGGTTAAGAACTTTAAGATGTTTTTCACTGTCTTACAGTGATCTTCTCCAGAATATGACTGATCAACATCAGGTCTCGTATATTTCATTGCATACATGATAGTCACTCATGCGACCTCTCTTTTCAGGAGTCTGTGGGGACTATAAAGAGAGATACACTCCATAGCTCATCAACATGAGACATCTTTTGGAGTTTGCCATGCTAAACGACTTTAGCATCAAATGAATATACGTTCCTTGGGTTAATTCGAGCATCCTCTTAAATCTATCTATATAGATTTATATCCCCAATTAAGATACTCTTCCAAATCATTCATGGAGGAATGTTTAGACAACTTTATCTATACTGATTGTAGCATTGGTATGTCATTCCTTATCCGTAGTATATCAACATATAATACTAGAAATTTCACGACGCTCCCACTGACCCTTTTGTACACACTAGAAGTCTTACCTCATCGAATGTAACTCTGGATCATCATCTTCTATGATCACTCTCCTCATCATCATCATCCATGATGAATCCATACCTCCTAGGTATCTTGATTTTATTCCGATTTACGATTCGGTTGTGGTACAATAGGTCTATCTATAGGTTCCTCTTATTTGACTTATAGTGTTTTGTGGTTCTTGAACTCTTCAAGATCTATTATCCTCCCACTAGCCCTTTCAATGATAAACACCTTTATCTTAGAAGAAAGCGTGTTTTGCAACAAACACCTTTTGCTAAGTAGGATTATAGAACATATACCCTAAACTTACTTTAGGATGTCCCACAAATCGACACTTGTCAAATCTTGTCCCAAGCTTATCCTTTGAAACCTTTTCACATAAGTTGGACAACCCCTTATCTTAACATACTTAAGATTAGGAATCCTCCCTATCCATAACTTTTATGGAGTCTTGGGCCCGGATTTTGAGGTTACCTTTTCGTAGATATGCAGCCATTTCTAGGACGTGACCCTGTGAGGATACCGGGAATGTCGGTAAAATCATTATGGACCGCACCATGTCCAACAAGGTACGATTTTTCATTCGGATACATCAATCAATTATTGCAGATCGGGATGTGCCCATTATGAGAAAACCATTTGAGATGATCTAGAAACTTATTGCACAAGTATTTATTCCTTGATCTAATCAAAGAATCTTAATACTTTGCCAATTTGTTTCATTTCTCAATTCTTTGAACCTTTCAAATAATTCACAATTGTATTTCAAAGAAATACACACATTCAACTCTTTGAATGATCATCTCCTTTTTCTTATACTAGTTTGTTCAATTTGTAAAATATATTTTTCACGTAAGTCAAGTATACAAAATTTATTAAGTAATATTCCAGTTCTATACAAAACATTATTATTATAAATAGAACAACAATTGTTCTTTATTATAATACCAAAGATTTCATTGTCCAACAATAAAATGGAAATAATATTTTTTAACAAGAACTGGAATACAATAACAACTTATTGACTTAATAGATTTGCCCGTAGGCATTGCTAAACTATAAGTTTCTATGGCTAATATGGCAACCTTTGCTACATTCCTAGCACATAGGATTACTTATATTTGTTTAGCTTTCTACTTCTGCTTGGTCCCTTCATAAATCTATATTTATGATAACCAAAGTCGGATCCAATACCCAAGTAGAACCTTGACTTAAAGAAAAATTTACTTCAATCATGAACAAAAATTGTATTGTGACCGAAACTTCACTAAGCTTCTTTTGTTAGCCTCTGCAAGATGCTTCTTGCAGTTTTTTTCCAATGTCCAGGCTTATTGTAGTGGAAGCAAACGCCTTTTGCCATCCATATCGGTTTTGTTCTTATTATCCTTTGTTTACGCCTTTCTATTTACCTTCTTTGAATCGTTCTTCTTTTGGAAAGATCCTTTGGCCCCTACCAAGTAAGACTTGATCTTTCTTGGTTGGAAAGTGACTCTTAACATTTTTCAACATGTTAAGCAAATCAAAGAAAGTCGATATCTAGCTTGTTCATATGAAAAATTCACAACAATTGTGAAAGGAGTCCCGGGTGAGTGCAAGATCAAATCTTGGCTCAACTCTCTCCATCCATGACAAAACCAGTTGTCCTAATTGATCAATCAAATTGATTATGTTAAGAACTTTTGTCTGTACTATAGTGTCATTGGCCATTCTAGATCGGAAGAGCTCCTTAGATATCTGATATCTATCAGTCCTACTTTCCTCACCATCAACTACTTGACGTGCAAGAGTATAGTAGAAGTATCCATAGTTTCAGGCTGACGCTGAAGCTTGTTACTCATGGATACGAGCATGATGCATTGAGCCAACTGTGCATCATCTTGCCATTTTCTAAAAGTAGCAATCTCTTCCTCAGAGGCATTATGCGCAACCATTGCGAGGATAAGGCGATTAAGGACATAAGATAGCTTTTCACCATGAGAACTATTCTCAAATTCCTTAACCAATCCGCTTTAATTAGGTCCTAGGTTAATTTAGCATCTAATATGCTTCGCAAAGTTGATAGTAATTTTAGACATTGTAAAATTACGTAAATGAATTTGTAATTAACAACATTTTAACATACATTCTTTTATTAATTACCAAAATAAATTAGGTCTTGTTTTTTAAATTGGTATCTCCCACTATTTTTTTCTTCAAACTATATTACCCTCACTTATATAGTTCGCAAAAATCTAATTAAAGATTTGCTAGTGAGAATAAGGATCCCATTTCAAATGTATATAGCCTTGTGGTGACACAACAAACTATATATAAATAAATAGGTAGACAACTTTTGTCAATTACATCAACTATGTAACTCCTTATATTTTGCCTCTCAGATTATTTTGATCAAGTGGTGGCACATCCAGAATCAAAATTATCCAAGTTAAGTCCTACCTAGCACTCCATATATTCAAAAAGAAAATATCATCCTTGTGGTGACACAACAAAACAATATTGTTCAATTTTCTTTATAAGCATCAAATGTGATAAATTAACATCTTAAATACTTAATACTTGCCTTGTGGTGACACAACAAACTCATATTAAATATTTAATACTCTATTAATTTTATCATGCTAGAAAGGCTGACGCTCGATATTCCAAATATCTTTGAACGCTTAGGACTTAATATAAAAATTGAGGGGTTTGTTATTAATTTGTCTCATCTTGTTTAGCGCGCATGCACATATATATATAAAATAAGCGTCATATTAATGAACATGCGAAGCATGTTTGCATAATATATAATATATATAGTATAAGCATGCACATATAGAATACTATATTCTACCCGGATTGATTATGGACTTTTATTCTAGTTTGGTTCACTAGAGCCACCAAGTGAACCAAAAGGTCAAACCCTAGGGGTGCAAGAAATAATATTTAAATATAACTATTACATTTAAACCCGGGCTCCATTACAAATGGGTCTTCAAGCGCTTCTTGTCCCTTGATCTCTAATTCTTCAAAATTAATTCTAAATATTCCTATTACAAAACTATTTTAAAATAAATAGAAACCTTGATCAGCAGTCAAGGGGAAGTACATAGGAGAGAGATAGAATTTACATTAAGAAAAATTAGAGAAGGCGAGTCTGCAGACCCCATTTAATAAAACCCATACATTCATGCATCCAACTAAAATAAAATCCAATCGCATTGGTCAATAGTCCATAATCAATCCCATTTATTATCATACACATCACCATATGCATCAATAAATAACATTCATCTCATGAATAATAAACATTTAATATATATATTGATATCATTTAATGGGCAAATTTAGTTAGTATAAAATCTAATTTTTGAATCAAAATAAACTCCTTTATTTAAATCCAAATTTAAATCAAAATAAAACTATTTTATTTTAATTTATCCTATTTTGAATAAAATAAACTATTTTATTTTAATCAAAATCTTTAATCAAAATAAACTCCTTTATTTTAATTAATTATGGAATCCAATTCCATGTATAAAAAAAAAATTATTAAAGGAAACACGGATATTCTTTCCTATTCACAAATAAACTCCTTTATTTTGAATAATATGAAATCTTATTCCATATTTAAATAAACTCCTTTATTTAAGGAAACACGGATTTTCTTTCCTATTCACAAATAAACTCTTTTATTTTGAATAATATGAAATCTTATTTCATATATAAATAAACTCCTTTATTTAAGGAAATATGGAATCTAATTTCAACTCCAATTAGTTAGCATGGAATCCAATTCCAACTCTAATTAGTTAGCATGAAATTCTAATTTTAGAATTAAAATAAACTCTTTTATTTTAATATTTAAAATAAACCTTTTATTTTAAAATTAAAATAAATATTATTTTAATTATAAAATTATTAAGAATATATATATATATATATATAGTATATATATATATATATAACTATTATATATATATAATATAATAACCAAAAAATATATATATATATATATATTATATAAGACGTGTCCAGAAAAAAAATTGGCGAGAAATTATTTACGGATTTCCGTCTTAAAATGTTGTTTTAGTGCCTTGAAAAACCGTAATGCGAAATTTGGTTGTTGGTTATTCAAGTCCTACACGGAAATTAAAAAAAAACCGTGACCTTGTTTTCACCAGAATGTTGCTACGTGGACATAAAAAAACCGCAGCTTCTTTGGCTTTTTCTTATTATTCTGCCTCGATTTCCGTGCAGCTTCATCAATCTCCTTTGATAATCCTGCCAGCTGAAACATCCCTTCCGTGCATGTCCGATTTTTGTGCACTGTTATCGGTATAATAATTTTTTTTTTTTGTTTATTTAATAAATTTTATATAATTAAATTATGCCCAATTAAATTGTTCTAAACACATATCAATATACATATTAAATTTGAACAATTAATAATTCGTATAATGGTTTGGCTCTGATGCCACTGTTAGGTTTGTAATATTCATAACGCAATCAAATTGCATAAAAAGTGCGGAAGCGTGTAAAAAAACAGAGTTAAAAAAAAATTTTACAAACCATATACCCGGATCACCCTTTATGCATAATTATTAATTAAACGAAAAGATAAAGAATAAAATCATACCCTTGAAGATCGAGCTTCCTCAGGTACAAGTTCACCTCCAAATCCTTTCGCGTTCAATCTTGAATCCACCGGGTTTGGTTCCTTCCTTTGATCAACGTTAGCCACCCAAATGTTTGGCCTCTAGAGGTGATCCACCAAGGAAGAAGAAAATTCAAGAAGATGGGTGTTATGGCTCAAACCCTAGTTTTTCCTATCTCTATAGAAAAGGGTACTCTCCAACAAATTGGAATTATTACGTTGTAAAAGTCAACAACTCCCACACCCATAATAAGACTCCTCTTATTTATAGATGTGGGCAACCCACCTTAACAATTAAGGAATTGGGTTTTATTTAATTAATTAAATTCTTTTAATTAATTAAGCTCCCTAATCTTATTAGGGATAATTAATTAAACTCCTTTAACTAATTTTTCCTTCCTAATCCAATTAGGAATAAATGAGAGTACTTATATCAAATTAATTCCTAAACTCTTTTAGAAATTAAAATAATAATAATTGTAATAATATTAATAAGACTCTCTTATTAATTTATATTTAATATTTCTAAAATATTAAATAATAAATATTAAGCTATTTAATTTATTCTATCACCATAGATTAAATTAAATATACATAACATATTATTACGATTATGCCATTTACTTCTTAAATAATTATTCTTCCTTTTATGGTGTGACCCTTTAGGTTCTCCATATTAAACCTAGGTTGTGAATAAATCAATTAGAACAATTCTAATCTTATTTAAATAAATAAATTAAATAATTAATTTATTTAAATAAATAATATTTATTCTACAATAGGGATAAGCCTCCCTAGCGATCAACGACTTTCCAGATAATATAGATTTCAACATTAATCATTAAAGAACCTTTGAGTAAATAGTTACCGTACAATTCAATCCTTCCACCATACAATGTCCCAATTAAATATAAGACATGGAATTATTTATCAAGTCTTATTTTATTTAATTATATGTATTTCGATCCTTAAATGCACAACTCCAAATAATGCAAATTAGAAACTCCTTTCTAATTTCATTCGCCGCCAAGGACTACTGGGTTGTCATTTATCGAATCACATAGGACATTTCTCTTCTTTTATTAGAAGTGGTAGATTCTTTATTGATCATACATTATCTCCATGTACAACTTATTATACCCAAGCATACCCTTTGATATACCCTAAGGGTCTTAAGGAATAAGTCAAAGTATAACTCATCATACACAAGATACTATGATGATCTCAAGTCCAAGGATCACTTGTACTACTATCACTACAGAATTCCTATTGACAGCAAAAATAAAACTCCATTAGGTATTCCTTAGCGAGCCAATGCTCAAAGAACTTATTCTCTAATAAGCACCTACATACTTGCTTTAGTGTCTCCACACAAATGATCATGAGATCAATCATCCTCATCCAATGAACAAGCAACGTATGTACCAATCTATCCGGATTCACTAATCCCCAATTTAGTAATCCATCGATTGGGAACTATTTTAGTTTTAAGCTTTCTAAGAATTTAGATCTCATTAGAATGGTCATCATCATTATTCTAAAAGCATTGCTTAAAACTATGGGTTTATCACATATTATAAAACAGCATCATATAGATAATTAAAAGCCTTTAATAAATTAATACTTTTTTATTAATAAATGAATAAGATTGTTTACAAAGTATATGCTTTATCATCAAACATGATTGGCTTGTATGCATACTACTTTCAGAGTCACCATGAAAACTTCAAGAAAAGGACCGAAGCTTGCAACAAATGTGGAAGAAACCATCAGGGAGAATGCTGGAAAGGAAAGACCACTTGCTATAATTGTGACCAAGAGGGGCACATCTCGCCAAATGCCCAAAGCCAAAGAAGATCATAGGATGTTTTGCTTATGGATCGACAGAGCACCAGATAAAGGATTGCCCGAAGAAAGGAAGTAGTAGAGCTGTCGGAGGCCAGGGAGGAGGGAGCAAGTTAATGATTGGTTGACCTGTACAACCCAACCGATCGACCACTCGAACCTTTAACATGACCGTCCATGATGCAGTGGCTACGAAGGACGTGGTGTCATGTATAATCCCAATCAATAATATAAATGCTTATATATTATTTGATTCAGGTGCCACTTGTTCTTTTGTATCTGAAGAATTTGCTAGTAAATTTAAAACACCCCTAGAACGTTTAGAAGATTCCTTGAACATAGAGGTTGCGAATAAGGAAATAATCCATGTAGAATACGTTTATCGAAATTGTCGCGCAAACATTAAAGAACATGAACTGAGCGTAGACTTGATTCCTATTAAACTGGGAGAATTTGACGTAATACTGGGAATGGATTGGTTATATAACCATGCAGCGATAATTGACTATCAGAACAAGTGTGTGAACCTTCAGACTCCGAGTAAGTCTAAGGTAGTGTTTCATGGTAGCTCATCGCTTAAGCAATCGTGTAATACCCGATAATTTCCACATATTAATAAATAAATATATTAATGAAAATGAATATTTATTTGAATTAAAATAATGTTTGTGTTATATGATGAGTTACTCAATTATATAATTGAGAATATATGGAAATTGTGGTAAACTCGTTGAAAGCCTTGTGTGGCATAGTGATGGGAAATACTAATAGTAATGTTAATCGGCGAAGAAATTATAAAATGAGCAATTAAGTAATATTAATTGTTAATTGTTGTTGTAGTATACTATTAGTTGTTTATTGATGTGTGGAATATTAATTACTTGATAATGGGGATTAATTAATGATTATTAATTTTTATGTTAATTAATTGATAATGGTTGTGGTAGAATATTGACTAATTAATAATGGTAGTTAATTAATAATATATGATTATTATTGCTAGCAAATATAATAAGGATTAATGACTATATACCGTAATCAATAAATAGAATGGTATGATTTATTTAATTTATGAAGACATGTGATATTATATGATTCTTACAATTAATAAGAAGATGTGGTGTGACACATTAGTATGACTATGTAATATATATAAACTATATAATAAAGTGTAAGGAATTATAAGTTGCAAAAACAATTATCTATGTGACAATATGTATGTGGGTGTATTAAAATAATATACCATGAACATACCATGAACACATTGTAAACTATCATTTTGATAAAATGTACATGGATTATATGTATGTTGCATAACATCTACTACCTTGAAATGTTGGGTCATGTTGTGACATTAGGTTATAATTATGGTTGAGATGTGTATTAAACATATGACATAAGAGTGAGAATGTGACGCCCCCAAAATAGGAATACATCACCTATTCTGAGTCGCCAAATACATGGTACAGAATACAAATACAATCTTAAATATACAACATGAGCTGTGAGTTTGAATACAAATATTGTTTACTAGAGATTATACAATCTCAAAAGGAGTCTTCATTACTATTATTATCACACTATTTCACAGAATAGTGAGGACTACTAATGCAAACATCTAGGACCATCACTCTGTTCCCCGACTTGTCCTAGCTACGTTATCATTTCCTGAAGAGAACAGTGAAAGAAAGGGTGAGCTCAACTAGCCCAGTAAGAAATATTTTGACTAAGATAATGCAGAATAAATTATCATTAGCCTTCAACAGTATAACAACTGATAGAATATAATAGACAATAAGTTTTAGATCAAAAACTGCAGCGGAATAAACAATCCATTAGAAGAGTCAAGTAAAATATAAAATCTACTATCTTCTATGATTTAAAAGTTTTTCACTAACTTTATCACGAGACTCAAACAATAAATAATCCACATCATTAACTCATCCCCGCACTACAGGCCAAGGATATTTTTAGTATCACAACCACAAATTATCCATGCACTACAGGCCAAAGATAATCGTGTTTTAATCAACGGTCCTGATCATGCCATAAAACAATTCATCTTTTGCACCTTGGTCAAGAGAATCCATAGCCATAATCATACCAAAAAGCGTCCATCAATGCACTACGGGACGATGAGGACTTTTACCACATCATTTGTAACATTACTAATGCCATGATTACAATCAATAATCCTCGGTCATAATCATACCAAGTCCATCTATGCACTATAGGCCACAGATGACTTTTAAAAAAATATAAACATGAGGATGATGACAATGATATAAGAATTCAATAAAACAAGTTCAAGAATTAATTTATCCAGGAACTAATAATGTCCAAATTGTCAACATGATACATCTTTGTAGAGGAAAATTTAATAAATGCTTAGAAGAATATTTCCATGAAAAGATATTGGATGAAGCGCAAATATCAAGGATATTCCACTAATTTCATGGAGTATAGAAGTCAAAACTTTAACCAACTGAGTATAATAAAGAATGGAACAACAAAAGAAATCACCATGTATGCGATATCAGATGACAAAGTATTCCAACAGAATACTAAATAACGGAACCAAAGTCAAGCAAAAAAAAGTCGCAAGCGGGATGTTCCAACGAATAATAAAGAATAAAATAACAACAAAATCACCATGCATGTCGTACTTAGATAGATAAGGTTATTCCAATGTAATACTAATAAATGCGGAATCAGTCCGTGTAAACACACGCATGAGCGAGGATATTCCAATGTAATAATAATAAAGATTTTAACCAGTCCCATAAAACGCATGCATGCACGAGATATTCCAACAAAATAATAAAGATTTTAATCAGTCCGACGTAAAACGCATGCATGACGATATATTCAAATGTAATAATAAAGACTTATAATAGAAGAATGTCACCAAGTATAGGGTAGCCAGCGATATCAAAAGTTATTCCAATAGAATAATAAAGAATGGAATAACGTGTTCTTCTCTTCATGAATACAAAAAGAAATAATACTCCCTACGAGTACAACAAATAATATTCCCTACCTTAAAAAAAACTGGATACTGGAATAGTGAGGTAGCAGACTTCTCTTCTTCTTTCTCCTATAATTTCTCTCTATAATAATTGCTCTAAAGCTTTTGTGAATTGGTGAGAAATGAAGGAAGAATGAGCTTCTATTTATAGAAAAATATAGTTTTGATAATTGCACGTTTTGGGGCTCGAAATATTACAGTATAATATCTTCCTCTTTTTCTTCATTTTTAATTTAGTCCTGCAAGTATTATCAAACTTGCACCAACTCCTCTAATAGTAAATAATGTGAATCAATAGTAAATCATATGACTCAATAGTTCTAATCATGTGATAAAAATAATTACAGTATAATACCTCTATCTATACCTCCATTTTTAACTTAGTCATGCAAGTATTATCAATTTTGCACCAACTCCCCTAATAGTACAAGAATGTGATTCAATAGTACACACATGTGAACAAATAGTTATATAAGCATGTGAATTAGTAGCTCATTTATCCGATAAATTACCCGATTTATTAATATAACCCCTAAACATCAATTATCATCGGAATAGATGTCGATTTTCACTAACACAAACAATTCCAACATAATGAAACTATTTTTATCAACAATATAAATTTTGAACTTTCGAAGTTTGACTTTTCCTGAAAAAGTCAACTGTTGACTTTTTGACCAAATAGTGAATCATAGAAAATTTTGTGTGTATAGACTATTTTTACTAATTTCATTGTTCCAGACTCAAATATCATGTCCGCGTCTCCCAATTCAACTCTGAACACAACTTCAAGTATAATAACATTCATCATTAATATTATAACTCCCAATATTTAACAACCAGGTCGTTCTCAAGAAAGAGGGGGCTTTCTGATACGGATTTCTCTTTATTGGCGCGTAATTAGGTGACTAAACCTCTCCTTGACAGAACTTCTTGACATTGTCAATATTGTAAATAATAATATGAATAACTTTACCGTCTCAATCATTTATTTAATAATATAACATATTATGCAGGATGATACTGTGACAATAATTGAATCAATAATATGAGAGATATGATGCAGCAATTACTGTAGCAATAATTGAGTATAACTGAGTGACTTCTCACGTAAGCATCAATAATCAATACCGTGTGCTACTATGCAACCACGCTTATTACTGTACTTTTAACACCGGGTGTTTCAACAGTTAACGGTAAAACTTCCGCCGTTATTTTCATAAAGTATTTTTTATCGCTTTCTCGATCCGACAATAATTACATTAAGGGGTCCACCAATGATTGTACCGTCATACGGATATTCCCCGACAAAAAGAATATTCCCCGACCAATCGAATATTATATAACAACTTGCGTACTTTGCAAAATTTATAAATACTACCCACAACTATAATATTATATCAAATCCACTCCATAATATATAAAAAGTAAAAAATAAAAAATTATTTCGAGAAAATTAAATATTTATTCATAAAATTTGGGGTCTCACAATCTTCCCTCATTATGGAATTTCTCCCTCGAAATTTACGTGCATACCTGGAATGCCGAAGAGATGAGGATACCCTGACTTCATTTCAGATTCTAAGTCTTGAGGTATAACCTTTGAGTGTTGAATACGATCCTTCTTATCCGAGATTTTAAAATGTATCTCATCATACGTTAAATCATCCGCTATCTCGTCCGGTTCTAAATTAATAATGTGGTTCGGGTCGTCCAGATATTTATGTAACATCGATATGTTATGAACACGCGACATAGTTGACGGTAAAACGAGTCTATAAGCCACAGTTCCTACTCGATCGAGGATTTCAAATGGGTCAATTAAATCTAGGGTTGAGATTTTCTCTCTTCATCGATTCTTGCTTCTAGAATAACGCCCTCTTGAACCTTCTTCATTCATCAGCTTTGAGTATGTAGCTTGAGCGGCTTTAACTTTATCGATTAAAGTCAATTCTAATCGTATATTCATTATCTTCACGTGGGTTCCTAGATTCTTTAACTCTATCTTCATCATTTATAAGTCGTACGAAATGGGTCTTTGTGTTAACAATATCGCACTCGTAAACGCATACGATCTTCTACTCAACACGTCAGCTACCACGTTCGCTTTTCCACGATGGTATTGAATGGTACGATCGTAATCTTCAACAGCTCGAGCCAACGTCTTTAGCACATGTTACGTTCATTTTAAGTAAAGAAATATTGAGGGTTTTAGAAATGCGTTTTGTACTAGGGTCAATACAAAATTCGATTTCACGCTCTAGGGTAGGCTAAGAAGTCTTCAAGAATACGTCAGGAAATCTATTAACAATAGAAATGTCATTCAAAACTGTGACTCTCATCCAAGACTTGGATAGTACGTCACATGGATACCTATCAACTTGCCATCGTCATTCACAGTGTCGCCTACAGAAAGTCTAGCTTCGGTGCATTCCACACAAGGAAGTCAACAACGAAAGGACCGAGGCTCTTTACTTATGGCTTGATATGACCATGATTGACTTTAGTGATTTGGCTGCTTGAATTCGCATAACAGGTTGGTTAGAAATATGAAAGCTAACAACCTTACGAAAAGCATGATGAGTAGTTAACCAATCGATTCCTAAAATGACATCAAAGGCAAGTATTTTCAAAGAGATACGATTGACAGGTAACGTGAAAGTGTTGATTTGAACAAGATTTATAAATAGTGGAGGTAATGAAGGTTTCTCCCAACTGAGTTTCAACAGATAAATCAAAATCTAACTTCTCCAGAGTTAAATTCAAACATTGAACACAACTAGGTGAAATAAAAGAGCGAGTAGAACCGGTATCTAACAAAGTATAGACTTCGCAAGAGTTTATGACTAACATACCCGTGATAATTTTATTCAGGTTCCTCGTCAAGAAAAAAAAATGCTCTCTTAAACTACCGGCTTTGGCTTGTCTGGGACATCCTTTGGCATCACTATCCCAGCTGGAATTGACTTCACTATACAACAAAATCGAGCTAGGTGACCTTCTCTTCCGCAATTAAAACACGCTTTGATTATCACGTACGGTTTGACTCGATGTGTCCCTCCCCCGTCCGCATTTGAAACATACGACTGGTGTTCGTTCTTCTTCATTTGAAACGGGTGCTGGTGCCGACGTCTTCACGTCATTGTTGAACCTGCTCTTCTTGAAATGTCCATTCTTATTGTTTTGGCCATGATTACCACCGAAATGGTTACCATTCATGGCATGATAATTTCCCCCACGATGGTTATCATTGTTCCGATGGCCGTTGCCACCAGTACGATTACTATCATGTTGTTGGTCATTGCCTTTTGGTTGTGCTGACTCGTTATCGCGTTCCAATAACTGAGCCCTATTCACAACATCTGAATATAAACAAAGTTTTTCAGAAATGAGGTATTGACGTATATTGGGTTTCAAACCTCTTAAAAACATTCGCGCCATTCGCTCCTCATTATCGACCAAATGGGATGCAACCAGAGACAACTTCGGCAAACTTAGCCTCGTCTCGCGACACGCTTTATTATTGTTTTGCTCTAGCTTAATGAACTCCACCTCCTTCATGTGACGAATACTTTCGGAAAGTACTTGTCGTTGAATGCGACTCTTGAACTTCCCCCAAGACATCTTGAGTGCATCGATGCAGGTGCGTTTCTGATTCCCACCAGTAATTTGCCTTTTCACGCAACATAAAGGTGGCAAAGGGAACCTTTTGCTCCTCTGAGCATCCCAAGACATCAAATATCTTGGTGATCTATTTTAACCATGTCTCCGCCTTAAGTGGTTTTGGCTTTCCCAAAAAGTCTGGTGGTCCCAGCTCCTTGAACTGCTTAGCTATGACCAACCGTGGGTTGCCATTGTTTCCTCCTGCATTATGAACAGGAGTCTCTCTCGTCTAGTGTTACATGAATTCTAAAAAGCTCCTAAACGTACCGTCGTTCGTCAATTGATCAGTGTTGTTGTTTACAAGAGGATTATCGCCATCCTGTTGTACATTGTCCTGATTATTGATCTGTGGAGACTCAACGGTCTCCTGTGCTCCATTGCTATTCTCAACATTCTCGGATGTCATTTTCAAATACTGCCACAAAACAAGGATTAATTAACATGTCACATATTATCCCTATACTCTGACCGACCAATTAAATATCAAATAAACTTAGGTAGGTCATACTAGCGAAAGAATTCCCCGTCTCTCCCCTCCTAGTTCTTGTCTCACATCTCAGCTAGGGATCATATCCCTAAGCTTTGATACCAACTGTGACGCCCCCAAAATAGGAATATATCACCTATTCTGAGTCGCCAAATACATGGTACATAATACAAATACAATCTTAAATATACAACATGAGTTGTGAGTTTGAATACAAATATTGTTTACTAGAGATTATACAAACTCAAAAGGAGTCCTCATTACTATTATTATCACACTATTTCACAGAATAGTGAGGACTACTAATGCAAACATCTAGGACCATCACTCTGTTCCCCGACTTGTCCCAGCTACGTTCTCATTTCCTGAAGAGAACAGTGAAAGAAAGGGTGAGCTCAACTAGCCCAGTAAGAAATATTATGAATAAGATAATGCAGAATAAATTATCATTAACCTTCAATAGTATAACAACTGATAGAATATAATAGAAAACAAGTTTTAGATCAAAAACTGCAGGGGAATAAACAATCCATTAGAAGAGTCAAGTAAAATATAAAATCTACTATCTTCTATGATTTAAAAAGTTTTTCACCAACTTTATCACTGAGACTCAGCTTAATAAATAATCCACATCATTAACTCATCCCTGCACTACAGGCCAAGGATATTTTTAGTATCACAACCACAAATTATCCATGCACTACAGGCCAAAGATAATCGTGTTTTCATCAACGGTCCTGATCATGCCATAAAACAATTCATCTTTGCACCCTTGGCTAAAGAGAATCCATAGCCATAATCATACCAAAAACTGTCCATCAATGCACTACGGGCCAATGAGGACTTTTACCACATCATTTGTAACATTACGGTCATGATTACACCGAATAATCCTTGGTCATAATCATACCAAGTCCATCTATGCACTATAGGCCACAGATGACTTTTAAAAAAATATAAACATGAGGATGATGACAATGATATAAGAATTCAATAAAACAAGTTCAAGAATTAATTTATCCAGGAACTAATAATGTCCAAATTGGTGAGAAATGAAGGAAGAATGAGCTTCTATTTATAGGAAAATATAGTTTCGATAATTGCACGTTTTGGGGCTCAAAATATTACAGTATAATACCTTCCTCTTTTTCTTCATTTTTAATTTAGTCCTGCAAGTATTATCAAACTTGCACCAACTCCCCTAATAGTAAATAATGTGAATCAATAGTAAATCATGTGACTCAATAGTTCTAATCATGTGATAAAAACAATTACAGTATAATACCTCCATCTATACCTCCATTTTTAACTTAGTCATGCAAGTATTATCAATTTTGCACCAACTCCCCTAATAGTACAAGAATGTGATTCAATAGTACACACATGTGAACAAATAGTTATATAAGCATGTGAATTAGTAGCAATTAATTGCTCATTTATCCGATAAATTACCCGATTTATCAATATAACCCCCAGACATCAATTATCATCGGAATAGATGTCGATTTTCACTAACACAAACAATTCCAACATAATGAAACTATTTTTATCAACAATATAAATTTTGAAATTTTGAAGTTTGACTTTTCCCGAAAAAGTAAACTGTTGACTTTTTGACCAAATAGTGAATCCCGAAAAATTTTGTGTTTATAGACTATTTTTACTAATTTCATCGTTCCAGACTCAAATATCATGTCCGCGTCTCCCAATTCAACTCCGAACACAACTTCAATTTTAATAACATTCATCATTAATATTATAACTCACAATATTTAACAACCAGGTCGTTCCCAGGAAAGAGGGGGCTTTTCGATAAGTATTTTTCTTTATTGGCGCGCAATTAGGTGACCAAACCTCTCCTTGACAGAACTTCTAGATATTGTCAATATTGCAAATAATAATATGAATAAATTTGTCGTCTCAATCATTGATTTAATAATATAACATATTATGCAGGATGATACTGTGACAATAATTGAATCAATAATATGAGAGATATGATGCAGTAATTACTGTAGCAATAATTGAGTATAACTGAGTGACTTCTCACGTAAGAATCAATAATCAATACACATACTACTATGCAACAACGTGTATTATTGTACTTTTTTAACACGTGTGTTTCAACAGCTAATGATGAAAACTTTTCGCCATTATTTTCATAAAGTATTTTTGTCATTTTCTCAATCTGACAATAATTCTGTTGTGGGGTCCACCAATGATTGTATCGTCGTACGGATATTCCCCGACAAAAAGAATATTCCCCGACCAATTGAATATTATATAACAACTTGCATACTTTGCAAAATTTATAAATACTACCCACAACTATAACATTATATCAAATCCACTCCATAATATATAAAAAATAAAAAATAAAAAATAATTTCAAGAAAATTAAATATTTATTCATAAAATCTGGGGTCTCACAGAGAATGTGTAGGATTATACAAGAATGCTAGTTATATTGTTTGTCCCAAATTGAGTGTCCCATTTACCCCTCATTTCTCATTCACGTGTACTAGAAAAAGGCTAGCCTATGTTCTTCATTTTCTTCCAACTCTCTAGCTCATGATCATGGGGGAGTGGTTATCATGATGAGTTCCAACAACCAATCTATCAACTCCTTCTTATACTTCATGCAATACCTTAATCCTTTGGATTAAGTTCTTGGATAATGGCTTAACATGGTCAAGAGATTTTCTATAAATTAAACACTTCGTTTCATTCTTTGTGTTGCTTGAATTGTTTGAGAGGTGCAATAGGGAGTGTGAGATGCTGAGAAATTGAGGGAGTGCAATCATTGTTTTGAAGAATTCCATTAAGCTTCTAGAGGTATAATTCTACTTTAATATTCTTGAGTTTGAGTTTTGTCAAATTCTAGAATTTGTTAGATCCTCTTTTAATTGATGAAGAATAGCATGGTATTGTGTTATCTGAGTTGGTACACATGTTTTGGAACATGGTAACTGGTCTGGTTGCAGGTGTAGCATCTCTTGTGTTAAGGCTCTACTTCTGCAGAGCCATTTTTTTTATCTGTTAGTTGAAGTGGCGCGGTACGCCGCCACTTCCATAAACTATACCGATGCGATGCGCATGGTACTTTTATTAGATACTGATTTGTGGTTTTTGATTTGTTTTGAGCATACTATGATAGTTAGGTTAAGCTTATAAATGACCCTATCATATGGTTAGATATTGTTTTGAACATGTTATGTTGTTTTAGCTTGATTTGAGCTAAGTTTTCAAGAAAACTTCGAGTTTTGGAAAAACGAGAAATGGTAAACTTGAATAATGCATATTTTGATCCTGCAAGCATGTTAGTATGGTTTTGAAATGCATGTCAGACATACTAACTTAAGTATATGAGTTTCATATTGAAGCATGAACATGTTAGACTTATTAGTAAGCTTTGCTAATGAAAATGCTATCTTTGAACATGAATGTTGATGTGCTACTTGGAAAGTTGAAATCTAATAATTGTGAAGATGTCGAATAATACTCTTAGACTCACTCATGTATCATAAATATATATATCATTATACTTAGGTATCGTAATTCAAAGAAAGCATAAAGGAAGCATATTTCAAAACAAAGCGAGGTTAATGACACGTATGTGATATGAATACTCACAAACATTTCTAATATGAGTTATGTGACTACTTTGTATGTTTAAAGAACCAAGCATGTTGAAATTTGTGATTTCATAACCTTAAATAGCCTTAAATTATTGAGATGTCTAAATTAGAACCATAATATGCAAGAGGGGACATAGATTGAACTGGAAAGATACGAAAGGACCCTTGACATGTTAATATTGTTGGGTTTCGGCACAGAAATGCATAACGAAAATTAAAATTTTAAAGCAATTTCTGAAACCCTAAAAAAAGGATCCATGTGAAAAATAATTAATTCAGTGGTTTAGATATTATACCGATTATTGAATTTTCTGAAATGCTCCGAATCTCCAACGCAATTCTTCACGGTACTACGTCTCTACGGTATCCACACGAACGCACGCAAATCGTCGAACGATTCTACAATAAAAGGAGCTGCGGTACTAGCCACCAAAGGAACAAGATTTTCAAACTTTTCTCTAGTCTCTCTCTAAGAGCGACTAGGGTTTGTAAGTTTTTGATTGCGTTCCTAAGTGGCTGCTATATATCATATATATAGTAGTTAAAAGGTATTAATCAAAACCTAATTTCATAAAATCCGCATATATATATATATATATATATATATATCTCTTAATTAAGTCTTACTTAATTAATATACATATATACAAATTATCCTTTTAATTTAAATTCATGATTTAAATACTATTAACCATATTAATATATTTAAATCCTTAAAATTTAAATTAATTCTCTTTAAATTACGTTACTATGTGTGTGACCACATAGGTTATTATTACGTTGGCAATAATTTTAAAATCATATTATAAAATTATAAACAGTGAGCGGCATCTAGTAATGCATCACTGCTACCCAAGTAATAATAAGATCGATGATTCGATGCAACCTTTTTCGTGACCAATGTTTCAATCCTAGATTAAACTCGAGTCATGGAATGTGTCATACTCTTCATAATTTAATCTGAGTTTTCTTGATCAATGAGTAGACTATATGAAACAAATCACTATTTGAGCATGGCCATGCATTTCATAGTCCTACTCAATCAAGAGGCTTATGGATATCAGCCATAATATATAGGATGGTTAAATTCCATCTAGATCACTCATATTTCTCACACGATTCATGATGAACCCAATAATCACCTTTATAGTCCACCCTATTAAAGGTGACATTTCATGATATCAAAGTACATAAATTCTCGTGTAGTAATATAGCGATTTCAGGTCGGAGGACCATTACATCATTGTCACTATGAGAATTGCTAATGACACTTCGCATAATGCTCCATATAGAATTCTCATGGTGGGTTTGTCCAGTACATCGTTCTCTAACATGTACCTATGCATTGACTTAATATCAAATATATTTATGACCAATGAGATTTAGTCATCAGTCAATCCACATACTAGTCTCAATGCATCATTGTTGTCCCATCAACAATGATACTTGACTAGGGACATTTAAGAACAATGATACTAATTGTAATTATAATCTCATGTTCAAGTCACGTACTTGAAACTATATAATTTGTATCATTATTCTAAGGAATTTTATTATGTTAACAATTATATTACATAGTAAATAAAACCATAATAAAATCATTTATTTATTCAATCAAATATAATATCAAAACGTTAAGCAATTATATCAAATAATTGGCCTCTGGGGCATAAACTCTAACAATCTCCCACTTGCACTAGAGCCAATCACTCATGTATCTAATACCCATGGAACTAGTGTGACCGTCGTAGCCTTCGCGACATGATAAAGCCTTGGTCAGTGGTTCTGCAATATTATCATCTGTTGGCACTCTTCCTATATGTACATATCCTCTATCAATGATTTCACGGATGAGATGGTACCGCCTAAGTATATTCTTGGATCGTTGGTGAGATATGGGTTCCTTAGCCTGTGCAATGGCTCCATTATTATCACAATATAGAGCAACAGGATCAACAATGGTTGGAACAACACCAAGTTCAGCGATGAACTTTTTAATCCATACAGCCTCCTTGGCTGCACTAGAAGCAGCAATATACTTAGCCTCTGTTGTAGAATCAGCTACTGTCTCTTGCTTCGAACTTTTCCAGCTAACAGCACCACCATTAAGGCAAAACACAAAACCTGACTGAGACTTATAGTCATCATTGTCAGTCTGAAACCGCATCTGTGTAACCCTTTCTTTCCGCCAGTTCGTCTTCACCTCCATATACCAAGAATGAATCCTTAGTCTTTTTCAGGTACTTGAGGATATTCTTGACTGTTGTCCAGTGACCTTCACCTAGATTCGATCGGTATCCGCTCAAATGCTCAAAGCATACGAGACATCCAGACGAGTACATATCATTGCATACATGATAGATCCAATTGCTTAAGCATAAGGGATCTTTCTCATACGCCTCCTCATCATCTTGTGATTTAGGACATTGGGCCTTAGAGATCTTTACACCATGAGTCACGGTAAGTTTCATCTTTTTGCCTCTTGTATCTTTGAACCGCTTTTAACACTTTATCAATATATGTACTTTGACTTAGGTAAAGCATTTTTCTTGATCTATCTCTATAGATCCCGATACCTAAAATATAAAAAGATCGCCCAAATCTTTCATGGAGAAACATTTTCCTAACCATGTTTTACAACTTTTCGTAAGGAAGGAATGTCATTCCCAATAATTAATATGTCATCAATATATAATACTAGGAATACAATGTGACTCCCACTAACCTTCTTATATACACAAGGTTCATCTTCATTTTTAATAAAGCCAAATTCTTTGACTGCTTCATCAAATTAAAGATTCTAACTCCGAGAGGCTTGCTTCAATCCATAAATGGATTGCTGCAGCTTACATACCTTTCCAGCATCCTTTGGAGTGACAAAACCCTTAGGTTGTGTCATATACACATCCTCAAGGAGATTTCCGTTAAGGAAAGCAGTTTTAACATCCATCTGCCAGCTTTTGTAATCATAAAAAGCTGCAATAGCAAGTAAGATCCTGATAGATTTAGCCATTGCCACTGGAGAGAAGGTTTCATCATAGTCAACACCTTGAATTTGTTTGAAACCTTTTGCTACCAGTCAGCCTTTATAGGTTTGTACATTACCATCCATGTCAGTTTTCTTCTTGAAAACCCACTTGCACCCGAATGGTTTTACCCCTTCGGGTGGATCAACCAGAGTCCATACTTGGTTAGTATACATGGAGTCCATCTCAGATTTCATGGCTTCAAGCCATTTCTCAGAATCTGGTCCATTCATAGCTTCTTGGTAGGAAGTAGGCTCATCTGATCTATGAGCATCACATCGCCGTTTTGAGTCACAAGATATCCATAATATCTCTCAGGCTCTTGGCGTGTCCTACCAGATCTACGAATGACTTGTGTAATTTGAGCAGGTTCACTTTCCAACTCAGGTTCAATGATATTTTGTGGTTCTTGAATTTCTTCGAGTTCTACTTTCCTCCCACTATTTCCTTTAGAGACAAATTCTCTTTCTAGAAAAATACCATTTCGAGCAACAAACACCTTGTTCTCAGAAGGTTTATAGAAATAATACCATTTTGTTTCCTTTGGGTATCACACAAAATTACATTTGTCTGATTTGGGTCCGAGCTTGTTAGAATCCAGACGTTTTACGAACGCCTCACAACCCCAAATCTTCATGAACGACATACTAGGACATTTCCCAGTCCACATCTCATATGGTGTCTTCTGAACCGTCTTTGTAGGAACACGGTTAAGTGTGAATGCAAATTGCCTCTGGGCATGACTCGGAAGCTTATTGGAAGATCTGCATGACTCATCATTGATCGTACCATGTCCAACAAGGTTTGATTCCTCCTCTCAGACACACCATTCCATTGTGGTGTTCCAGGTGGAGTGAGCTGTGATATAATACCACACTCCTTTAGAAGGTCATCAAAGTCTTAGCTTAAGTATTCACCTCCTCGATCGGATCGAAGGGCTTTTATGCTTTTGCCAAATTGGTTTTGAACTTCATTCTTGAATTCCTTGAACTTTTCAAAGGATTCGGATTTGTGTCTCATAAGATACACATATCCATATCTACTAAAGTCGTCAGTAAATGTAATGAAGTAATAAAACCTACCTCTTGCTAACGAACTCATGGGTCCACATACATCACTATGTATAAGTCTCAATACATCGCTAGCCTGCTTCATCGTGTCCAAAGAAAGGGGCTTTAATCATCTTGCCTAATAAACAAGACTCGCATTTCTCATATGATTCAAAATCAAATGAATCCAAGAACCCATCTTTATGGAGTTTGGATATGTGTTTCTCATTTATATGGCCTAAACGACAATGCCAGAGATATGTCGGATTTGAATCATTTGATTTAAATCATTTTGTATTTATGTTATAGATAGGCATTTCTAAATCAAGAATATAGAGACCGTTAAACAATTGTGTAACACCATAACAAATATCATTTAAGTAAAACAAACAACGATTGTTCTTTATTATAAATGAAAAACCTTTCTTGTCCAAACAAGAAACAGAAATAATGTTTTTGCTTATAGCAGGCACAAAATAACAATCTTCTAATTCTAAAACTAGCCCAGTGGGCAAAGATAAATGATAAGTTCCTACGGCCAGTGCAACAACTTTTGCTCCATTCCCAAATCGTAGGTCAACCTCTCCTTTCGCCAAAGTCCTACTCCTTCGGAGTCCATGCACATTAACACAAATGTGAGAACCACATCCAGTATCCAATACCCATGATGTAAAAGTAGACAAGTTGACTTCTATAACATATATACCTGAATCAGAAGTCGTACTTCCTTTCCTTTTCTTCACTTCTTCCAAATAAGCATGATAGTTCCTTTTCTAGTGTCCAGGTTTTCCACATAAGTGACATTCACCTTCTTTAGCCACCCCACCTTTAGGTTTTAAAGCCTGTTTGGTTTTGGAATTGGGTTTGGCAAAAGATTTAGATCCTATCTTCTTCTTGCCTTTCCAATTTCCCTTAGCATTCCCCTTTTGCACCATCATTATAGGAGCGGGTCCTACCTTTTTCATGTTGTTCTCGGTAGTTCTTAACATGCTCAACAACTGAGTAAGGGGTTTCTCAATTTCATTCATAAGATAGTTCATAACAAATTGAGAGTAGCTGCTGTTCAGAGATTGCAAAACAAGATCAGTTTGGGCTTCCGGAGTGATTGGAAAACCCAACCTATCAAGGTACTCAATATACCCAATCATTTTCAGCACATGTGGACCAACTGGATCACGTTCACCCATCTTGCAGTGATACAACGCCTTACTTGTATCATACCTCTCCTGTCGAGCATGCCCTTCGAAAAATTTCTTGAGATGCTCGATCATCTCATAAGCATCCATCAACTCATGTTGCTTTTGAAGGTTAGCGTTCATGGTTGCTAGCATGACACAACTCACGTCCAGAGCATCATCTTGATGCTTCTTGTAGGCATTATGCTCCGCACGCGGTGCAATGACAACTGGTGATGCAGGAATGGGCCCATCAAGGACATAAAGCTTGCACTCTTGTTTGAGGACAATCCTCAAGTTCCTATGCCAGTCAAGGAAATTAATTCCACTCAGCTTGTCCTTTTCAAGGACTGATCGTAATGAAAGACTATTTGTGTTGTTGTTGTTTTCCATTGATATCTACAATTTATAAGTGCAAGAATAATAAGTCAAATTATAGAGTTGATATTATGTAATTGATAATAGTACATTCAAAATATACCTCCCACTATTTTATTCAAATCAATAGCCCTCACCATTAATTCGGAAAGCATTTTCTATTAAATCTTTCTAGTGAGACAAGATCCATATTTCATTATGCCTTAAGTTAGCTTTGGCTAATCTCTTAAAACATAATTATTTAGGTAGACAACCCTTTGTCAATTATATCATATATAACTCCTGGATAGTTTGGTAAACAACAATTGTTTCTAGTCCATCTAATGGTACCTACCAAACTCTATGCCTCTAAGTCCACAATCCTATTGAGATAACTTTGTTAAGTTGGGCCCAATGATTTTAACAGTTTGGATATCACAATTATCCTATCGCATCTTACCTAGATAAATAGGGTACTTTGCTTTGGCAAACCTACATCTATTGATCAAGGTCTTGATGAGTGTTATTCATTGGAAGGCATCTGATTTAGACTTAATAATTTAATGTGGGATTTTATTAATTAATTTAGATCTCACCAATTTTAATCTTATTAAGCATGCACATTATTTATCATATCATATCGCATACAAGCATAAATAAAGTGCAAAATTAAATGTGTTACATTTATGGCCCAATCCTCTGTCAATCTTTTCAAGCTAATGAAAGATTGAAGGTCAATCTAAGGCGGTAAAAGATCTTAAAATAAATAGCTTCCTTGGATCTTCCTCAAACACGTGTCTCCTCTCCATCATCATCTTTCCATCGTGTTCTCCATCTTGTCATCTTCATCGATTACAGATTATTACATGACATAAAGAAACCTCGAAGTTACATTCGAGGATTTAGATGAGAAGAATAATATTACATTAGAATTTATAGAAAGGCACGACATTCAAGCCGTATTTCAAAACCAAAAACCACTAACCTATGGGTCAAAAGGCCATAATTGTGCACCATGCATATCACAATAAGCAAATAACAATTTATAAATAATTAAAGAAAACAATATATAACATATTGGGGTCACGACCATCGTGCACAACGACTCGGGGGTCTAAGGGGGTCTCCCCCACGATGGTGGTCCTAAATGAGAAACGCATAAAATTAAAATTTTAAAGCAATTTCCGAAACCCTAAAAACAGGATCCATGCGAAAAACAATTAATTCAGTGGTTTAGATATTATACCGATTATTGAATTTTCTGAAACGCTCCGAATCTCCAATGCAATTCCTCACGGTACTACGTCTCTACGGTATCCACACGAATGCACGCAAATCGTCGAATGATTCTGCAATAAAAGGACCTGTGGTACTAGCCACCAAAGGAACAAGATTTTCGAACTTTTCTCTAGTCTCTCTCTAAGAGCGACTAGGGTTTGTAAGTTTTTGATTGTGTTCCTAAGTGGCTGCTATATATCATATATATAGTAGTTAAAAGGTATTAATCAAAACCTAATTTCGTTAAATCTGAATTTATATATAGATATATATATATATATATATCTCTTAATTAAGTCTTACTTAATTAATATACATATATACAAATTATCCTTTTAATTTAAATTCGTGATTTAAATACTATTAATCATTTTAATATATTTAAATCCTTCAAATTTAAATTAATTCCCTTTTAAATTACGTTCTATGTGTGTGACCCTATAGGTTATTATTACGTTGGCAATAATTTTAAAATCATATTATAAAATTATAAACAGTGAGCGGCATCTAGTAATGCATCACTGCTACCTAAGTAATAATAAGATCGATGATTCGATGTAACCTTTTTCGTGACCAATGTTTCAATGTAATTTAATCCTTTTAACCTTAATATCCTAGATTAAACTCGAGTCATGGAATGTGTCATACTCTTCATAATTTAATCTGAGTTTTCTTGATTAATGAGTAGATTATATGAAACAAATCACTATTTGAGCATGGCCATGCATTTCATAGTCCTACTCAATCAAGAGGCCTATGGATATCAGCCATAATATATAGGATGGTTAAATTCCATCTAGATCACTCATATTTCTCACACGATTCATGATGAACCCAATAATCACCTTTATAGTTCACCCTATTAAAGGTGACATTTCATGATATCAAAGTACATAAATTCTCGTGTAGTAATATAGCGATTTCAGGTCGGAGGACCATTACATCATTGTCACTATGAGAATTACTAATGACACTTCGCATAATGCTCCATATAGAATTCTCATGGTGGGTCTGTCCAGTACATCGTTCTCTAACATGTACCTATTCATTGACTTAATATCTCATATATTTATGACCAATGAGATTTGGTCATCAGTCAATCCACGCATCATTGTTGTCCCATCAACAATGATACTCGACTAGGGACATTTAAGAACAATGATACTAATTGTAATTATAATCTCATGTTCAAGTCACATACTTGAAACTATATAATTTGTATCATTATTCTAAGGAATTTTATTATGTTAACAATTATATTACATAGTAAATAAAACCATAATAAAATCATTTATTTATTCAATCAAATATAATATCAAAATGTTAAGCAATTATATCAAATAATTGGCCTCTAGGGCATAAACTCTAATAAATATAGGTTATGTATGTAAGGATAAACAAGCTAGTCCAAGAAAATAATTGCTCAGCCCTGGTTTGAACTGGGAGCTGCGCGGTCGCGCGTCTCCTTAGTGCAAATCAGGCGCGGCCGCACCATTCTACAGAGTTGGAAAGTGACTTCTGTGATTCTGAAGTATGTAGCATGCTAGTGTAACTTAATTATGTTTATTTATGCTCATGATACACTGATAAAGGTAGCTTTGCATGTTAACACCTACCTTAGCTTGAATTAACAAAGTATTTTAAAATGATGAAGTCTAATGATAGATCCGAGCTACGTAATAACATACGTATAAGGTTCTTGATTGAGTCGTGCGTGTACACTTGGACTATATTTATCAAGATTGTTTATCGAATATGATTAACTAATGAATTTCCTATATACGTATCATATTATGTTAGGATTCGAAAGTGTATTAAGCGATATTTTGGTAAACTACGCTTGAGGTAAGTTTCCTAAACTTACTCCAATTACTATTGAGAAAGTTTCCCTAACCTTACTCAAATTATATTAAGCAAGTATCCGAACCCTACTATTATTGCATTATATTATTCGACAAATACTGTAAGCTTATCCCTTTTGAATACAAGTTAGATTACTTTCTCGTTCAAATGAGCTAGTATGTTAAACCCTTGTGAAAACTATTATTCATATTGAAATTGGTATTGTCTTTGAATATTGTGAAAGAGTCGATGTCATTTGATTCGGCTAGACTATATGCATGTTTAAAATAAAACTGTCCAAACCAATTGACTGGTGGGGAAATCTTAAAAACTGAGTTGAACAACCCTTAAGGTAAGGGGAAAGTATGTTGTTGGAAACCCCAACATATGAGTATATTATTACTGTGGTGTTATGCATAACGTGGAGTATTTTAGACTGATCCTCTATAATACTTGTTCTTTTGGGTTATCAATTTAGTATTGGTGATTCTAGTAGATGTTCAATAGTCCTTAGTGACTGCTCAGTATAACTTGTTATCCAGTTGGATACTTTGATAGCCTTTGAGTTCATATATATCTGTCGATTATATTGAATTATCGTTCTTATTCCAATAATTGCTGATATTCATTGTTTAGGATATTATTCTGAAATTCAAAACTATCTTAGAAATTATACTTCGATATTTCACACTCGTGTTATAAAACTATTACCCTTATAATATATTACTTGCTGGGCAATTTGAGCTCATTCTTGCTTATTTAAAACCTTTCAGTTAAGGCAGAACAGGGAGGTGTATCTGGGAAGGACAAGGGCAAGGGCAAGGCTACCGACTAGCTTGTTCCTTTATGTTTAAATTACTCATGTTATATTAAGACTATTTGCAGACTATGTTTAAACTTAAGTAGGATTATGTAATAAGTCTTTATTCAATATTATTATGTAATCTATTAAGTACTGTAGGTTGCGAGACTTGGGGGAATAATTAT
Organism: Panax quinquefolius; assembly: GCA_020205615.1. Classification (NCBI taxonomy): domain Eukaryota; kingdom Viridiplantae; phylum Streptophyta; class Magnoliopsida; order Apiales; family Araliaceae; genus Panax; species Panax quinquefolius. The sequence goes on from CM035167.1 coordinate 129,125,546, forward strand.
AATAAATCGTTGTATATTATTCTAAATTAGATCTTTCGCTGCAAATGTATGATTTTAGTTATTATGGTAATACTTTGAGAAAGTGACGAACCGAATTCGGGTGACCAAGTGGAGGTCAGAATTTGGGGGCGTCACAAATCGTGTTGTGTTACAATGATGCAGGCCAAGGAGTTGTTAAGGAAAGGATGTGTAGGTTATTTAGATCACATCATAGATACTCGGAAAATGGGAGTAGCGATTAAAGATATACCCGTAGTGAATGAATTTCAAGACGTGTTTCCGGACGATCTGCCTGGACTTCCGCCAGACAGAGAAATCGAGTTCGTAATAGACTTAGCACTGGGAACATCACCGATTTCAAAATCTCCATATCGTATGGCGCCAGTAGAAATGAAGGAATTGATGATACAACTTCAAGAGTTACTGGATAAAGGTTACATTCGACCAAGTGTGTCTCCTTGGGGAGCACCAGTGTTATTCGTGAAGAAAAAGGACGGATCGATGAGGCTCTGTATTGATTATTTAGAATTGAACAGAGTAACGATCAAGAACAGATATCCATTACCAAGGATAGACGACTTGTTTGATCAACTGAAGGGAGCGAAATATTTCTCGAAGATTGACTTACGGACAGGATATCATCAACTGAAAGTGCGGGATAAGGACATACCAAAGACTGCGTTTCGAACTCGTTATGGACATTACGAGTTTTTGGTAATGTCATTCGGTTTAACTAATGCTCCGGCAACATTCATGGACTTGATGAATCGAGTTTTCAAGCCATACTTGGATAAATTCGTAGTAGTTTTCATCGATCACATTTTGATCTACTCGAAGACAGAGGAAGAACACACCGAACATCTGAATATTGTTTTGGAGGCACTATAAACGGAGAAGATGTATGCGAAGTTTTCAAAATGTGAATTTTGGATGAAGAAGGTTCAATTCTTAGGCCACGTGGTGGATGAGAATGGAATCTCAGTAGACCCCAAAAAGCTCAAAGCAGTAAGTAGTTGGGAACAACCGAGAACACCGACGGAGATAAGAAGTTTCTTAGGGTTAGCTGGGTACTATCGAAGATTCATCCAAGATTTTTCAAAGATGTTGACTAATCTGACAAGGAAAATGGAAAAATTTGTATGGACCGACAAATACGAAGAAAGTTTTTAAGAGTTGAAGAAGAGGTTAAGCGAGGCGTCTGTATTATCCTTACCAGATGATACGGGATGGTTTGTAGTGTATAGTGATACATCGCATAGAGGACTGGGCTGTGTGCTGATGCAGCATGGAAAAGTCATTGTGTATGCGTCACGACAATTGAAGGATTACGAAAAACGATTCCCTACTCATGACTTAGAGTTAGCGGCAGTAGTTTTTAAGTTAAAGATTTGGAGACATTATTTATATGGAGAGAAATGTGAGATATACACGGACCACAAAAGTCTGAAATATATCTTCACACAGAAGGAGTTAAATATGCGGCAGAGGAGGTGGTTAGAACTAATCAAAGATTATGACTGTGAGATTATTTATCACTCGGGGAAGGCAAACGTAGTTGCCAACGCTCTAAGCAGGAAAGGAAGGGAGAAATTGTTTCAACTGATGACTCAGGAGGAATTAATAAGAGATATGGAGAAGTTGGAAATAGAAGTGAAGGGACCCAAGAAGCCTAACAAAAAATTATATATAGTGGAAGCTTGTCCGACATTGTTGGATAGAGTAAAGGAAGCACATGAGAAAGATGAAGAATTCGAGAAAATCAAGAAAAGAATTACGAAAAATGAGGAAGAAAAATTTCGAATAGATAAAGACGGTATATTAAGATTCGAAGAGAGAGTGTTGGTATCGGCGGTAACCGAGTTGAGAGAGGAGATTTTATAAGAGGCACATAATACGACATATTTTGTTCATCCAGGAGGCACCAAGACAAGACTTGAGGCAACATTTTTGGTGGCCCAATTTGAAACGGGAAGTCACAGAGTGTGTTAGTAGATGTTTGACTTGTCAACGCGTAAAAGCAGAGCATCAACGGCCGAGTGGGTTGCTACAACCGTTGGAAATACCAGAGTGGAAATGGGTTCATATTACGATGGATTTCGTGGTAGGACTTCCTGTCACGCAAAATGGATTGGATGCCATTTGGGTTATCGTGGATCGACTTACAAAGACTGCACATTTTCTACCAATCAAGATCCACTACAGTTTGAATCAGTTATCGAGTCTGTATGTAAAGGAGATTGTTTCACAACATGGAGTGCCGGTATCGATTGTTTCTGACCGAGACCCGCGTTTCATGTCAAAATTCTGGAAAAGCTTGCAAGAGAGGATGGGAACATAGTTAAGGTTAAGTACTGCTTATCATCCTCAGACGGACGAACAAAGTGAGATAACCATACAAACGCTAGAGGACATGCTTAGAACTTGCGTGATGGACTTCAAGGGGAATTGGGAGGACCACCTACCCTTAGTCGAATTTGTGTATTACAATAGTTACCATGCGAGTATCGGCATGCCACCATATGAAGCTCTTTACGGAAGGAAGTGCAGAATGCCTTTATGTTGGGACGAAGTCAGAGAGCGATGAATACTCGGACCAGAGTTAGTACAACAAACCGCAGAAGTGGTAAAAGTGATAAGGGCTAGATTCGTAGCAACTCAAGATCGCCAGAAAAAGTACGCATATTTGCATCGACAAGACCGAGATTTTGAAGTCTGCAATTTTGTATTCTTGAAAGTATCTCCATGGAAGGGAAAAATCCGTTTCGGCAAGAAATGAAAACTGAGTCTAAGATTCATAGGACCGTTCGAGATACTACGACGAGTGGGCGAAGTAGCGTACAAAGTTGCACTACCACCTGAGTTGGAGCACATCCATAACGTATTTCACATATCTATGTTGTGCCTGTACAAGCCTGACTACAAGCACGTGATTTTATATGAACCCATTCAAGTGGAGAAGAACTTAGCATATGAAGAAATTCATGTCCAAGTTCTAGATATGAAAGAGCAAATCTTAAGAAATAAAGTTATTTCTTATGTAAAAGTACTTTGGCATAACCACGATGTCGATGAGGCAACGTGGGAGTTAGAAGATAGGATGATACGTGATTATCCCCATCTGTTTGTGTAACCTTATAGAAATTCCGGGACGAAATTTTTATAAGGGGGGGAGGGGATGTAATACCCGAGAATTTCCACGTATTATTAAATAAATATATTAATAGAAATAAATATTTATTTGAATATGAACGATTTCGTGTTCTGAAATGAGATAACTCAATTATATTAAATAACTGAATAATTGAGGATATGTGGAGTTTTGTGATGAACTCATTGAAGCCTTGTGGGGCATGGTGATGGAAAATATTAACAGTAATATTAATTAACAAAGGGATTATAAAGTAAGCAATTAAGTATATTAATTGTTAATTGTTGTTGTAGTATACTATTAGTTGATAATTTATGTGTGATATATTAATTATTTAATAATAAGGATTAACTAATGATTATATTAATTAATTGATGATGGTTGTGGTAGAATATTGAATTCTTAGTAATTAACTAATAATGTGTGATTACAATTATTTGCAATATATTATAAAGATGATTAATGATTATGGAAATCCATAACTACATTAATCAATGGTTGGATTAATTAATATTGGTGTTAATTAATTAAGGAAATGCATGATTTATTTATTTAACATAAATAAGTTAATAATATAATAGTATTATATAAGCGGTTATGTGCATATACAACTATATTATATAGTGCAAGTGACTATATATCTTAGGTTGTATAAAACTATATTGTATAGGCATTGTGACTAAATATATTGGAACTATATGTTATAAATATATTATCTATGTGACAATATGTATGTGTAGTGTATTAAAATAATATACCATGAACTATTAAAGTATACCAGTGTGATAAAATGTACATGGATTATATGTATATTACATTTCCATATTTCATCTACTACATTGAAACCTTAATTATTAAGTGTGATATTTAATTATAATATATGGTTGAGATGTGTATTAAAAATATAAATAAGAATAAGGGTTGTGCATAAGTATAGTCTAAGTGTTGCTAGAATGTCGAGCATTTAATTTGTCCCAAAATGAGTGTCCCATTTGCCTCAAACTTCATTCACGTGAGTTTCAAAAAGGCTAAGGCCTATTATCTCTTCCTTCTTCCAAGCTCAAGCTAGCAATCTAAGTGATAATTATGGGGGGGGGGGGGGGGAATAATGATGCAAACCAACTACCAATTACCAACTCCTTGATAACCTTCATGCAATTCTTCAATCCTATGGTTTGATTTCTTGGACAATGGCTTGGCATGGTCAAGGAATTCTCTATAAATTGGACACTTCCCTTCATTATCTATGTTGCTTGAATTGTCTGAGAATTGTCAAGTGTGAGGGTGAGAGCTTACAAACATTCTTAGAGCTTAGGAGTTCAAGTAGTAGCAAGTTTCATTCATATAGCAAAGGTATAATTTCATTCTATATTTTCAATTTCATTCTCTGTAAAACTAAGTTTTGAATTCTTGAAATATCAAAATTATTGATTTGGTGGAATTAGATGTTAATAAGGTTGGGTAGTGGGTATATAGATGTTATATGATCATATAACTATGTTGCAATTGGTTTATGAGTGTCTAGAATCTATTTGGTGAATAAATTTTGAGATTTAGCTGAGGCGATTCTTGAAAGCGACTATTTTGTGCTGAACCAGAACTGCAAGCCAATTTGCGCCACATTTGTATTGAGGCGTAAGCGCAAATTGCTTGCATTGTTGAACTTCAATTGAGCAATACATTTTCAAATCTGATAATGATTAGCTAGATGTTTTGACTCAAGCTAACATGTAAGCGTGTGTATGATATATATATGGATATGTTAACCTAATGTGAGCATGTTTTCATAGACTTGCATGATTAATGGAGATATATGGTTTAAATGGAAATTTGAACCTTAAGTTTTAAAAACCAACTATGCTAAAGATCATGTTCTACAAATTATAAACCTAGTAAGCTATACATGACTGATTTTACACATAGATAAGCATGTTGTAGTGTACATAGTCCTTTTGCGCATGAACAAACTTATTAAGCCTAGTGATAGAAATGTTTTCAAGGAAAGACTTAGCCTAGTATGCTAACTTGTATGATTTCTACATGATGAATATTCTGACTTTGAAAGCATGTGAATATGACTTGTAAATGCATGAATAAACATTTAGCTTATGTTTATGTGATTAACAAAGAAATATGAACAAGTTGGACTTACTAGTAAGTTTAGAATATGAATATTGTCATGATATCTTGAAGACTAGAATCTGACATTTGTGATCATATTTAATGACGCTCTTAGACTCACTCATGTAGTATAAACATATATATACCATGCTTGTGTAACATATTTCAAGAAAAGCATGAACAAAGCCTATTTTTCAACTAAAGCGGTGTTAGTTTCACATATGCATTATGAATAGACACAAGCATGCCTAATATGAGTTTTATAACTATCATGTATGTTTAGAAAGCAAGCATGTTAGACTTTGTGGTTTCACGACCTTGAATGACCTTAAATTATTGAAATGATCGAACTTAGAACCATGTTATGTAGGAAGGGACCTAGATTGACCTGAAAAGCATGTGAAAGCCTTTAACATGACAAAATATGATTGTGTGTTCAAGCCAAACAGAGACCACAAGGCAAAGAAATGAGTTTTAGGTGGAGTCGGGGAATGATGCATTGCTGCTTGTGGGTCTTAAACTTAACCATGGCCTTGTTGGCCCGATCTGGAACCTCAGATGGTGAGTTCCAACTTTTGTACAGTAACTTGCATGGTGCTTATGATGCTAAATGTGATCTAAAACATACTGATGTACATATATGTGTGATGCTTAGTTGTTAAGTTGGTGTTGTATTGAAATGGAAAGTCCATGAGTAGAGAAAGTCTTAATCTTGAGCATTCTTGATTTGCTTGTGAAGTAACTAAGTAGTTGATTCATGATGACTTATAAACTGATTTTGTACCATATGTGCATACTTGTATCGTGTCAAGCTTTATTAAGGACTGTGTTAGCTAATGAACCTTGTATACATATAATACGCTATAAATAGGATTCGGAAGGTTAAGTTATTAACGTGGATAAACTACGCTTAAGGCAAGTATTCGAACCCTACTATTATTATTGTGCAATATCATTGCATTATTTTATTCGACAAATACCGTAAGCTTATCCCTTTGAATACAAGTTATATTACTTTCTCGTTCAAATAAGCTAGTGTGTTAAACTCTGGTGAAAGCTTTTATTCATGTTGAAACTGGTATTGTCCTTGAATATTGTGAAAGAGTCGACGCCATTTGATTCGGCTAGACTATATGCATGTTTATAAAAACTGTCCAAACCAATCGATTGGTGCGGAAATCTTGAAAACTGAGTTGAACAACCCTTTTGGTAAGGGGAGTGTATGTTGTTGGAAACCCCAACACATGAATGAATATTATTGTGGTGTTATGCATAACGTATAGTATTGTAGATTGATCATCTATAGTACTTGATATTTTTGGGTTATCAGTTTAATATTGGTAACTCTAGTGGAAGTTCAATAGTCCTTAGTGACTACTCAGTATAAATTGTTTATTCAGTTAGATACCTTGATAGTCGTTGAATTCATATATATCTGTTGATTTATATTGAATTGTCGTTCTTATTCCAAGAATTGTTAATATTTCTCATCCATGATATTATTTCTGACACTTTGAACTATCCTAGAAATGACACTTCGATATTTCAAACCTTGTGTTCATCCTTGCTTATTTAAAACCTTTCAGTTAAGGCGGAACAGGGAGGTGTATCTGGGAAAGACAAGGGCAAGGGCAAGGCTACCGACTAGCTTGTCCCTTTATGTTTAAATTAATCATGTTGTATTAAGACTATTTGCATACTATGTTTAAGCTTAAGTAGGATCATGTAATAAGAATTTATTAGATATTATTATGTAATCTATTAAGCACTGTAGGTTGCGAGACTTGGGGGAATAATTATAATAAATCATTGTATATTATTCTAAAGTAGATTTTCCATTATGTATGCGTTATTTTAGTTATTATGGTAATACTTTGAGCACGTGATGAACCGAATTCGAGTGACCAAGTGGAGGTTCGAATTTGGGGGCGTCACATCACCACTCAAGTGGTCCCATGGAAGAAATAAATCACATTCCAGGACATGATTTTGGAAAATGAAGTACACCGAATTTGAAAAAATAAAGGAATACATCAAGCTTCTCACCTACACTTCACCTTTAACAATTTCACTTGCTTATATAATAATTACATTAATACCATAAAAAAATTATATTATTATATTATTGTAATAATATATTTGAATGAATATTTTATCGGATAAATAATTGTAATTCCACAAAAAATATGCCAAACTTTCAACAATTATTTTATGCTAAAAAATCCTTCATTTAAATCAAAATTGAACCAATATCCACCACATAATAATTAATATTATAAGCTCACAATATCAAGAACCAGATAATTCCCAGAAAAGAGTGGGCTTTCCGATAAGGATTTATCCTTATTGGCGCGCAATTAGATGACCAAACCCCTTTCCTCGACAGAATTTTCTAGACATTGTCAATAATGCTAACTAATAATATGAATAATTGTGTCGCGTTAATTATGGATTTAATAATGTAAAATATTATGCAGATGATACTGTGACAATAATTGAATCAATAATATAAAAAACTATGCAACAATTACTGTGGTAATTATTGAATAAAACTGAGTGACTTCTCACGTAAGCATCAATAATCAAATATTCTATACAATATCGTGTGCTACTATGCAACCACGCATATTACAGTACTTTTATCACCGGGTATTTCAACAGTTAACGGTAAAACTTTCGCCGTTATTTTTATAAAAAGATATTTCTGTCGTTTTCTAACTCCGACAATAATTTCATTGTGAGGTCCATCAATGATTGTGCCGTCGTACGAATATTCCCTGATAAAACGAATATTCCCCGACCAATCGAATATTTTATGACAACTTGCTTACTTTGCAAAATTTGCAAATATTACCCACAATTATAACATTATATCGAATTCACACCATAATATTCAAAAATAATATTTAAAGAAAAATTCATCTTTATTCATAAAAGTTGGGGTCTTACAACCTCCCCTTCTTATGAAATTTCGTCTTCGAAATTAGGATACATACCTGGTATGTCGAAGAGGTGAGGATACCTAGATTTCATTTTAGATTCTAATTCCCAGGTCATTTTCTCAACATCGTGGTTTCTCCATAAAACTTTGAATGCACTACGGGCCAATGAGGACTTTTTCCAAATCATTTGTAACATTACGGTCATGATTATATCGAATAATCCCTGGTCATAATCATACCAAGTACATCTATGCACTACGGCCAAAGATGACTTTCAACACAATATAATCATGAGGATGATGACAATGATATAAGAATCAATTAAATGAAATAAAGGATAAATATTAAACATTTATAATACAATGTATCCAGCTTTCAATAATAACCAAATGTTATCAATCACTTAATAATCTCATAATCTAATATCATTAATATTATAACAATATTTTAATCATTTCTTAAAATTATAAACAATTTATTTCAATTGTTTACACTTTATCAAATAATGCATTTAATCATTCAAAAATGCCATACTCATAAGATTTCATAATAAATGATCAAATCCCTCATCAAAATCTTCATATACCCTATATAGGATTCTCAAGCCATAAAATCCTATTTTCCAATTTTATTACTTCACATAACATATTTAATTCATTTACTCATAACTAGTTTATTTTTATGAAAAATACCAAATCAGTCTCAAAAATATTTCTTTTCTGGGATTTAGCAGAATATAGTCCCATCTTGAACTTATATTTTTCTCAGAATTTTTAAAATTCATTTACTATTTTTCATATGGCTAAAACTGCCGAATATTTAGACATTTATCATAAATTGTACTTTTGTCCAAAAATTCCTAAATTTACAAGGTATACTCCTGTTATACACATGTACTCCCAATAAAAATTTTACCAATTTTGGAGTTAACCACAAGGAGTTGTAAGGGTTTACTTTTAAAATAGTCTTTTCCAATAAAATCCATAACTCTTAAACTATATCCAAAAATCGCCATTTTTGGACACAATCTAGAAAACTCATCGAATATCAATTCAAATTTTTCCAGAATTTTTGAGGGTCAGAAAAATTACGAATCTGCCCCTGGCAGAAATCCCTTTTTAATGAAAATACTATTCGTATGAATACAAATGATCATTTACCATGCATGTGGTAATCTACATAGACATGTTATTTCAACAAAATAATAAAGAATGGAACCAGGTCATGCGTAAACGCACAGACAAGATATTCCAACAGAATAATAAACAATGGAATAACAGAAGAATTCACCAGGCATACGATAGACCACACAGACAGATTATTCCAACAGAATAATAAATAACGGAACCACGTCATACGTAAACGCACAGACAAGATATTCCGACAGAATAATAAAGAATGAAATAATAAAAGAATTCACCAGGCATGCGATAGACCGCACAGACATGTTATTCCAACAGAATAATAAATAATGGAACCAGGTCATGTGTAAACGCACAGACAGGATATTCCGACAGAATAATAAAGAATGGAATACTAGAAGAATTTCACCATGTATGAAATACTTCGCATAAACAGGTTATTCCAACATAATAATAAAGAATAGAATAACTGAAGAATTTCACCATGTAGGCAGTACTTCGTATAAACAGGTTATTCCAACATAATAATAAAGAATGGAATAACCGAAGTTCTCTTCACGAATAAGAAAGAAAGAATACCCCTTACGAGTACAACAAATAATATCCACTACGATTACAACAAATAATATCCCCTACTTTAAAATGAAAAGTATTCCGACTGGTAGGGCGAGAATATACTTGAAGAGAACTTGCACTACGCTCAAAGCTTTCTTAAACTCTAAAGAAATACGCTCAAGATTATAGAAGAAGAACTCTCTCTATAGTTTTTCTCTCTAGAGTTTTAGTGAATTCGTAAGAAATAATGAAGGAATGAGCTTCTATTTATAGAAGAATGGACTCCATAGTAACTATTTCATGAACGGTCCAGATTGATTTACTTTTAATCAGACGGTCCATATTCAAAGCAAAATCTTTTAAATAAAATATAATATATTCTATTTATAATCTAATAAAACGAATAACTTTATAAAAGTATTATGTTTTATATAAAAAGATTTTACTATGCAAAATACTATGCAGGCACTATGCAACACTATGCAGACACTATGCAAACACTATACATAATAAAATATAATATATTCTAATTATTGTCTAATAAAATAGATAACTTTAAAAAAGTATTCTGTTTTATATAAAAAGATTTTACTATTAGCCTAATAAAACGAATAACTTTATAAAAGTATTCTGTTTTATATAAAAAGCTTTTCTGTTTTATTACATTAATAATACTAATAAAACAAAACTGAGTGACTTATCACGTAAACATCAATAATCAATACCGTGTGTTACTATAAAACCACTCGTATTACTGTACTTTTAACATCGGGTGTTTCAACAGTTAACGGTAAAACTTCCGCCGTTATTTTTATAAAAATATTTTTGTCATTTTCTCAATCTGACAATAATTCTGTTGTGGGTCCACCAATGATTTTACCGTCGTACGGATATTCCCCGACAAAAAGAATATTCCACGACTAATTGAATATTCCGCGACACAACAAATATTTTATATCAACTTGCTTACTTTGCAAAAAGAAAAATTCACATATTACCCTTAACTTTAAACTTTTATCAATTTAACTATTTACCAAAATAGAAAAATTGATTACTTTTATTTCATAAAATTCGGGGTCTCACAATCACCCCTCCTTATGAAATTTCGCCCTCGAAATTTACGTACGTACCAAATATTAAGAGATGAGAATACCTTGCTTTATTTTCGGATGGTACATTCCCGATTATATCCTCTGTATCATGATTTTTCCATTGCTCATCTCCTCTATTTCAGGTATCATTCTAGAATATATCTTCAAAACAAAGGTTAATTAACATATCACAATTTGTCAACTTATCAAGTAAACAATTTCAGCTTAGGTAAGTCACACACTAGTGAAGTATATAACTTGTCTTTCCCCTCCTAGTTCTAGACTCTTATCTCCGCCAGCAACCATATCCCTAAGCTCTGATACCAAATGTGACTTTGGACACCAACTTGTGTCAGCACCTCACTAGGGTACCTATCATCTTCCCACCGCAGAACGACGTCCCCTATGGAGAGTCTGGCTTCGGTGCATCCCTCATCCACAAGAAGTCGCCAGATAGAGGTTCGGGGCTCTTTACTTATGGCTCTGATACCTAATGTGACGCCCCCAAAATTAGGTATACATCACCCATTATGAGTCGTCAGATACATGGTACAAAATTTAAATATAACTTCATTTATACAAATCACTGAGCGTGTCAGATAGAATACGACCACGATTAATCGTGAGTTTTAATACAAATGTATGTAACTCTCATGGTGCCTCGACCACAACCTTACAATGGTACTTTACATAAAAGTATAGTCAAAAACTATTTTAGAAATTAAAATCTTTGGGAAGTGCTCAAGGAAACCTTCGTACATGGGAGGCCATGTGTCTAGGTTATAATAGATATCATATGTCCACATAATTATCCTTGGTTGACCCAATAGAACCCAAAGAAAAACGAGAAGATTACTATCATCTTCTTTCCAATTGTGAGTCTTCTCTTGACATATAACTATCTCCACTGTCTCCAAATGAATATTATATTTCAAATAAACTCCAAGATCATATAGGTAGTGCCCGTAGATATACTCAGCAAGTGGGTGCGCACAACCCTGTCTTATAATAACACGAGGTTGTATGTCATTAGACATCTTGTATGATAGTGGCAAAACACCCTTCCAAAGTTCGGTTCACCTCACCCTATTTGATTCACCAAATATAACTACTAAATGTTGTATAGAATACAACATACTTTTCTATACTGTTTAGGGAGAACCTCCACAGCTAAAGACCACTGTTCTATTCCCTTGATATCCCCGCTCGACCCAGCAACACTCTTACGACAACACTCTTATTACCTGAAAGGAATTGTGAAGCAGAAAGGGTGAGCACAACTAGCCCAGTAAAGAATATCATGACTAAATATAATTAAATTATCAATAGCTTTCATCAATACTAAATCAGAGATTTAGAACATATGGTAGATGATAAAACTTTTCAACCATAGTTGCAGCAGAACGAGCAATCCATTAGAAGAGTCAAATAGACCATAAGGTCTATTATCATCTCTATGTTAAAAGTCCACCAATAATGTTTTATCCATGTAAAATAAATCAACAGTTCCTATCCACAATCATATGAATAACTCATAATCATAATTGTGGTTCTAAATTCCTCTTACGCAACTGTGACGAAGATAATTTTCATCACCTATCTTCACCGAAACATCAAAATTATGGTTATACCAAATCGTAATTCACGCTTTCATAATCATACTAATAAATTCATCTTTGCACTACGGCCAAAGATATTCATTAACAATTCATCTTTGCACTACATGTCAAAGACATACAACTATATTTTAGAAGAGTCAAGTAGAGCATGATATCTACTATCTTCTACGAATTAAAAGTGTATGATAAATATTTTATCGCTGAGACTTAGCTTAATAAATAATCCACATCATCGAATCACCCATGCACTATGGCCAAGGATATTCGTTAATATCACATCCATGAATTTATATTTCATCGCTGAGACTCGGCTCGATAATCAAATCCATATCATTGAATTATCCATGCACTACGGCTAAGGATATTCGTTAATATCACGACCACAAATTATCCATGCACTACGGGCTAAAGATAATCGTGTTTTCATCAACGGACATGATCATACCATAAAACAATTCATCTTTGCACCCTTGGCCAAAGAGAATCCATAGCCATAATCATACCAAAAACTGTCCATCAATGCACTATGGTCCAATGAGGACTTTTTCAACATCATCTGTAACATTACGGTCATGATTATACCGAATAATCCCTGGTCATAATCATACCAAGTCTATCTATGAACTACGACCAAAGATGACTTTCAACACAATATAATCATGAGGATGATGACAATGATATAAGAATCAATCAAATGAGATAAAGGATAAATATTAAACATTTATAATACAATTTATCAAGCGTTCAATAATAACCAAATGTTATCAATCACTTAATAATCTCATAATCTAATATCATTAATATTATAACAATATTTTAATCATTTCATAAACTTATAAACAATTTATTTCAAATGTTTACATTTTATCAAATAATGCATTTAATCTTTCAAAATGCCATACTCATAAGATTTAATAATCAATGATCAAATCCTCATCAAAATCTACATATACCCTATATACGATACTCAAGCCATAAAATTCTATTTTCCAATTTTATTACTTCACATAACATATTTAATTCATTTACTCATAACTAGTTCATTTTTATGAAAAATACTAAATCAGTCCCAAAAATATTTCTTTTCTGGGATTTAGCAGAATATAGTCCCATCTTGAACATATATTTTTCTCAGAATTTTTAAAATTTATTTACTATTTTTCATATGGCTAAAACTGCCGAATATTTAGACATTTATCATAAATTATACTTTTGTCCAAAAATTCTGAAATTTACAGGGTATACTCCTTGTATATACATGTACTCCCAATAAAAATTTCACCAATTGTGGAGTTAACCACAAGGAGTTATAAAGGTTTACTTTTAAAATAGTATTTTCCCATAAAATCCATAACTCTTAATCTATACATCCAAAAACCGCCATTTTTGGACACAATCTAGAAAACTCATCAAATTATCTTTTCAAAATTTTCTAGAATTTTTGAGGGTCAGAAAAATTATGAATCTGCCCCTGGCAAAAAACCCTTTTTAATGAAAATACTATTCATATGAATACGAATGATCATTTACCATGCATGCGGTAATCTACATAGACATGTTATATCAACAGAATAATAAAGAATGGAACCAGGTCATGCGTAAACACACATACATGATATTCCAACAGAATAATAAATAATGGAATAACAGAAGAATTCATCAGGCATGCGATAGACTGCACAGACAGGTTATTCCAACAGAATAATAAATAATGGAACCAGGTCATGCGTAAACGAACAGACAGGATATTCCGACAGAATAATAATGAATGGAATAATAGAAAAATTCACTAGGCATGCGATAGACCACACAGACAGGTTATTCCAACAGAATAATAAATAATGGAACCAGGTCATGCGTAAACGCACAGACAGGATATTTCGACAGAATAATAAAGAATGGAATAATTGAAGAATTTCACTATGTATGCAGTACTTCTCATAAACAGGTTATTCCAACATAATAATAAAGAATGGAATAACTGAAGAATTTCACCATGTATGCGGTACTTCGCATAAACAGTTTATTCCAACATAATAATAAAGAATGGAATAACAGAAGTTCTCTTCATGAATTAGAAAGAAAGAATACCCCTTATGAGTACAACAAATAATATCCCCTATGATTACAACAAATAATATCCCCTACTTTAAAAAGAAAAGTATTCTGACTGGTAGGGCGGGAATATACTTGAAGAAAACTTGCACTACGCTCAAAGCTTTCTTAAACTCTAAAGAAATACGCTCAAGATTATTAAAGAAGAATTCTCTCTATAGTTTCTCTCTCTAGAGTTTCAGTGAATTCGTAAGAAATAATGAAGGAATGAGCTTCTATTTATACAAGAATGGACTGCATAGTAACTAATTCATGAACTGTCCAGATTGAATTACTTTTAATCAGACGGTCCATATTTAAAACAAAAGCTTTTAAATAAAATATAATATATTCTATTTATAATCTAATAAAATGAATAAATTTATAAAAGTATTATGTTTTATATAAAAAGATTTTATTATGCAAAATACTATACAGGCACTATGCAACACTATGTAGGCACTATGCAAACACTATGCATAATAAAATATAATATATTCTAATTATTGTCTAATAAAACAGATAACTTTATAAAAGTATTCTGTTTTAGATAAAAAGATTTTACTATTAGCCTAATAAAACGAATAACTTTAAAAATGTGTTCTGTTTTATATAAAAATCTTTTCTGTTTTATTACATTAATAATACTAATAAAACAAAAATGAGTGACTTATCACATAAACATCAATAATCAATATCGTGTGCTACTATACAACCACTCGTATTACTGTACTTTTAACACCGGGTGTTTCAACAGTTAACGGTAAAACTTTCGCCGTTATTTTCATAAAAATATTTTTGTCATTTTCTCAATCCGACAATAATTCTGTTGTGGGGTCCACCAATGATTGTACCATCATACGGATATTACCTGATAAAAAGAATATTCCCTGACTAATCGAATATTCCCCGACACAACGAATATTTTATATCAACTTGCTTACTTTGCAAAAAATAATTTCACATATTACCCTTACCTTTAAACTTTTATCAATTTAACTATTTACCAAAGTAGAAAAATTGAATACTTTTATTTCATAAAATTCGAGGTCTCACATAACTTATTAACACATAGCACATAATGTCTTTTATTGTTTAGTTTCAATGGATGCCTTAATCCATTCCTTAAAACCCGATAAGAGTTAAACACCAATATGTTTCATGACTTCTTAAATGTTACTTCCTAAGGTTTCCCCCACCTAAGGTTCATAACCTAAAGCTTTGATACCAACCTGTGACACCCCCAAATTCAGGTACTTCATTCCCATAGGATTTGGTGCTCACTATCAAAATAATTACATCTAACTACCCATAACAAAGGATAATATATTAATTAATTTAAACAATAATCTCTCCCATTTAAGGGTTACATCATCTCATAAATAATCTCAGGTAATCTAACCATAATTTATTACATAAGTTTGCGGAAAACATCATAAAAGAAAACAAGTTTTATAACGTCATGCGTTTAAATAAATTCTAAATAACTTTTCAACACTTGGACATCTTGACCTTTTCTTTGCTAGTAGATGGCTCATCGACTCTTTCAACTTTAGCTGCAATGTTAATTGCAAGAGTGAGCAAACAATTGCTCACGGTATAAAGAGTAGTAATAATAACAACATGAGAATGAACAACGAATGCTGAACAATAAGGAACTTGTTTGGACTTGTTCTATGAATTTAAAAATAGAAAACAAGTTCGAATTTAATATCTAAGGGTCTTAAGACCATGAACTATGTCTTTGGTATTTAGGTATTATTACCTCAACCTTAACAGTCATATAAACTATACAGACTCTTCTTAACGTACTTAGGGGGATCAGCCTTTTGTACCATGTATTGTGCACAAACATCTAAATGTTACACGTACAAAATCCCCTATGTTAGGGTTGTTCGTCTCAGTTTGAATTTAGAATTTCCGCACTAAAGAAAGTTTAGTTTGGAACTAGCTTATCCGTGTTTCTAGAATTTTAGAACACTAATCAATTTCCAACAATAAAGGTTTAATACAAGAATGTATAACTGAACAAGGCTATCAAAGTCAAAGATCGGATATTAACAATATATAATTGAATAACATGATATACCTGCAAAGTACTAAATTTAAAGAATTATAATAATCTCATTTGAGTCAATGTATTAGAACAATATATGCTTTGAAATATAATTAGGAAAGTGAAACTGGCTCGATGTAACGAATTAGGTTACAAGGGCTTGCACAAACATACGCAAGATAGATTAGGCTTGCTCAACTTTACAAAGAATTTTAGGAACTTGTACAATAATAATTTAGGAATGGAAACTTGCATTGAATATGAAAAGAATGAAGTTAGAAAGCTTGCTCAATGTAAAGAGTTAAGGTTTAGAAACTTGCCTTGTATGTAAGCTACACAAATATAATATTTGCCGATTACCCTACATATATCATTAAAATCGCAACTATAATTAGCTTTAGGGTTTAAACCATCATTTAGGTTATAACCTTAATTTAGAACCTAACCATGTTGGTTAACATCCTTAACACCTCTGAAATCACATTACGATCCAACACAACTTAATCATTCATCTCTAACTTTGAAAACATCACATTTGGTTTCATTTTATTACTTATTTAAATAATTATTTAAAATCTTTACACTTTGCATTACAACACATTACCATCCTTTTATTATAGTTTATATTATTTCTTAACATCATTAACATGCATGCTTAACCAACATAAGTCCATTACACATGACCTGCAAATAGGCGTAAGTCATTTGCATGGGCTCGGGGCATATGCAAGCAAATTGCTTTGTCCCAATGCATAAATCTTGTGCCATAGCAATTTACACCAGATTTTTGCCAATGGTACCCAAGCACAAATGCCACACACAGTATGAAACTACGATGCTGACTCTGTTACTCGACAGTCACCCATCTTAACCCAATTCCTATAGAAATTATGAAACCTAGCAATTAAAACTTTGTAATAGAATAATTACACATGTCATACACCATTCTAACTACATTAAATATCACATATACACAAATTTGAGGAATCAAAAACCCCCAATTTCCAAATTTCTTCATTTTTTACATATTTAGCGAAATTGATCACCACGTATTCGTTTCTTAATCAATTGACACGATTCGAACTATGCCACTTTCGTTTCTTATCATATTAACATAATCCCATGACAAATCACATATTACAACACATATAGAGCATCAAATTTTGCACTTTCTAAAGTAATTTTCAAATAAAAATACTGTTATTTTACTCTTCTCCCTATAAACCAATTTCTCACGAATTTGAACATCAACCAAGGATTATAGATGATAAGTAATAAGTTTAGCAATAAAATACATGCATAGAATTCAACATCTTAACCATATCCAACAAAATTTCCAATTAACAGAGAATAGGTATTGCAAAGAAGGTTAATATAAATTATACCTTTAATCCACTAGATTATATGCTAGCAAAAAGATGATGAATCTCTCATTCCTCTAGGCCAAAATCACAAAGACTTAATCTCTCAATTTCCACTATATTTTTCTCTCTTCTTCCAAACCCTCTCTCAAAACCTCTGCTCTTTCTCCTTAGCCAAATACGTGAATAAGAAAACCGAACGCTAGCCTTAGGAAATAATATGCGTAAAACATAAACTGACCCCCACTAACCCATGTTCCCTTTCAGTTAAAAAAACAAAAGACATCAGTTAAATAAACCAAAGGCCACAAGGCCTTGTTTGACTAACCAAAATCTCCCTCAAACTAGATTATTTTTATATTATTTTTATTATATGGTTTCATGTGTCACACTTTGGTTAAATTAAATAACTTATAATAATAATAATAATTATAATCTTATTATAATTATACTTATAATTAGTAAATAATCATATATCTAATTTAATTAATAAATTAGAAACATCACCTTATTTAATATATTTATTTCCTTTAAATTAAACAATTCATTTAATTTAATTATTTTCTTACATATTAAGCAATTGATTTAATTTGATTATTACCTTAAATTAAATCCTTGAGATAAAATTATCATTACTCAAGTTAATTAATATTAATTAATTTAGTTACTAAATTAATTCACCACAATTCATCAATTAATTATTTTCCTCGATAAATAAATTAATTAAAATATTTATTTAATTTAATAAATATTTAAATTAAATTATAAATTTTTTGATCGTTACAATAATAACAATAATAGAAATATTAAACTTTATTTACATATCAGAGTCTATTCCCAAGTATTTAACCTTTAATACATTATATTACATAACATGATAGATAATATATATCATTGTCTTAATAATATCAAACTATTACATAAGATAGCATGACATTCATTCAACAACCTTTCCTTTTTCCCTTGTTCTTAGCAGAGCCTTCAGGTTGTTCACACGTAGCTGAAAACATTTAAATTAAGCAAAGATGAGCATTTGAGTGCCTAACAAGTAATAACAATTATAAATATTAGCTGAAAGGATTAATTGTTTTCTTTGTACTACCCTTGTACAACAAATCAATAGTTTTGAAGTAATCTGAACCGATAATAATAACATAACTACTCTCTATCAAAATTTTGAAACTACGTATTGACTATAAATAGGGTTAAGGTGACATGCTATGAACATTGTTTTAAATTTTCGAATAGGTTTAGCAGAACTTCATCCGCAAACCGTCATAACTTACGGGCATGGGGGTGATCAGCCCGTTATGCCCAATATTGATCAATACTACATGCAAGAACGATATTATCGTTCATCTATCCACCTTTGGCACATAAAATTTTTCCCATGTACAGGATGTTCATACTTAGTCGGGAATCTGAACCAAAACAATTTGATTGAATACAAAAAGGTTTTATCGTATTCAACGTTATTTCTAAATCTGTGTCTAGCTGATCAAATAGCTTAGACGCCTTTTACTTATTGTATACATACTAGTGATCAATAGGTGTGTGTGTGTATATATATATATATATATATATATATATATATCAATATATGATTAAATACAATGATTACCCAAGTAGGGACACTTGAATAACAATATTTAGAAATTAACGAACAGAATATATATCTAAATTACAATATAGTAACATGTTGATAATCAATGATCGGATATAACATATATAACAATAGGGTTAATAATCTGGTGCAATAATAATATAATTCTGAAACTTTCTTACTTCTGTCTATTGCATAAAGGAAATGCAAAGGTAATATACTTGATTGGTACGCTACTTACAATTCGCAACTTAATTTTATCTTTTATATAACCACGTATCAGTAATAAGATTATTTTATTGATCAGAATAACATCTCGTAACAAATAACACTGCTTATTGCAGTCATCACATAACCTAATCATATTGCCACACATGTTCAACAGTCATTAGATCACAAACAAACATTAATACATTCAAATTATCTAAGTCCAGATCAATTTCTGAAACATGTCGATCTACCGACGACTTTATCGGGTAATTATTGAGTCTAAGACTCTATCATGTAGTTCCATAACTGTAAATATCAGTCATATTATGTTTAAATGACTTATAATAATTTTTAAACATTTATTATAATTTAATATGAATTTTAAAACATCCGGAATCATTATTAAATGATGTAAATATTAAACAATTCTTTTGTCATTAATATTTAATTAATGTTATACTATTAAAGAAACCATTGCCAAAATGTTAAAGTTAATTATCATAACTCAAAATAGTCTTAAAACATTTATATTACCCTTAATTGATTTTTAAAACATTTAAAATCATTTATAAATAATTAAAATTAATTTTTAAATATTAATGTGCCATTTATCAAAATATTAAAAGTCATTAAGTATAACTTCAAATATTTTTAATGTATTAATATTAAACTTAAATGATTTTAAAACCTTTAAAATCATTTTTAAATAATTACCCTTAATATTAAAATATTAATGTACAATTACTCAAAATATTAAAAGTCATTAATTATAACTTAAAATATTATTAATTTATTTATATCCTTTTAAATGATTTTTAAATTAATAAAACCATTTTTAAGCAATTTATTTAATAAAATTATTAAATAAATTTAATATCATTAATAATAAATTAATAATCATTAATATTAAATTATTAATAAAATTATCCTTTAAATAATAAAAGTTATATTTTATAACTTAAAATATCTTTAAACACTTTATTTTCTTTTAAAATGATTTTTATAATAATAAAATCATTTTTAAACTAATTATTTAATATAATTCTTAAATAACCTTAATATCATTAATAATAATTAATTAATAAAATTTACCTTTAAATATTGAAAGTTATATTTTATAACTTAAAATACTTTTAAATACCTTATTATTATTTAGAATGATTTTGAATATAATAAAATCATTTTTATTTATTTGTTTAATTCATTTATTAAATAACTTAATGAAATTTATTACAAAATATTAAAAGTCATTAAAAATAACTTAAAATATTTTCTTATATCATAATCTAATTTTAAATAATTTTTCAAGTATTAAAATCATTTTTAACTAATTTATTTAATATTATAATTAAATAAATTAAATACCAATAATATTTCAAAAATATTAAATATTTATGAAATATACTTAAAATAATTAAAAACTAATTTTTTAGACTTTAAAATAATTTTTAATAATTTATTATGTATTTTTAATAATTGAAAAGTATTTTTTTCTATTTATTTAATTAAAATAATTAATTTCCAAAAATATTTGTCGCTAAAGGGCCCTATAGCGACGAAACTGTCGTTATAGGTGTTCTTAAGCTGTTCTTGGTCAAAAACCAGAAAATCAAGTCAGTTACCGAGCTAGCTAGTTTGACCAGGAATATCTGACATATCATATAGCTTATGGGTGTAATACGACTTTGCTCTTATAGTATTAATGTAATACTACAAGTATTGGAAGCAATCATAATCAAACAACATAACACAAATGAGATCTGAGCTTCACAAGTGACTGTCAGAGGCTGTTCTTCATTTCTGCGTTACCCAGAAATGAAGAACAGTTCGACTGTTCACTTTTGAGCTTCTATAACTTATTGTTCATGTAACATTTGTGTGAGATGATGCCTGCAGTGTGTAGCCAGACTGACGAGGAAGAGATTCATCCCTTAAACTTACCATAACAGCAACAATTCAAGCAGATTTGTGTCGGTCAAAGTATGTCAGAGGACACGTTCAAACGTTTTCTGGGTTACCCAGAAAACATGAACTGTGATCAACAGAGCTACTTTGACTGGTCACTGAATCCAGTATATTTGATATATAGAGGTTCTTAAAGCATAAATCTGAAGTTAACATAACATAATACAACTTAGATTCAAGATCCATCACAAAACATCAAAACACTGACAGATCTAGAGCCATAAAGAACTTGTCAAACACGATCTTATACTTTCTGGGTTGCAAAGAAATGGCCCGGTCATGGTCGGTGAACGACCTTTGACCGTCAATAACTTGCAATCGGTTAATGAAATGACTTTGATTCAAGTTCCAGAGTACATATATCATGACATACTACAAGTATCAACCTTCAAAATACAAAAAATAAACACAGAAAGAGATCTACAAGGCCTGACATGTGGTTGTCAGAACACAAAACACAATTTTCCATATTTTTGAAATTTTCAATTTTGAGCACTTAGGTGTTATAGATCTACCATGTGCCAACCCAGATCACTTAACTAGACTACATATAACATGTTTAACACAAAAAAAACAATATCTAACACATTGATCAAGATCAGATTATAAGTTAGGTTTATACCTTTACTTTGATCAATCTTTGATTCTATGCTTAAGATTTGCTAAGGGTGTTCGTGGGGCTTTGTTTTGGGACTGAAATAATTTGTATTTTTGGAGGTTTTAGAGAGAGAAGCTCAAGGATGAGAGTTGGGTAAAAATAAGTGAGCAAATGATTTTTTTCTCTCTCCAATCTATATATATGATGGTATACAATGGACTTGGCTGTGATCTAGAGCTGATTGTTGGAAATTTTTAATCATATGGTCAAATAAGTTGGTCACCTAATTAACCCACATCTTAGCAAGATTCACAAGTTACATAATAAAAAAAATATCCAAAGAGGGGTATTTTGGTCATTTTGTTCAAAAATTTAATGACAAACTTGTAACTTGGCAAACCCTTAGGGTTTGACCATTAGGGTTTTACCCTTAGGGTTTAACCCTAAGGTTTAGCACAAAATGAATTTCTAAGTTTTCATTTAGGGTTTAAATTAAAATTAAAATAAAATTAGTTTCTAAAAATAGAAATTTAGGGTTTGTTGTGAGACCCCAGATTTTATGAATAAATATTTAATTTTCTCGAAATAATTTTTTTGAATATTATGGTGTGGATTTGATATAATGTTATAGTTGTGGGTAGTATTTATAAATTTTGCAAAGTATGCAAGTTGTCATATTATATTCGATTGGTTGGGGAATATTTATTTTATCAGGGAATATTCGTGCAACGGCACAATCATTGTTGGACCCCGGAATTATTGTCGAAATGAGAAAATGACAAAAATATTTTATTAAAAATAACGGCGGAAGTTTTACCGTTAATAATGTTGAACTACTCGGTAGTAAAAAATGCGATGTCGTGTGGGTTGCATAGTAGCACACGGTATTGATTATTGATGCTTATGTGATAAGTCACTCGGTTTTTGTTTTATTGGTATTATTAATGTAATAAAAGCGAGAATACTTTTATAAAGATTATTCTATAAATAGAATATATTATATTCTATTATGCATAGTTTTTGCATAGTGTTTTGCATAGTAAAATCTTTTTATATAAAACATAATACTTTTATAAAGTTATTCTATAAATAGAATATATTATATTTTATTATGCATAGTGTTTTACATAGTAAAATCTTTTATATAAAATAAAATACTTTTATAAAGTTATTTATTTTATTAGACAATAATTAGAATATATTATATTTTATTATGCATAGTGTTTGCATAGTGCCTGCATAGTGTTTGCATAGTAAAATCTTTTATAAAGTTATTCGTTTTATTAGATTATAAATAGAATATATTATATTTTTATTTAAAAGAGTTTGCTTTAAATATGGACCGTCAGATTAAAGTAAATCAATCTGGACCGTTCATGAGTTAGTTACTATGCAGTCCATTTTTCTATAAATAGAAGTTTATTCATTCATTATTTCTTACGAATTCACTAAAACTCTAGAGAGATAAACTATAGAGAGAAAGAAGAAAAGTGTTCTGCTACTTCACTACTTCTATATCCAGTACTCTTCTTTCTAAGGTAGGGAATATTATTTGTTCTACTCAGTAAGGGTACTCTTTCTTTCTTATTTATGAAGAGAACTTACATTATTCCATTCTTTATTATTCATTTGAATAACTCAGTATCTGAGGGCTACCCTATACTTGGTGAAATTCTTCATTATTCCATTCTTTATTATTATGTTGGAATAACTCCTGCTCATTAAAAGTAATCTGCATACATGGTGAAATTCTTCTAATATTCCATTCTTTATTATTACATTTGGAATATCTTGTGCATGCGTTTTACGTACGGGACTGGTTTCCGTTATTTATTATTACATTGGAATATCCTATCGGTCTTGAATTTCAATGCGACTGGTTTCGTTATTATTATTACATTGGAATAACTTGCCTATCGCAATCTGCATGCATGGTGATTTCTTTTGTTATTCCATTATTTATTATACCGAGTTGGTTAAAGTTTTGACTTCTATACTCCATGAAATTAGTGGAATATCCTTGATATTTGCGCTTCATCCAATATCTTTTCATGGAAATATTCTTCCGAGCATTCTTGAATTTTACTCTCTAAAGCGATGTCATGTTGACAATTTGGACGTTATCGGTTCTAGATAAATTAATTCTTGAACTTGTTTTATTGAATTCTTATATCATTGTCATCATCCTCGTGTTTATTTTTTTAAAGTTATCTGTCGCCTGTAGTGCATAGATGGACTTGGTATGATTATGACCAGGGATTATTCGGTATAATCATAACCGTAATGTTACAAATGATGTGGAAAAAGACCTCATTGGCCCGTAGTTCATTGATGGACAGTTTTTGGTATGATTATGGCTATGGATTCTCTTTGGCCGTAGTGCAAAGATGAATTATTTTATGGCATGATCAGGACCGTTGATGAAAACATGATTATCTTTAGTAGTAGTGCATGGATAATTAATTGGTCGTGATACTAAAGAATATCCTTGGCACATAGTATGCGGGGATGATTTAATGATGTGGATTATTTATTAAGTTTGAGTCTCGTGATATAAAAGTCATGAATAACCTTTTAAATCATAGAAGATAGTAGATTTTATTCTCTACTTGACTCTTCTAATGGATTACTTGTTCCTCTGCAGTTAAACTTGATAGTTATTATATTTTATCAGTTTAACATCATTGTTGAAGGCTAACGATATATTATTCGCATTATCTTAGTCATAATATTTCATCTTGGGCTAGTTGAGCTCACCATTTCTTTCACCGTTTCTCTTGAAATGAGAAATGTAGGCGGGGACTAGTCGGGGAACAGAGTGATGGTCCTAGATGGTACATTAGTAGTCCTCACTATTCTGTGAAATAGTGTGATAATAATTGTAATGAGGACTCCTTTTGAGTTTGTATACTCTCTAGTAGGCAATATTTGTATTCAAACGCACAGTTTATGTTTGTCGTATTGTACACGACAGTTGTATTTAAATTCTGTACCATGTATCTGGCGACCCAAGATGGGTGATGTATACCTAATTTTGGGGGCGTCACAATTGTTATCAAAGATTAGGGATATGATCCCTGGCTGAGATATGAGACAAGAACTAGGAGGGGAGAGACAGGGAATTCCTTCGCTAGTATGACCTACCTAAGTTTATTTGATATTTAATTGGTCGGTCAGAGTATATGGATAATGTGTTACATTTCAATTAACCTTTGTTTTGTGGCAGTATTTGCAAATGGCATCCGAAAATGTTGAGATAATCAATGAAGCACATGAGACCGTTGAGACACCTTTAATCACTAACCAAGTTAATGTGATGTCAGACAAAGAAGAAATTAGAGATATCTACGTGGTGCGTGAAGAACTAATAGTTGCACCCGAGCTAGTTGCAGAGGTAGCAGCTGAGAGTGATGAAGAAGAAGAAGAAGAGGAACCTGAGGAGAATTTATTAGAAGAATTTTATGATCAAAATTTAGCATTACAAAATCGTATTCATAAGTTAGAAGATAGGCTGAAGAACGGCAGGTGGGCATGGAGCAAAGAGATGCAACCATTCAAAATTATGTTATCCGATGTGCGATGCTTGAACAGAAGCACTCTTTGGCAGAGTATAAGATATTAGAGCTGGAATCTGAGAATGCTATGATCAAAGTTTTGATGAAAGCAAAAACAAATGAATGAAGGAGACTAGATGACGCATGGGTAAAAGCCGCACGATGTGTAGATATTGTAGAAAAAGACGTTTGATCCAATAAACCCAAAATAGATGAAATGGATTTTTCTTTTTGGACAACTATTGGGAGAATCCAACATCGAATTCGGAATTACCCTGCGCATAGCGGTCATCCCCAATTCGATATGGATCAGAGAATAAAGATTCAAATCATGGATCAGGAATGGGATGAAGCACTTAAGGGTGGAATGTACCCTATAGCAAAGTCAAATCCAGTAGTTTAAGTGAGAGCGTTTGTCGAGGAACCCGAACGAAGTTATTATGGGTAAGTTAATGATAAACTATTGCAAAGTTTATACCTTATTAGATACCAGTTATACTTACTATTTTATTTCACCTAGTTGTGTTCAATGTTTGAAGTTAACTCCGGAGAAGTTAGACTTTGATATATCTGTTTAAACTCAGTTGGGAGAAACCTTCGTTACCTCCACTATTTATAAATCCTGTTCAAATCAACACTTTCACGTTACCTGTCAATCTTATCTCTTTGAAAATACTTTCCTTTGATGCGATTTTAGGAATTGATTGGTTAACTACTCATCGTAAGGTTGTTATTTTTCATATTCCTAACCAACCTGTTATGCGAATTCAAGCAACCAAACCACTAAAGTCAATCATTGTCATATCAAGCCATAAGTAAAGAGCCTCAGTCCTTTCGTTGTTGACTTTCTTGTGTGGAATGCACCGAAGCCAGACTTTCTGTAGGCGATGTCGTGAATGACGATGGAAAGTTGATAGGTATCAATGTGACATACTATCCAAGTCTTGGATAAGGGTCACATCTTTGAATGATATTTCTATTGTTAATAATTTCGTTACGTATTCTTGAAAACTTCTTAGCCTACCCCTAGAGCGTGAAATCAAATTTTGTATTAACCCCAATACAAAACCCACTTCTTAAACCCTCAAATATTTCTTCAACTAAAATGAATGTAACATGCGCCAAAGACATTGGCTCGAGCTGTTGAAGATTACGATCGTACCATTCAATACCATCGTAGGAAAGCGAACGTGGTAGCTGACGCGTTGAGTAGAAGATCGTATGCGTTTATGAGTGCGATGTTGTTAACATAAAGGCCCATTTCGTACGACTTACAAATGATGAAGATAGAATTAAAGACTCTAGGAACCCAAGTGAAGATAATGAATATACGAGTATAATCGACTTTAATCGATAAAGTTAAAGCCGTTCAAGCTACACACCCGGAGCTGATAAATGTGAAGAAGAAGGTTCAAGAGGGCGTTATTCTAGAAGCAAGAATCGACGAAGAGAGAAAATCTCAACCCTCGATTTAATTGGCTCATTTAAAAGTCTCGATCGAGTAGGAACTATGGCTTATAGACTCGTTTTACCGCCAAGTATGTCGCGTGTTCATAACGTTTTTAATGTATCGATGTTACGTAAATATGTGGACGACCCGAACCACATTATTAAATTAGAACTAAACGATATAGCAGAAGATTTAACGTATGAGGAGATACATGTTAAAATCTTAGATAAGAAGGATCGTATTCAACACTCAAAGGTTATACCTCAAGAGTTAGAATTTGAAATGAAGTCAAGGTATATTCACCTCTTCGGCATACCAGGTACGTACGTAAATTTCGAGGACGAAATTCCATAAGGAGGGGAGATTGTAAGACCCCAGATTTTATGAATAAATATTTAATTGTCTCAAAATAATTTTTTTGAATGTTATGGTGTGGATTTGATATAATGTTATAGTTGTGGGTAGTATTTATAAATTTTGCAAAATATGCAAGTTGTCATATTATATTCGATTGGTCGGGAATATTTGTTTTATCTGGGAATATTCGTGCCACGGCACAATCATTGGTGGACCCCGCAACGGAATTATTGTCAGAATGAGAAAACGACAAAAATATTTTATTAAAATTAACGGCGAAAGTTTTACCGTTAATAATGTTGAACTACTCGGTAGTAAAAAGTACGATGAATGCGTGTGGTTGCATAGTAGCACACCAGTATTGATTATTGATGCTTATGTGATAAGTCACTCGGTTTTGTTTTATTGGTATTATTAATGTAATAAAATGTAATACTTTTATAAAGTTATTCTATAAATAGAATATATATTATATTTCTATTATGCATAGTGTCTACATATAAGTGTTTTGCATAGTAAAATCTTTTATATAAAATGTAATATTTTATAAAATTATTATTCAATAAATAGAATATTTTATATTTTATTATGCATAGTGTTGCATAGTGTTTGCATAGTATTTTGCATAGTAAAATCTTTTTATATAAAATAAAATACTTTTATAAAGTTATTTGTGTTATTAGATAATAATTAGAATATATTATATTTTATTATGCATAGTGTTTGCATAGTGCCTGCATAGTGTTTGCATAGTAAAATCTTTTATAAAGTTATTCGTTTTATTAGATTATAAATAGAATATATTATATTTTATTTAAAAGATTTTGCTTTAAATATGGACCGTCAGATTAAAGTAAATCAATCTGGACCGTTCATGAGTTAGTTACTATGCAGTCCATTTTTCTATAAATAGAAGTTTATTCATTCATTGTTTCTTACAAATTCACTGAAACTCTAGAGAGAGAAACTATAGCGAGAAAGAAGAAAAGTGTTCTGCTTTCACTTGGATCTATATCCATACTCTTCTTTCTAAGGTAGGGATATTATTTGTTGTACTTGTAAGGGTAATCTTTCTTTCTTATTTATGAAGAGAACTTACATTATTCCATTCTTTATTATTACATTGGAATAACTTTTGTATCTGCCGGCTACCCTAGACTTGGTGAAATTCTTACATTATTCCATTCTTTATTATTATGTTGGAATAACTTTGTATACTATGCAAAGTACTTGCATACATGGTGAAATTCTTCTAATATTCCATTCTTTATTATTACGTTGGAATATTCATGCATGCGCTTTCTGTTTAACACAGTTACTCATTATTTATTATTACATTGGAATATCCTATCTCGCGTTTTCTGGGGATCCGGTTCCGTTATTATTTATTATTGGAATAATATCCTGTTGGTGCTAATTTCACTTTGACTAGTTTAGTTATTATTATTACATTGAATAACTTTGTACATCTTGATATCGCGCATGCATGGTGATTTCTTTTGTTATTCCATTCTTTATTATACTTGAGTTGGTTAAAGTTTTGACTTCTATATTCCATGAAATTAGTGGAATATCCTTGATATTTGCGCTTCATCCAATATATTTTCATGGAAATATTCTTCTGAGCATTCTTGAATTTTACTCTACAAAGCAGTATCATGTTGACAATTTGGACGTTATCAGTTCCTAGATAAATTAATTCTTGAACTTGTTTTATTGAATTCTTATATCATTGTCATCATCCTCATGTTTATTTTTTTTAAAGTCATCTGTGGCCTGTAGTGCATAGATGGACTTGGTATGATTATGACCAGGGATTATTCGGTATAATCATAACCGTAATATTACAAATGATGTGGAAAAAGTCCTCATTGGCTTGTAGTGCATTGATGGACAGTTTTTGGTATGATTATGGCTATGGATTCTCTTTGGTCGTAGTGCAAAGATGAATTATTTTATGGTATGATCAGGACCGTTGATGAAAATATGATTATCTTTAGCCGTAGTGCATGGATAATTTGTGGTCGTGATACTAAAAAATATCCTTGGCACAGTGCGCGGGATGATTTGATGATGTGGATTATTTATTAAAATTTGAGTCTCGTGATAAAAGTTATGAAAAACCTTTTAAATCATAGAAGATAGTAGATTTTATTCTCTACTTGACTCTTCTAATGGATTGCTTGTTCCGCTGCAGTTAAACTTGATAGTTATTATATTTTATCAGTTTAACAACTGTTGAAGGCTAACGATAAATTATTCGCATTATCTTAGTCATAATATTTCATCTTTGGGCTAGTTGAGCTCACCCTTTCTTTCACCGTTCTCTTGAGGAAATGAGAACGTAATTTGGGACTAGTCGAGAAGCAGAGTGATGGTCCTACATGGTGCATTTGTAGTCCTCACTATTCTGTGAAATAGTGTGATACTAATTGTAATGAGGACTCCTTTTGAGTTTGGATACTCTCTAGTAGGCAATATTTGTATTCAAACGCACAGTTTATGTATTGTCGTATTGTACACGACAATTGTATTATTAAGTTGTATTTGAATTCTGTATCATGTATCTGGCGACCCAAGATGGGTGATGTATACCTAATTTTGGGGGCGTCACATTTGTTAATTAGTTAGGTTTTCTAATTACATTATACAGGAATATTAGGGTTTAAAATTCACTAATTATAATTAACCTTGCTAATTTAGCAATTAGGATTTACAATTTTAATAATTAGGATTACCAAATTACAATTATGATTTCCAATTACTAAATTAGGGTTCTAGATATTAGGGTTTTAAGTTACTAATTAGGTTTTCCCATAATTAGCAATAAACTCTATCATACATGATATTAATCACATTAACACAATTTCTGACTGATCACAAACTCTGGTTTAATTTTCAAAAATAGGGTTTCTAATTTCAAAAATCAAGGTTTTAATTTATAATTATGGTTTTCCATAATAATAAGGCTTTACCTAAAATACAAATCGTATAACACATAACACAATGTCTTAACCGATTTTTAAAGTCTCCTTTGACCTCAGAATTAGGGTTTAACAGTAATACTAGGGTTTATATAAATATTGCTAGGGTTTGTTTATAATACACCATAATTGACCCACCATTATAAATACGTACATACAGTACATATTTATAGCACTAAAAATCAAAATATAATTAACATTATATTATTATTCTCATTACTTGATCAAAATCCAAAATTAGGGTTTGGAATCCATATCTGATTTACCTTGCATATTTAACATTATTAATTAAGTTAAAATAACTAACTTAATTAATCTAACATAAATTCATATAATAAAATAATATAATTATTATAATAATTCTAATAATCAATTCATATATTATTTAAATAATATATAATTATATTTTTATGGAAAATAAATAATAAAAATATTTCTACTATAAAATTAATTATTAAAAGAATATACTTTATAAGAATCAATAATTCAAAAAAAATTATTTATATTTAATTATGTAATAAATATATTTTTATTTATCACATAAATACATACTCTTTATCTTGTACAAATCCTCATCTTTTGACAAAAAAATTATACGCAAAATTTCTGATTTAATTACATAGAAAATACCGGGTTGTTACATTCACCCTCCCTTATAAAGATTCTGTCCCCGGAATTACCGTTTTAAAACTTATACATACAAGGGTACATAACATACACAATCATTTTAATTAGATCTCGATCAACTTTGATCGAATTGATCTTTAACTATTCACATAAAGCTTGTCTATCTGATTTAACGAAAATTTAATTTCTAAAAGAACTCAAATTCCTCCTTCAAAATTTCTTTATAAAATAATTTACTATATTTAGGAAAATCATGTAAAAGAAAATAAAAGTTATACGAATAATACATGGAGTTCCATTGCCAGCTGCCATCGTATCCTAGACAGTCATGTTGTAGACCCTTACTGTTGATTTTGTTGGCTTGCTTGATGACGTTGGTCCCGTGATTGCTAAAGTTTCGCTTCTCTTTCCAGTATTAACACTTCCTGCGTCCGTCCTCCTCTTCGAAAAATCCTTCACCTTGTGCTCAGTCGATCCACACAGAAAACACCCAGTGTTCATCCTTGGATTGGGGTAGTTGGGAGAGATATGGCCCTCCTGCCCGCATTTGTAGCATACAAACTTACCTTTTAGACATTCCCAAAGTGGTTCTTTCCACAAGTCTTATACGGCACCATCTGCTTCTTAACACCTTCTTGTTTCACCTAGACATTGCCAAAATAGTTCCCCTTCTTCTTGCTACTACCACTTTTACTTCCACTATTAATTTCTATCTTCCCAGCTCCTTCGACCTTACCTTTGTTCTTCCTCTCCTTGTTGATGAGGCTCATGGCCTCAGTCCCCTTCTCAGCTATGATAGCCTTTTCAATGAGTGTTGTAAATGTAGGAATCTGCAACACCGCCACCTTGTTATAGAGCCAGGGTTTTAATCCCAGCTCAAACCTTCTCGCCTTCCTAGCCTCCGTATCAACTTGATGCGAAGCAAACCTAGCCAATTCATTAAATTTTGCAGCGTATTCTGACACCGTCATATTCTCCTACTTCAATTCTAAAAATTTAACCTCCATCCTAGCATGCATACTAGATGAAAAATAGTTTTCGAAAAATAGTGTTTTAAACCTATCCCAAGTAACTACACCTTCTCCTGCCCTCGCCTGATTTGCTTCCCACCCAAAGTTCGCCTCCCCCTTCATCATGTAGGTGGCAAAAGCGGTCTTTTGCCCCTCAGCTACCCTAGCTATCACGAATTCTTTTTCAATTTCTTTAACCCAAGTCTGGGCTTCAACAGGGTCAGTTGTACCTTTGAATTCTGGCGGTCCTACAGCCTTAAAATCTTTGAGATTCGCTAAGCGATTGTCTGGCGGGTTCCCTGTGGCTGGTATTCCCTGTTGCATAGCTTGTGCTACCATGTTTGCAAAGTTCTACATCGGGTCTGCTTGTTGTTGTCCCTCAGCATTATTGACAGATTCTTCTGCCCTTTGATTTCGAGTTCGACTTCTTGGCGGCATTATCTGATTAAATAAAATCATAAATGTAACTTACATTCTAAACCTTATCGTATAAGTTTAATATATTAGACTTGTTTCATTACTTAAACATAGATTCATATTCATTTAACGAATACTTTACCTAGCATATCACATAATGCTTTAAATATCAGCTATCCCTTTGTGACCACAAAAGTCAGGATTTACAGTCTTGACTAATACAAAATTTGGGAACATTACATTACACAGACATACTTATCATATATATTACATAACACACCTACACAACAGAACCTATACTACCTATTCGCTATGCCTTTTTCTTGGACAACCTTTCGCCTGCTGACCTTCTATCCCACAGATAAAACATGTTCCTGGTTTATAGTCAGGACAATACAGAGTGGTATGTCCCTCATAACCGCAAAGATAACATATCTTTTTTCCGTTTCTTCTAATCGGATTTTCCTAAGTCGTGGTCTTCTATCTTTCTTTTTCCCTTATTGCTCGGAGCTGTACACGATATGTTGATTGTGGCTCTCATTTGATCAATTTGGATTTTAAGCTTATCTTGTTCTTCCATCATTTCTAGTAAGGCTTTTCGCAATTGACTATTTAGCAACTTTTCTATTTCCCACAGCTTTTCCAGAGAAGAAACCTTGTTCCTCAGATCCTACACTTCATTTGAAGCTTGTTCAGCTTCAACTTTAGTGTCTTAATCACTATCTATCAGTTCCACCATTTTTCGGATCTGGTACTACGTTTACTACAATAACCACCTTGTCAGAGTTGTTTTCATTGTGAGCCTCTATTTCAACTATTGGCTTCGACATTAACTCGGGTGTATGGATTTGATCCTTCTTTATGCTATATGCATATAACAAGCCTTTTCCACCAGACATCTAAACACATAAAATTATCATGATTAGCATATAGTTTATACACACAGCAAATAAGAGTTTTATATAAGTTATCTTTTATTTTGTTTGACGATGAATTTATCCAACTCATCTCCTTTTAAACTCTATATGAGTTATTTATATTTTCAATGTTTCCTTATGTTCTAAGGTTTTGGCCTAAGGTCTAGCCCACATAAGGTTTTTAACCCTAAGCTATGATACCAACCTGTAAAGCCCCCAAATTTAGGTACTTGAAACCCGAACTCATTGCTTCACGATACCATTTCTATGAGCGGAATAATACTAATAATAATAACAATAATATAAATATTAAACTTTATTTACATATCAGAGTCTATTCCCAAGTACGTAACCTTTAATACATTGATTACATAACAGGATAGATAATATATATCATTGTCTTAATAATATCAAACTATTACATAAGATAGCATGGCATTCATTCAGTAACCTTTCCTTTTCCCTTGTTCTTAGCAGAGCGTTCAGGTTGTTCAGACTTAGCTGAAACATTTAAATTAAGCAAGGATGATCATTTGAGTGCCCAACAAGTAATAACAATTATAAATATTAGCTGAAAGGATTAAATGTTTTCTTTGTACTACCCTTCTACAACAAAACAATAGTTGTGAAGTAATCTGAACCGATAATAATAACATAACTACTCTCTTTCAAAATTTTGAAACTACATATTGACTATAGATAGGGTTAAGGTGACATGCTGTGAACATTGTTTTAAATTTTTGAATAGGTTTAGCAGAACTTCATCCGCAAACCGTCAAAACTTACGGGCACGGGGGTGATCAGCCCGTTATGCCATGTATTGATCAATACTACATGCAAGAATGATATTATCGTTCATCTATCCGCCTTTGGCGCATAAAAGTTTTTCCATGTACGGGATGTTCATACTTAGTCGGGAATCCGAACCAAAATAATTTGATTGAATACAAAAAGGTTTTATCATATTCAACGTTATTTCTAAATCCGTGTCTAGCTGATCAAATAGCTTAGACGGCTTTTACTTATTGTATATATACTAGTGATCAATAGGTGTGTATATATATATATATATATATATATATATATATATATATCAACATGTGATTAAATACAATGATTACCCAAGTGGGGACACTTGAATAACCATATATATACATATATATATATATATATATATATATCAACATGTAATTAAATACAATGATTACCCAAGTAGGGACACTTGAATAACCATATTTAGAAATTAACGAACATAATATATATATGAATTACAGTATAGTAACATGTTGATAATCAATGATCGGATATAACATATATAAAAATAGGGTTAATAATCTGGTACAATAATAATATAATTCTGAAACTTTCTTACTTTTGTCCATTGCATAAAGGAAATGCAAAGATAAGATACTTTCCTGGTACGCTGCTTACAATTCGCAACTTAGTTTTACCTTTTATATAACCATCTATCAGTAATAAGATCATTTTACTGATTAGAATAACATCTCGTAACACATAACACTGCTTATTGCAGTCAGCACATAACCTAATCATATTACCACACAAGTTCTGTGACGCCCCCAAAATAGGCATACATCACCTATTCTGAGTCGCCAATTACATGGTACGGAAACAAATACAACTTCATTAATACAGTTGTCGTACAAAATACGACAACACATATATTGTGAGTTTGAATATAAATATTGTCTAATAGACAGTATACAAACTCAAAAGGAGTCCTTATTACAATTATTGATACACTATTTTACAAAATAGTGAGGACTACTAAAACAACTATCCTGAACCATCACTCTAAACCCCTAGTTCTTGCTATGTTCTCACCTCTTGAGAAGAAAAATGGAACAAAAAGGAAAAGGGTGAGCTCAACTAGCCCAATAAAGAATATTATGACTAAGATAATATACAACAATTTATCATTAGTCTTCAACAGGTGAAAATCTGATAAAATATAATAGACAACAAGTTTTAGATCAACAACTTCAGCGGAAACAACAATTCATTAGAAGAGTCAAGTAGAGAAAGAATTCTACTATCTTCTTAGATTTAAAAGTCCATCATCAATAATTTATCCCTGTAACATCAATAAATATACATCCTGAATCAAATATTCATCTTTGCACTGCAGGCCAAAGATATTCATTTGTATCACCAGTTGGTCATGTTCATCTCAACACTTGTTCATCTTTGCACTACGGGCCAAAGATATTCATTAGGTAATCATTCATCTTTGCACTACAGGCCAAAGATATTCAGTAATATCATCATTTAGAACTGAGGATGATGAAAAATATCTTAAAGAAAATGAATCCAGTGAGATAAAAGATCAAAGATTAGGAATTCGTACTTTAGTTTATCCAAGTTCAAAAATATTCCATAATAACCAATTGTGAAGCATAATTCAAAAATAAAGATCAAAACATGGATACAATCAAAGATAGTAACCATAATAGACATCTTGGACAAAAAGGAGAAAATTTTATTTTTTCGGTGAATAGTGTCGTATTCGTGAATAGTGCCATATACGTGAATAGTAACCCCGACCCAAAATGGTAGAAATTCCATAATAAAATACATACCAATATTCCATATAATGATATTGAAATAATAACATCATCAGGAAGAAAATAACATCCCTTACCTCAAAATAACAGTACTTCTGATCGGAATATAAGTATAAGGCTGAAGGAAACTTGCACTGATAAATAGCAACTCACAAATTATCTAAATACTCACAAAATACTCTCGATAATATAGAGAGAGAAAGAGAGAAAACTTGTTTTTGGTGTGATTTTCAATTCTAACTAAGCACCCTATTTATATGAAAATGCTTAGAACGCCGTGAAGCATTAGCTTTCGCTACTTGATGGCTTTACTCACATTATTCAAGCCCACCACTTTTGAAAATAAATTCCATCACATTTCATTTCTCACCAACCAAAAGTGGGGCCCACCATATTTTTAATAAAAACATTTATTTTCAAAACTTCAATAATTCATATTAAATAGCCCTTTTATCAGAAAAATTCGAATATCATGTCTATTCCATAGGAAATTAAATTTTCTACAACTTTGTAAATTTAAGTTTTTCCAAATTCCAAACGAAAAAATGACCGAAATCCACATACGGACGATTTTCAAAACTTCCATTCCGAAAAAATACTGATAAAACACCTCAGCATTAATTCCTCCATTTATCACCACAATAAATATGTAAGACCCCAACTTTTATAAATAAAGATTAAATTTTCCCGAAATATATTTTTTAATATTATGGTGTGGATTTGATATAATGTTATAGTTGTGGGTAATATTTACAAATTTTGCAAAGTAAGCAAGTGGTTATATAATATTCGATTGGTCGGGGAATATTCGTTTTAACGGGGAATATTCAAATGCGACAAAGACAATTATTAATGGACTCTAACGGAAGTATTGTCGTAGTTAGAAAATGACATAATTATCTTTTTATAAAAATAAAGGCGAAAGTGTTACCGTTAAAACTGTTGAACTACCCGGTAGTAAAAGTACAATAATACGCGTGGTTGCATAGTAGCACACGGTATTGATTATTGATGCTTACGTGAGAAGTCACTTAGTTATACTCAATTATTGCTACAGTAATTGCTGCATCATATCTCTCATATTATTGATTCAATTATTGTCACAGTATCATCTACATAATATTTTATATATTATTAAATCAATAATTGACACGAAAAAGTTATTCATATTATTATTTACAATATTGACAATGTCTAGAAGTTCTGTCAATGAGAGGTTTGGTCACCTAATTGCGCGCCAATATGGAGAAATCCTTATCGGAATGCCCCCCTTTCCTGGGAACGACCTGGTTGTTAAATATTGTGAGTTATAATATTAATGATGAATATGTTCGTATTGATTAAAGATGAAATTGATATTTCTATTGTGTTGGGATTGTTAGTGTTTGGAAATCGACATTTATTTTGATAATAATTAATGTCGGGAGGTTATATTGACCAATCTGGAAATTCACCGGATAAATGAGCAATTAATTGCTATTAATTCACATTCTTATAGCCATATCTTCACATGTGTGTACTATTGATTCACATGATTTACTATTAGGAGAATTGGTGAAAGATTGATAATACTTGCATGACTAAATTAAAAATGAAGAAAAAGAGGAAGATATTATACTGTAATATTTCGAGCCCCAAAACGTGCAATTATCGAAACTATATTTTCCTATAAATAGAAGCTCATTCTTCTTTCATTCTCACCAATTCACTAAGTCTCACAAGAGCACTTATTATATAGAAAAATTATAGAGAGAAAGAAGAAGAGAAGTTTGATACCTCACTATTCCAGTATCCAGTTTCTTCTAAGGTAAGGGGTAATATTTCTTTTGTATTCATGAAGAGAGTTATTTTCTTTCAATACTCGTAAGGGTTATTATTCCATTCTTTATTATTCTGTTGGAATAACCTGTATGTGCGATCTATCGCATGCCTGGTGAATTCTTCTATTATTCCATTCTTTATTATTCTGTTAGAATAACATGTCTGTGCGGTCTATCGCATGCCTGGTGAATTTTTCTGTTATTTCATTCTTTATTATTCTGTTGGAAAAACCTGTCTGTGCGATCTATCACATGCATGGTGAATTCTTCTGTTATTTCATTCTTTATTATTCTGTTAGAATAAACTATCTATGTGGACTACCACATGCATGGTGAATGATCCTTCGTATTCATTCCTTATTAAATTGTGGAAATGATCTGTCTACGTGGATTACCGAATGGCGGGCAAAAATCCATTTGTAGTTTCATATATTCTATTATACTCAGTTGGTTAAAGTTTTGGCTTCTATACTCCATGAAATTAGTAGAATATCCTGGATATTTGCGCTTCATCCAGTATCTTTTCATGGAAATATTCTTCTTAGCATTCATAAATTTTACTCCACAAAATAGTATCATGTTGACAATTTGGACGTTATTGGTTTTTGGATAAATTAAATTATAAATCTTTAAAAATTTATCCTTGAACTTGTTTTATTGAATTCTTATATCATTGTCATCATCCTCATGTTTATAATATGTTGAAAGTCATATGTGGACTTTAGTACATAGATGGACTTGGTATGATTATGATCAGGGATTATTCGGTATAATCATGACCATAATGTTACAAATGATGTGGTAAAAGTCCTCATTGGTCGTAGTGCATTGATGGACAGTTATTGGCATGATCATGACCATTGATGAATACACGAATATCCTTGGCCCGTAGTGCATGGATAATTTGTGGTCGTGATACTAATGAATATCATTGGCCGTAGTGTAGGGATGATGTAGTTTATTTATTAAGCTGAGTCTCAGTGATAAAAGTGATGAAAAACCTTTTAAATCATAGAAGATAGTAGATTTTATTCTCTACTTGACTCTTCTAATGGATTGCTTGTTCCCTGCAGGTTAAACTTGATGTTTGTTATATTTTATCAGTTTAACACTGTTGAAGGCTAACGATAAATTATTCTGCATTATCTTAGTTATAATATTTCTTACTGGGCTAGTTGAGCTCACCCTTTCTTTATTTGTTCTCTTCAGGAAATGAGAATATAGCTGGGATGAGTCGGGGAACGGATTGACGATCCAGATGGTTGTTTTAGTAGTCCTCACTATTCTATAAAATAGCGTGACAATAAATGTAATGAGGACTCCAACGAGTGTAGATATTGTCTAGATGACAATATTCTTATTAAAACTCTTAGATTATGTTTTGTCGTATTTTACACGACTGTTGTGTAATTAGGTTGTATTTGAATTTTGTACCATGTATTTGGTGACTCAAGATGGGTGATGTATACCTATTTTGGGGGCGTCACAGTTGGTATCAAAGCTTAGGGATATGATCCCTGGCTAAGATGTAAGACTAGAACTTGAAGGGGAGAGACGGGGAATTCCTTCGCTAGTATGACCTAACTAAGTTTATTTGGTATTTAATTGTTCGGTCAGAGTATAGGGATAATATGTTGCATGACAATTAATCCTTATTTTGTGGCAGTATTTGAAAATGACATCCGAGAATGTAGAGAATAACAATGGAGCACAGGAGACTGTTGAGTCTCCACAGATCAATAATCAGGATAATGTGCATCAGGAAGGCGACAATCTTCATGCAAACAACAACACTGACCAAATGATGAACGATGGAATGTTCAGAGGCTTTATGTAATTCATGCAACATTAGGCGAGAGCGGCACCTGTCCAAAATGTAGGTGGAAACACTAGAAACTCTCGGACGGTCACCGCTAAACAGTTCAAGGAGCTAGGACCATCGGAGTTTATTGGAGAGCCAAAACCACTTAAGGCGGAAGCGTGGATAAAGTAGATCACCAAGATATTTGATGTCTTGGGATGCTCCGAGGAGCAAAAGGTTCCCTTTGCCACCTGTATGTTGCGAGGAGAGGTAGATTACTGGCAGAAATTGGTAAAGCGTACTCAACCTGCCGCACTGAAGATGTCTTGGGAGAAGTTCCACGAACTATTCAACGACAAGTACTTTCTTGAAAGTATTCGCCACATGAAAGAGGTAGAGTTCATCAAGTTGGAGCAGAACAATATGACCGTGTCACAGTACGAAGCTAAGTTTACCGAGTTGTCCTGGTTTGCGTCTCACTTGGTTGATAATGAGGAGAGAATGACGTGGATGTTTCTAAGAGGTTTGAAGCCCGAGATACGTCAATATCTAATTTCTCATAAACTGTGTTTGTATTCAGATGTTGTAAATAGGGCTCAGTTATTGGAGCATGATAACGAGTCAACCCAACCAAGAGAAGGCAGCCGACATAATGATAATATCAGTGGTGGTAGTCATAGATACGGTGACAACAAACGTGGAGGGAATCAACATGCCAAAAATGGTAACCACTTCGGTGGTAATCATGGCCAAGATAATAAGAATGGACATTTCAAGAAGAGGAGATTCAATAATGATGGAAAGACGTCAGCACCAACACCCGTTGTTAAGGAAGGAGAACGACCACCTATCATATGCTTCAAATACGGAGGGGAGGGACACATCAGTCCAAACTGTGCGCAGCAGTCCAAAACGTGTTACAATTATGGAAGAGAAGGTCACCTTGCCCAATTTTTTCGTGTACCAAAGTGAAGTCCAGCTGGGATGGAGGCATCAAAGGTCGTCCTAGACAAGACAAAATCGGTAGTTCAAGGGAGAGCGTTTGTCGTAACATCCCAAAAAGCGAGGAATCTGAATGAGGTGATCACGGGTAAACTAATCATAAACTTTAGCGAAGTCTATACCTTATTTGATACCGGTTCTACCCATTCTTTTATTTCTCCCACTTGCGCTTAACGTTTAAATTTGACTCCAGAGAAATTAGACTTTGATTTATGATGAGTGAGTTTTATACCCATAATTGAGTGCGTTTGAACTTAATCTTTTGGATGTTTTTAAGTGTTTATGTCTATTCATGCATGTTTTATGTTGTTTTATAGGAATTGGGACAAAAGTTACTTGTATCGACGTTTGGGGTGGCTAGATGTGCATTTTCGGCTTTCCATTTACACAGCAATCACTTCAGAGCCAATTTGAGTATTTCTCGGGACCTTATTTCGAAAAACGTAAAGAATGAAAGTTGTAGATCTACGTCTCCTCTTTCTGGAACATCTTGAATCATCAAAATCGGAGTTCGGCAAAGAGGTTATGGCCATTTTTCCATAGGACGTCAGAGGAAAAAATTTCCAGAAATCTTCGGTAGGCGGGGCGCCATTTATAGGTCATTTCAGGTCTTTGAGGCGCTAGAAGCGAGAATCTCGACGCCGTGCCCGGCCACTGGGCTTGAGGGAAGTGCTTGTCTGCGGCTGGGCGCATTTTTGGGTGAATTTTGACACCTTTTTGACTCCAAATTGGATTGGGTTTGTTCCTAAGCTAAAAATTGGACTTGTAATCTATAAATACATGATGAAAGGCATAAAATAAAGGGAGATTACATAGCTTAGCTTAGATAAAACACTCTATTAGATTAGAATAAAAACCCTAGTTCTTAATTAGCCATTGGAGATTGAAGCAAATTGAAGAACATTGAAGATCAAGAGCAAGAGCAAGAGCAAGAGGGGAGCATCAGATTTGCTGACAACAGATTCTATTATCTTCTCTTATCATACTTTTATATTTTAATGTCTATTAAATTGTGGATCTTGGTCTTAATTAATTAATTATGAACTAACTCTTTCATTAAGATTTCAATTGAACCTTTTATGTTTATGAATTAATTATTTGATTTATTCCAATTATTTATGTCAAAGTGAATTGTTTATCTTGTCTTGAGCTTATTGATTAATTATTTGATCAGTAATTACCTTGTTACTCTAGAAAGAATTGAAAGAGGAATTCTAGGGTTAGAACTGGGCATGATATCATGTGACTTAGTTATTTGCACAATGAATAATTAGGTTTGTGAATTGAATGGAAATATCATCTTCACCGCATGTAACACATA
This sequence comes from Panax quinquefolius, assembly GCA_020205615.1. NCBI lineage: Eukaryota > Viridiplantae > Streptophyta > Magnoliopsida > Apiales > Araliaceae > Panax > Panax quinquefolius. The sequence continues at coordinate 129,167,896 of CM035167.1, forward strand.
AGGAATTGGGATTAGAAGGAGTTTAATTCAATTGTTTTGCATAGGAATATAGCAAGATTAATCTGGATTAAATAGAAGGCAATTGATCACTTGGAAAAGGACTTTTGGCATTTGAGAATTCCTGTTAACAATTCAGTAGACATAATAATTGGGATAATTGATTTATAGTTCATAATTGGGGATATTGAAATCTTAATCTTTATTTATTTGAATTAATTTTAAAGTAATCTAGTTTTAATTGATTAATTTAGTTTTTTTAATTAGAAAAATCAAAATTTATAGTTGTTTAAATAAAATTGATTTGGTTAAGAGTTAGTACTTGGTAATTTTTATTAAATAATTCCTCGTGGGAACGATACTTTTCTTATCACTTTATTACTTGTTGACCGTGTATACTTGCACGTATATTTTGATTGTGAAATCGATCAACAATTTATCTATTGAAACTCTGTTAGGAGAGACATTCATCACATCCACTGTTTATAAGTCATGTTTGATTCAAATCGGTAACCTCACTTTACCTGTCGATCTTATCTCCATAAAAATACTTGCATTTGACGTGATTCTAGGGATTGATTGGTTAACTACTCATCATGCTAAAATTGATTATTTTCATAAGGTTGTTTGTGACGCCCCCAAAAAGGCATACATCACCCATCTTGAGTCGTCAGATACATGGTACAGAACTCAACTACAAACTTAATTATATAACTATCGTGTAAAAATACGACAAAACATAGCAGATAGTTTACATGAATATTGTCTCATAGACAATATACAAATTCAAATTCAATCCTCATTACACTTATTATCACACTAAGTAGTGAGGACTGCTAAAACAACCATCTCTGACAAATACTCTGCTCCCCGACTAGTCCCAAATTATATTCTCATTTCACAGAGAAACGGTGAAAGAAAAGGGTGAGCTCAACTAGCCTAGTAAGAAATATTATGACTAAGATAATGCAGAATAAATTATCATTAGTCTTCAAAAGTGTTAAACTGATAAAATACAATAAACATCAAGTTTAACTGTAGCGAAATAAGCAATCCATTAGAAGAGTCAAGTAGAACATAATGTCTACTATCTCCTCTAGATTAAAAGTCCATCATTAATGTTTTATTCATGTAATACTCATCAATAGTTCTTTGTTATACACAAGATAAAGAGAACTCTCATCACCTGTCTTCACCTGAACCACCACAGATTATAATTAAATTCATAATCAACAGTTCATACAACTGTAAAACCAATAATGCTGAGACTCAGCTTAATAGTATCACGACCACGAATTATCCATGCACTACGGGCCAAGGATATTCGTGTTTTCAATTATGGTCATGATTATACCGAATAATCCCTGGTCATAATCATACCAACAACTGTCCATCAATGCACTACAGGCCACTGAGGACTTTTACCACATCATTTGTAACATTACGTGTCATGATTATACCAAATGATCCATGGTCATAATCGTACCAATCAACAGTCCATCTATGCACATAAGCCAAAGATATATAACTCTAAAAACAATAATCAACTATCCATCTTTGCACGTAAGCCAAAGATATACAACTCTAAAACCAATAATCAACAGTCCATCTATGCACGTAAGCCAAAGATGACTTTCATCACAATATAAGCATGAGGATGATGACAATGATATAAGCATTAATCAAACGAAATCAAGGATAAATATTAAAGACTTTAAATTTATCCAGTGTTTAAAAATATCCAAATTGTCAACATGATACTGCTTTGTGGATTAAAATTCAATAATAATATTCATGTCTCAAAAATAATTTGGACAGAAAAAAAATATAGTTATCGGGTGAATAGTAACTCGTGAATAGTATCCCGGCACGAAAAGTGCCCCGAATACCCAAGTGAATAGTAACTAGGTGAATAGTAACCCGTAAATAGTAACTCATGAATAGTTTTTCGGTAATAATATCCAAATAGTAACTAGGTGAATAGTAACCCGTAAATAGTAACTCAATCACTTAATAATCTCATAATCTAATATCATTAATATTACCATAATATTTTAATCATTTCTTAAACTTATAAATAATTTATTTTAATTGTTTATACTTTACTAATTAATGCATTTAATCATCTTAAAATGGCAAACTCATTAGATTTCATCACCAATAACCAAAACTCTCTTCAAAAATCTCCATATACCTTATATAGGATTCTCAAGCCATAAAATCCTATTTTCCAATTTTCTTACTTCACCTAACATATTTAATTCTTTTACTCATAACTAGTCCATTTTCATGAAAATACCAAATCAGTACAAACAAATTTTCTTTTCTGGGATTTAGCAAAATATAGTCCCATATTGAACATATAATTTTCTCAGAATTTTTAAAATTCATTTACTATTTTTCATATGGCTAAAACTGTCGAATATTTAGACATTTATCAAAAGCTGTAATTTTGTCCAAAAATTTCGACATTTACAGGGTATACTGTTGTTATATAGATGTACTCCCAATAAAAATTTCACCAATTTTGGAGTTAATCACAAGGAGTTATAAGGGTTTACGTTTAAAATAGTCTTTTCCCATAAAATTCATAACTCCTAATATATACATCCAAAAATTGCCATTTTTGGACACAATCTAGAAAACTCATCAAATTATCATTTCCAATTTTTCCAGAATTTTCATGGTCAAAATAATTACGAAACTGCCCCTGGCAGAAACCCCTTACTTACAACGGTTGAACGAAAATAATATTCCTTACGAATATTAAACGAATATAATGAATATTGAACGATAATAATATTCATACGAATACGAAAAATAATATCTCTTCAGAATATAAAAAAATAATAACCATTACCTCAGAAGAAGACTGGATACTGGAGTAGTGAAGTAACATACTACTCTTTTTCTTTCTCTCTATAGCTTCTCTCTCTATAATTTCTCTTGCGAGTCTTAGTGAATTGGTGATAACGAAGAAAGAATGAGCTTCTATTTATAAGAAAATATAAATTCGATAATTGCACATTTTGAGACTCAAAATATTACAGTATAATGCATTCCTCTTTTTCTTAATTTTTAATTTAGTCCTGCAAGTATTATCAAATTTGCATCACCTCCCCTAATAGTAAATCATGTGAATCAATAGTAAATCATGTGACTCAATAGTTCTAAACATGTGAAAAAAATAATTACGGTATAATACCTTCATCAATCTTGCACCAACTCACCTAATAGTAAATCATGTGAATCAATAGTACATACATGTGAACACATAGTTATAAGCATGTGAATTAATAGAAATTAATTGCTCATTTATCCGATTAATTACCCGATTGGTCAATATAACCTCCAGACATTAATTATTATCGAAATAAATGTCGATTTCCACTAACACTAATAATTGTCACACAATGGAACTATCAATTTCATCTTTAATTAACACGAACTTATTCATCATTAATATTATAACTCACAATATTAAACAACCAGGTCGTTCCCAGGAAAGAGGGGGCTTTCCGATAAGGATATCTCCTTATTGGAGCGCAATTAGGTGACCAAACCGCTCCTTGACAGAACTTCTAGACATTGTCAATATTGCAAATAATAATATGAATAACTTTGTCATCTCAATTATTGATTTAATAATACATAATATTATGCAGATGATACTGTGACAATAATTGAATCAATAATATGAGAGATATGATGCAACAATTACTGTAGCAATAATTGAGTATAATTGAGTGATTTTTTATGTAAGCATCAATAATCAATACCGTGTGCTACTATGTGACCACGCGTATTACTATACTTTTATCACCGATTATTTTATGACAACTTGTTTACTTTGAAATTTTTTCAAATATCACCCTTAACTTTAACCTTTTATCAATTTAAGCATTTACTAAATAGAATAATTATAAGAAAATTGAATACTTTCATTTCATAAAACTCGGGGTCTCACATTGTTAGCTTTCATATTCCTAATTGACCTATTATGCGAATTCAAGCGACCAAACCATTAAAATCAATCACGGTCATCTCAAGCCATAAAGATATTCATTTATTGAAAAACAGATGTCAAGCTTTCTTAGCCCATGTCACAGATTTAAACAAAAATACGACAGATTTGAATGATATTTCTCTTGTTAATAAATTTCTTGACGTATTCCTCGAAGAACTTCCTGGCCTACCCCCGAAGCGTGAAATCGAGTTTGGTATCGACCTTGAACCAGGTACAAAACCCATTTCCAAAGCCCCATATCGAATGGCTCCTATTGAACTTCAGGAGTTAAAAACATAACTACATGAATTGTTAGACATCGGTTTCATTCATCCTAGTACGTCTCCTTGGGGTGCTCCTCTTCTATTCGTGAAGAAGAAAGATGGAAGTATGCGACTTTATATTGATTATCGGGAGTTGAATCATGTCACCATCAAAAATAGGTACCCGTTACCTCTTATTGATGATCTGTTTGACCAGTTGCAAGATGCCAAATTCTTTTCAAAGATCGATCTTCGTTCTGGATATCATCAGTTGTAGATTAAAACTGATGACATTCCAAAGACTGATTTTAGAACTCGGTGCGGGCATTATGAATTCTTAGTCATATCTTTTGGATTGACTAATGCTCCTGCTGCCTTCATGGATACGCTGAACTGAGTATTCAAGGAATATTTGGATCACTTTGTGGTTGTCTTTATTGATGACATCCTTATATACTCCAAAACCCGTGAAGACCATAAGCAACACTTGAGGCTAATACTCCAAAAGCTTCGTGAAAACAAGCTATATGCCAAGTTAAAGAAATGCGAGTTCTGGCTTGAGGAAGTTGATTATTTAGGAACGTGATATCAAATCATGGGATATATGTTGACCCAGCAAAGATTGAAGCAATTCAAAGTTGGGTGCAACCTAAGTTAGTGACCGAATTACGTAGCTTTCTCGGCTTAGCTGGTTATTATCGGAGATTCGTAGAAGGGTTTTCTCAAATCGTTACTCCATTAACTCAGCTGACTCAAAAAAATACAAAATTTGGTTGGAGCGAGGAATGTGAGAAGAGTTTTCAAGAACTCAAGAGGAGACTCATTTCAGCACCTGTTCTGACAATACCATCTGGCTCAGAGGGATTTGTCATCTACAGTTATGCTTCAGGAAAAGGGTTAGGATATGTTCTCATGTAACATAGGAAAGTCATAGCCTATGCCTCACGACAACTCAAAGAATATGAGAGGAATTATCCTACTTATGATCTAGAGTTTGCAGCAATCATTTTTGCGCTTAAGATTTGGTGGCATTATCTGTATGGAGAGAAGGTGAAGATCTTTTTGGATCATAAAAGCATCAAATATTTCTTCACTCAAAAGGAACTCAACATGCGGCAACGACGATGGCTTGAGCTGTTGAAAGATTATGATCATACCATCCAATACCATCCTAGAAAAGCGAACTTAGTAGATGACGCATTGAGTAGAAGATCATATGCGGGCACGAGTGCAATATTGTCAACGCAAAGGCCCATTTTATATGACTTGCAAAGGATGGAGATAGAGTTAAAGACTCCAGGGACCCATGTGATGATGGCGAATATACGAGTAGAACCGACTTTAATTGATAAAGTTAAAGCTGCTCAAGCTACAGACCTGGAGCTGATGCGTATGAGGAAGAAAGTACAAGAATGTGCTATTCCTTAAGAAAGAATCAATGAAGAAGAAATACTTCGAGTCAACTCCAGACTTTGTGTTCCTAATGATTCTGACTTGAAGTATAAAATCATGATGGAGGTGTTAGGTTTGTATTATTCTAGAACGCAATTAAATTGCATAAATTAGCGGAAGCGAGTAAAAATCAGAGTTTAAAATTTTTTACAAACCATATACCCGGATCACCCTTTATGCACAATTATTAATTAAACGAAAAGATAAAGAATAAAATCATACCCTTGAAGATCGAGCTTCCTCAAGTACAAGTTCACCTCCAAATCCTTTCGCTCAACTTGAATCCACCGGTTTGGTTCCTTCCTTTGATCAACGTTAGCCACCCATATGTTTGGCCTCTCAGAGGTGATCCACCAAGGAAAAATAAAGATTCAAGAAGAAGGGTATTGGCTCAACCCTAGTTTTCTATCTCTATAGAAAGGCGTACTTCCAACAAATTGGAATAACGTATGTTGTAAAAAAGTCAACAACCACCACCACCCATAATAAGACTCCTCTTATTTATAGATGTGGGCAACCCACCTTAACAATTAAGGAATTGGGATTTATTTAATTAATTAAATTCTTTTAATTAATTAAGCTCCCTAATCTTATTAGGGATAATTAATTAAACTCTTTAACTAATTTTCCTTCCTAATCCAATTAGGAATAAATGAGAGTACTTATATTAAATTAATTCCTAAACTCTTTTAGAAATTAAAATAATAATAATTGTAATAATAGTAATAAGACTCTTCTTATTAATTTATATTTAATATTTCTAAAATATTAAATAATAATATTAAGCTATTTAATTTATTCTATCATCATAGATTAAATTAAATATACTTAACATATTATTTCGATTATGCCATTAACTTCTTAAATAATTATTCTTCCTTTTATGGTGTGACCCTTTAGGTTCTCCATATTAAACCTATTGTGAATAAATCAATTAGAATAATTTTAATCTTATTTAAATAAATAAATTAAACAATTTATTTAAATAAATAATATTTATTCTACAATAGGATAAGCCTCCCTAACGATCAACGACTTTTCGGATAATATAGATTTCAACATTAATCATTAAAGAACCTTTGAGTAAATAGTTACCGTGACAATTCAATCCTTCCACCATACAATGTCCCAATTAAATATAAGACATGGAATTATCATCAAGTCTTATTTTATTTAATTATATATATTTTCGACTCTTAAATGCACAACTCCAAATAATGCAAATTAGAAACTCCTTTCTAATTTCATTCGCCTTATTGCCAAGGACTCATCGGGTTGTCATTTATCGAATCACATAGACATTTCTCTTCTTTTATTAGAAGTGGTAGATTCTTTATTGATTATACATTATCTCCATGTACAACTTATTATACCCAAGCATAACATTTGATATACCCTAAGGGTCTTAAGGAATAAGTCAAAGTATAACTCATCATACACAAGATACTATGATGATCTCAAGTCCAAGGATCACTTGACTACTATCACTACAGAATTCCTATCGACAACAAAGTAAAACTCCATTAGGTATTCCTTAGCGAGCCACGCTCAAAGTGAACTTATTCTCTAATAAGCACCTACATACTTGCTTTAGTGTCTCCACACAAATGATCATGAGATCAATCATCCTCATCCAATGAGCAAGCAACGATGTATACCAATCTATCCGGATTCACTAATCCCTAATTTAGTAATCCAATGATTGGGAACTATTTTAGTTTTAAGCTTTCTAAGAATTTAGATCTCATTAGAATGATCATCATCATTATTCTAAAAGCATTGCTTAAAAACTATGGGTTTATCACATATTATAAAACAAAGATCATGTAGATAATTTAAAAGCCTTTAATAAATTAATACTTTTATTAATAAATGAATAAGATTGTTACAAAGTATATGCTTTATCATCAAACATGATTGGCTTGTGTGCATACTACTTTCAATCTCCCACTTGCACTAAAGCCAATCGCCATTGTATCTTATACTCTTCTTCTCTAAGTGACGATTATCCCGCCGTTGGATAAGCTTTAGTTAATGGATATGTAATGTTGTTCATGAGAGTCCACTATCTCTATAGTGATTTCCCATCTTTCAATGATTCTAATAATCAAATGAAAGTGCCACAACACATGTTTAGATCCAAGATGAGACTTAGAACTATTCCTAGTTCTCAGAATGAACTTTTAATCCAAACAATCAACTTGCAGCCTTCATTTATAGCTATTTACTTTGTCTTTATCACTAAACCAAAGAACTCTTTTGTTGCTTTGGAACCTTTCCATTTCATCGCACCACTTTGCTCAAGGTAACCCTTTACCTTAAAGTGGATTTTCATCATCTTGGTCCGTCTCGAAAAACTTGAGTCCATTAAGCCCTCTAGTTTTAATTTAGACCCACCATGAATATGATCACATCCTTAGTGCCTGGTTAAGCACTTTAAGATGTTTTTCAACGACTCATAGTGAACTTCTCCATAATATGACCGATCAACATCGTGTCTCGTATATTTCATTGCATACATGATAGTCACTCATGCGACCTCTCTTTTCGTGAGTCTGTGGGGACTATTAAGAGAGATACACTCCATAACTCATCGACACGAGACATCTCTTGAGTTTGCCATGCTAAACAACTTTAGCATCAAATGAATATACGCTCCTTGGGTTAAGTCGAGCATCCTCTCAGATCTATCTATATAGATTTTATCCCCAATTTAGATACTCTTCCCAAACCATTCATGGAGGAATGTTTAGACAACTTTATCATTATCGATTGTAGCATTAGTATGTCATTCCTTATCCGTAGTATATCAACATATAATATTAGGAATGTCACGGCGCTCCCAATCGCACCCTTTTGTACACACTTAGGTTCATTCTTATTTTGATAAAATCAAACTCTTTTGATTATTTCATCAAAATGAATGTTCCATTTTGAGAGTGTCTATAACTCTTACCTCATCGTATGTAATCGGATCATCATCTTCTATGATATCGCACTCTCATCATCATCATCCATGATGAATCCATACCTCCTAGGTATCTTCTTGTAATATTCGTGTGTTTACGATTATCTTGGCCAGGTACAATAGGTCTATCTATAGGTTCCTCTTATTTGACTTATAGTGTTTTGTGGTTCTTGAACTCTTCAAGATCTATTATCCTCCCACTAGCCCCTTTTAATGATAAACACCTTTATCTTAGAAGGCAGCGTGTTTTGTAACAAACACCTTTTGCTAAGTAGGATTATAGAACATATTCCCTAAACTTATTTTAGGATGTCCCACAAATTGTACTTGTCAAATCTTATCCCAAGCTTATCTTTTGAAACCTTTTCACATAAGTTGACAACCCCTTATCTTAACATACTTAAGATTAGGAATCCTCCCTATCCATAACTTTTATGGAGTCTTAAATGGATTTTGAGGTTACCTTTTCGTAGATATGCACCATGCCTGTTCAGGACATGATCCTGTAAAGATATCTTTGGAATGTCGGTAAAATCATTTTGGACCATACCATGTCCAACAAGGTATGATTTTTCATTCAGATACATCAATCAATTATTGTGTATCAGGATGTGTCCATTATGAGAAAACCATTTGAGATGATCTAGAAACTTATTGCACAAGTATTTATTCCTTGATCTAATCAAAGAATCTTAATACATTGCCAATTTGTTTCACTTCTGAATTCTTTGAACCTTTCAAATAATTCAAACTTGTATTTTAGCAAATACACACATTCAACTCTTTGAATGATCATCTCCTTTTCTTATACTAATTTGTTCAATATGCAAAATTATTTTCATGTAAGTCAAGTATACAAAATTTATTAAGTAATATTCCAGTTCTATACAAAACATTATTATTATAAATAGAACAACAATTGTTCTTAATTATAATACCAAAATTTCATTGTCCAACAATAAAATGGAAATAATATTTTTAACAAGAATTGAATACAATAACAACTTATCGACTTAATAGATTTGCCCAGTAAAGCGTCTTCTAAACTATAAGTTTCTATAGCTAATGCAAAGAACCTTTGCTTCATTTTCCACACATAGATTACTTATATTTGTTTAGCTTTTCTACTGCTTGGTCCCTTCATAAATCTATATTTATGATAACTCTATATTTATGATAACCAAAGTCGGTATCCAATACCCAAGTAGAACCTTGACTTAAAGAAAAATTTATTTCAATCATGAACAAAAATCGATTATAAATCAAAACTTCACTAAGCTTCTTTGGTTAGCCTCTCGCAAGATGCTTCTCGCAGCTTTCTTTCCAAAGTCCAAAGCTTATAGCAAAGGAAGCAAACTCCTTTGCTATCCGTATCGCTTTTGTTCTTATTATCCTTTGTTTATGCCTTTCTATTTACCTTCTTTGAATCGCTCTTCTTTCGTAAGATCCTTTGGCCCCTACCAAGAAGACATGGTCTTTCTTGGTTGAAAAGTGACTCTCATCATTTTTCAACATGTTAAGCAAATCAAAGAAAGTCGATATCTAGCTTGTTCATATGAAAAATTCACAACAATTGTGAAAGGAGTCCGGAGTGAGTGTAAGATCAAATCTTGGCTCAACTCTCCATCCATAACAAAACCAATGTCCTAATTGATCAATCAAATTGATTATGTTAAGAACCTTTTTGTGCTGCATTTATAGTGCCATTGGCCATTCTAGATCGGAAGAGCTCCTTAGATATCTGATATCTATCAATCCTACTTTCTTCACCATCAACTACTTGATGTGCAGGAATATAGTAGAAGCATCCATAGTTTCAGGCTGACGCTGAAGCTTGTTACTCATGGATACGAGCATGATGCATTGAGCTAACTGTGCATCATCTTGCCACTTTCTAAAAGTAGCAATCTCTTCCTCAGAGGCATTGTCTGCAACCATTGCAGGGATAGGCGTATTAAGGACATAAGATAGCTTTTTAGCTATGAGAACTATTCTCATATTTCTTAACCAATCCATTTAATACGGTCCAGTTAAATAACATTTAATATGTTTCGCAGTGATAGTAATTAAGACATTGTAAAATTTTGTAAATGAATTTGTATTTAACAACATTTTATCATACATTCTTTTATTAATTACCAAAATAAATTAGGTCTTGTTTTAAATTGGTATCTCCCACTATTTTCTTCAAACTATATTACCCTCACTTATATAGTTCGGCAAAATCTAATTAAAGATTTGCTAGTGAGAATAAGGATCCTATTTCAAATGTATATAGCCTTGTGGTGACACAACAAACTATATATAAATAAATAGGACAACTTTTGTCAATTACATCAACTATGCAACTCCTTTTCTTTTGCCTCTTAGATTATTTTGATCAAGTGGTGGCACATCCGAATCAAAATTATCCAAGTTAAGTCCCACTCTAGCACTCCATATATTCAAAAAGAAAAATATCATCCTTGTGGTGACACAACAAAACAATATTGTTCAATTTTCTTTATAAGCATCAAATGTGATAAATTAACATCTTAAATACTTAATACTTGCCTTGTGGTGACACAACAAACTCATATTAAATATTTAATACTCTATTAATTTTATCATGCTAGAAGGCGACGCTCGATATTCCAAATATCTTTGAATGCTTAGGACTTAATATAAAAATTGAGGGTTGTTATTAATTTGTCTCATCTTGTTTAGCGCTATTACATATATATATATATAAAATACGCTATTATATTAATGAACATGCGAAGCATGTTTGCATAATATATAATATATATATATAGTATAAGCATGCACATATAGAATACTATATTCTACCCGGATTGATTATGGACTTTTATTCTAGTTTGGTTCACTAGAGCCACCAAGTGAACCAAAAGGTCAAACCCTAGGGGTGCAAGAAATAATATTTAAATATAACTATTACATTTAAACCCTGCTCCATTACAAACTAAGTCTTCAAGCGCCTCGCTTGCTCCTTGCTCCTTGATCTCTAATTCTTCAAAATTAATTCTAACTATTCCTATTACAAAACTATTTAAAATAAATAGAAACCTTGATCGCCAAATAAGGGAAGTACATAGGAGAGAGATAGAATTTACATTAAGAAAAATTAGAGAAGACGAGGTACGCAGACCCCATTTAATAAAACCCATACATTCATGCATCCAACTAAAATAAAATTCAATCGCATTGGTCAATAGTCCATAATCAATCCCATTTATTATCATACACATCATCATATGCATCAATAAATAACATTCATCTTATGAATAACAAACATTTAATATATATATTGATATCATTTAATGGGCAAAATTTAGTTAGTATAAAATCTAATTTTGAATCAAAATAAACTCCTTTATTTTAATCCAAATTTAAATCAAAATAAAACTATTTTTTTTAATTTATCTAATTTTGAATAAAATAAACTATTTTATTTTAATCAAAATCTTTAATCAAAATAAACTCCTTTATTTTAATTAATTATGGAATCCAATTCCATGTAATAAAAATAAAATAAAAAATAAACTCCTTTATTTAAGGAAACACGGATTGTCTTTTCTTATTCACAAATAAACTCCTTTATTTTGAATAATATGAAATCTTATTTCATATTTAAATAAACTCCTTTATTTAAGGAAATTAGGATTCTCTTTCTATTCACAAATAAACTATTTTATTTTGAATAATATGAAATCTTATTTCATATCTAAACAAACTCCTTTATTTAAGGAAAGATGGATGTACTTCCCTATTCATAAATAAACTCCTTTATTTTAGAAAAATAAAATCCAATTTCAACTCCAATTAGTTATCATGGAATCCAATTCCAACTCTAATTAGTTAGCATGAAATTCTAATTTTAAAATTAAAATAAACTTTATATTTTAATATTAAAATAAACCTTTTATTTTAAAATTAAAATTAACATTTTATTTTAATTATAAAATAATTAAGAATAATATATATATATGGTATATTTATATATATATATATATATATATATATAATATAATAATCAATATATATATATATATATATATATATATATATATATATATATATATATATAAAAGCGCACCTTTTCCTCTCTTTAAAAAAACTTCCTTGATTTCCTGCTAACTTATATATATATGCGGCCCATTTGATATATTTTTTTTTTTAAAGCAACAGGACATCCATGCTTGGCATGAATTGGTATGAATTGGGTCACGATTTTCAAAAAAAAATAATGCAACGGATTTTTTATTTTTATTTTTATTTTTTTTTAATAAATTTTATACAATAAAATTATGCCCAATTAAATTGTTCAAAATACATATCAATATACATATCAAATTAAAATAATTAATAATTTGCATTAAAGTTTGGCTCTGATGCCACTGTTAGGTTTGTATTATTCTAGAACGCAATCAAATTGCATAAATTAATGCGGGCGAGTAAAAATCGAGTTTAAAATTTTTACAAACCATATACCCGGATCACCCTTTATGCACAATTATTAATTAAACGAAAAGATAAAGAATAAAATCATACCCTTGAAGATCGAGCTTCCTCGTGTACAAGTTCACCTCCAAATCCTTTCGCTCAACTTGAATCCACCGGTTTTGGTTCCTTCCTTTGATCAACGTTAGCCACCCATATGTTTGGCCTCTGAGGTGATCCACCAAGGAAAAATAAAGATTCAAGAAGAAGGGTATTGGCTCAACCCTAGTTTTCTATCTCTATAGAAATTATGTACTTCTCCAACAAATTGGAATAACGATGTTGTAAAAGTCAACAACCACCACCACCCATAATAAGACTCCTCTCTTATTTATAGATGTGGGCAACCCACCTTAACAATTAAGGAATTGGGATTTATTTAATTAATTAAATTCTTTTAATTAATTAAGCTCCCTAATCTTATTAGGGATAATTAATTAAACTCTTTTAACTAATTTTCCTTCCTAATCCAATTAGGAATAAATGAGAGTACTTATATTAAATTAATTCCTAAACTCTTTTAGAAATTAAAATAATAATAATTTTAATAATATTATTAAGACTCCTCTTATTAATTTATATTTAATATTTCTAAAATATTAAATAATAAATATTAAGCTATTTAATTTATTCTATCATCATAGATTAAATTAAATATACTTAACATATTATTACGATTATGCCATTAACTTCTTAAATAATTATTCTTCCTTTTATGGTGTGACCCTTTGTAGGTTCTCCATATTAAACCTATTGTGAATAAATCAATTAGAATAATTCTAATCTTATTTAAATAAATAAATTAAACAATTTATTTAAATAAATAATATTTATTCTACAATAGGATAAGCCTCCCAATGATCAACGACTTTCCGGATAATATAGATTTCAACATTAATCATTTAAGAACCTTTGAGTAAATAGTTACCGCACAATTCAATCCTTCCACCATATAATGTCCCAATTAAATATAAGACATGGAATTACCGCCAAGTCTTATTTTATTTAATTATATGTATTTCGACTCTTAAATGCACAACTCAAATAATGCAAATTAGAAACTCCTTTCTAATTTCATTCTCATAACCAAGGACTACTTTGGTTGTTGTTTTATCGAATCACATAGACATTTCTCTTCTTTTATTAGAAGTGGTAGATTCTTTATTGATCATACATTATCTCCATGTACAACTTATTATACCCAAGCATACCCTTTGATATACCCTAAGGGTCTTAAGGAATAAGTCAAAGTATAACTCATCATACACAAGATACTATGATGATCTCAAGTCCAAGGATCACTTGTATACTATCACTACAGAATTTCTATCGACAGCAAGTAAAACTCCATTAGGTATTCCTTAGCGAGCCACGCTCAAAGGAACTTATTCTCTAATAAGCACCTACATACTTGCTTTAGTGTCTCCACACAAATGATCATGAGATCAATCATCCTCATCCAATGAAAGCAAGTTAACGTATGTACCAATCTATCCGGATTCACTAATCCCTAATTTAGTAATCCAATGATTGGGAACTATTTTAGTTTTAAGCTTTCTAAGAATTTAGATCTCATTAGAATGATCATCATCATTATTCTAAAAGCATTGCTTAAAACTATGGGTTTATCACATATTATAAAACAGCATCATGTAGATAATTTAAAAGCCTTTAATAAATTAATACTTTTTATTAATAAATGAATAAGATTGTTATAAAGTATATGCTTTATCATCAAACATGATTGGCTTGTGTGCATACTACTTTCAGGAGGCGCACATCATACCGTTTGCAATCCATCCTGGGAATACCAAAATGTATCGTGATCTTCGACATATATTTTGGTGGAAAAATATGAAGAGAGAGATAGCGGGGTTTATCTCAAGGTGTCTAACTTGCAACGAGTCAAGGCAGAGCATCAAGTGCCAAAAGGTCCATTGCAACTACTTGAAATTCCAGAATGGAAGTGGGAGCACATTACCATGGATTTCGTTACAGGTCTTCCCAAGGTTTCTCAAGGCATAGATGCGATTTGGGTCATTGTTGATAGATTGACCAAGTCTACTCATTTTTTACCGATACGAGAAACTTATACACTTGAACGTCTTGCTAGTATGTACATACACGAGATTGTAAAATTGCATGGTATGCCTGTATCCATAGTTTCTGATCAAGACCCAAGATTCAATCAAGATTTTGGGTTAGTTTGCAAAAAGCTATGGGCACGGATTTACGATTTAGTTCGGCATATCATCCTTAAACGGATGGGCAGTCGGAAAGGACTATTCAAACTCTTGAAAATTTATTAAGACTCTGTGTCCTTGACTTCAACAGAAGTTGGGACAAGTTCTTACCATTGGTGGAGTTTTCCTACAATAATAGTTATCAAGCAAGTATTGGCATGGCTCCATTTTAGGTGTTGTATGGAAGAAAGTGTCATTCTCCAGTATGTTGGGATGAGGTGCGTGAAGCAACGTTGTTAGGACCGGAGTTGGTACGTATGACTACTGAAAAGATTCAAACGATCTGATAACGTATAAAAATCTCACAAGATCGACAAAAGAGTTATGTTGATCTTCTTCGAAAGGACGTGGAATTCAATATTGGAGATCATGTGTTGTTATGTGTTGCTCCATTGGAAGGAGTTACGAGATTTGGAAAGAGAGGAAAGCTCAATCCTCGATTCATTGGCCTATTTATAATCCTCGATCGAGTAGGAACTGTGGCCTATAGACTCGCCTTACCGCCAAGTATGTCTCGTGTTCATAACGTTTTTCATATATCTATGTTACATAAATATGTGAAAGACCCAAACCACATTATTGAATTAGAACCAGATGAGATAGCGGAAGATTTAACGTATAAGGAGATACCTATTAAAATCTTGGATAAGAAGGATCATAATTTAGGCTTCAAGGTTATACCTCAAGTCAAAGTTTTGTGGAGAAACCACGATGTTGAGGAAATGACATGGGAGTTAGAATCTGAAATGAAGTCAAGGTATCCTCACCTCTTCGACATACCAGGTACGCACCCTAATTTCAAGAACAAAATTTCATAAGAAGGGGAGGTTGTAAGACCTCAATTTTTATAAATAAAGATTAAATTTTCTCGAAATATAGTTTTGAATATTATGGTGTGGATTTGATATAATGTTATAGTTGTGGGTAATATTTACAAATTTTGCAAAGTAAGCAAGTGGTTATATAAAATTCAATTGGTCGGGGAATATTCGTTTTAATAGGGAATATTAAATGACGGCAAGACAATCATTAGTGGACCCCCACACCTAGTATTGTCGTAGTTAGAAAAACGACATAATTATCTTTTCATAAAAATAACGGCCGAAAGTGTTACCGTTAAAAGCTGTTAAACTACCCTTAGTAGTAAAAAGTGCGATGTCTGGCGTGGTTGCATAGTAGCACACAATATTGATTATTGATGCTTATATGAGAAGTCGCTTAGTTTTACTCAATTATTGCTACACTAATTGCTGCATCATATCTCTCATATTATTGATTCAATCATTATCACAGTATCATCTGCATAATATTTTATATATTATTAAATCTATAATTGAGACGACAAAGTTATTCATATTATTATTTACAATATTGACAATGTCTGGGAGATGTTACATCGAGAGGGTTTGGTCACCTAATTAATGCGCCAATAAGGAGAAATCCTTATCAAAAAGCCCCCTCTTTCCTGGGAATGACCTGATTGTTAAATATTGGGAGTTATAATATGATGTATGAATAAGTTCATATTGATTAAAGATTAAATTGATATTTCTGTTATGTTGGAATTATTAGTGTTAGTGGAAATCGACATTTATTTTGATAATAATTAATTTTGGGAGGTTATATTGACCAATCGAGAAATTCACCGGATAAATGAGCAATTAATTGCTATTAATTCACATGCTTATAACTATGTGTTCACATGTGTGTACTATTGATTCACATGATTTACTATTAGGGGAATTAGTGCAAGATAGATAATACTTGCATGACTAAATTAAAAATAAAAAAAAAGAGGAAGGAATTATACTGTAATATTTTGAGCCCCAAAACGTGCAATTATCGAAACTATATTTTCCTATAAATAGAAGCTCATTCTTCTTTCATTCTCACCAATTCACTAAGTCTCACAAGAGCAATTATTATAGAGAGAAAGAAGAAGAGAAGTCTGTTACCTCACTATTCCAGTATCTAGTTTTTTCTAAGGTAAGGTGTATTATTTCTTTTGTATTCATGAAGAGAGTTGTTTTCTTTCAATACTCGTAAGGGTTGTTATTCCATTCTTTATTATTTTGTTGGAATAACCTGTATGTGCGGTCTATCGCATGCTTGGTGAATTCTTCTGTAATTCCATTCTTTATTATTCTGTTGGAATAACCTATCTGTGTGGTCTATCGCATGCCTGGTGAATTCTTCTGTTATTCCATTCTTTATTATTCTGTTGGAATAACCTGTCTGTGAGGTCTATCGCATGAATGGTTAATTCTTGACCATAATGTCACAAATGATGTGGTAAAAGTCCTAATTGGCCGTAGTGCATTGATGGACAGTTGTTGGCATGATCATGATCGTTGATGAATACACGAATATCCTTGGCCCGTAGTGCACGGATAATTTGTGGTCGTGATACTAATAAATATCCTTGGCCGTAGTGCATGGATGAAGTGGTTTATTTATTAAGTTGAGTCTCAGTGATAAAAGTGATGAAAAACCTTTCAAGTCATAGAAGATAGTAGATTTTATTCTCTACTTGACTCTTCTAATGGATTGCTTGTTCCGTTATAGTTAAACTTGATGTTTGTTATATTTTATCAGTTTAACAATGTTGAAGGCTAATGATAAATTATTCTGCATTATCTTAGTCATAATATTTCTTACTGGGCAAGTTGAGCTCACCCTTTCATTTCATTGTTCTCTTCAGGAAATGAGAATATAGCTGGGACGAGTCGGGGAATGGATTGACGGTCCAGATGATTATTTTAGTAGTCCTCACTATTCTATAAAATAGTTTGACAATAAATGTAATGAGGACTCCAATGAGTGTGGATATTGTCTTGATGACAATATTCTTATGAAAACTCTTAGATTATGTTTTGTCGTATTTTACACGACTGTTGTATAATTAAGTTGTATTTGAATTTTGTACCATATATTTGACGACTTAAGATAGATGATGTATACCTATTTTGGGGCGTCACAAAATATATCCATCATTTATATCCACATAAAATAAATATTTTTTTATCATATAAATTAATAATTAATTATTAACCAATAATATTACATAATCACAATTATGACAACCAGGTCATTCCCATGAAAGAGGGGGCTTTCCGATAAGGATTTCTCCTTATTGGCGCGCAATTAGGTGGCCAAGCCCCTTTCCTAGACATAACTTCCTTAGACATTGTCAATAATGCTATCTAATAATATTATTCAAATAATATGAATTATTGATCTGATAATGGTAAATACTGTGCAGTGACAATTATTGAAACAATAATAATATAAAATATCAACGTAGCAATTATTTCATCAATAAAATAAAATATTAAACAGTAATTACTGTAACAATTATTGAGTAGTGCCTTCTTACGTAAGAATCAATAATTCAAAAATCTTTGTGCAATACTGGTATAATGCTACTTTATGTGCAACCACGCCAGACATCAGATTTTAACCACCGGGTATTCCAATAGTGTTAACAGTAACAACTACGTCGTTATTTATAAAAACTCAAACTAGTCGTTTTCTTCATCCGACTGTTTTTGTTATGGGGCCCACAAATGGCTACGCCGTCGTACGAATATTCCTCGACATAAAGAATATTCCACGACCAAGCGAATATTCCCTGACAAAAATGAATATTTTATAACAACTTGCTTATTTTGTAAAATTTGCACATTTCACCCATAACCAAAGTATTATATCAAATTAACACCTTATTATTCACAATAATAAATAAAGGAAATTTGATTTTATTCATTAAAAAGTTGGGGTCTTACAACCTCCCCTCCTTATGAAATTTCATCCTCGAAATTGACGTACGTACCTAGTGTTTCGAAAAGGTGAGGATACCTCACTTTCATTTCTGATTCCAACTCCCAGGTCATTTCTTCAATAGCATGATTTCTCCACAAAACCTTAACTTATGGTATAACCTTCGTGCGTAGGACATGCTCTTTCCTATCTAAGATCTTAACAGGTACCTCATCGTACGTTAAATCTTCGGCTATCTCATCTGGTTCTAACTGAATAATGTGGTTCGGGTCTTTCACATATTTATAAAGCATAGATATATGAAAAACATTATGAACACGAGTCATGCTTGGAGGTAATGCGAGTTTATAGGCCACATTTCCTATTCGGTTAAGAATCACAAATGGACCAACAAATCTTAGATTAAGCTTTCCTCTCTTCCCAAATCTTGTAACTCCCTTCCATGGAGAAATACGTAACAATACATGATCTCCAATATTAAATTCCACGTCTTTTTGATGAAGATCCGCATAACTCTTTTGTCGATCATGTGCCATTTGTATACGTTGTCGAATTGTTTGGATCTTTTCTGTAATTATACGTACCAATTCTGGTCCCAGCAACGTTGCTACACCCACCTCGTCCCAGCATACTGGAGAACGACATTTGTATCCATATAATGCTTCAAATGGAGCCATGCCTATACTTGCTTGATATCTGTTATTGTAGGAGAATTCCACCAATGGTAAGTACTTATCCCAACTCCCTTTGAAATCTAGGACACAGAGTCTTAATAGATCTTCAAGAGTTTGAATAGTCCTTTCTGATTGTCCGTCCGTTTGAGGATGGTATACCGAATTGAATCGTAAGTCCGTGCCCATAGCTTTTTGCAAGCTAACCCAAAATCGTGAAGTGAATCTTTGGTCATTCACGTACATACGAGCAAGATGTTCAAGGGAATAAGTCTCCCGTATAGGCAAGAAATGGGAAGACTTGGTTAATCTATCAACAATTACCCAAATCGCAGCTATGCCTTTAAAAACCTTGGGAAGACCCGTAACGAAATCCATAGTAATGTGATCCCACTTCCATTTTAGAATCTCAAGTGGTTGCAATGGACCCTTTGGCACTTGATGCTCCGCTTTTACATGTTGACAAGTTAAACAGCTCGAGATAAACTCCGCGATCTCTCTCTTTATATTTGTGACACCCCCAAATCTCGGTACTTCATTACCTCAAGATTCGGTGTTCACGTAATCAAAACATTCATAGATAACTACCCAATCATAATAAATTGAATACTAAAACCTGCCCATACAGGATTACATTAATAAAAAAAACATTATCTCCCAGCTTATCTAACCTTTAAACATCATATAAGTGCGGAAATCAAATTATTACATCACATAATTATTAAAAGTATATCATCATAACGATAAAGCAAAATTACAAGTCTTCATCACTTGTACATTTTTCCCTTTCCTTTGCTAGTTGTAGGTTTATCTACCTTCTCAACCATAGCTGCAGTAAGTCTATAAATATGCACGAGTGAGCAAACAAAGCTCCCTTGAAATAAGAATAAATATCTTTACGTCATTTGCTAAATAATAGGCTCAATAGAACTAAATGATATGTTCTATTAACATTACAACATTTGCTAATTCATGGGCTCAATAGAACTAAATGATATGTTCTATTAACATTACAACATTTGCCAATTCATAGTCTCAATAGAACTGAATGATATGTTCTATTAACATTCTTAAATATACTACTGAGGGTTAAATGAACATGAACCATGTGCACAGTTATAAGTAATCTTTCAACTTTAACTTTAACAGTCATATGACTATAAGGACTCCACGTACGTAGGGGGATCAATCCTTCGTACAATGTATTGTGCACAACCATTTCAATGCTAAGCATAAACCGCTAAATATAGGGTTGTTCATCTCAGTATTTAGAGTACAAGTCCGCACCGAAGAAAGTTTGGTTTGGATAAGCTTTCAAGGGTAATTGAAGTTTAATGATCATCAACTAGGGAACTAGTTGAATCAACAATGCCTGATAATACAATAGTTGTTTAATAACAACATAACTTAGAACATTTGAGAATCATAAATGAACTGATTCTACATATCAAACTCATGCTTGAAATACCTATAGAGCATAAGCATTAAATAAAATGAATAAAATGGTTAACCTTTGGTTGAACAGTAAAATAAGCTAAGGTTTGAGTCTTATAACATTAGAAATGATATTCCTGAACGTACATTTAACTGATAGCAAGCTGGGAACTAAAAACTTGCCGAACAATGTATTAACTCATGCAAAGAATTAAATAGTTCAATAATAGAGACGAGAGTTCAAAGCTACGTTCATTATACAATAATAGAACTTAAGAAACTTGCTTAACTGTAAACAAGTTAGAATGAATCAATCAAAAAGAATTTCAAATAACATTAGAGTTAGAGTTTGCTCGAATGAATTTTAGGAAAAATTAACTTATTCAATAACATTTAAGATAAAAAGCTTGCTCAATCAAAAGCATGAAGTTATACAATGTAATAATAGAACTAACTCAACGAAAGTGTAGAGTTAGAAAACTTGCCTCGAGCGTAAGCTAAAATATTAAACTCACGTTCACCTATACACAGTATTAAAACCACAACATCTATTAGACATACTAATATTCACTTTTCAATATAAAACGTATTACTAGCTAAACTTGTTATTTTAGCACAAGTCTTAAGCTACCATTTACATTTTAGAATTCCCAAGTGCTAATCATCACAACATTTAACTAACGTTCATTGTATAAGCTAGGTTATCACATAACGTGTTTTTGATTTACTAATCATTTTTGCAACTTTGAATTCATAATACATATAACACAACTATGTATTAGCCTTGTTCTTACATGTTGGACACATTACCATAACCTTTAGTTAAGCTACAAAGAACGACCAAAGTCTGCAGAATTAGCAGACTTGATTGTTCTAAAATAGGCAATCTTTACTTGCCACCAAAGCGCTTTTTTATCTTGGGATGCTGCGCCCACTTGCAATGGTATGCCCATGATGACGATATAAAACTTCGATTTTGCGAATGAGCTTCGACACTTTTCTTAAGCCAACTAACACGAATTTTACCCACCAAACAGTGATAATAACACATAAGATAAATATAACAGTATCATAAACATGTTTGCTAACATTTACAACTAATTAGCATAATTTATCAACAACTAGAACTATTTTAATTCCTCAATTTTCATGTTTTCATACAAAAACTCAATTTTTGATATTCATTCTAAAAATCATCACTGTGAATTCTATAGTTGGCCAAATCACCTCATTCAAATTATGTTATGCTCGTATCTCATAGAACTAACATATACAAGCTTCAATTTATACTTTCACATACAAATTGGCCATTATAATTGATACTTACATGAGCCATATGAAAACATATATATACTGACATTATTTCTACTACTGTCAAACAAAATTAGCATGAATTTCTCGTTTAAGCACAACCTCCAGTCATCATATACTCACATAATCACAACTAATCCAATTGTATAGCAACAATTCAACAATTTAAAATTCACAGATTATATAAAAGTTTGTCGTAATACTCATAAACATATATAATATCCAAGTTGTAAAACATACCTTTAATTACCAACACAATCGTTGCCAATTACTGAAATTGCTGTGAAAATTCTTAAGACCCTCTCTCAATTTTCTCTGAAGCTCTCAAAAAACTCGGTACTCTCAAACTTGGAAAATAGAATGCGTAATAAGAAGGAAAACAACTGACATTCAAGTGCAAGAATAAAAATGATACTTAATAACACTACTAATTGCAAAATCAGTTACTAACGTATATAATATAAATATATTATATTTATTATTTTAATTTATTTTATTTAATTTAAAAAAACTAGAAATCCCAAAAGTCATAAGGCTTGTTTGGCAAAAATCCTTTAATTATTAAAGAATTAATATATTAAGCCTTGTTTGGCAAAAACTAAATTAAACTACTTTAATTTATTTTAATAACTCATTATAATATAGTTATTTGTCACACTATATTTAATCAAGTTTTTATATTTAATTTAATTAATTCAAATCATAATTAATTAAATAAATCTTTTATCACATAACACAATACAAATAATTAACCATTAAATTGAAATATCAATATAATAATCATTTCCTTAATTCATCAATTATTTATTTAATAAATAATTAACAAAACAAAATTAAATCATTTGAACAAATATTTATTCAACGATAATCACATCTATTAAATATTTATATAAATCAATAAATATTTAATATTACATTTAAAATTCTGGAATGTTACATCATTCCCTCCTTAAAAAGATTATGTCCTCGGAATCACAATTCAAATAATCAAATCGTCACATTCTTCCCTATTTACAAAGATTCTATCCCTACAATCGAAGACATAGATTAAACAAATAACTCAGGGTAATTTTTCATCATTTCAGCTTCGAGTTCCCACGTTGCCTCCTCAACATTGTGGTTTCTCTATATCACCTTCACAGAAGGTATCACTTTATTTTTGAGCACTTGTTCTTTCCTGTCGACTATCTGGATAGGAATCTCTTCATAAGACAAATCTTTATCGAATTGAAATGGTTCGTACTCGATCACGTACTTGTAATTCGGTTTATACGGTCGTAACACCGAAATGTGAAAAACATTATGAATGTTTTCCAATTCTGGAGGTGGAGCTAACTCATAAGCCACTTCCCCCACTCTTCGTAGTATTTCGAACGGTCCAATAAATCTTGGGCTGAGCTTTCCTTTCTTGCCAAAGCGAATTTTCCCCTTCCAAGGAGAAACTTTTAGGAAAACAAAATTTCCTACTTCAAATTCGCGATTTTGCCTGTGTTGCATACTTTTTTTGTCTGTCTTGGGATGCTACCAATCTTGTCTGGATGAGTTTGATGACTTCAGCAGTTTGTTGTACCAGTTCTGGTCCTAACAGTTGGCTTTCACCGACTTCATCCCAGCACAATGGAGTTCTGCACTTTCTGCCATACAATGCCTCATAAGGTGACATGCCGATGCTCTCGTGGTAACTGTTGTTGTAGGCAAATTATACCAACGGTAAATGTTCATCCCAGCTTCCTTTGAAATCCATGACGCATGCTCTCAGCATATCTTCTAACGTTTGGATTGTTCGTTCGCTTTGCCCGTCGGTTTGCGGATGGCATGCTGTACTCATTCGCAACTGTGTTCCCATACATTCTTGTATTCTCTTCCAGAAGTTTGATGTGAACCTTGGATCTCTATCTGATACAATTGACACCGGAATTCCATGTCCTGACATGATCTCTTTAACGTACAGTTTCGCTAGCTGATCAAGATTAAATCTAATCTTTGTTGGCAAAAAGTGTGCAAATTTTGTTAGTTTGTCCACTATCACCCATATCACATCGTATCCTTTTTGAGTCGTTGGAAGTCCTACCACAAAATCCATTATGATATGCTCCTATTTTCATTCCGATATTTCCAACGGTTGAAGTTACCCGCTTGGTCGTTGATGTTCAGCTTTCACCTTCTAACACGTCAAGCATTTTGCAACTTCTCTTTTCATATTCGGCCACCAAAAATATCGTCGCAAATCTTGATACATCTTTGTACTTCCTGGATGAATCGAATATCTTGTGTTGTGTACTTCAGTCAAGATTTTGTCTCTAATATATGGTACTGCTGGAACCCAGATTCTTCCCTTGAATCGTAGTAGTCCTTCGGTATCGACCTTATATTTTACATCGCTACCCTCAACCACTTTCTCTTTGATTGTTTCGCATTCTTTATCTTGTAATTGAGCACTCTTCACTTTGTCCACCAAAGTTGGACTGACATCTATCTGAAATAGTCGTTCATCGTATTCCTTTGGAAATTTGATTTCCAACTCTAGCTTTGTCATTGCTGAAATAAGCTCCTCCTGAGTATTTATCAGCATCAACTTCTCCCGACCTTTCCTACTCAAAGCATCTGCAACCACATTCGCTTTTCCCGGGTGATAAAAGATCTCACAATCGTAATCCTTTATCAATTCCATCCATCTTCTTTGGCACATATTCAGGTCCTTCTGTGTGAAAATATACTTCAGACTTTTATGGTCTGTGTAGATTTCACATTTCTCTCCATAGAGATAGTGTCTCCATATCTTGAGAGCAAATACTACTGCAGCCAATTCCAAATCATGAGTCGGATAACCTTTCTGATAATCCTTCAGTTTTCTTGATGCATACGCAATTACTTTGTCATTCTGCATAAGAACACATCCTAACACTTTATGTGAGGCATCACTATACACCACAAAGTTACCTATACTATCTGGTAATGACAACACCAGTTCCATGCTTAATTTATTCTTCAAATCGTGGAAACTTTCTTTATATTTCTCCGTCCAAACAAATTTCACAGCTTTCCTTGTCAAATTTGTTAATGGAGTGGCTATCTTAGAAAAGTCTTGAATAAATCGTCTGTAATAACTGGCCAGTCCCAAGAAACTTCTCACTTCTGATGGTGTTCTTGGTTGTTCCCAATTGATTACAGCTTCCACTTTTGATGGATCTGTTGAAATCCCATCTTTGTCAATCACGTGCCCAAGAAATTGCACACGATCTAGCCAAAATTCGCACTTAGAGAATTTTGCATACAATTTTTTCCTTTCTTAGTGTCTCCAATGTCAAACGTAAGTGTTCCACGTGTTCTTCTTGAGTTTTGGAATACACCAGAATGTCGTCGATGAATACCAATACAAACTTGTCTAAGAATGGTTTAAACACCCTATTCATCAAATCCATGAATGCAGCAGGTGCATTGGTTAAACCAAAAGACATCACCAGAAACTCGTAATGTCCATACCGAGTCCTGAATGTCGTTCTAGGTATATCATATTTACCCACTTTTAATTGGTGATACCCACTTCTCAAATCTATTTTCGAGAAGTATTTAGCACCCTTCAACTAATCAAACAAGTCATCTATTCTTGGTAATGGATATTTGTTTTTAATAATAACTTTGTTTAATTCTCTATAATCAATGCAAAAACGCATAGACCCATCCTTCTTCTTCATGAATAACACTGGCGCTCCCCACGGTGATACGCTTGGTTGAATATACTGCTTATCTAACAACTCTTGCAACTGTACCATCAGTTCCTTCATTTCTACTGGAGCCATTCTGTATGGGGCCTTCGATATCGGTGCTGTTCCTGGCACTAAGTCGATCACGAACTCAATTTCTTTGTCAGGCGGAAGTCCTAGCAAATCCTCTGGAAACACATCCTCAAATTCCCTCACCACTGGTATCTCTTCTAGTTTCACATTCTTTTTCTGAGTATCGATTATATAAGCTAAATAGCCCACATAACCTTGACTTAACAATTTCTTGGCCTGCATAATCGTCAGACATTTCATTTGTCTAGGCCACTTGTTACCATAAAATACTACCTTTGACGGGGTCATAAGGTTTACACACTTCTTGTGGCAATCAATTACCTCTCCATATTTGAACAGCCAATCCATTCCCAAAATAATATCATACTCTCCATGTCTAATCGGAATCAAATCTACCATCAAGATATTTTCCTTAATGTTCACCCTACAGTTCTTGTGTACGAATCTAACAGGGATTACCTCCTTATTCGCAATTTCTATGTCCAAAGGAAAATTCAGTTCTTCTCTAGGCAATTCTAACCTCTTAGCAAATTCATCAGAGATAAACGAGAAAGTAGCACCCGAATCAAATAATACATAAGCATCAATATAATTGATTGGGATAATACCTGACACGACATCTTTTGATTGCACAACATCTTGCACAATCATGTTGAAAGTTCTAGCTGTGGGTTTGTTTGATGTTGTACCTCCACTGTTACCTCCATTGCTTCTGGTTGTCACTCCATCCTTCTTCTTAGGGCATTCATGAGCAAAGTGATCCTTGGATTCGCACGTGAAGCACACGTTCTTCTTAGGTTGAGTGCAATTTGGGGTGATGTGACCCTCCTGGCCATAATTGAAGCATACTCGTTTCCCCATCAAGCACGCACCCTTGTGAAACTTCCCGCATGTAGCACATGCTTCAAACTTCTTGTTTTGCTGGTTACCCTACTAGTTTCCAACACCCACATTTCCATTCCACTTCCTCTTTAAGTTGTTGTTGTTGTTTCCACCACTACCACCTCCATTCTTAATCTCCACCTCGTTCTTATTTTTCTTCTGTTCCTGGTTAAACTTTGTCACTTCCTCGCCCCCACCTTCAGCGAGTATTGTTTTCTCTATCACTGCTATGAAAGTCTTCAATTGGAATAGGGAAACCCTACTGTACAACCAGGGCTTCAAGCCCTGTTCAAACATCTTTGCCTTGCATTCGTCCGTGCTGACTTGATAAGGTGAAAACCTCGCCAACTCTTTTAATTTAATGGCATACTAGGATACCGTCATTGTTTCCTGGTTCAGTTCCAGAAATTGCACTTCCAGCTGACCCTTCGAACTCTCGGGAAAATAGGTCTTGAAGAATATCTCCTTAAACCTATCCCAGGTCATCATCCCTGGTCCTTCTCAAGTTTTATTGGCCTGCCACCAATAACTAGCTTCTGCTTTCAACAAGAATGTTGCAGAAGAAGTATTCTGGTCATCCATTACCCTAGCAACATCGAACACCCTTTCTATCTCCATAATTCAAGTTTGTGCCTCGACTGGATTCACTAACCCACGAAAATTCAGGTGGTCCAACCGCCTTGAACTCCTTAAATGTTGTTCCTTGGTTCTGTGGTTGATTCTGCAACGCTTCTGTCAGTAACGTCACTAATTGTTGAACGGGGTTAGTATCAACATTATCGTTATTATTGGTTCCTTCGGTGGTTCTCTGTCGTGGTGGTTGACGTCTGGGAGGCATTTTCTGCTAAAAATATAATCATTAGGTTATTATTCAACTCTTTTAAGTAATTTCTAATTAACTTGCCTCCATAAAAGAAATAATCACATAATAACGTAACACTTTGAATAAAATAACAACTTTTATTTATTCATAACCTCTTTGAAATATAAAACAATAGCATCACTTCTATTTACATTACTTTCCTGAACTACAAAAATTTCAGGACAACATCATCGTCATATCCCATAGGTTACATAACACTTGGGATTTACAATTTATTTAACATTTATTACTCGTATAACAACTACGATATTCTACTAAGATACTGCTTAGCCTTACTATGCTCTTCCTCCATAATCCGGAACATTGTTCTGTGATCTAATACATACGATGGCAGCGTCTCAAACTTAATCGGATACCCCATGACCCGATCTTGAGCTCGATTAACCATGGTGTTGAATACTCTATTCATCTCTTCCATCTTCATTCTCTTTTGCACAATATCTTTTCATCGCTATCCCTATTTCGTTGAAACACTTCCTCGTATGCGTCTTCGACTCTTGCCCTCTTAGTAGCTTCTTCCTTCAGCTTGTTTTTCAATTCTGCTACCTCTTCGATCAGTTGTTCTTTCTCTCCTTAAGTTTGTTCTAGCTTCTCCTCAACATTAGTAAGCCGTTCCTCACGATCTTGGATCTCATCATCTTTCTGTGTCATTGTAGTCTGTTGTTCAGCTACTATCTCTTGCAATTCCTTGAATATATCCTGAAGTACCACGTTACGGTCGTAGACTTCATCGTACATACGAGCAGCTACCGAGGTTAGTAGAGTCTCTACCTCTTTGTCCTCGTCATCCTCTTCCTCTTGTGGCAACTCAATGGGATCCTCCTCATCCGTCTCCACATCATCATCCTCATCTTCAACCACTGTGACCAACGGGGTTGACTCTCGTGGCAGTAGTTGTTTCCAAATAACCTGAATGTCACGAGGCTCCTCCTCTATGGGCATCTGAGGTCCTCCCTCCCTAGCCCGACTGGATTCTCCAACATTAGTCATCCTGACAACAAAATTTTAAGTTTTAATCATTAATCACTACTACTCGACACTCACGAGCTCATAAGTTATAAACACATAAGCACATAAATGTTTTATTACTCCTTCCTTAAAACTCGATAAGAGTTAATCACCACTATCTTTTCAAAGGTTACTTCCTAAGGCTTTTCCCCACCTCTAAGGTTCATAACCTAAAGCTTTGATACCAACTTGTGACACCCCCAAATCCCGGTACTTCATTACCTCAAGATTCGGTGTTCACGTAATCAAAACATTCATAGCTAACTACCCAATCATAATAAATTGAATAATAAAACCTTCCATACAGGATTACATTAATAAAAAAAATATTATCTCCCAGGTTATCTAACCTTTAAACATCATATAAGTGCGGAAATAAAATTATTGCATCACATCATTATTAAATATTTATCATCATAATGATAAAGCAAAATTACAAGTCTTCATCACTTGTACATTTTTACCTTTCCTTTGCTAGTTGTAGGTTTATCTACCTTCTCAACCATATCTACAATAAGTGTATAAATATGAAAGAGTGAACAAACAAAGCTCACTTGAAATAAGAATAAATATCTTTACGTCATTTGCCAAATAATAGGCTTAATAGAACTTAATGATATGTTCTATTAACATTACAACATTTGCTAATTCATAGGCTCAATAGAACTGAATGATATGTTCTATTAACATTACAACATTTGCCAATTCATAGGTTCAATAGAACTGAATGATATGTTCTATTAACATTCTTAAATATACTACTGAGGGTTAAATGACCATGAACCATGTCCACAGTTATAAGTAATCTTTCAACTTTAACTTTAACAGTCATATGACTATAAGGACTCCACGTACTTAGGGGGATTAATCCTTCGTACAATGTATTGTGCACAACCATTTTAACGCTAAGCGTAAACCCCTAAACATAGGGTTGTTCATCTTAGTATTTAGAGTACAAGTCCGCACCAAAGAAAGTTTGGTTTGGATAAGCTTTCAAGGGTAATTGAAGTTTAATGATCATCAACTAGGGAACAAGTTGAATCAACAATGCTTGATAATACAATAGTTGTTTAATAACAACATAACTTAGAACATTTGAGAATCATAAATGAATTGATTCTACATATCAAACTCATGCTTGAAATAACTATAGAGCATAAGCATTCAATAAAATGAATAAAATGGTTAACCTTTGCTTGAACAGTAAAATAAGCTAAGGTTCGAGTCTTATAACATTAAAAATGATATTCCTGAACGTAGATTTAACTGATAGCAAGCTGGAAACTAAAAACTTGCCCAACAATGTATTAACTCATGCAAAGAATAAAAACAATTCAATAATAGAGACGAGTTCAAAGCTACGTTCATTATACAATAATAGAACTTAAGAAACTTGTTTAACTGTAAAAATGTTAGAATGAATCAATCAATAAGAATTTCCAATAACATTAGAGTTAGAGTTTGCTCGAATGAATTTTAGGAACATGACTTATTCAATAACAGTTAAGATAAAAAGCTTGCTCAATCAAAAGCATGAAGTTATACAATGTAATAATAGAACTAACTCAACGGAAGTGTAGAGTTAGAAAACTTGCCTCGAGCGTAAGCTAAAATATTAAACTCACGTTCACCTATACACAGTATTAAAACCACAACATCTATTAGACATACTAATATTCACTTTTCAATATAAAATGCATTACTAGCTAAACTTGTTATTTTACCACAAGTCTTAAGCTACCATTTACATTTTAGAATTTCCAAGTGTTAATCATCACAACACTTAACTAACGTTCATTGTATAAACTAGGTTATCACATAACGCGTTTTCGATTTACTAATCATTTTTGCAACTTTGAATTCATAATACATATAACACAACTTTGTATTAGCCTTGTTGTTACATGTTGGACACATTACCATAACATTTAGTTAAGCTACAAAGAACGACCAAAGTCTGCAGAATTAGCAGACTTCGTTGTCTAGAAATGGGCACTGGCGTGGCCGCGCTAGTTTTATCTTTGGGATACAATGGCTAAGCGCTATAAATTCTTGGCCACTAGATAGGCTAAGTTCTGTGACGTATGACTCTAACTTCGGTTTATAGACATAGCTTTGACACTTTTCTTAAGCCAACTAACACGAATTTTACCCACCAAACAGTGATAATAACACATAAGATAAATATAACAGTATCATAAACATGATTGCTAATATTTACAACCAATTAGCATAATTTATCAACAACTAGAACTATTTTAATTCCTCAATTCTCATGTTTGCATACAAAAACTCAATTTTTGATATTCATTCTAAAAATCATCACTGTGAATTCAATAGTTGGCCAAATCACCTCATTCAAATTACGTTATGCACGTATCTCATAGAACTAACATATACAAGCTTCAATTTATACTTTCACATACAAATTGGCTATTATAATTGATACTTACATGAGCTATATGAATACAAATATATACTGACATTATTTCTACTACTGTCAAACAAAATTAGCAAGAATTTCTCGTTTAAGCACAATTTATAGTCATCATATACTCACATAATCAAAACTAATCCCATTGTATAACAACAATTCAACAATTTGAAATTCACAAATTATATAAAAGTTTGTCGTAATACTCATAAACTTATATAATATTCAAGTTGCAGAACATACCTTCAATTACCAACACAATCGTTGCCAATTACTGAAATTGCTATGAAAATTCTTAAGACTCTCTCAATTTTCTCTGAAGCTCTCACAAAACTCGGTACTCTTAAACTTGGAAAATAGAATGCGTAATAACAAGGAAATCAACTGACATTCAAGTGCAAGAATAAAACTGATACTTAATAACACTACTAATTGCAAAATCAGTTACTAACGTATATAATATAAATATATTATATTTATAATTTTATTTTATTTGATTTATTTTATTTAATTTAAAAAAACTAGAAATCCCAAAAAGCCATAAGGCTTGTTTGGCAAAAACCAGTTAAATATTAAAGAAATAATATATTAAGCCTTGTTTAGCAAAAACTAAATTAAACAACTTTAATTTATTTTAATAACTCCTTATAATATAGTTATTTGTCACACTATATTTAATCATGTTTTCATATTTAATTTAATTAATTCAAATCACAATTAATTAAATAAATTATTTTATCACATAACACAATACAAATAATTAACCATTAAATTGAAATATCAATATAATAATCATTTCCTTAATTCATCAATTATTTATTTAATAAATAATTAACTAAACAGAATTAAATCAATTATATTTATTCAACGATAATCACATCCATTAAATATTTATATACATCAATAAATATTTAATATTACATTTAAAATTCTGGAATATTACAATATTACTCCACCAAAATGTATGTCGAAGATCATGATACATTTTGGTATTCCCATGATGGATTGCAAACGGTGTGTTGTGTGTCTCCATCATGATTCTATGCTTCAAGTCAGAATCGTTAGGAACACAAAGTCTGGAGTTGACTCAAAGTATTCCTTCTTCATCGATTCTTGCTTCTGGAATAACACCTTCTTGTACTTTCTTTTTCATACGCATCAGCTCCAAGTCCGTAGCTTGAGCAGCTTTAACTTTATCGATTAAAGTCGGTTCTACTCGTATGCTTGATATCATCACGTGGGTACTTGGAGCTTTTAACTGTATCTCCATCCTTTGCAAGTCATACAAAATGGGCCTTTATGTTAATAACATTGCACTCGTACCCGCATATGATCTTCTACTTAATGCGTTATCTACCACGTTTGCTTTTCCAGGATGATATTGGATGGTATGATCGTAATCTTTCAACAGCTCGAGCCAACGTCGTTGTTGTATGTTTGGTTCCTTTTGGGTGAAGAAATATTTGAATCTTTTATGATCTGTATAGATCTCCACTTTCTCACCATCCAAGTAGTGTCTGCAGATCTTCAATGCGAAAACGACTGCTGCCAACTCCAAATCATGAGTAGGATAATTCCTCTCATATTCTTTGAGTTTTTGCGAGGCATAGTCTATGACTTTCCCATGTTGAATGAGAACACATCCTAACCCTTTGCCTAAAGCATCGCTGTAAACAACAAATCCATCCGAACCAGATGGTATTGTCAGAACAGGTGCCAAAATGATTCTCTTCTTGAGTTCTTGAAAACTCTTCTCACAATCCTCGCTCCAACCAAATTTTGTATCTTTTTGAGTCAGCTGAGTTAACGGAGTAGCGATTCGAGAAAATCCTTCCACGAATCTCCGATAATAACCAGCTAAGCCCAGAAAGCTATGTACTTCGGTCACCGACTTCGGTTGCTCCCAACTTTGTATGGCTTCAATCTTTGCCAGGTTGATATATACTCCATATTTTGACACCACATGCCCAAGGAATGCTACCTCCTCAAGCCAGAACTCCCATTTCTTTAGCTTGGTATATAGCTTGTTATCACGAAGCCTTTTTAGTACCAGCTTCATATGGTGCTCATGATCTTCACGGCTTTTGGAATAGATGAGGATGTCATCAATAAATACGACAACGAACTGATCCAAATATTCTTTGAACACACGGTTCATCATATCCATGAAATCAGCACGAGCATTAGTCAATCCAAAAGACATGACTAAGAATTCATAATGCCCGTACCGAGTTCTGAAGGCAGTCTTTGGAATTTCTCAATTTTAATCTTCAGCTAATGATATCCAGAATGAAGATCGATCTTTAAAAAGAATTGTGCTCCTTGACACTGGTCAAACAGGTCATCAATGCGAGGTAACGGATACCTATTCTTGATGGTGACATGGTTTAATTCTCGGTAGTCAATACAAAGTTGCATACTCCCATCTTTCTTTTTTACGAATAACACAGGAGTACCCCAAGGATATGTACTAGGACCGATGTCCAACAACTGCTGTAGTTGGACCTTTAACTCCTGAAGTTCAATAGGAGCCATTCAATATGGGGTTTTAGAAATGGGCTTTGTACCAGGTTCAAGGTCAATAAAGAATTCAACTTCACGTTCTGGGGGTAGATCGGGAAGTTCTTCAGGAAATATGTCAAGAAATTCACTAACAGAAATATTATTCAAATCTGACGTGTTTTTGTTCAAGTCCGTGACATGGGATAAGAAAGATTGACATCAGTTTTTCAATAAATTAATAGCTTTATGGCTTGATATGACAGTGATTGATTTTAGTGGTTTGGTTGTTTGAATTCTCATAACAGGTTGGTTAGGAATATGAAAACTAATAACCTTACGAAAATAATCAATTTTAGCATGATGAGTGGTTAACCAATCAATCCCTAAGATCACATCAAATACGAAATAAGATCGGCAGGTAATGTTATGGTTCCAACTTGAATCAAGCAATATTTATAAATAGTAGATGTAATGAAAGTTTCTCCTAACGGAGTCTCAAGAGATAAGTCAAGGTCTAATTTCTCCAGAGTCAAGTTTAAACGTTGAGCACAAGCATGAGAGATAAAAGAATGGATAGAACTGGTTTTTAGTAAGGTATAAACTTCGCAAAAATTTATGATTAACTAACCCGTGATAACTTCGTTCGGTTCCTCGCTTTTTGGAAAGTTATGAAAGATGCTCTCATTTGAACCACCGATTTTGACTTGTCGGGGACAGCCTTTAGTGTCATCATTATCGCTAGAATTGACTTTCGCTATAGGGCATATTCCACCCTCAACTGCTTTATCGTACTCCTGTTTCATGATCTGAATCATTAATCTTCGATCCATATCGAATTGGGATTGACTGCAATGTACAGGGTAATTCAAAACTCGATGCTGGGTTCTTTCAATTGCTGTCCAAAAAGTGAAATACATATCATCTATTTTAGCCTTCTTAGATCAGAAATCTCTTTCCACAATATCAACGCGTCGTGCGGCTTTTACCCATGCATCACTCATTATCACTCGTTCAGTTGTTTCTTCGTTCTGCTCAGATTTTGGCTTTATCATCTTATACTCTGCCAAAGAGTGCTTCTGTTCAAGCATCACATATCGGATAACACAAGCTTGAATCGTTGCATCCTTTTGCTCCACGCACCGTCTTCGCCTTCTTCTTCACCGCTTCTTCTAACTCATGAATACGATTTTGTAATTCTACATTTTGATCATAAAATTCTTCTAATAAATTCTCCTCAGGTACCTATTCTTCATCACTCTCAGCTGCTACCTCTGTGACTAGCTCGGGTTCAACTATTAATTCTTCCCTCACCACAAGAATATCTCTAATTCCTTCTTCGCCTGACATCACATTATCCTGGTTGGTGATTAGAGGTGTCTCCACGGTCTCATTCACTCCATTGTTAACGTTCTCTGCTGCCATTCTTAAAAACTGCCATAAAACAAATGTTAATTAAACAAATTCACATATCACATAATATCCCTATACTTCGACTGACCAACCAAATAAATACCAAATAAACTTAGTCATGTCATACTAATGAAGGAATTCCCCGTAGCTCCCCTCCTAGTTCTTATCTCACATCTCAGCCAGGGATCATGTCCCTAAGCTTTTATACCAACTGTGATGCCCCCAAAATAGGTATACATCACCCATTCTGAGTCGCCAATTACATGGTACGGAAACAAATACAACTTCAGTAATACAATTGTCGTGCAAAATACGACAACACATATACTGTGAGTTTGAATACAAATATTGTCTAATAGACAATATACAAACTCAAAAGGAGTCCTCATTACAATTATTGATACACTATTTTACAAAATAGTGAGGACTACTAAAACAACTATCCTGAACCATCACTCCAAACCCTGGCTAGTTCTTGTTATGTTCTCACCTCTTGAGAAAAAAAATGGAACAAAAAGGAAAAGGGTGAGCTTAACTAGCCCAGTAAAGAATATTATGACTAAGATAATATACAACAATTTATCATTAGTCTTCAATAGGGAAAAATCTGAAAAATATAATAGACAACAAGTTTTAGATCAACAACTGCAGCGGAAACAACAATCCATTAGAATAGTCAAGTAGAGAAAGAATAATACTATCTTTTAAGATTTAAAAGTCCATCATCAATATTTTATCCCTGTAACATCAATTAATATACATCTTGAATCAAATATTCATCTTTGCACTATAGGCCAAAGATATTCATTCGTATCACCAGTTGGTCATGTTCATCTCAACACCTATTCATCTTTGCACTACGGGCCAAAGATATTTCATTAGGTAATCATTCATCTTTGCACTACAGGCCAAAGATATTCAGTAATATCATTATTTAGGACTGAGGATGATGAAAAATATCTTAAAGAAAACGAATCCAGTGAGATAAAAGATCAAAGATTAGGGATTCGTACTTTAGTTTATCCAAGTTCAAAAATACTCCATAATAACCAATTGTGAAGCAGAATTCAAAAATAAAGATCAAAACATGGATACAATCAAAGATAGTAACCATAATAGACATCTTGGACAAATAGGAGAAAATTTTATTTTTTCAGTGAATAGTGTCGTATTCGTGAATAGTGTCGTATACGTGAATAGTAACCCCGACACGAAATGGTAGAAATTCCACTATAAATTCCATACCAATATTTCGGTATAATGATATTGAAAGAATAACATCATTAGGAAGAAAATAGCATCCCTTACCTCAACATAACAGTACTTCTGATCGGAATATCGGTATAAGGCTGAAGGAAACTTGCACTGATAAATAGAAACTCACAAAGTATCTAAATACTCACAAAATACGCTCGATAATATAGAGAGAGAAAGAGAGAAAACTTGTTTCTGGTATGATTTTCAATTCTAACTAAGCACCCTATTTTATAGGAAAATGCTTAGAACGTTATAGCAGACTAACTTGCTACCTAATGGCTTTACCTGCTACTATTCAAGCCCACCACTTTTGAAAATTAATTCCAGCAAATTTCATTTCTCACCAACCAAAAGTGGGGCCCACCATATTTTTAATAAAAATATTTATTTTTGAAACATCAATAATTCATTATAAATAGCCCTTTTATTAGAAAAATTAGAATCCCATGTCTATTCCATAGGAAATTAAATTCTCTACAACTTTGTAAGTTTAAGTTTTTTCAAATTCCAAACGAAAAATGACCGAAATCCACATACGGACGATTTTCAAAACTTTCATCCCGACAAAATACTGATAAAACACCTCAGCATTAATTCCTTCATTTATAACCATAATAAATATATCCATCATTTATATCCACACAAAATAAATATTTCTTTATCATATAAATCAATAATTAATTATTCACAAATAATATTGCAGAATCACAATTATGACAACCAGGTCATTTTTCAGGAAAGCGGGGGCTTTCTGATAAGGATTTCTCCTTATTGGCGCGTAATTAGGTGACCAAACCCCTTTCCTAGACAGAACTTTCTTAGATATTGCCAATAATTTTATCTAATAATATTATTCAAATAATATGAATTATTGATCTGATAATGAGAAATACTGTGCAGTGACAATTATTAAAACAATAATAATATAAAATATCAACGTAGCAATTATTGAATCAATAAAATAAAATATTGAACAATAATTACCGTAACAATTATTAAGTAGTGCCTTCTTACATAAGAATCAATAATTCAAAAATATCGCATAATATCAAGGTAATACTACATCACGCAACACGCCAGACATCGTATTTTAACCAATTTGAGTATTCCAACAATGTTAATAATAGAATAACTACATCGTTATTTATAAAAACTCAAACTTGTCGCTTTTCTTCATCCGACCAGTTTTTTAGTTATGGGGCCCTGAATGGTAAATGGTCGCATACGTCGCATTTAATATTCCCCGACGTAAAGAATATTCCGACGATCAAACTAATATTCCCCACAAAATGAATATTTTATAACCACTTGCTTATTTTGCAAAATTTGCACATTTCACCCATAACCAAAGTATTATATCAAATTAACACGTTATTATTCACAATAATAAATAGAGAAAATTCGATTTAATTCATTAAAAAGTTGGGGTCTTACATGTTCAACAATCATTAGATCACAAACAAACATTAATACATTCAAATTATATAAGTCCAAATCAATTTCTGAAACATGTCGGTCTACCGACGACTTTATCAGGTAATTATCGAGTCTAAGACTTTATCCCGTAGTTCCATAACTGTAAATATCAGTCATATTATGTTTAAATGACTTATAATAATTTTTAAACATTTATTATAATTTATCATAAATTTTCAAACATCAGGAATCATTATTAAATGATTTAAATATTAAACAATTCTTTTGTCATTAATATTTAATTAATATTAAACTATTAATGAAATCATTGCCGTAATATTAAAGTTATTTATCATAACTCAAAATAGTCTTAAAACATTTATATCACCCTTAAATGATTTTTAAAACATTTAAAATTATTTTAAAATAATTACCATTAATTTTTAATATTAATGTGCCATTTATAAAAATATTAAAAGTAATTAAGTATAACTTAAAATATTTTTAATGTATTAATATTACCTTAAATGATTTTTAAAACATTTAAAATCATTTTTAAATAATTACCCTTAATATTAAAATATTAATGTACTATTACTCAAAATATTAAAAGTCATTAATTATAACTTAAAATATTTTAATTTATTTATATCCTTTTTAAATGATTTTTAAATTAATAAAACCATTTTTAAACTATTTATTTAATATAATTATTAAATAAATTTAATATCATTAATAATCATTAATATTAAATTATTAATGAAATTATCCTCTAAATATTAAAAGTTATATTTTATAACTTAAAATATCTTTAAACACTTTATTTTCATTTAAAATGATTTTTATAATAATAAAATCATTTTAAACTAATTTATTTAATATAATTCTTAAATAACCTTAATATCATTAATAATAATTAATTAATAAAATTTACCTTTAAATATTAAAAGTTATATTTTTACTTAAAATACTTTTAAATACCTTATTATTATTTAGAATGATTTTAATATAATAAAATCATTTTTAACTAATTTATTTAATATTATAATTAAATAAATTAAATACCATTAATATTTCAAAAATATTAAATATTTATGAAATATAATTAAAATAATTAAAAACTAATTTTTAGACTTTAAAATAATTTTTAATAATTTATTATGTATTTTTAATAATTTAAAACTATTTTTTCTATTTATTTAATTAAAATAATTAATTTCTAAAAATATTTGTCGCTAAAGGGCCCTATAGCGACGAAACTATCGCTATAGGTGTTCTTGAGCTGTTCTTGGCCAAACCTAGAAAATCAAGTCAGTTACCGAGCTAGCTAGTTTGACCAAGAATATCTGAGAGATCATATAGCTTTTGGGTGTAATATGACTTTGCTCTTGTAGTATTAATGTAATACTACAAGTATCAGAAATAATAATAATCAAACAACATAACACAAATGAGATTTGGGCTTCACAAGTGACTGTCAGAGGCTGTTCTTCATTTCTGGGTTACCCAGAAATGAAGAACAGTTCGACTGTTCACTTTTGAGCTTCTATAACTTATTGTTCATGTAACATTTGTGTGAGATGATGCGTGTAGTGTGTAGCCAGACTGACAAGGAAGAGATTCATCACTTCAAATTACCATAACAACAATAATTCAAGCAGATCTGTGCCGGTCAAAGTATTTCAGAGGACACGTTCAAACGTTTTGTGGGTTACCCAGAAAACATGAACTGTGATCAACTGAGCTACTTTGATCGGTCACTTAATCCAGTATATTTGATATATAGAGGTTCTAAAAGCATGAATATGAAGTTAACATAACATAATACAACTTAGATTCGAGATTCATAACAAAACATCAAAACACTGTCAGATCTGGAGCCATAAAGAACTTGTAAGAAACGATCTTATACTTTCTAGGTTGTCTCGGTCATGGTCGGTTAACGACCTTTGACCGTCAATAACTTGCAATCGGTTAATAAAATGACTTTGATTCAAGTTCCAAAGTACATATATCATGACATACTACAAGTATCATCTCCTTCAAAACACAAAAACTAAACACAGAAAGAGATCTACAAGGCCTGACATGAGGTTGTCAGAACACAAAACATAATTTTCCAGATTTTTGAAATTTTCAATTTTGAGCACTTAGGTGGTATGGATCTACCATGTGCCAACCCATATCACTTAACTAGACTACATATAACATGTTTAACACAAAATCAACAACATCTAACACATTGATCAAGATCAGATTGTAAGTTAGGTTTATACCTTTACTTTGATCAATCTCAAATTCTATGCTTATGATTTGCTAAGGGTGTTCGTGGGTTTGGGACTGAAATACTTTGTATTTTTGGAGGTTTTAGAGAGAGAAGCTCAAGGATGAGAGTTGGGCAAAAATAAGTCAGCAAATGATTTTTTTTTCTCTCCAATCTATATATATGATGGTATACAATGGACTTGGCTGAGATCTAGAGCTTATTGCTGGAAATTTTTAATCACATGGTCAAATAAGTTGGTCACGTAACCCACATCTTAGCAAGATTCACAAGTTACATAATAAAAAAAATCCAAAGAGGGGTATTTTGGTCATTTTGTTCACAAATTTAATTAATGGCAAACTTGTAACTTAGCAAACTCTTAGGGTTTGACCCTTAGGGTTTAACCCTAAGGTTTAGCACAAAATAAATTTCTAGGTTTTCATTTAGGGTTTAAATTAAAATAAAAATAAAAATAGTTTCTAAAAATAGAAATTTAGGATTTGTTAATTAGTTAGGTTTTCTAATTACATTATACAGGAACATTAGGGTTTAAAATTCACTAATTATAATTAACATTGCTAATTTAGCAATTAGGGTTTACAATTTTGATAATTAAGATTACCAAATTACAACTAGGGTTTCAATTAATAAAATAGGGTTCTATATATTAGGGTTTTAAGTTACTAATTAGGTTTTCCCATAATTAGAAATAAACTCTATCATACATGATATTAATCACATTAACACAATTTCTGGCTGATCACAAACTCC
The DNA here is from genome assembly GCA_020205615.1 of Panax quinquefolius. Classification (NCBI taxonomy): domain Eukaryota; kingdom Viridiplantae; phylum Streptophyta; class Magnoliopsida; order Apiales; family Araliaceae; genus Panax; species Panax quinquefolius. The sequence goes on from CM035167.1 coordinate 129,209,147, forward strand.
GGTTTAAGTTTCAAATTAGGGTTTCTAATTTCAAAAATTAGGGTTTTAATTTATAATTATGGTTTTCCATAATAATAAGGCTTTACCTAAATACAAATCGTATAACACATAACACAGTGTCTTAACAGATTTTTAAAGTCTCCTTTGACCTCGGAATTAGGGTTTAACAGTAATACTATGGTTTATATAAATATTACTAGGGTTTGGTTATAATACAACATAATTGACCAACCATTATCAATACGTGCATGCAATACATATTTATAGCACTGAAAAATAAAAATATAATTAATATTATATTATTATTCTCATTCCTTGATCAAAATCCAAAATTAGGGTTTGGATTCCATATCTTATTTACCTTGCATGTTTAACATTATTAATTAAGTTAAAATAACTAACTTAATTAATCTAACATAAATTCATATAATAAAATAAAATAATTATTATAATAATTCTAATAATCAATTCATATATTATTTAAATAATATATAATTATATTTTCATGGAAAATAAATAATAAAAACGCTTTACTATATAAAATTAATTATTAAAAGAATATACTTTATAATAATCAATAATTCAAAAATAAAATTATTTATATTTAATCATGTAATAAATATATTTTTATTTATCACATAAATACATACTTTTTATCTTGTACAAATCCTCATCTTTTTTTTTAAAAAAATTATACGCAAAATTTCTGATTTAATTATATAGAAAATATCGGGTTGTTACAGTTGTTTGATCTTTGTTCTTCAATTTTATTATACTATCTTACATTATTCTATCGATCTCTAAGTTGTCTAGCGATTCTTTACCAATTCAACTAATCCTTAGTTGATGAATATTCTAAACTCTAAATTTCCTTGAAGTCAACCCAAACCAAACTTCCTTTGGTTTGCTTATGTACTCACACAATTTTGAAAGCATGTTGTCGATGATAACATTTGTTCAATTTAAAAACTGTTAATACTCTAGCTCTTATTAATTCATCAATATACCTGGTTCATGAAGATATTATAATCAAACTCTTGAATAGTTATTGGTCTATGTCTGATTCAACCAGTACTTGGTTGATGAGCATTCTAAAAATCTAGAATTTATTTGAAGTTAATTCCTAGCCAAACTTTCTTTGGTTCGGAACCTGATAATCTAAGCTGAGATGAACAACCCTATATCAGGGGATTAATTTAGAACTACGCAATAGCATTAAAATGTTTGCGCAATACATAGTACAAAGGGCTGATCACCTGGAGTACGGGATGATGGTCCATATAGTCGTTTAGACTGTTAAAGGTTACAGTAGAAACACCTGTTAACCTAGGATATAGATGATGATTATAGTCTTTTAGATTGTTAAAGGTTAAAGTAGAAATACTTGAAACCTAGAGTATAGTTCGTGGTCTTGTGACCCTCAGTGTATTCGTTGATGTTGATATCTATTGTTAACTTAACGTTCATTATTCCTTTGAACTCATAGTTGTTGAATTAAAGTTTATTGTTCTGGTAAGAACACTTTACCATTGAAAGCTCAGTTAATTGTCATTCATAAAACTTTATTGTATATTATCCTTCTTATGGGTAATTGTTTGCTCACTCTTGCACAAAACAATGCAGGTGAAGTTAAGAAGTTTGAAGAGTTTTCTACAAGCAAGGACAATGACAAAAGTGCTTGATTAGACGACAACGGTTAATTTATCTTTTATTTATGAAGCTTATGTAATAGATTTAATTATGATCATGTTTTAATTTTCCGCTGATGACTGTAATAAAGGTTAGATGACCTGAGATTTATTTTAGATTATGTAACCCTTTAATGGGAGATTGATTGTTTAAACTTTTGGAGTTTAATTTAATCCTTTGGATATGGGTAGTTAGTTATGATTTAATTGGACAATGAACACCAAATTTATGGGATTGAAGTGCCCGAATTTGGGGGTGTCACAATCTCAAGTCTATGGATCAGTTGTACTACTATCACTATAGGAAATATTATTGATAGACAAGTAAAAATCTATGAGGTATTCCTTAGCGAGCTACATTCAGTGAACTTATTCTCCAATAAGCACATAAATACTTGCTTTAGTGTCTCCATATAAATAATCATGAGATCAATCATCCTTATCCAATGAGCAAGTAAAGTATATACCAATCTATCTGGATTCACTAATCCCCTTTTTAGTAATCCAATGATTAGGAACAATTTTAGTTTGTGAGCTATCTAAGAATTTATATCTCACTAACATGATCTTCAACATGATTCTAAAAGCACTGCTCAAAACTATGAGTTTATCAAATATTATAAAACAACACCATGTAGATAAATTAAAATCCTTTATTTAAAATATGAATATCACCATGTAGATAAATTAAAAGCCTTTAATTATACTAGTTTCTTTATTAATATATTAAACTGAGTGGATCCCCACCTAAAATTAGTGAATTAGTTTCATGTCACATCTACATTGTCTCCATAGTGAGCTAGATCAGTTACTAACTCATCTTAAACCTCTGCCCATACAAAGGAGTTGTTTAACTCAGTTACTACAAGATAACAGTTAAAAACCTTGTTATCGCACCATATACACAAAAATTACAATCTTGAAGAGTTCCATTTTTAGAACTCTTCTCTTTAAGTTTGCATGTAAGTTCGGATATTGGTGAAATACGATTTTGTGTATAATCATTAACAATCCCATCATTGCACGGAGTGCAATCCTATATATTTTCGCACACATAGCATACTTCACAAACACAGTAGTAATTTTAATCACATAACACATATTCTTGCACGGAGTGGAAGATAATTGCAGACACTCGAAATTTCGCTTCCCTTGATTAACCCTACAAAAGGACAAAAGCGTAATTTCACCTTGGAGACAACCCCAAAAGGATAAAAATGTAATTTTACTAACACGACACAGAAAAACAACTATCTGGCTGTGGATAGGGTCACAAGAGCCACCACAACAATCTCGAGTTGTAAATTATGCAAGACAGACTCACAGACTACTTTTGGGGTACTTAAAGATGCTACTCTAGTCATGGACCCATCTTACTGAATTCAGAAAGGGGCAAGTTCAATGTCATTATATAGCCCTTAGAAAAAGCTTTCCTAGATTAAAAGGAGCAAGCTTCTCAGGGCACAATAAGGCGAATGGCTAGCTGACATCTACCTAGGGATGGTTTTTTCCTTTTTACCTATCTTTCCAAAGTCAGAATGGGACAAATAATATACTATTGAAAATTTATCGGAAAGAGATTTCTGAAATGATATGACACGTCTTCTAACTCTTCCCAGATAGAGAGTTATGGTCGTTCCAGTGCGCAGTACAAAAACTGAGCTAGTGGGACCCACTTTAGGGCTGCACTAGGTGTATGCGGTAGCAGCAGGTAGACCTGAACAACATGTAGACTTGTGGCTCCCACTAATTCCTCTATAAAAATCTGGATTTCAGCTCATATGGAAAGAGAGAAGCTTTTAGAGAGAGTGATCCAATTTTAGAGAGAGAGAGAGGCTCGGTTTGGGCTCAAAACACCTTTAAATCCCACTTAGCTTAGCATTATACATATAGATCTTGTTCTAGTAAGGTTCTATAGTTCAAATACAAGTTTTGGGAAGTTTTATTCATCATTTTGGAGCTTTTTAGCCCTCCTTTCTGCAGTTCATGCGCCATACTGTAAAATCTTCTCAGATCTATGCTCATTTACTTCTTTAATATATATATATAATTTCTCTTTCTCTCTATATATATATATATATCTCGCTTGGTGGTGCCTAGATCTAACTTGTTACTGTTCATTTTGTGTAAATAGTTGATATTTGTAGTGTTTTAACTAGATCTATCCTAGATCTAGTCTGGTCTAGCATTTAACCGATCTAAAAGATTCATAGTTTGACCCATTGAGCTAGATAGGCATAGATCTAGGTAGATCAAGTTTATTTTCATGTTTTGTAAATATTATTACTACCACGCGATCCTGGATCCTTATTTAGAGGAAACAAGTAGCTTTATTACTCGTATGCAAGGATTTAACCGATAAATCACTTGTTCAACGAAGTTATGAGTTATATGTATATATTATGTTGAAATATACATTGTTCAAGCTTTTAAATGATATTATCTGAGCCTAGGAATCACAGGGTCAAAGATTCAATCAATGGATCTAGATCTTGTTCCCGTGAAGGACTTATTTAAGTTGTATAGTCAGCTTGCAATCCCTTGTACATGTAATCTTGGGCCTTAAAACGGTATCCGAATTTAAAGCCCCGGAATAGTAAAATCATGGTTTATGGGTGCTCGGTCTCACATATCGACCCTTGTAGTAAATATTTTAGATCTAGCCTTTTAGGATGCTTCGCATATCGAATAAAATCAAATCAATTTGATTCTAGTTAAAATTGGAAGTATCAAAGGGCCTCGATTCCTATTTGGCGAAAGGGTTTGAAACCCATCTTTTCAAAATATCACTTTCATATGCTTGGTTTAAAAATAAACTTTTCTTTAAATCAAACTCTTTGTACATAGGTCCAAAGAGGCACAACACTACTTTCAACATAAAGTACTTAAGCACCTTTTCTAAAGCACACACACACACACATTTACTTAACACATAAGGAATGAAAAAGTCGCGGTAACCGTGATTCACAGAAGTCGGGAGGTACCTAACACCTTCCCCTCACTTAAGCAAGCCCGAGAACTTTATTAATCTCATGTTCCAGACCAATTAAACATAGTCACATATTGGGTTGTAAATAAAATAGATATTTAATTATGTAACGTGATCATGTGGTAACTAATTATGTCATGATGACATATGTATAGGATATTGAGAATCAAGTTATACTATTTAGCTTACATGCAAGGCAAGTTTCCGAACCCTACTCTTATTTTAAACATGTTTTTTAACCCTAAACTTTGTTTGAGCAAGTTTCCTATCTTACTTCGAATACCATTATGCATATTTTCTATCCTACCTTGTTTATAAAATTATGCAAAGTTCTTAACTCTGTTTCCTTATTGGAATATGTAATCTTAGCTTACTATTATTACTCAAACAAGGTTTATTATATCTTTCATTGCTTTGAACTTTATCCCTAAAGCATGACTTTGATGCATAACGTTATTTGTTCATGGTTCATAACTATTCTGTATTATATGTTATCGGACCCTTGAATTGTCATTAAACTTTTGATTCAACTAATCCTTAGTTGATGTACGTTGAACTCTAAATTACCCTCAAAGCTTATCCAAACCAAACTTCCTTTGGTGCAGACTCGTATATTAAAACTGAGATGAGCAACCCTATTATAGGGGATTATTTATGCGGAAGCGTTAAGATGTTTATGCACAATACATAGTATGAAGGGCTGATCCCCCTAAGTACGAGAAAGAAGGTCCACATAGTCTAACGAATGTTAAAGGTTGAAGTAAAAATACCTACAACTTGGGACATAGTTCATGGTCTTGTGACCCTCAGATGAATTCTAACTTCAGTTTTTGTTTGTCAAGAGAATGTTATTCAATTTAATTAAGCTTATTCATTACCAGTTATTATGTTCTTTCAATTGAGCATTTGTTTTGCTCACTCTTGCATATATATATAACCATTGCAGCTAAAATTGAGAAGGTTGACGAGCCAACCACTAGCAAAGGAAAAAGCAAGATAAACAAGTTTTGAAGACTTGTTGATTTGTAATAGTTATGTATTCAAACTCAAATTTTAATTATGTGATTTAATCAATTATTTTTTCACATTTAATGATTGCATTAAGGTTAGACAACCTAGGATTTATTTGTTTATATGTAACCCTTTAATGGAAAGGTTTATTGTTGCTTAAGTTTTATTTAACTTGGGTAGCTAGAATTGAATGTTTGTACAGTGAACACCAAATCCTATGGGAATAAAGTACTCGAATTTGGGGATGTCACACATAACGTAGGGTGCTATAGGCTAATCACTTGTTGTACTTGTTTGTATTGAATTGTCAGTTAAATACTGTTAATTCTAGCAGAAGTTCTTAGTCCATAGTGACTGCTCAGTGTTGAATTTTCTTTAAACCTCAAAGTATTTAAATCTTTGAATTTCGTTGAAAATCTTTCAGTCCATAGAGACTTTTATTTTGATTCAAAGGTCAAATTTGGAAAATTGATATTTCTTATTTTTAACATTACTCTTTAATTTTTGAACTATTATTTACTATTATACCCTGGAGATCATGAACTTTATATACCTATAGACCCTTATTGCTATATTACTTGTTGGGAAAATTTATTGCTCATTCTTGTTTCATTAAAACATTTCAGTTAAGGCAGAATAAGGCAGTACCTCAGGCAAGGACAAAGACAAGGGCAAGGCTATGGAATAGCTTTAGTCCTTTATGTTAGATGTTATTACTATGTTGTATTAAGACCTATTTAATAATGTATTAAGTTATGATTAAACTTAAGTTATGTAATATATTTTAGTAATGGTTGTGAGACCTTGGGGTGAGAATAATTATATTAAATCAATACAAATTATTCTATTATTCCGCTGTAAGAATTATTATTATATTATTAGTGTTAGATCATGAAGCACTAAATTCGGGACATTAGTGTCTAAATTTGGGGGCATCACATGTTGGTATCAAAGCATTAGGTTATTAACCTTAGGAGCGAGAATCCTTATACTATAAACTTAGAAGAATTTATAAAGTGTAGGGAGATTTAACTCATGTAGAGTTTTCCTAGAGAGTTATTAGCGTCGTGAAATATATTTTCATTCCCTACAATGAATCTATATTTTATTTTGACGTTCTAATGAAGTTTGTTTATTTGTCTTATGTTGTGGTTGTAGGATGGCAAATATGGGAGGACCTAGTAGAGTGGTAGTGGAGGAGCCACGAGACATGCACGTGGTGTTGGAGTCACCATTGGTAGCTGAGCCCATTTTGGCAGTGGCCCCTGTCGAAGATGAGGATGACGAGGAGATGTAGTCTAATCTAGAGGAAGAACCTATAGAGGAGGAGCCCGTGGATGATTTTAATGAGACCACCTTCGAGGACCGAATGTTGGGAGAATATGAAGAGCAAATCATAGAGTTAGGATGCAGAGTTAAGGAGATAGAATCTGAGGCTCAGGAGAGGCAAATCGAGATGCAGAAGTTAAAGGATGAGGATTATAAGAGAAAGCTTGAGATACAGAGATGGAGGTAGAAATTTCATATCACAAAGAAGTGGAAACACAGCTAGGAGCTCTAGTACACCATTTGTTATCCAGGAATGCAGAGCTGGTAGGAAAGCTAGAACTATCCAAGGAGAGGGAACTAAGTCAGAAGACCGAGAAAGAAGCTCTTCGCACACAGCTGGGGATGGAGGTCACGGAGAGGATTCACTTCGAGGAGATGTGGGAGGGAGCCAATGATATGGCTAATAACTTAGAGGATGATGTGAGATGCAAGAAGAGGAAGATGAACATAATGGTTTGTGCTTTTTGCACGACTATGGAGAGATGGATCGATGATGTGTACCATTATCCAGCGGAGCAGGGATAGACCCGTTACACCATCAGCAAATACAAAATGGCACACATGGGACTAATTGAGTATAATAGCGATTTGGAGCGCAGGATGTTAGGTTGAGGTTATATGTTAGTAGTCCTGTAGCGGCAGTTTTTATTTATATATGTACTGTTATGTGTAATTCACATCTTTTGTGTAAGGTGAGGGATAGTTTATGAAAGTATTATGCATACAAGCCAATCATATATGATGATGATAAAGCATATACTTTGTAAACAATATTATTTATTTATTAATAAAAGTATTAATTTACTTAAGGCATTTAATTTATCTACATGGTGTTGTTTTAATAATATGTGATAAACCAATAGTTTTAAGCAATGCTTTTAGAATCATGATGAGATCATGCTAATGAGATCTGTCGACGTCGGGATTTTTATTTATCCCTTTATGTTCATGTCTTTTGGTGTTCTCATTTTAGGTGAGATTTGTTTGAAAAGGTTCAACATGTATATGTCAGCAATTTGACTATACATATATATATATATATATATATATATATATATATATATGTCGACGTCGGGATTTTTGGGTGTCCCTTTCCGTTACTTGTTCTTGATTGTTCTCATTTTAGGTGAGATTTGTTTGAAAAATAAGTGAAAAGGTCCGATATGTATAATGTCGACGATGGGGATCTGTAAGAGTCGCTTATTGGTTTTTAAATGGTTGTACCAACACAACCGAGAAAAGGTTTGCACAATGACCCAGTGATGTGACACTGATATACGGGTCGGCGAAACAGAGATTCGTTTAGGGTCCGGGGACTTGGTTATGCAGGGGGAAGGTGTTAGGCACCCCCCGACATCCGTGTTACCACGGTGACCGCCTCTTTTCAAGAAACTATTATCTGAGTGTGTGTGTGTGTGTGTGTGGGTCAATGTGCTGTTATATGAAAGTTGTGCGAGGCCTCTTTCGAACCTATATACCTGAGGATTTGAATTTATGTAAAAATTCGGTTTTAGCAAGATATGGCAATGATGTTTTATAAAGAGGGTTTTTCAAACCACGATGCTCAATAGAATTGAGATCTTTTACACTTCCATTTTATTAAGTGAGCGGTAATTTGAATTGATTTTATTTGATGGATGCGAGGCATCAGTATGAAAATAATATATCCAAAATAATCTGAAGCTTCCTCGTGGGTATGGAAACCATCCGAGGAAATACAGACATCGCAAGAATAATTTACAAGCTTCTACAACTGAAAATGTCCATTACGGGAACCGAATCTAGATCCAATGGGATGAATCTGTGATCACATGATTCCTAGGCGCACAGAATATTGCAATTTGTATAAAAGCAATAAGCAGGTATATATATAAAAGCGGTAAATATATATACATGTAGACATGATCACCAACCACGAAGCACTTCCATGGGGGATCAGAAATGTAAATAAAGTCATTAGTTAAAAGCTATCAACCACGGAGGAAACTTCTAAAGTGACAAAACGTAAATAAAGTTGTAAAGCGATCAACCGCCACTTAAGAGATCTCGAGCGGGATGAATATATATATATATATATATATATATATATATATATATATATATAAAAGCGATAAATGCACGGATAAAAAATCCAGGCTCATCGAACATAGTTCGACCACGCTTATATATATAAGTATATATATATATAGCGAATAAACGCACTGCACCAAAGTCTAGGCTCATCGAACAAAGTCCAACATACGGTTTAATATGTATAAGTATATATATATATATATATATATATATATATATATATATATATATTAAATCAAGAAACGCTCTGCATCAAGTTCAGGCTCAATCGAGGCATAACTCGATAATGTTAGTCAATATATATATATATATATATATATATATATATATATATATATATATATATATATATAGATGGAATGAAACCACTAATCCAAGTCCGGCAAAAGCAAGCAACACGACTCTCAACGTGTAGAAGGGTGTGTGCAAAGATGAAGAAAAGACTACAAGTGTGTGAAAAGGCTTACAATTTGACCGATAAAAGGGCTTCTATATATTTAGAGTGGGTAAACCTTTGGGCTTTTGTGGGTACAAAGAGGCTATATATGAGCTCACGGTGTTTGAAAGTTAGAAAATACACTTTGTATGGCAAGTGCAGAGCAAATTGTGCGAGGTTTCCCAATCTTTTTTCTCATAAAAATCAGCACCCAAGCCCTCCATTTATAGGCAATATGTGCCTTGGTGTGTACTTCTTGGCACGAGCCATGAGTGTACCAGGGCGGGTCGGGTCGGCCGGGTTTGTGGGTCGGGTCGTCTCTCAAGCACGTGCATTCGAGCACGATAATGTCCACTCGATTTTTGAGAAGTGCAATTCGGGCATCCGTTTTGAGGTATTGAAGACCTATTTCGAATCAAAATCGTTGTCGAGTGTTGTACGATGGCATGGGATTAGAGTTTGTACGAAGTCTTTGAAGATGGGACGATGCCCTCCGGTCTTCAAGCTTCTACTTTCATCCGTTACCCCGCACAATAGTCACTCGGGATTGGTTAGCCTTGTGGGACATTGTTACGTAGAGATGTGAGGTGGCATCGTTTTGGACGAGATGACGATGTTGCCCCTCACCGGTGTTACTACCGAATTGGGTCGATAAGCAGACGTTGCTCAGACTTCGCTGAGATTGGACTGCTGCATTTGTTGAAGGTCCTCATTGTTATCTTTGAGGTGTGCTTGTCTTTCAGATGTTCTTACCGGGTTGGTACAATGTATCTCGTTGTGAGTGCCGAGATTGAAGCTGATGGCATTTGAAACAAGCATTTCCGGGGTTATCTCTTAAACTGCATTCCTTGGGGTTATCACCAAGGTTGGTGGCTATTCCCATGGTTGGGACTGAGACTGGATACCTCGGGGTTATCTCTAAGATTAATCGGTCTTCTTCGGTGTGTGTTTCGGTATTGTATCTGCAGGTCTCGGGGTTAGATCCGAGGTTGAAACCGTTAATCCCAGATTGCGATCCGGGGTTGATGCTGCACTTCCGGTAGTATCCGGTATGGATTTAGATTATCTTTCATGGTTCTCTCTTAAAAGACGAATCTGTCCTCCTGCAGTGTTAGTAACAGTAGTATAGAAAATTTCGAGTGTCTACAGATGCCCCTCTTTATCATACTCATGCATGGCGATGCATGGGTAGGATAAAGAATCCTTGACACTTGAAACACAACAAGATAAACATGGTGATAAGGATAGCAACATGATGCAAATGTATGATGCATGTGTACGGGGTTGTGGCCCAACATGCTGGGGATGATTGCTGGTTCCCTGTTGCTTCAACTGTGGATTGGCAATACCGACCAGATCTGATGTGCAAGATAAATCTGTTAGGATGTTGGGGTTGGAGTTATCACCAAATTCCTGTGTTCTTGATAACGACTTGATACTGAAGGGGTATCTCTTATGTGTAAGAGATCTGTGGGGATAAAGCTTGATCTGTTTGAGGATGTGTATAACATATTCTATCATCTATCCTCTTTGATAATGTTGACCTCTCCTGGTTAGTATCGCCAGAATATGTCATAATTCTATTGGATTTTCTGCCAAAAGCAAATGCTGTCAGGGATGCCTGACCTTCGTTGACGTGTGAATCAACGGCTGAAACATCCTGTGGGATATACTGTCAAGGTTGCTTGACCTTCGCTGACGTGTGAATCAATGGCTGAAACTCTGTGAGGAGATCGTCAAGGTTGCTTAACATTCGCTGACGTGTAGATCAATGGAGCATTGCATTGTGACCCCCGCCGGGGATCCGCTGGGGAATTTGAGCAGCTGGGTATGAGAAACTCGAATAGCTCTATAGCTCTGACAGGTTTAAACGCTGTCGGCTGAAATGATGACAAGGTTGCTTGACCTTCGTTGATATGTGTGTCAACGGCTGAGCATGCGTTGCTACTCCCGCCGGAGATATACGTTGTAACCCCCGTCGGGGACTCACGTTGTAACCCCCGTCGGGGACTCACGTTGTAACCCCCGTCGTGGATTCATGTTATAACCCCCGTTGGGGATTCACGTAGGGTAACGACCTTGAGTCGGCGGCATCGGACCTGTATAAGGTATTACCGTATGTGAGTTAAGACAACTGAGGTCATCGGCAGAGTATACCTTTTGTTCAGGAGACTACCAATGAGTGATGTGCAGATTCAAAGTCTCATCTGAGAAGACCAGGATTGTATGTTGTTTTGCTCAATTGTGTGGCATTTTTATTCCCGATTTGACCTTTTTGGCCCGTAAGAACTCTGCTTTAACTCGAATTGGACCGAGCCGGAGGGGTGGGACCCACATGGAGGAGCCACAGGTTCATTTCTAACTCGCCTCGCTTAGGAAAATCCGTGAGCCATCTTCAGATTTGCTGAGTTCGGGCTACTTTCTGCAAATTCTATCACCGTACAAGTTTTCTACACTATCCTGGTAACGTATGCATGTATTTTTTTTCCAGTTTCTATCTATTAGATTGTGAGATATTGCACGAAATGCATCTAAACACATAGTAATTATGTATGCACAAATGACTTGATAAAAAATATTCAATATAGTAAATGTTAGTATTAAACCATGCTGAACATAATGATGTGAAAAAATTTGACTTCTGAGATAGTCAAATTGGCACCTTTTTCTGCTATTTTTTGTCTTATTTGAGGTCCAATGAGCAAAAGGTAGAAAGGCAAAATACTCCTAGCATTGAGGTTGGCCTTATGCATGATAATTTTGATTTTTAACTAATATATTAGGTATATGACTTTGGGACAGGTGTGCTACTGAATGGCCACCTAGACATGCCTGCGTGCATGGGGATAGTCCTATTCTTAAAGGGTACTATGGAAATTTTTTTCCAAATGTAGGCATTGGGTAGTCATGCATTCTAACTCTATTATATGTTAAAGTAAATGCATGCATGCATATAGTCATATAATGCATTTTAGAAAGCTCCAGGTAAGGAAATACCACACCCTTTCTGAGGTGATTTGGAGATTTGTTGTCCAGATATTATGGATCCGGATCGGTAGAAGCGGTTCTATAGGGCGCTTCTAGCGTCTGTGGAGGGCTTCTGAAGTGCCTCGTCCTCGTTCTATCAAACAGCCTCGTCGGTTGGTGGAGGCTGTGATTCATCCCATCCAGGTAGAGGTTCCAGACGTTGAGGATGAGGAGGTTGATATTGAGGGTCCCACTCCTCATCGCATCTATCCCATGAGGAACTTCCGAAATCCGTGGTGACCCCGAATTCTTCGGGTGATTTGGGCAGACACCCATCGATGTACTTGCATGCTAACGAGGTATGACGTTAGACTTTATCTTCCCTTTTTTTTTTCTATTGATGAGGATTTAAAGGGTTCTGATGTTGATCTGCTTTTCATGCAGGTTCCAGGTTTTACATAGCCTCGGGGGAACTGGTTTAGCATCCACTCCAAGTACCAGGCGCTTCATCCTGATTATAGAGAAGTAGTGCATGAGTGGGGATTTGGGGCATTTTTCTCTATCCCTCCCTGTCGTTGTCCTTGGGGTTACCTCAGGGCATTGTCTGAGCGATGGTTTCATCAGACTCAGTCACTCCACCTGCTGGATTACGAGGTGATGATGACGCCTATGGATTGGCGATTTATCACAGGTATGGAGTTTGGAGGGGAGCCAGTGCCTTGCATGGCGAATATCACCCCTACTACCGTCCGATCCTTATTAGGAGTTCCGGCGGGTGCGCTCAAAAGCAGGACTGTCCGTTCAGGTCCTTTGAGCGTAGATGTCATGAGCGGGCTATTAAGTGAGCCCATGCCCGATGATGTCAGGATCAGGGATCGCGTTCTGCGATGATTGTTCCTAATGATCATTCGAGGCTGCTTCATAGCAGATAACTCTTCCACGGTATTTTTCGCTTTGGTCAGCGCCACACGCGATGTGGACCGTATAGGAGAGTATGATTAGGGCTTTTACACCTTTGCCTATTTCCTCCGGGGAATGTGTCTGCGCTCACAGGGTTTGACCGAGGCTTGGCTAGGATTTTACCCATTTTTGCTGGTGAGTACTTCTCTTGTCTTTTTCTTTTCACGGGTTAAGAGTGTTTACTGATAGCAGATGTTTTGCCATTGTGTTGGCAGTTTTGGGCCTATGAGAGGCTTCCATGTTTGCGTCCTATGAGTGTGTTAGGTTTAGATACCTATCCGCGAGGACGACGATGGCACCATTCTATTTTACCAGAGGTCCCTGTATCTGAGGGCTTTGCTCATTGCCGTATGCAGCTGGAGCTACTGACGGCTGATGCCATTACATGGATTCCATATTCAATGATCATTTGATCATCGGTTTTGAGGATGGACACCCTACTGGAGTAGAGTATTTGATTTCCACTTGGAGATTTCCTCTTTTCACCGATGGAGGCTGGGAGCTCTATTTAGGAGAGCGTGCTATTAGGAGCACCACAAGGGAGATTCAGATATCTGGATCTTGCCTCTGTCGTCAAAGCGTCATTGGCTATATATCCACGCCACCCACCATTGATATTCCATTGTTGGGAGTTGACGATTTTGATTTATCCGAGGGTCCATGTACTCATGGAGATATTCCAGCGCTGGTGGGTCCCTCACACTATTGGGGCCTAGTCCCGTGCCACACAATTTATGGGGGACATGGTTCCAGGATCTTTGATGATGACGGATTGGGTGGCTCGTGTCCTAGCTCCGACTCATCTGACCCAGATTGATAGCTTGACCGGCAGTTGGATCAGGCACACATATTTATTCTAAGCATTTGGGCGTAGATCCAAAGAGGCGAGACATTTGTTCCTTCCACTCGGTCTTTGTCCCCTCAGACGACCCATTTGGTTTTGCCGGCGCAGATCCTCCCCTTTATAGGCCTGACATCCCTGTTGATAGAGATCAAGTGACTCAGGAGGAGTTAAATTAGGTGGACAGGATTGAGGATGTGGACATCGAGACCCTGGTCTTCTTCTGATGTATATTCTCATTATATCTTTTGATAAGCCTCTGTTAGATATTGGGTGGTTGTTCCCCATTCTCGCTATATCTTTTGATAGGCCTCTTTTAGTAGTAGGGCGTATGTGCCCCATTTTCATGTACTTGTAGCTGTATAGAGCTGATGTATTAGATGATGATATATTTAGGAATGTATGCACCATTTTTTCATTCCCTATATCATATTGCCATCCATTATCTATTATGCATATATCATGTTATGCATATATATGTATGTCCAGAGATATTCGATATTGACCCCTAGATGGTCTTATGACACGGTCCGTACAGATGTCTTCTTCGAAAGTTAGTCGTATAGATCATACCCCACCGTCAGAGGTGGCATTGGGTATGCGATCGTGGTACGATAAAGATGTCACCGCTGCTATGTGGGCGATTTGTAGATTTATTCTTTGCAGACATACCATGACCCATTTGGTATTTCAGGTTATTGCAGGATTCATGGACGGGATGATAGAGCACTAGCTACCTGATAGGCAGGTATTCCGTTTTGGCACCCATGAGTTGACTCTTACTCTAGAGGAGTATGCTCGTTTGACGATGTTGCCCCTAGACCGACCTTGCATACACATAGTTTTGGGAGACATGAGTAGACAATTCATGACTCTCACAGGATTGAGGTGTAAAGTGGTACAGGATGAGCTGACATCTGGCCATGTGATCTCTCAACATTTTCTGTATGACAGATTTGGTGTGGAGGATAGCTACTCACGACATTCAGGGGATTTCACCTTGTCGGAGGATCATTGGCGTTTGGCCAGAGTTGATGTACTAATGCTTTGTGTACTGTCATACGTGTATATGCCGTGATACATGGATGAGATAGACATAGGAGTTATCATGGTCGTGAGAGCTCTCAGGGAGGGTCATACCATTGTACCCATGATCGTGGCGAGGCCTGCGATCGACATCTCATCTTGAGAACTTACCCCTCGGGCGTGTTTCTTCGGGAGTTCGGTCATTAAATCAGATGTGTGGTTTATGTCACACTTATGACCGGTTGGGTACCCTTAGACTGCAGACGGGTATTGCTTCTCTCATGAGGTGGCTATGTCATATTCCTTTCGACCATCGGAGTGTATAGATGCTCGATCTGATGCGCATTTTTTCTGGATATCGAGAGATCCATTTAGCATATTGCTGTGCTCAGGGCTTTGCTCACCATACAACTTCATTACTCATGCTCCAGGTATGGATTTCCTCCTTTTTGGCTGGCTTGAGGGGCGTGACGAGTTATCACCCATTGGCCGTGATGTCGCAGTTCGACCAGTTTCAGGATTTTCATCCTTTCGAAGGGGCGGCAGGTCAGCATTCAGCTTCTCGATACCTCTTAGCCGAGGACTGATCTCGTGTATCGCTTCTTTGGGATCGGCGTGAGCTAGCGCTTTTCCGCCACCATCGTCCGGTTATTCTGCAGAGTACTCCGAATGGATGGAGACGGAGGTTTTATCGGTACTTGCAGCAGATATTTGCGATCTGGGAGATTAAGTTATACGATGTAGAGCCTATAGAGGACATTGATACCTACATCGAGGAGGATACCGCTATTGGGTTGCCAACATTTCTTCCGGATTCTCCTAGTACCAGTACTTTTGTGATCTAGCACTCGGCACAGTATTTAGAGAAGAGTCTTCATCTGATGACCTTTGAGAGAGACCAGATTCGGTCTATGATGTCGACTGCTCTTGATGTGAGGGACGCCGCCCTATTAGAGAGAGACGAGGCATTAGCTCGTAGAGATGCTGCTGTTGTTGACCGGGATGAAGCTAGGCCAGACAGAGATGCAGTGATAGTTGAGCGGGATAGTGCTATATCTGCCCGGGATGTGGTTTGTCATAGATAATCTTTGCAAAGAAGGTCCCTTACCACTTTGGTATGATCGCAGAGATGGCGCTTATATCGATGAGCATATGGTTGTCATGCGAGATGGCTACTGAGATCTGTTGGGATGCCATGTTGGTCTTGCTAGCTCGCATGTACCACGATTAAGTAGATGAGCTTGTATTTACACCTGCACGTACTAAGCTTAGCCATTTTGTCATGTCTGATTCACATTGTATATATATCAAACAAAGATTTATATATATGACGAAAAATATATTTTGGATCACTTCCCTTTTAGATATGCCTTGCTATTTGCTAGATATTTTGCCTGCTGCTTCAGGGCTTGTGATCTTGATGAATTCTGAATTCTTCCTTGGTGGATGGACATTGAGCTGTCTCTGGATAGTTCAGAATGGATCATTTGTCTATGTGTATCCCTACCATCTTTGGTGTCTTGGGACTTGTTTCTGAATGGAAATATGGAGAGGAGTGTGGCTTTCCTCTCTGAGATTAACCGCACCACAGATGGTCGATAGTACTTCTATTTAGGAGAAGCCTAGTTAATTCCATCTCTTATGGATTGGTATTGCTCTTCGAGGTACTACCGCAGCTTAGATGGTCACCGAATCTCCTATTTGGGAGGAGTTTAGGTAATTCCATCCCTTTGGTCTGAAGCTGAATGAAATGTAGTGGATTGAAAGAGAATCCCAATACCCGTTGACAATGGTTTATGTTTTGGTAGGGGGTAATATCGTACCATGAATGGTTGCCTACGTACTCCTATTGAAGAGGAGATCAGGTCTGCCTAGGTCAAACCTAGTGTAAGAGGTTCAACGATGTATATGGCTGACATGGTGTAAGAATGTTTTTGGTTGTTTTTGTGAGGAGAAGAGGGTAGAAATGTTTTTTTGTTGTTTTGATTTTTTTTGCGACCAGGCCATATGAAATGGTTGCCTACGTACTCCTATTGAAGAGGAGATCAGGTCGACGTAGTTCGCCCCTCAGGGCAAGAAGAAAACGTAATCCCATGTGCAAGTCAGAGTGCGGGGAGAGAAAGTTTAATCCTAAGTTGAGGATAAACTGCAGGTACGAGAAGTTTGATCCCATGTATGGGTACCCAAACTGCAAATGAAAGAGGTTCAATCCACGGTGGGATGACCTAATTTGAATGAACGCAAAGGAGAAAACCAGGCTGCTGGCTTGAAGAGTATGTTTCCCTGAGGGGAAAAGTGTAGGAAAGTTGTAGGTGGTGAAAGGTTAAAGAACCGGAATGACTGGTGACCTGATGATGATGCACTAGGGTGTTTCTTTGGTTACTTGGACATATCTGGTTTCACGGTGTACGAGTTGATGAGTTGGGGAAATTCATCGTAGTCCATTTCTTGCAATCTGGAGGCGCCTCCATCGATACTTCCTTGACAATAAACGGGCCTTCCCAATTAGGAGCAAATTTTCCTTTAGCCTGATCTTGGTTGTCAACAATCTTCTTCAAAACCAAGTCATGTTGTTTAAATTGCCGCAACCAGACTTTTTTGTTGTAGGATGTGGCGATCCTTTGCTGATATAACTGAACATGGAAGATAGCCGCAGTTAGCCTTTCGTCTATTAGAGACAATTGGTGATACCTGTCTTGTACCCATTGGTCTTCATCCAATTGGCGTCGATCAACACTCTGAGAGATTCCATCTCAACCTCTATGGGAGCACCTTTGCTTCCATCCCATAGGTTAAAGCGTGAGGGGTTGCCCCAGGTTGAAATCGCATTGAAGTTACGTAGGCTAACGAGTAAGAGGCAACAGTGCGCCAATCTTTGTGGTTGGTGACATCTTTTGCATAATCTTCTTGATATTTTTGTTAGCCGCTTCAACAGCACCGTTCATCTTCGGACGATGGATGACAGAGTTAAGATGTTTGATGTGGAATCTACTGCATAATTCCTCCATCATTTTGTTGTTGAGGTTTTTGGCATTGTCTGACACAATCACCTCTGGTTGTCCATATCGACAAACGACATTGTTTCTGATCAAAGCAATGATGACTTCTTTAGTGACCCTAGGGAAGGAGGCTGATTTTACCCACTTGGTGAAGATAAATCGGTGACCATTACCGGCTTTAGGCTCAATGGGACCAATAACGTCCATTCCCCACATTGAGAAAGGCCAAGGCAAACTCATATTGTGGAGCTCCCGTGGAGGGGCGTGTATAGCATTGCCATGAATCTGGCACTGATAGCATCTTCTGACGTGGTCGTTGCAATTAGCTTTGAGAGACAGCCAGTAATGTCCCGTCCTGAGGACTTTCTTGACAAGGAGGGGGCACTCATGTGGGGGCCACAGACTCCACCATGGATTTCATCCATAAGCGTCTTGGCTTGATCTTTGTCTAAATACCTGAGGAGACCCAGTCTTGCATCTCTTTTGTAGAGCGCATCTCCACTCAGGTAGAACTTCATAGCAAGTTGATGGATCTGCCTTTTCTCGGTCAAAGCTTCGCCTCGGTGGTGTAGATCCATCTCGCAGATATTCCTTCATATGCTGATACCAAGGAGGTTGGATGGGAGGTAGCTCATCCGATACTTCTCCAACGTAATTCCCATAAGCTAGGGCCTTGTTAAGGGCAATTGTGACGCTTGGCAAGTGTTCCTTGTCTGATATGCGAATCAAGGAGGCCAAAGTTGCTAATGCGTCCGCGAAATCATTCTATTACGAGGAATGTGTAGAAAGGAGATTTCTTCGAACTCCAAAGCCATCTTCAAAACTCTGCCATGGTGGTAAAGCGGCAAATGTAGTTCCTTGGTTTGATAGACTCGGTGGATTGTCGATTACCAACTCAATCTCCAAAGATGCTAAACGCTTGATGCCCATTGAGCAGGCAAGTTTTAGCCCCATGAGACGACCTTCATACTCGGCCATATTATTGGTGCCGACAAACCGTAATTTGATTGACAGCGGATCTGCTCCCGTGTCGGATATTAGAATTGCTTCAGCTCCAGAACCTTCCATGTTAACAGTTCCATCAAAATACATCCTCCATGATTGGCGCATATCGTACTGATGGCGTTGATGTACTGTCATTACTCCTTCATTGGGGAAATATGTTTCCAAGGGTTTGAAATCCCCTGAAGGTGCGGCGGCCAGTTGATCTGCGATTCCTTGACCTTTGATGGACTTTTGAGTCACATGTACGATGTCAAATTGTTGTAGGATCAACTACCATCTAGACAGCCGACAATTCAACATGGGTTTGTTGAGCACGTACTTGAGAGGATCCACGCGGGATATGAGATGGGTTGTGTGACCATGTAGGTAATGATGTAACCTCATGGAAGCCAATGCTAAAGCACAACACGTCTTCTCGATCAGAGTGTACTTGTGTTCACTGCTGCTGAACCTTTTGCTGAGGTAATAGATAGCTCGTTCTTGGCCTCTATCATCTTTCCGTCCCAAAGATCTGACCCATGGCATTGTCACTTACTTGAACGGATACATGAAACAAAGGAACGTCATCACTGGGTGGTACCAAGACAGAGCTTTGACTAAATTTGTTTCTTGATTGTAAGGAAGGCATTCGGCACTCATCATTCCATTTCATGGAGGAGTTCTTCCTTAATAACTTTGAAGATTGGCTCACGTTCTTTGTGAGTTGGGAGATAAACACAGTGATGAAGTTGATCCTTCCCAAAAATCCCCGTATTTCCTTCTCTGCCTGAGGAATGGGCATTTCCGCGATGGCTTGGATTTTGGCAGGATCCACCTCAATCCCTTTGTGGCTGACTAGAAATCCTAGCAACTTGCCTGACTTGGCCGCCAAAAGCGCACTTTCAATGGATTCAACTTCAAGTTGTACTTCACGAACTGTTGAACAACTTTCTGAGATGGTCTAGATGGTCATCCTCCTTCCGGGACTTGACAATGATGTCATCCACGTAGATCTCAATCTGTTTATGCATTAAGTCATGAAAAAGAGCCATCATAGCTCGTTGATAGGTTGCTCCGGCATTGATGAGGCCGAATGACAACCGTCTAGAGCAAAAAGTTCCCCAAAGAGTGATGAAAGCAGTCATCTCATAGTCTTCCTCGGCAACCATGCTCTGATGGTACCCCGCAAAGCAATCAGCAAAGGAGTACATGTTGTACTGCGCAGTATTGTCAATGAGAATGTGGATAAATGGCACGGGAAAGCTGTCTTTTAAGCAAGCTTTATTCAAGTCCCGGTAATCCACGCAAACTCGCACCTTCCCTCCAGGTTTAGGTATGGAAACAATGTTGGATATCCATTCAGGATATGTTGACACCATGATGATGCCGGCTTGAAATTGTTTCACAATTTCTTCTTTCACTTTTAAACTCCACTCAGGTTTCAATCGCCTGAGCTTTTGCTTGACTGGCTTAAATCCCTCTTTAATGGGAAGGTGATGAAGGACAATGTCAGTGGACAAACCCACCATGTCTTCATGAGACCATGCAAACACATCTGGGAATTAGGTTAATAGCGTAACCATGTTATTCCGTTGGTTTGGGGTAAGGTCTGAACCAATCTGGATCAACTTAGGGCTTTCTAAGGTTCCGAGATTGAAAGAAGTGGTTTGATCAAGGTTGGGTTTGGGTTTGTCTTTGACACATTCTTGAATTTTTTGAGGCACCTCAATGTCATCCTGGATATCCATCAATGCCGAATTCATCTCTAAATCAAAGGTACAATCCTTGTGTAGGAGAGGAAACGTATCCGCAAGTACAGGCACATCTAAATTTAGAGTTCTGAAACAAAATATGCTTTCACTTAGTATATATGAAATGCATTGATCATACACAATGTTAGCATATACTAGCAAAATAAACTGCTAATACTGTACAGAAAAGTAAGAAGTTATTGTATCTGAGTGGAAAAGAATTTACTCGCTTTACTTTACCTGTCGACAATGCAAGGAATGGTTTCCCAATTGGTAAGGGTAAAATCCGGGTGGACCATAGTGATGGAGGGATTGTCACCATCCTCCTTGTCCCGAATGATGGCTATAACGTTTGGGCAATCATCGTCTGGGTGTATTTGTTGGTATGTTTGTCATGAACGATGATGCGTATACCGGACATCATCCGTATGACATCTTGTTTGATTCTTCGTCCCTCTTCTTCCACTACGGTACCGGCTTGGGACATAACATAGCCATTACATTTGTTGGCACCTTTACAGGAGGTTGTGCGGACTCAGGTTTTGAAGGCGAAGCTAAACGCCACATGGTTGAAGCTAAAGGAATCTGCTGATGCTTATGAGGATTCCTGTGACTAGAGCTGGCAGAATAGCCTAGTCCAGCGGTTCCAGCTTGCTTGGTTAATCGAATGGGGTACTTGATACCCTGGCAATCTTTACCCAACCCTTGTCCAGGCTTATGACCCAACGACATCATTTATTGAGTGGCTGACATCACCTTAGCAGAAATGTGGGGTTCGGGCAGTGGTGCTCCAATAGCGTGGTATTGGGTGTTGCTTATTTCCAAAGTATGAAAACTAATTGGTTCTACGTCTTTATTGGCATTGATGAACGGAATGTCCCCATGCCGAGGAATCTCTGGTTCAGCGTTGACCGTGACCAGGCTATTGTTGATAATGTACTTCAATTGTTGGTGAAGGGTGGAGGGGACTGCCCCTGCCATGTGGATCCATAGTCGTCCTAAGAGTAGGTTGTATCCCAAATCTATCCTGAGCACATGGAAGGATACGCAGAATATATGAGGGCCAATTTCGATTGGCAGCTCAATTACTCCAACCGAGTTATGGCGGGCTCCATCAAAAGCTTTGATGATAGTATGGCTACTCCAAATTCGGTTGAGATTGATATTCATCTTCACCAAAGTGGCATATGGGCAGATATTCAGAGAGGAACCTCCATCTATTAATACTCCAGCCACCATATATCCGGAGGATAAGACCGCATGATGTCTGACGGTTTGCAATAATGGGTCCCTTCGGATGGTATGTCATCATCAGTGAAGGATATCACATTGTTGTTGAAAATGTGATCAACCATGTGTTAAAACTTTTCCGTATCCACTGATGTCGGGAGATAGGCTTCTTCTAGAACCTTTAACAAGACCTTCCGGTGATTCTCAGAGGTTAGGACCAAGTCCAAAATTGATATTTGTGGTGGAGCTTCCTTCAAGCTTAAAACCACCGAGGCTTCATTATGACCCACAGCGCGGAGGAATTTTTCAATCTACTCCATGGGTATTTTCCCCTTTGATTTGGTGGTGGGGTTCATCACCCGATGGGGAATATATAGTGGATTTTCCTTCGACACTGCAGCAGTGGTATATGAGGTGGATCCTTCACCTTCTCCATAATTCCACGGAACCTTGCACAAGCTAACAATAGGATATTGTGCTCTGCATGGAAAGTTGATTGGCTCGGGAGCGGCCACTTTCAAAGGATTGTTTCCTCCTTTGAGCTGAATTATCGGTGTTATGAGCAAAGTATTAATCCCTTCAACTTCAGTAGATATAACTGCTACCACACTTTTCCACTTAGTAGGGCCTGCATTCTCACTTGCACGTAACGGTTCGTCGTCGTTATACCAAGCCTTGATACACACCGTCGATTAGATTTTGAATAAGGTGGCGGAGTGCCCAACATTCTTCTGTGCTGTGACCGCGAGACTGGGAATGGTATTGACATACTCCATCAGAGTTGTATTGTCCCGAACGGGGGTTGATTGGAGGTAGAAGGGAACTGATCCTTCCTTCATTGATTAACATGTGAATGATTTCTTCCATGGGCTGGCCCAAATAGGTGAATTCCCGTTTATTGGCGAAATCCCAATGGGCTTTGGCATTTGCTCTCTTCGTCACTTTCTCTTCCAGCATTTCATTTTCTGAAAGTGACGAGGGAATATTCATGATGATTGGTAGGAGGCGGCATCCTCTGGTGATTAATTCTTAGTCACTTGATGTTGATAAGTCACCGCCCGCCAATTGCTTTCAATTTGTTTGCCGAGAGCTTTGATCTTTCATTCCATTGTGAATTGGAACTTGGCATAATCCCATCTGTCATCACCGTCTTTGATGGTCTGGGAGGAATCACAGCTGAAGTTGGAACTCTGTCCACTACTCCAATTAATCTTGTTGACCTCTTCTTCTTTGTGTTGAGGAAGAGGGTTGTCTTGTACATGAGGCTGATCGGGTTTGGTGACTACGATCTCTCCATTATCTATTAGGTCCTGGATCTTGTGTTTCAAGGCCCAACAATCCTGAGTATCATGTCCAGGTGCCCCGGTATGATAAGCACATTTCCTAGCAGCATTGAAACCACATCCATTAGAAATTTGGTGGTGGAAGAAGATGCGTAATTTTCTTCTGTGTTGTCAGAAGATTAAGAATGTTCTGGAGGGTATCCCCTAAGGGTGTAAACACTTGATGGCGTTTGACTTCTCTAACTTTTGAGTCTTTGGAGGGTTTGCGATTGTCTTTGGAAAGGGAGTGTAGTTTCTCCTTTGAATGGGCATACTTTGATTGCCTTTTGTCCCTGTAGTATCGTGGAAACATCTTCCTCTTTCTTTTATGGACCCTCAGGGTTGTTCCCATAATTTTCGATTGGATGTGATCGTGAATGACTTTGAGTGCGGCTAGGTCTTGAATCTTTCCTGACTTCAATCCTATTTTAGCCATCTCCCCATGTTTAACCATTTCAGAAAATGGTTTACCGATGCCTGCTAAAACTCTCACATAGAAGGGAGCTTCTTGTATATCTATGAATGTCATGACCATTTCTAATTCTGACATGGCAGGACTAACTTGGGCAGCCAGGCGTCTCCACCTTTGAGCATTCTCTCCGAAAGACTCGTTAGATCATTTCTTGATCTTGGTAATTTGATCTGGATCGAGAGCCATTTGAGTTTGAAAACTGTATTAAGTGAGGAAGGCATGTGCTAGCTCTTCCCAGCTGTGGATTTTGGAGTTGTCTAATCTTGTGTACCACGAACGGGTTTCTCCAGTTAGACTCTTTTGGAATAATTGCATTACGAGTTTTTCATCCTCTGCATAGGATCCCGCCTCTCCAATAAAGACTTTTAAATGTGTATAAGGATCCCCAACCCGTCATATTTTTCAAAGTCAGGAGTTTTAAATTTTTTTGGATAGTGAACACCAGGAAAAATACATAGAACAACATATGAAACACTCCCGTGTGTTCCAATTCCTTTGATAGTGCGAAGGGTTTCTTCCATTTGGAGGACTTTCTTTTTGATGTCACCATTGTCTGGATCTCCATTGAAATGGGCAGCATTATGAGTTTTGTTGGTCGTATCCAACTGTGGCTCTAGTATGGTAATGACCGGAATTCCTCCTTATGTGGAGGGCTCAGTATGTATGGGTATTTTCTGACTCTGTGTAGACTGGTGTAATTCTTTTAATAGAACAGCCAAATCTGTAATCTATTTGCTTAACCCGTCGATTTCTTTGTGAGAAACTGGATTAAGTTCAGTTTGGTCGGATGACGACAAGATTGACTGTAGACCTGTTGCCTTTTTGGACTTTGACCGGGTAGTAGCTCTGATTGATTCCCCGCGAAAGACTGGAATAGTTTAGTCCTTAGGGAAGGTGTATAATGATATGTTATGTGATGTGTCCATTTTAGGAATTTTATCCTGCAAAATGGGGGTCAGCTATTTGTAGCATGTATGTGGACACATTGCTTCATATTTCTCATTACATGGAGATAGATATGGAATGAAATTACAAGTAACTGTGTTTACAAATAATTAACATGAGAGCATGAAGAGACTTTCCTTCGTTTGGGTTTATCAGAGGCTGACCTATCTTAGGTTACTCTTGCGGCTTTCCAGCATGAAGGTTCCCAAATTATCGCAATCTACTAGACGAGAAGTTAATCCGGTCTTTCAACTGGAGCGAATTTGCGTGGTGCCTTTCCTGAGCCTCGGAGAATTAGTCTTCTCACGAGTCCAGTAATCAAACACCGACGGAATAGCCTCCTGGTGGAGGGACCACACAACATACATTCACATACATCGCGTCTCACCGTATGAAATGATGACATGTGCGAAGCAGTAATATCATAAGCAGTTTATAGTACGAAGCACTAACATCACACGCAGATATGATGCGAAGCACTAAGCTCAAACAAGACATGCATTCGTACACATTCATCCAATGTAAATGCAACATCCACACACAAGCATATAACGGTTTTGAAAAGATTGTAATGTGGCTTAATTCCTCTTCTGGAGTCCCAGTGAGTATTATCATCGACGTTGGGATTTTTGGGTGTCCCTTTCCGTTACTTGTTCTTTGGTGTTCTCATTTTAGGTGAGATTTGTTTGAAAAAACAAGTGAAAAAGGTCTGACATGTATAATGTCGACGATTGGACTGTTAAGAGTCGCCAGTTGGTTTTTTAAATGGTTGTACCCACACAACCGAGAAAAGGTTTGTACAATGACCCAGTGATGTGACATTGATATACGGGTCGGCGAAACCGAGATTCGTTTAGGGTCCGGGGACTTGGTTATGCGGGGGAACGTGTTAGCCACCCCCCGACATCCGTGTTACCACAGTGACCGCCTCTTTTCAAGAAACTATTATCTGAGTGTGTGTGTGTGTGTGTGTGTGGGTCAATGTGTTGTTATATGAAAGTTGTGCGAGGCCTCTTTCGAACCTATATACACAAGATTTCAATTTATGTAAAAATTCAGTTTTTAGCAAGATATGGCAATGATGTTTTATAAAAGGGTTTTTCAAACCCTGATACTCAATAGGAATTGAGACCTTTTACACTTCCTTTTTTATTAAGTGAGCGGCTGAATTGATTTTATTTGACGGATGCGAGGCTTCCGTATAAAAAATAATATATCCAAAATTAATGCCGACTTCCTCGTGGGTATGGAAACCATCCTAGAAAATCTGGACATCACATAATAATTTACAAAAGTCGCTACGGTTGAAAATGTCCATCACAGAACCGAATCTAGATCCAATGGGATGAATCATGATCACGTGATTCTTAAAGCGCATGAGAATATTGCAATTTGTATAAAAGCAATAAGCAGGTATATATATAAAAGCGGTAAATATATATATACAAACATGATCACCAACCACGAAGCACCTCCATGTGGGATCAGAAATGTAAATAATGCTGTTAAAAGCTATCAATCGCCACGGAGGAAACTCCAGGCGGGACAAAACGTAAATAAAGCTGTAAAGCGATCAACTGCCACGAAGAGAACTCCAGGTAGGACAAATATATATATATATATATATATATATATATATATATATAAAAAGCGATAAATAAATGCATTATGTAAAATCGAGGCTCATCGAACATAGTTCGACCACAGTTCATATATATAAGTATATATATATATAAAAGCAAATAAACGCACCAGACCGAAGTCTAGGCTCATCGAACAAAGTCCGACATACAGTTAATATATATATATATATATATATATATATATATATATTAAAGCGATAAATGCTCGAGGCCAAAGTCTAGGCTCAATCGAACCATAACTTCGATAATGTTAGTCAATATATATATAAATATATATATATATATATATATATATATATATATATATATATATATATATATATATATATATATATATACTAATGAATGAAACCACTGACCAAGTCCGCAAAAGCAAGCAACACGACTCTTAACGTGTAGAAGGGTGTGTGCAAAGATGAAGAGAAAGACTCTAAAGTGTGTGAGAAGGCTTACAGCTGACTGATAAAAGGGCTTCTATATATTTAGAGTGGGTAAACACTGGGCTTTTGTGGGTACAAAAGAGGCTATATATGAGCTCACATGTGTTTGAAAGTGAGAAAATACACTGTATGGCAAGTGCAGAGCAAATTGTGCAGGGTTTCCCCTTCTTTTTTCTCTTAAAAATCAACACCACAAGCCCTCTATTTATAGGCAATATGTGCCACAGGTGTACTTGCGGCTGAGCCGCAGGTGTACCAGAGGCAGGTCGGGTCGACCCGATTCTATCGGGTCGGGTCATCTCGAAGTACGTGCATTCAAGCATTGTAATGTCCACTCGGATTTTGAGAAGTGCAATCCGGGCATCCATTTTGAGGTATTCAAAACCTATTTCGGACCGCCGTTGTTGAGAGTTGTACGATGGCATGGGATTAGAGTTTGTACGAAGTCTTTGAAGATGGGACGATGCCCTCCGGTCTTCAAGCTTTAACTTTCATTCGTTACCCCGCACAATAGTCACTCGGGATTGGTTAGCCTTGTGGGACATTGTTGCATAGAGACGTAACATGGCATCTTTTTGGACGAGATGACGATGTTGCCCCTCACCGGTGTTACTGCCGAATTAGGCCGATAAGCAGATGTTGCTCAGACTTCGTTGAGATTGGACTGCTGCATTTGTTGAAGGTCCTCATTGTCATCTTTGAGGTGTGCCTATCTTTCTGATGTTATTGCCGGGTTGGTATAATGTATCTCGTTTTGAGTGCCGAGATTGAAGGTGATGGCATTTGAAACAAGCATTTTCGGGGTTATCTACTAAACTGCATTCCTTGGGGTTATCACCAAGGTTGGTGGCTATTCCCATGGTTGGGACTGAGACTGGATACCTCGGGGTTATCTCCGAGATTAATCGGTCTTCTTCGGTGTGTGTTCCGGTATTATATCTGCAGGTCTCGGGGTTAGATCAGAGGTTGAAATCGTTAATCCCAGATTGCGATCCGGGGTTGATGCTGCACTTCCGGTAGTATCTAGTATGGAATTGGATTGTCTTTCAGGGTTCTCTCTTAAAAGACGAATCTGTCCTCCTGCAATGTTAGTAACAGTAGTACAGAATATATATATATATATAAAAGAAGTAAAAGGTCACGAAGTAAACATCCGGCCAGACAGGAATGTGTGTGTATATATATATATAAATATATATATATATATATATATATATAAAAGAGATAAATAGCCATGAAGTAAACTCCAGCTCTGACAGAAATATAAATATATATATGTTTATATATATATAAAAGCTGTAAACACACCGGATATTATATTCACGCTCATTTGAGTTCGAGTTTGACAATATATATATATATAAGAAAAAAAGACCACGGATCGACGATCCGAGCATACCCACACAATGCGACTCTCAACGTTAGTAGATATTATAAGACCCCAACTTTTTTGAATAAAGATGAATTTTCTATAATTATCATTTTTGAATATTATGATATAATGTTATAGTTGTGGGTAATAATTATAAATTTTGCAAAGTACGCAAGTTGTTATATAATATTCAATTGGTCGGGGAATATTCGTTTTAAACAGGAAATATTCGCACGACGGCACAATCATTGGTGGACCCCACAACAGAATTATTGTCGGATTGAGAAAACGATAAAAATATTTTATTGAAATAACAGCAGAAGTTTTACCGTTGATACTGTTGAACTACTCGGTAGTTAAAGTACAATAATACGTGTGGTTGCATAGTAGCACACGATATTGATTATTGATGCTTACGTGAGAAGTCATTCAGTTTTGTTCAATTATTGCTATAGTAATTGTTGTAAGTTTTGACGTATTTTATGGACCCCCATTTATCCATTTTCAAATTGTTGGTAGAAGTTATCCCAATTTTGTTACTTGTATATATATATATAATTCTTATATATATATATATATATTATATGTATAAAATGATGAATCATGAAAGTTTTGGTGGAGTTATGGGTGAAATCTTGCCAGGAGGGTAAGATACGTAATATATATATATATATAGATATTAAATAAAAGTCTTGTGTGGGGGAGGGGGATATGACATTGTCGGAAGAAAATTGAAGTGTGAATAAATGGTGGGTGTGAGTGATTATGATATTTATAGCATGTGTTTATATTTATATATATATTATTTGAATTTTTGTTTGTGTTAGGAAAGTTCAATTGAATTCAATCAACCAAAGGATTCGTATGATATGAATTATTGCATCCGTAATAAATCCTTGCATAGTGTCTTTCCATTCTTCTATAAATAGAAGTTCATTCCTTCATTATTTCCTACTTAATTCACCAAAACTAGAGAGAAAAATTATAGAGAAACTATAGAAAAGTATTACGCTACTTCCTACTCTTATATTCGGTTTTTTTTACAGTGAGGGTTACTACTCTTTCTTATTCATGAAGAGAACTGTTGTTATTCCATTTCTTATTATTACATTAGAATAACTTATGTACGCGGATCTACCCTATACTTGGTGACATTCTTCTATTATTAAAATCTTTATTATTACATTTGGAATATACTATCTCATATGTTTTACGGGACACAGTTGCGTCTTTATTATTATTATTCATTGGAATATCCTCGCATGCATGCGTTTTACTGCCGGACTGATTTAAATCCTTATTAGTATTACATTGGAATAACTTTGTACATCGGGCACCGCATACAAGGTGATTTCTATTGTTATTAAATTCTTTATTATTACATTGGAACATCCTGCGGTGCGAATTTACTTTGACACGTTCCGTCCTTATTTGAAAGTCATCATCGTGGCAGAAAAGTATAGATGGACTTGGTATGATTCTCGACGTGGATTATTCGGTTGTAATCATGGTAGTAATGTTACAAATGATGTGGTAAAAGTCCTCATTGGCCCGTAGTGCATTAATGGACAGTTGTTGGCATGATCATGACCATTAATGAATACACAAATATTCTTGGCCCATAATGCATAGATAATTGTGGTCGTGATACTAAAGAATATCCTTGGTCGTTGTGCAGGGGTGATTCGAATATGTGGAATATTTATTAAGCTGAGTCTCAGCGATAACACAGATGAAAAACCTTTTAAATCATAAAAGATAGTTGATTTTATTGTCTATTTGACTCTTTTAATGGATTGCTTGTTCCGCTGCAGTTAAACTTGATGTCTATTATATTTTATCAGTTTAACATTGTTGGAGACTAATGATAATTTATTTTGCATTATCATAGTCATAATATTTCTTACTGGGCTAGTTGAGCTCACCCTTTCTTTCACTGTTCTCTTCAGGAAATGAGAATATAGCTGGGACGAGTTGGGGAACGGAGTGATGGTCCAGAAGATAGCATTAGTAGTCCTCACTATTCTGTGAAATAGTGTGATAATAACTGTAATGAAGACTCCTTTTAAGTTTGTATAATCTCTAGTAGAAAATATTTGTATTCAAACTCACAGTTTATGTTTTGTCGATTGTACACGACGGTTTGTATTAGTAAGTTATATTTGAATTACATACCATGTATCCAAGCGACCCAAGATGGGTGATGTATACCTAATTTTGGGGGCGTCACAGATATATATATATATATATATATATATATAAAAGTAGTAAAAAACTTGAAAATCTGAAAAATCTTACAATAGGCTACCAATTAGACTTCAGATAGCGTTTAACGCCTAAAAACTCGGTTTCCACCTATTAAACTTTAATATATTACATGTAACGCCCGAGAATTTCGAATTTTCAATGAATTAAATTTTTATTTAATTATGTGGATTAAATGAATTTAATTGAGTAATTATGTGAGTAAGATGTCCGAAGGTCGTTTTATGACCTAGAATGTGTAGATGTGGTTAGTATTATGGCTTTGTGCTAGAATTAATTGTTGTGAATTATCAAGACGAAAATGAAGGTTTTTCGAGAATGTTTGCTTAAAAATACTATTCATCTAATTTCATTCAGAGCTAGGGTTTGAGATTCTGAGAAATGCGTAATGATAGAATACGAAGATAGTATGGAATATTCAATAATAATTCTATTATGGCAAACGAAGTTTTCGCCAACGGACTTAAAACCTAAGGGTTGAGTATATTGATTTTCGAGAAGGAAATGAAACGCGTGGAAGTAATTGCGTTAGGGTTAAGGCATGTGTTATACAATTAGGATACTATTTAGTATCGATGTATAATATGATGAGTTAATACAGAGTACAATACGATTATCTTACTAGTATTATACGGAAAGAATACGTGAATTATACGTAGGGAATACGAGTTGTATTCTAGAATTTAGTTAAAACTTAATGTTAATTCATTTGGGTTGGATTATATTTAGTCTAATCAATTGATTGAGCAAGCCCAAGGGATTAAGTAATAAGCCTAAGTCAAGGCCCAATATTAGATTGGTTAAGCCTAATGCAAGAAAATCGAACCGTGGATCGAACCGGTGGGTCACTGAATGGGTAAAACCCATGGGGATGACCCATGGGCATGGTGGGCCGGCCACTTGGTGTGCAAGCCAAGCATATCACTTGATCACCAAGTACTTTACTTGGTGACAAAGTGGTAAATAAGTAAGGAGGTGGAGAATTGGACCATTTTGCCCTCATTTGGTTTTCTATAAATAGAAAGCTAGAGTTGGATTTTTGTTGTTTTACAAAGCTTGTCCAAATATAGTGAGAGAGAGAAAGAGCTAGAAACATTAAATCCTTCTACTTCCAAGCAAACCAATAGGCCTTTATCAAGAACGTGAATTACTTCAAAGGTAAATTCTTATAAACCGTAATCTTCATCTTTTTTTATTTCTTTCTCGTAGAAGAATCGTAGATGAGTGGAGTGTGTTTATTGAGGAGATATAAGGATTCCTATTAATGATCAAATCATTGATAGGTCATGAACAAATAGAAATCGTAAGTGTTTACATGAGTTAAAAACCATAAGCGTCTTGAACGTTAACTTAGTTATTAACGAACGTTTTGAAA
This sequence comes from Panax quinquefolius, assembly GCA_020205615.1. Classification (NCBI taxonomy): domain Eukaryota; kingdom Viridiplantae; phylum Streptophyta; class Magnoliopsida; order Apiales; family Araliaceae; genus Panax; species Panax quinquefolius. Next base: position 129,241,265 of record CM035167.1, read on the forward strand.
AACGTTATAGCTAAGGGATGTGCCTATTGTTTGGTTAGGATGACTATGATGAATCAATAGAGTTTTACATGTGATTTGGCTTAGAGAACATTGGTAACGAAGTTATGGAGAATTGTACGGAAATAGACGTTAAACATCGAAAACATAGAAAGCTCGGATTAAAGGTCAAAAGTTGTTGTGCGACTTGAAAACATTGGTTTCCAATGTCAACACGTGAGATAAGGTAATTAAGAGTCGTTGGAGAAAGAATCGTCGCATTCCGACTTATAACTAAGAAAACGAGTATTGGACGGACGAAAACGTTAAACGAACGCTTAAAAATGAACTTAAAGGTGAATTCTGAGTTAACGAATTTGGAAATATGAAATTCTTATACGAACACGTAAAGGATGTAATTCCTGACTTGTAGGATTTTGAATGGGTCAATTCGGATGTAAAACGAACAAATTAGGAAGCCGGGAGTTTCGTTAGGAAACCAAACTATTTTGGCCAACTGGTGCACAGGTTCGGCGCCAAACCCAGTGTTTTCTGCCACGCCGCAGTGCTATGTATGGCTGAGAGAAAATTAAACTGTCTGGAAACTCACGTCGCAGCGCGAGATTTTGTGCATGGACTCGCCAAATATGCGAGTCCGGAAAAACTCTCTGAGAGTGACGCCATGGCGCCACTAGAATACATAGGATGCCGCGTCATGACTTACGTGAGAAAAAATGTTGACCAAGTTAGTTTTTGTTCCATTTTGAATGAAGACTTAAATCAAGACAATGAAGGTACTTAATGTACATGATAAGACTTACCTTACATCACTTATAAGGTGTAAATGTAAGAAGATCTAGTAAGGTTTAATAGAAATTAAACGAAGAACATAAAGACGTAATAAGTGAACCATGAATGACATTCAACGTTGTTAGTTAACCAATAATAATTGAATGTCGATTATAAACGTAAGAACGTTAATGAAATGTAACGAAGTATAGAAAGATGAATCGACTTTAATAACGAAGTTAATTCAAATAAAACATAGAAGAGAATGAAGTTTGTTAGAACCGTAAAGTTAGTTTATTTGATAACTAATTACAGTGTGCTATGTGAATGTATCATGTAGATCCTGTAAATACTGAGAATAGTTGAATTATAAATTCGAAGACACTTAAAAGCAAGTCTTTCTTAACGCTTGCCTAACCTTCGTGTTAGCCAAGTTTTTACGTGATGCATGATAAACAATGCATGAATGGTATTAAGGAAAGAGTCGATGCCTGTTTTATCCTGGCTAGACAAGTATTGAAGAATAGATTGAATTGTTTACAAGTTTGTTGATATAGAACTGTTAACGCTATCCTATGCCAAGTATTTGGTACGGATGTAAAGGTAAGTTTGTCTATATACAAACAAAAGTATTTTTCATCAATTATTCGATCGGCACGCGAGGTTACCAAATGTTGAACGTAAATACGTTTAACGTAAGAGTGTTGATCAAGATAGAGTACAATATGCTGATCACCTAGAAGTGCTCATAAGTAAAGACGGGTGGATGGCCTTAGTGCCGGATATCCTTTTTAAGTATGAAAACGAAAAGAGTATGTTCATGGTCTATTGACCGGTTCATCATTCCTAAGCTATTTTATATACTTTGGAATGGTTGTTATGTTATGAGAAGTATTAGTCAAATTCTTCATAGATAATTGTTTAATTATAGAATTAAAGCATGTATTTGTTGAGGTGATATTCATATGATTCGTTATTAAGACTTGCTGAGCTAGTTATGCTCATTCTTGCTTGAACCATATGTTTGCGACTAAAAGTCGAATCTAATCTAAGAGAGTTCTAAGAGAGATAAAGGCAAGGCTAAGATGGACAATTAATAGTCCTGTAATAGACTAGTATATTTGTATGTAATATACTTATGAAGAACAACGAATGTATTCGGTTATGAACCTGGGAATGAATTTATTACAAATGTAATACAAAGATAGTAATTACACTCATTTTGTTGTTGTTTTAATGGAATGATTGTAGAAAATGTAGTATCGTGGAGCACCATCTGTCGGGTTGGAAGATACCCGGATTTGGGGGCGTCACAGGTTGGTATCAAAGCATTAGGTTATAAAACTTAAGGGGGAAAGAACCTTAGGCTAATAACCTCGTAGGAAAGGAAGAGTCTTGAGGAAAGTTAACTCGAGTCAATTGAGTTAATAGGGTATTGAGGAAACTCAGTACCAAAAGATTTAAAAGATTGAAAGTAACCCTAAATGGATTAAATGTGATTTGTGCTTATATTATTGTGTATTATGTACTAATCAATTTGTTATGTGTTATTGTACATGTCGGTTGATAGCTTGATGTATTGGGATATACATGTGATCAGCGAGGAGTCCGTGAACCGAGTTGAGACAGTACCTGTGCCTATAGCAGACATACCTGTAGGGATTTTAGAGGAGTCAGAGCCCGAGGAATATTACTCCGAGGAGAACTATTCTGAGGAGACCATGGGGATATCATTATATTTGAATATGATGATTGATGTGGAGGATGACATGGAGGTGACATCGATTAATACGGTGATGCCTGCCCTAGAGTCGACACCTACAGAAACTATGAGGGCAATGTACCTCTAAGTGCTTGGCCAATCAGTAACGTCTTGTAGCCGCATGATATGGTGCAGCACCAGAAGGAAGAGATCAGTGATCTCTATGGGGCAAAAGAGTCTGCAGAGTCAGACTATGAGATAGAGCATGATGAGAAAGTGCTCATGACTGACAAGGCCTGGGACTATAAGAATGAGGTCATAGAACTTCGTAAGAAACTGGTTGAAAAAGACCAGAAGATAGCATGAATGTCATATATAAATGATAGTGCGCACGAGGATTTCAAGCTTAAGATAGCTTGTTATTCTATTGAGTCGGGATAGACTCGTCATACTATAAGTCGAGATATTGTGTCGATTCTGGCAAACCAGAAGCATGAGAATGCTATTAAACAGTACTAGGAGTAGTATGGTAAATACTTTTGTGTAGTGACGTAAAACCCACTTTTGTGTAATTAAAGGGTAGTCTTTTTGTAAATCCCAACTTTTGTAGAAGTAAATCGCGGGATATATTTGTACCAGCTTTTGGGCTATAGAAAGCAACTTGTAAATAGTTTTTAACTATAAAGAAGAATTTTAATATAAAGAAGTTTTTATTTTAAATTGTTGTGCTGTGTATGAGTTATTGTTCAGTTATTTTACGACTAATAAAGAAGTAATAACGGAACTTTATTTATTTAATCAGAAATGCCACCAAGAAGAAGGCAACGTAACCAAGAGGCGGAATCACATAATGAGAATGAGGGGGGTCCTAATAACCCAATGCAAGAGTTTGTTAATTTATTAACGGCTGCATTTAACCAAGCTGGTGGTAGAGCACCCGCAGGACCTAGGGTATCCCGAACGACTACTTTTACGGAATTTAAGAGTTTAGGTCCACCCGAATTTAAGTGAACAACGGACCCAATGGAGGCCCATACATGGGTCAAGGAAATAGAGAAGGTGTTTGTTATTACAAACGTATCTGAGGCACAAAAGACTTCTTTTACGACCTATATGATGAAGGGGGAAGCCAACTACTGGTGGGAGGCTCACTAGGGTAGGGCTGGAGTGGAAGTTGTTACATGGGAACAGTTTAAGAAGGTATTCTTCGAGAACTATGTCCCTACTAGCATGCAAGGAAGAATGGAGATTAAGTTCGTAGAACTTAAGCAGGGGGACATGACTGTTCCCCAATATGCAGCCAAATTCAATGAATTGGCAAGGTTTGCTCCACACCAAGTGGACACGGAGGAGAGAAAGGATCGTAAGTTTGAGCAGGTCTAAAACCCTGGCTCTATAGTAGGATATCGATTTTTTAGAGTGTTTCCTACGGGACCATTCTGGAGAAGGCGATAATAGCAGAGGGTGGTAGTGAGGCGTTAACCCAATACGACAAAGATAGAAAGAATAAGGGTAAGGGAGAGGGAGGAAATAAGGCAGAGGTTGCCAGTGGTAGTGGCAATATGCCTAAATGGAAGAATTGTAACCCTGGGAATACTTGGGCAAAACAAGGGTATCCTAAACGGAGGATGGAGGCATAAGACATACGGTAAGACTTATCTGGGAGTCTGTCTGAAGGAGAAGACCGATTGTTATAATTGTGGGTAGGAGGGTAATATATCTCCCAACTGTCCTAATCCTAAGAAAAGCCGGGGATGTTTTGTATGTGGGTCGGTGGACCACATGGCAAGAAATTGCCCAAAGAAAGGGGCAGAGGGTAGTAAGGGTTCTGGTAGTGGTAATTTAGTCATTACTGGACCAACACTATCATTGGGTAGACCCTCAGCCTGAACATTTAATATGACGGTCCAAGATGCAGTTGCATCAACGGATGTAATAGCAAGTATCATTCCACTCAACAAAATAAATGCTTATGTGGTATTTGACTCGGGTGCTACTTGTTCTTTTATAGCATGTGAATTTCCTCAACAATTGGGATTAAATCCTGAAACGTTAGAAATACCTTTAGACGTTAAGGTAGCAAACGAGGAGATAATTCCCATTGAACATATTCATAGGAATTGTTTCGTAGATATCATGGGTAATAGATTATCATTATATCTTTTACCGATAAGGTTAACAGAATTCAATGTGATTCTCGGTATGAATTGGTTAATTAACCATAGAGCGATAATGGATTGTCATAGAAAGAGTGTAAACCTCAGGCTTCCTAAGAAACCTGAGGTGGTGTTTTATGGAAATAAATCACTGGGACGTTCTTGTTGTCTAACCATGACACAAGCTAGAAAGATGTTGAAGAAGGGGTGTAAGGGTTATCTGTGTCATGTGGTGGATACCCAAAGAGTGGAAACATCATTGGAATAGATAGCAGTGGTTCAAGAATTCGCGGATGTGTTTCCGGAAGAGTTACCCGGTATTCTGCTGGATAGGGATGTAGAGTTTGTGATTGATTTGTTACCGGGTACGGCACCAGTTTTAAAGGCACCATATAAGATGGCACCAGTTGAGATGAAGGAGCTAATGGTTCAGTTACAGGAACTGTTAGATAAGAAGTACATTCAACTGAGTGTGTCTCCGTGGGGAGCACCGGTATTGTTTATAAGGAAAAAGGATGGATCGTTACGCATTTGTACCGACTATCTAGAGTTGAACAAGTTAACAATTAAGAATAAATACCCATTACCCAGGATCGATGATCTATTTGATCAGTTAAATGGGGTGAAGTATTTTTCTAAGATAGATTTGCGCATAAGGTATCATCAACTGAAAGTGAGGAAGGAAGATATACCTAAGACGACATTCAGAACTCGTTATGGGCATTACGAGTTTTTGGTTATGTCGTTTGGGTTGATTTATCGCGCCACCAAGATTCATGGATATGATGAACTGAGTGTTCAAACAGTATTTGGACAAGTTCATCGTAGTGTTCATTGATGATATTCTAGTCTATTCTAAGACGCCAGAAGATCATGCTGGACATCTAAGAATAGTGTTGGAAACACTACGGAGGGAGAAGTTGTATGCGAAATTCACTAAGTGTGAATTTTGGCTCGAACGAGTGCAGTTTCTAGGACATCTTATAGACAAAGATGGCATATCCGTAGAACCAGTGAAAGTGGAAGCGGTGAATGAGTGGGAGAAACTGAAAATGCCAACCGAGGTTAGGAGTTTTCTGGGGTTAGCGGGATACTATAGAAGGTTCATTCGAGACTTTTCTAAATTAGCAACTCCGTTGACAAATCTAACAAGGAAGTTGGTGAAGTACGAGTGGACAGAAAAGTGTGAGCGTAGTTTTCAAGAACTAAAAAGGAGGTTGAGTGGGGCCCGTGTATTATCTTTACCAGATGATACGGGGAATTTTTTAGTTTATAGTGATGCTTCGCATAGAGGACTAGGTTGCGTGCTTATGTAGTATGGCAAGGTCATTGCGTATGCGTCACGTCAGTTAAAGGATTATGAGAATGTATATCCTACTCATGACCTAGAATCGGCAAAATTAGTAGTGTTTTCATGTTAAAAATATGGAGACATTATTTATACGGGGAGAAGTGTGAGATATACACGGACCACAAAAGTCTGAAATATATCTTCACACAGAAGGAGTTGAACATGAGGCAGAGAAGGTGGTTAAAATTGATAAAAGATTATGATTGTGATATCTTATATCATCTGGGGAAGGTGAATGTAGTAGCCGATGCGTTAAGTCGAAAGGGTAGAGAAAAGCTGTCAATGTTAATGGCTCAGAATGAGTTGATAACGGAGATGGCCAGGATGGAATTAGAAGTTAAGTTGCCAAGTGAAACAGCAGAGATGTTATTCTTAATAGAGAGTCGACCAACGATAGTGGAACGGGTTAAGGAGGTACAGATAAGTACTAAAGAATGTGATCATGTGAAAAAGATAGTGAAGGAGGATGTGAAGACTAAGTATAACCTTGATAAGGAAGGTTTACTTCGTTTTGAAGGAAGAATTTGGGTTCCAAATAATTATGAGTTGAAAGAAGAGATTATGTGCGAGGCCCATAGTTTGAGGTACTCGATACATCCTGGTAGTACTAAGATGTATCAAGACCTTCGTCAGAATTTTTGGTGGACGAACATGAAGAGGGAGATTGCAGAATATGTTAGTAAGTGTTTAACTTGTCAGAAAGTTAAGGCTGAACACCAAAGACCGAGTGGATTGATACAACCACTGGAGATTCTGGAGTGGAAATGGGAGCATATCACCATGGACTTTGTGGTGGGACTTCCAATGACGAGAAAAGGATACGATGCTATTTGGGTAATAGTGGCTCGGTTAACTAAATCGGCTCATTTTCTACCAATAGAAGTTAGGTATAACCTAGAGCAGTTACCTAAGCTTTATGTTAAGGAAATCATTTCCAAACATGGAGTACCTGTTTTGATTGTGTTAGATCGTGATCCACGATTCACGTCGAACTTTTGGAGGAGTTTGCAAGAGCAAATTGGAACGCATTTGAGATTGAGTACGGCATATCATCCACAGACGGATGGACAAAGCGAACGGACAATTCAAACGCTAGAAGATATGTTATGATCTTGCGTTATGGATTTCAAGGGGAGTTGGGACGAGCATCTTCCTTTGGTAGAATTTGCTTACAACAATAGTTTTCACGCTAATATAGGCATGCCGCCTTATGAAGCGTTGTATGGAAAGAAGTGCAGAACACCACTTTTTTGGGATGAAGTAGGTTAACGTCGAATGTTGGGACCTGAGATGGTACAATAAATGATAGATATGGTAAAGCTGATAAGAGCTCGATTACTAGCGGCTCAAGATAGAAAATGGAAGTGTGCAGATCCTCATCGAGAGAAGAGGGAGTTTGAAGTAGGTTCATATGTTTTTCTAAAAGTATCGCCTTGGAAAGGGAAGATACATTTTGGAAAGAAAGGGAAGTTAAGTCCAAGATTTGTAGGACCTTTTGAGATTTTAAGAAGGATAGGGGAAGTAGCTTATGAAGTAGCCTTACCTCCACAAATGGAAAGAATACACAATGTAAGACCCCAACTTTTATAAATAAAGATGAATTTTCTATAAATATTATTTTTGAATATTATGGAATAAATTTGATATAATATTATAGTTGTGGGTAATATTTATAAATTTTGAAAAGTAAGCAAGTTGTTATAAAATATTCGTTTGGTCGGGGAATATTCTTTTTATCGGGGATATTCGTACGACAGCTCAATCATTGGTGGACCCCACAACGGAAGTATTGTCATAGTTAGAAAACGACAAAATTATCTTTCTATAAAAATAACGGCGGAGGTGTTACCGTTAAAACTGTTGAACTACCCGGTAGTAAAAGTAAAAGAATACGCTGATGTCTGGCGTGGTTGCATAGTAGCACACGGTATTGATTATTGATGCTTACGTGAGAAGTCACTCATCTATACTCAATTATTGCTACAGTAATTGCTGCATCATATCTCTTATATTATTGATTTAATTATTGTCACAGTATCATCTGTATAATATGTTATATTATTAAATCAATAATTGAGACGAAAAGTTATAAATGATTAATAATTGTTGAAAGATTAAATATGTGTTGATTAAAAATAAAATGATTTGTGGTAATATTTATCCAATCCTTGATATATATATATATAAAGAGTCTGTTATGAGATGTTTGTGGTAAGTTTGGTTATTTTATGGGGGGCCCATATGTCATCATCTAAGAGTCTCTTCGTCAATAGTAATTACCTTCGTCAATAGTAATTACCTTTACCATTCGTCAAACCACTTGCCGTTTCATATTACAGGCGTCGAACCAATTGTCGTTTCACATTACAAGCGTCAAACCAGTTTTCTTTTCACATCACCAGTCGTCAAGCCACTTGCCTTTTCTAATGGCAAGTGCTAAGCTAGAAATCTTCTATAAATAGAGGCCTAGTGCTTCATTATTTTTCACGAATTCATTCAAGCTATAGAGAGAGAAAGTATAGAGAGAATAAGAGAGAAAGAAGAAGAGTATTCTGTTACTACACTACTGCAGTATTCAATCTCCTACTAAAGTAAGGGGTGTTATTCTTTCTTATTTATGAAGAGAACTGTTGTTATTCCATTGCTTATTATTACATTAGAATAACTTTGTATCTGTGATTTACCCTATACTTGGTGACATTCTTCTATTATTCGTTGGAACATCATGTATGTGTGTTTTTAGGACCTAATTAGTTCTTTTTTATTATTATTCGTTGGAACATCCATGCTCAGTATGTTTTACATCTGGACTGGTTCCGCTCTTTATTATTATTACATTGGAACATCCTCGTGCATGTGTTTTACGCTGAGACTGGTTCCATTCTTTATTATTCTATTGGAATATCACATGCTCATGCATTTTACGTAGAACTCGGTTCCGTCTTTATTATTATTCTGTTGGAACATCATGTCTGTGTGTTTTACGCCGGACCTGTTTCCATTCTTTATTATTCTATTGGAATATCCTGTCTGCATGCATTTTACTGGCCGGACTGGTTCCGTTATTTATTATTACATTTGGAATAACTTTTGCTGTCTGCGATCTATCGCATGCATGGTGATTTCTTTTGTTATTCCATTCTTTATTATACTCAGTTGGTTTAAACTTTGACTTCTATACTCCATGAAATTAGTGGAATATCCTTGATATTTGCGCTTCATCTAGTATCCTTTCATGGAAATATTCTTCTAAGTATTCTTGAATTTTACTCTACAAAGCAGTATCATGTTGACAATTTGGATGTTATTGGTTCCTGGATAAACTAATTCTTGAACTTGTTTTATTGAATTCTTATATCATTGTCATCATCCTCATGTTTATATTATGTTGAAAGTCATCTGTGGCCTATAGTGCATAGATGGACTTGGTATGATTATGACCAGGGATTATTCGGCGTAATCATGACCATAATGTTACAAATGATGTGGTAAAAATCCTCATTGGCCCGTAGTGCATTGATGGACAGTTGTCGGCATAATCATGACCATTAATGAATACACAAATATTCTTGGCCCGTAGTGTATGGATAATTGTGGTCGTGATACTAAAGAATATCCTTGGCTATAGTGCAGGGGTGATTCGATGATGTGAAATATTTATTAAGTTGAGTCTCAGCTATAACAGTGATGAAAAACCTTTTAAATCATAAAAGATAGTAGATTTTATTTTCTACTTGACTCTTTTAATGGATTCTTTGGTTCATACTGCAGATTAAACTTGATGTTTATTATATTTTATCAGTTTAACACTGTTGAAGGCTAATGATAATTTATTCTGCATAATCTTAGTCATAATATTTCTTACAGGGCTAGTTGAGCTCACCTTTTCTTTCATTGTTCTCTTCAAGAAATGAGAATATAGCTGGGATGAGTCGGGAAACGGAGTAATGGTCCAGAGGATAGCATTAGTAGTCCTCACTATTCTGTGAAATAGTGTGATAATAATTGTAATGAGGACTCCTTTTGAGTTTGTATAATCTCTAGTAGACAATAATTGTATTCAAACTCACAGTTTATGTTTTGTCGTATTGTACACAACAGTTGTATTAGTAAGTTGTATTTGATTTCTGTACCATGTATCTGGCGACCCAAGATGGGTTATGTATACCTAATTTTGGGGGCGTCACACACAATGTGTTTCACGTGTCTGTGTTGCGTCCTTATAAACTGGACTACAAGCACGTAATAGAATATAAATCTATTCATGTAGAAAAAAACTTAACTTATGAAGAGATTCCGATTCAGATTATTGATAGGAAGGAACAAGTCTTGAGAAATAAAGTAATACCTTCAGTAAAGGTAATTTGGAGTAACCACGATGCTGAAGAAACAACGTGGGAGCTCGAAAGTAAAATGAAGGAAAAGTTTCCTCATTTGTTTATGTAAGAATAGCGAGATTCTGGGGACAGAATCCTTATAAGGAGGGAAGAATGTAACGCCCGAGAATTTCTAATTTTCAATGAATTTAATTTTTATTTGATTGTGTGGATTAAATGAATTTAATTGAACAATTTTGTGAGTATGATGTTTGAAGGTCGTTTTATGACCTAGAATGTGTAGATGTGGTTAGTATTATGGCTTTGTGCTAGAATTAATTGTTGTTAATTATCAAGATGAAAATGAAGGTTTTCCGAGAATGTTTGCATAAAAACACTATTCATCCAATTTTATTCGGAGCTAGGGTTTGAGATTCTGAGAAACACGTAATGATAGAATACGAAGATAGTATGGAATATTCAATAATAATTCTGTTATGGCAAACGAAGTTTTTGCCTGCGGACTTAAAACTTAAGGGTTGAGTATATTAATTTCCGAGAAGGAAATGAAACGCGTGGAAGTATTTGAGTTAGGGTTAAGGCATGTGTTATACAATTAAGATACTATTTAGTATCAATGTATAATATGATGAGTTAATACTGAGTAAAATACTATTATCTTACTAGTATTATACGGAAAGAATACGTGAATTATACGTAGGGAATACGAGTTGTATTCTAGAATTTAGTTAAGACTTAATGTTAATTCATTTGGGTTGGATTATGTTTAGTCTAATCAATTGAATGAGCAAGCCCAAGGGATTAAGTAATAAGCCCAAGTCAAGGCACAATATTAGATTGGTTAAGCCCAATGCAAGAAAACCGAACCGTGGATCGAACCAGTGGGTCACCGAATGGGTAAAACCAATGGGACAACCCATGGGGATGACCCATGTGCATGGTGGGCCGGCCACTTGGTGTGCAAGCCAAGCATATCACTTGGTCACCAAGTACTTTACTTGGTGACAAAGTGGTAAATAAGTAAGGAGGTGGAGAATTGGAAAATTTTGCCCTCATTTGGTTTTCTATAAATAGAAAGCTAGAGTTGGATTTTTGTTGTTTTACAAAGCTTGTCCAAATATAGTGAGAGAGAGAAAGAGCTAGAAACATTAAATCCTTCTACTTCCAAGCAAACCAATAGGCGTTTATCAAGAACGTGAATTGCTTCAAAGGTAAATTCTTATAAACCGTAATCTTCATCTTTTTCGATTTCTTTCTCGTAGAAGAGTCGTAGATGAGTGGAGTGTGTTTACTGAGGAGATATAAGGATGCCTATTAATGATCAAATCATTAATAGGTCATGACCAAATAGAAATCGTAAGTGTTTACATGAGTTAAAAACCATAAGCCTCTTGAACGTTAACTTAGTTATTAACGAACGTTTTGAAAATCGTTATAGCTAAGGGATGTGCCTATTGTTTGGTTAGGATGACTATGATGAATCAATGGAGTTTTCCATGTGATTTGGCCTGGAGAACATTGGTAACGAAGTTATGGCGAATTGTACGGAAATAGATGTTAAACGTCGAAAACGTAGAAAGCCCAGAATTAATGGTCAAAAGTTGACGTGGGACTTAAAAACATTGGTTTCCAATGTCAACATGTGAGATAAGGTAATTAAGAGTTGTTGGCAAAACAATCATCGCATTCCGACTTATAACGAAGAAAACGAGTATTGGACGGACGAAAACATTAAACGAACGCTTAAAAATGAACTTTAAGGTGAATTCTGAGTTAACGAATTCTGAAATATGAAATTCTTATACGAACACGTAAAGGATGTAATTCCTGACTTGTAGGCTTTCGAATGGGTCAATTTGGATGTAAACCAAACAAATTTGGAAGCCGGGAGTTTCGTTAGGAAACCAAACTATTTTGGCCAATCAAGACAGTTCGAAGTCATAAAGACACAAACTCGGTGTTTTACGCGCTATGCATAGCCGCAGTATGTATGGGCCGAGAGAAAATGAAAACGTTTGGAGACTCACGTCGTAGTGCGAGAGTTTGTGCATGGACTCGCGCCACAGCGTCGAGTCTGGGATAAACCTCTGGAGAGTGACGCCGCAGCGCCACTAGAATACATAGGATGTTGCGCTGCAGCACCGACAATAGAAAAATGTTGACCAAGTTAGTTTTTGTTCCATTTTGAATGAAGACTTAAATCAAGACAATGAAGGTACTTAATGTACATGATAAGACTTACCTTAAATCACTTATAAGGTGTTAATGTAAGAAGATCTAGTAAGGTTTAATAGAAATTAAATGAAGAACATAAAGACATAATAAGTGAACCATGAATGACGTTCAACGTTGTTAGTTAACCAATAATAATAGAATGTCGGTTAAGGACGTAAGAACGTTAATGAAATGTAACGAAGTATAGAAAGTTGAATCGACTTTAATAACGAAGTTAATTCAAATAAAACATAGAAAAGAAAGAAGTTGGTTAGAACCGTAAAGTTAGTTTATTTGATAACTAATTACAGTGTGCTATGTGAATGTATCATGTAGATCCTGTAAAGACTAAGAATAGTTGAATTATAAATTCAAAGACACTTGAAAGAAAAACTTTCTTAACGCTTGCCTAACCTTCGTGTTAGCTAAGTTTTTATGTGATGCATGATAAACAATGCATGAATGGTATTAAGGAAAGAGTCGATGCCTGTTTTATCCTGGCTAGACAAGTATTGGAGAATAGATTGAATTGTTTACAAATTTGTTGATATAGAACTGTTAATGTTATCCTATGCCAAGTATTTGGTACGGATGTAAAGGTAAGTTTGTCTATATACAAACAAAAGTATTTTTCATCGATTATTAGATGGGCACGTGAGGTTGCCAAATGTTGAACGTAAATATGTTTAACGTAAGAGTGTTGATTAACATAGAGTACAATAGGCTGATCACCTAGAAGTGCTCATAAGTAAAGACAGGTGGATGGCTTTAGTGCCGAATATCCTTTTCAAGTATGAAAACGAAAAAAGTATGTTCATGGTCTATTGATCGGTTCATCATTCCTAAGCTATTTTATATACTTTGGAATGGTTGTTATGATATGAGAAGTATTAGTCAAATGCTTCATAGATAATTGTTCAATTAAGGAATTAAAACATGTATTTGTTGAGGTGGTATTCATATCATTCGTTGTTAAGACTTGTTGAGCTAGTTATGCTAATTCTTGCTTCAACCATATGTTTGCAGCTAAAGTCGAACGAACTAAGAGTTCTAAGAGAGATAAAGGCAAGGCTAAGATGGACAATTAATCGTCCTGTAATAGACTAGTATATTTGTATGTAATATACTTATGAAGAACAACGAATGTATTAAGTTATGAACCAGGGAACGAATTTATTACAAATATAATACAAAGATAGTAATTAAACTCATTTTTTTGTTGTTTCAATGGAATTATTGTATGAAATGTAGTATCATGGAGCACCATCTGTCGGGGGGGTCACATTACAAAACACGAGCTTATAAGTGTTTAGAAAGAAGAATCACTCAGTTTAGAGCACTCTAACAGGGATTACAGGCTCAAATAGACATAGTTTCTCTACTTTTTCCTTCTTTTTTTTCAAATGAGCTACTAAGAGCTCATATTGAAAGACCATATGGCCGTGAGTCAACCCACGACAGCCGCCCCGGGCTGCCTCGGGCCATGCGGGTCCCATCGTCTCGAAGTATGTGCACTTAAGCTACGCGTTGTTCGCTCGAACCTTTATAACTTTCAATTCGGGCTTCCGATAAAGGAGTGTTGTACCTTTCTGGGAAGCTGTTGTCGAGAGCTACACAATGACATGGGATTAGAGGTTGTACGAAGACAGGAAGATGGGTCCATGACCAGATCTCTAAGTCTTCAAAATCTATCCGTTGTATTGCCTTGTGCAGTTGTCACTCGGGATTTGAGCTATGGTTCTTGTGGGACACTTTGGTATTCTATGTTGATTGAATTATGTTAAGACGATGTGAATATGATGTTGAGGTGGCAAACTGATGATTTTCCCCCCACCGGGGTTATCTCCTGCTTTGGCGCAGATGTAGCAGTCGTTTCTAAGGGTTATCTTTGAGATTGTGCTTCAGTGGATGCTGAATGTCCTCAGGGTTATCTCCGAGGTCTGCTTAACCTCCCGGGGTTATCTCTGGGTTTGAAACTGAGTATCCTAGGGTTGTCTGCAGGTTTGAAACTGACTTTTTTGAGGTTATCTCCACAACTTGGACTAGATCCCTCGGGGTTATCTCCGAGGTTGGAACTAAATCTCATGGGGTTATCTCTCGGATTAAAAACTGGATCTCTCGGGGTTATCTCCGGGTTTGAAACTGAGATGACTTTCAGGGTTAGTAATAGGAATGAAAATTTTTTGAGTGTCTACAGATGCCCATCTTTATCATATTCATGCAATGTAATGGCATGGATAGGATAAAGATCACTAGACACTTGAAATATGACAAGATAAATATGATGCATATGCAATGCAGCATGATACGAATGTAATGTTGTGTGTTGTTTATTGGAATGATTTTTAACGAGATGTGATAACTGCCATGCTCCCACCGCTTCTGTTGGAGGAAGGAGTTGTCAATGATGACCCTGTTGAACTGCTTGTGTGACGCCCCCAAATCTGGGTATCTTCGAACCCGATAGATAGTGCTACACGGTGCTACTGTTCACACATACATTCAGTTGAAATACATCAATAGAGTGAATATGTCTACTATATATTATATAATAATTCTCTTACTAGGTTCTTTGTAACCATTACATATATTCTTTGTCATAGTATCAAACTAATACAAAAGTAATACTTTTCTATTACAAGGATAACTATTTATCCGCCTTGATTTTTCCTTTGCTCTTACCGGATCCTTCTGTCCGTTCATTTTTAGCTGCAATCATATGGTTCAAGCAAGGGTGAGCAAAACTAGCTCAGAAAGTATAACAGTTATAGTCGAGCAACATGCATGAATCATATGAATATATCTTCGATAACTGAATCAATAGTTATGAAGTACTATAAATAAACCAAAATAGCACTTCTCTTTTCATTAAAAATGTTAAACGATGAATGTCATCTGTTAAACCTTGAGTTTGGTCAAAGACCTTGAACATTTCATTATTTCTTTCTTAAAAAAAGATAACCCGGCACTTAGTCCGTAAGTCAAACATTTCTTACGAGAATGTCTAGGTGATCAACCTATAGTACTTTATGTTGTATAAAACTACTACATTAAACGTATCTACATTTAAGTTTTGGAAAAATCACGTGTCAGTCACTTTATGTAAGACCACAAATTTTACGAAATAAAAGTATTCAATTTTCTAATAATTGTAATTCTATTTAGTAAATGGTTAAATTGATAAAATGTTAAAGTTAAGGGTGATATTTGAATTTTTTTGCAAAGTAAGCAAGTTGATATAAAATATTTGTTGTGTTGGGAAATATTCGATTGGTCGGGGAATATTCGTTTTAACAGAGAATATTCATACGACGGCATAATCATTGGTGGACCCCACAACGGAAGTATTGTCGTAGTTAGAAAACGACATAAATATCTTTTTATAAAAATAACGGTGAAAGTTTTACTGTTAAACCGTTTGAATTACCCTATGGTAAAGTAATAAATGTCTATCGGGGTTGCATAGTAGCACACGGTATTGATTATTGATGCTTACGTGAGAAGTCACTCAGTTATACTCAATTATTGCTACAATAATTGCTGCATAATATCTCTCATATTATTGATTCAATTATTGTCATAGTATTATCTATATAATATTTTATATTATTAAATCAATAATTGAGACGACAAAGTTATTCATATTATTATTTGCGATATTGACGATGTCTAGAAAGTTCTGTCGAAGAGAGGTTTGGTCACCTAATTGCGCGCCAATAAGGAGAAATCCTTATCGGAAAGCCCCCTCTTTCCTGGGAATGATCTGGTCGTTAAATATTATGAGTTATAATTTTAATGATGAATAAGTTTGTGTTGATTAAAGATGAAATTGATATTTCCATTGTGTTGGGATTATTAGTGTTATTGGAAATCGACATCTATTCCGATAATAATAGATGTCTGCAGGTTATATTGACCAATCAGGTAATTAATCAGATAAATGAGCAAATAATTGCTATTAATTCACATGCTTATAACTATTTGTTCACATGTGTGTACTATTGAGTCATATGCATGTACTATTAGGGGAGGTGGTGCAAGATTGATAATACTTGCATGACTAAATTAAAAATTGAGGTATAGATGAAGGTACTATACTGTAATTATTTATTTCACATGTATAGAACTATTGAGTCACGTGATTGTACTATTGATTCACATGATATACTATTAGGGGAAGTGGTGCAAGTTTGGTAATACTTGAAGGACTAAATTAAAAATAAAGAAAAAGAGGAAAGTATTATATTGTAATATTTTGAGCCCCAAAACGTGCAATTATTGAAACTATATTTTTTAATAAATAGAAGCTCATTCTTCTTTCATTCTCACCAATTCACTAAGTCTCACAAAAGCAATTATTATAGAGAGAAAGAAGAAGAGAAGTCTGTTACTTCACTATTTTAGTATCCAGTCTTCTTCTGAGGTAAGGGTTATTATGTTTTTCATATTCTGAAGAGATATTATTTTTGTTTAATATTCGTAAAGGGTATTATTTATTTCATATTCTAAAGAGATGTTATTTTTCGTATTCGTATGAATATTATATTCGTTCAATATCCGTAAGGAATATCATCTTCGTTCAATATTCGTAGGTATATTATTTTCTTCAACAGTCGTAAGGGGTATTATTTCTTCGTAAATGATATTATATCTTCCAATATCGTTATGCCAGAATATTGGTACGAATTTTATTGTGGAATTTCTACCTTTTTGTGTCAAGGTTACTATTCATTCTAGTATTATTCACTTGGGTATTCGAAAAACTTTTTATGTCAGAGTACTATTCACGATTTACTATTCACGGGTTACTATTCACCTAATTACTATTCACTTGAATATTATTCACTCGGGTATAGCTTGATACTTTTTATGTCGGGGTACTATTCACGAGATACTATTCACAAAGTACTATTCACAGAGTATTATTCTCGGGGTACTATTTACCTAGAAAATATATTTCTTTTCTGTCCAAATTATTTTTGATACATGAATATTATTATTGAATTTTACTCCACAAAGTAGTATCATGTTGATAATTTAGATATTTTTAAACTCTGGATATATTTAAAGTCTTTAATATTTATCCTTGATTAATGCTTATATCATTGTCGTCATCATCATGCTTATATTGTGATGGAAGTCATCTTTGGCTTATGTGCATAGACGAACTGTTGGTTATTGGTTTTACAGTTGTGTGTCTTTGGTCCGTAGTGCAAAGAAGAACAGTTGATTGATATCTTTGGTCGTAGTGCAAAGATGAACTGTTGATTGATAGCTTTGGCATATAGTACAAAGATGGACAGGTGTATGAAATGGTCATGACCACTGGTGATACTAACGAATATCATTGGCCGTATTGCATGGATAATTTGATGATGAGATTGGCAGTATCATGACCATTAGTTAACAATTGAATGTCTTTGGCCGTAGTACACTGACAGGAAATTGATTGGTATGATCATGATCATTGGTTTTATAGTTGAACATCTTTGGCCCGTAGTGCAAAGATAGACAACTAATTGGTATGATCATTGTTATTAAATTTGAATATCTTTAGCCTTTGGGATAAGGATATTGAGTGAACGTGCAATTAAGCCTTTGTGGCAAGGAATTACTGTTGATTCACATTGTTATAAACATGAATTGTGTATTTAACTATAATCGTTGGTGGTTCAGGTGAAGACAGGTGATGAGAATTCTTTTTATCTTGGGTATAATAAAGAACTATTGATGAGTACTACAGGAATGAAATATTAACGATGGACTTTTAATCTAGAGGAGATGGTAGACATTATGTTCTACTTGATTCTTCTACTGGATTGCTTATTCCGCTGCAGTTGTTGATCTGAAACTTGTTGTCTATTATATTCTATTAGTGGTTATACTTTTGAAGGCTACTGATAATTTATTCTGCATTATCTTAGTCATAATATTTCTTACTGGGCTAGTTAAGCTCGCCTTTTTCCTTTCATGGTTCTCTTCAGGAATTGAGAATATAGCTGGGACTAGTTCGGGAACGGAGTGACGGTCCAGATGTTTACATTAGTAGTCCTTACTATTCAGTCAAATAGTGTGATAATAATTGTAATGAGGACTCGATTGAGTGTGGATATTGTCTAGGAGACGATATTCATGTTAAAACTCTCTGCTATGTTTTGTCGTATTTTACACGATAGTTGTATAAAAGATGTTTGTAGTTAATTTCTGTACCATGTATTTGGCTACTCAAGATGGGTGATGTATACCTATTTTGGGGGCGTCATAGTTGGTATCAAAGCTTGGGATATGATCCCTGGCTCAGATGTGAGACAAGAACTAAGAGGGGAGAGACGATTTAATCCTTCGCTAGTATGACCTACCTAAGCTTATGTGTTATTTAATTGGTCGGTCAGAATATAGGGATAATATGTGGCATGTCAATTTACCTTTGTTTTGAAGATGTATTCTAGAATGATATCTAAAATACAGGAGATGAGCAATAGGAAAATCATGATACAGAGGAAGTAACCGGGAAGGTACAATCCGAAAAGAAAGCAAGGTATTCTCATCTCTTCGAACTACCAGGTACGTAAATTTCGAGGGCAAAATTTTATAAGGAGGGGAGAATGTAAGACCCCGAATTTTACGAAATAAAAGTATTCAATTTTCTGATAATTGTTATTCTATTTAGTAAATGGTTAAATTGATAAAAGGTTAAAGTTAAGGGTGATATTTGAAATTATTTTTCAAAGAAAGCAAGTTGATATAAAATATTCGTTGTGTCGGGGAATATTCGATTGGTCGGGGAATATTCGTTTTAATAGGGAATATTTGTACAATGGCATAATCATTGGTGGACCCCACAACGGAAGTATTGCCGTAGTTAGAAAACGACATAAATATCTTTTTATAAAAATAAGGGTGAAAGTTTTACCGTTAAACTGTTGAACTACCCTAAATTGGTAAAGTAAATGCTGATACTGGCGTGTCGTTGCATAGTAGCACACGGTATTGATTATTGATGCTTACGTGAGAAGTTACTCAGTTATACGCAATTATTGCTATAATAATTGCTGCATATTATCTCTCATATTATTGATTCAATTATTATCACAGTATTATCTGTATAATATTTTATATTATTAAATCAAAAATTGAGACGACATAGTTATTCATATTATTATTTGCGATATTGACGATGTTTAGAAAGTTCTGTCGAGGAAAGGTTTGGTCACCTAATTGCGCGCCAATAAGGAGAAATCTTTATCGGAAAGCCCCCTCTTTCTTGAGAATGATCTGGTTGTTAAATATTATGAGTTATAATATTAATGATGAATAAGTTTGTGTAGATTAAAGATGAAATTTGATATTTCCATTGTGTTGAGATTATTAGTGTTAGTGGAAATCGACATCTATTCCGATAATAATTGATGTCTGGAGGTTATATTGACCAATCGGGTAATTAATCGGATACATGAGCGATTAATTGCTATTAATTCACATGCTTATAACTATTTGGTCACATGTGTACTATTGAGTCATATACATGTACTATTAGGGGTGGTGGTACAAGATTGATAATACTTGCATGACTAGATTAAAAATTGAGATATAGATGAACGTACTATACTATAATTATTTTTTTCACATGTATAGAACTATTGAGTCACATGATTGTACTACTGATTCACATGATATACTATTAGGGGAAGTGGTGCAAGTTTGATAATACTTGCAGGACTAAATTAAAAATAAAAAAAGAGGAAGGTATCATATTGTAATATTTCGAGCCCCAAAACGTGCAATTATCGAAACTATATTTTCTTATAAATAGAAGCTCATTCTTCTTTCATTCTCACCAATTCACTAAGTCTCACAAAAGCAATTATTATAGAGAGAAAGAAGAAGAGATGTCTGTTATTTCTCTATTTTAGTATCCAGTCTTCTACTGAGGTAAGGGTTATTATGTTTTTCATATTCTGAAGAGATATTATTTTCGTTTAATATTCGTAAGGGGTATTATTTATTTCATATTCTAAAGAGATGTTATTTTTCGTATTCGTATGAATATTATATTCGTTCAATATTCGTAAGAAATATCATCTTCGTTCAATATTCGTATGAATATTATTTTCGTTCAACAGTCGTAAGAGGTATTATATCTTCGTAAATGATATTATTTCTTTCAATATCGTTATGCCGGAATATTGGTACGAATTTTATTGTGGAATTTCTACCTTTTTGTGTCGAGGTTACTATTCATTCTAGTATTATTCACTCGGGTATTCGGGGCACTTTTCATTCTGAAGTACTATTCATAATTTACTATTCACGGGTTACTATTCACCCATTTACTATTCACCCGAATATTATTCACTCGGGTATTTGGGGTACTTTTCATGTCGAGGTACTATTCACGAGATACTATTCCCGAAGTACTATTCACAGAGTACTATTCTCGGGATACTATTTACCCGGAAAATATATTTCTTTTCTGTCCAAATTATTTTTGATACATGAATATTTTTATTGAATTTTACTCCACAAAGTAGTATCATGTTGACAATTTGGATATTTTTAAACTCTGGATAAATTAAAAGTCTTTAATATTTATCCTTGATTTCATTTGATTAATGCTTATATCATTGTCATCATCATCATGTTTATATTGTGATGGAAGTCATCTTTGGCTTACGTGCATAGACGAACTGTTGGTTATTGGTTTTACAGTTGTGTGTCTTTGGTCCGTAGTGCAAAGAAGAACAGTTGATTGATATCTTTGGTCGTAGTGCAAAGATGAACTGTTGATTGATAGCTTTGGCCTGTAGTGCAAAGATGGACAGGTGTATGAAATGATCATGACCACTGGTGATACTAACGAATATCCTTGGTCGTAGTGCATGGATAATTAGATGATGAGATTAGCAGGATCATGACTATTAGTTAACAGTTGAATGTCTTTGGTCGTAGTGCACTGATAGGAAATTGATTGGTATGCTCATGACCATTGGTTTTATAGTTGAACATCTTTGGCCCATAATGCAAAGATAGACAACTGATTGGTATGATCATTGTTATTACATTTGAATATCTTTAGCCTTTGGGATAGGGATATTGAGTGAACGTGCTATTAAGCCTTTGTGGCAAGGAATTACAGTTGTTTCACATTGTTATAAACATGAATTGTGGATTTAACTATAATCGTTGGTGGTTCAGGTGAAGACAGGTGATGAGAATTCTTTTTGTTTTGGGTATAATAAAGAACTATTATGAGTATTAGAGGAATGAAATATTAACGATGGACTTTTAATCTAGAGGAGATAGTAGACATTATGTTCTACTTGTGTAACACCCCCTTTCCAAAATAGAAAGAGAGGTTACTCAAAACATAACAAAACTGATGAATTTAATAGCAAGGCTCAAAGCCACAAAAGAATAGTCTTAATAACTGATAAATACCACAAGTCAACCATAATAACTCTCAAACTGTCTCAAACCACTATCTAAAATAATTATTACAATTCCAAGTAAACTGACACATCAAGTTTAAACCGAATATTTTTAAATCATTGGAATGAATGGAGCTCTCATCACACTTGCCCTTGGTGCCCCCGACACCGCCGAAGAAAAACACAGCATGAGCCAAATGCCCAGTACGGATATAGAATACAAATAACGAACCGAAATAACTAACTTAATTAAATGAAATAAAACGAAAACGAACTGAAACGAAACGAAACGAACAAAACTAACACAACGAAATAATAGGCTGAATCAAATGGCTGGGTGTTATTTCATACCGAGCTTAGAACAAAATAGAAATATACCTTGCCACACAGGCAAGTCAAATAATGCCACACAGGCAAATCAAAATAATGCCACACAGGCATAACATACATCGGACCGGCCGGATCCAGATGCATGTGAATCGGAAGGCGTGTTTGGTACTAACATCACCAATCCGCAGAATAGAACAGAACAGAAAACTAGGGTCGACCCATACGCCTCCCACAACAAAACACCAAATAGCCAACTCCCACCGGAGCACAAAACGGAGACGACGTGGACTGATCACACCGCCATGGAAGGTGTCATGCCTCGGTGCCAAGAGGACATGCCTGTGGTACCCCCACAGGGGGTTATAGCTCAGGTATACCCTACGGTACATTCTAATAACAATACCATGTCACAACACATGCGACACGATATCAACACAATGGGGTTCTAACGTGTACATGTTAAATCGAACGAATCATCAACACAAGTCTTCAAAAATATACTAACATGAACATCACTACGAAAATTGAAATAAATATTAACATGATAACCGAGTTCAAAGAGTACAAATATGAGTTCTAAATATCAATGCCCCAAAACGAAACTATCACATGGATTTGAGAAGGAACAGATATGCGAAACAATAACTAACTTCTAAACAACAATAAAACGAACAAATCAAAATTAAAAGGATTATCACTGAAGGAGTACGGAATCCATACCTGGAATCGATATACCTAAATTAATATTCCAAAAATACTCCTTAAATTCCCTTTGCCCGCTCTAATAAAAATAATAATGCAATTATAAGTTACTTTTTTTTCAAGTTAATCTAATAGAATAAAATAAAATTTTATTACAAATTTAACCATTGATAACATAATATTATTTAATTTATTATTAAGTAACTTTTTTATAATTTTAACAAATAAATGATTTCGATATAAATTAGTATACAAAACTTTCAAAGAAAGTTTCTAAATTCTAAGGATAACATTATAATTACTTATTTATAAAAATAGTATACTAACTTTTCACTCCCACTTCCGAATTCGGATATATTGCTACAAGAATTTATAGTTTTCATATCTTTTGAAACATTATAGGTGCCAATCATTATAGGTATACATGCTTATTTTATTATTCACCTAAACAATGTATATATGGGTCTCTTGTCATCATAACAATACATTTGCACTACTAAAAAGATTACCATGAAAGATTATAATTAGAGAAATTTCGATCACTCATCAAGAGAATTGGCAACTACAAATCTCATGCGCCACTGCACACCTTTTCTCGCCTTTATCCCTCTTCGTGCAAAACTTATTATGAATAAAATTAGGTTTAACTTATTTATTCATTAAAAAATAGATTTTATTAATTAATATATTTATTAACTCTCCAAATTTTAATAGGATTTTATATTTTACGTAAATTATAAATTGACCCACTTAATTTAATGTCCAATTTTACCAATTAATTTATTCACACTTATTAATATTTATTAGCCCATAACTATTTTGACCCAAATAAAATACAAAGTCCAATTAGAATGTTTTTTTTTTAAAACAAATAATATTAATTATTCATTATTTATTTACCGGGTATTACATCACCTACCCCTTAAAAAGGATTCCGTCCCCGGAATCAAAAGAATTGAATGCAAATAATTTTCAAAGAGATGCGGATACTCCTCTCGAATAGATTCCTCCATCTCCTAAGTGGCTTCCCGTTCCGAATGATTCCTCCACAAAACCTTAACAAACAGAATAGTCTTCTTCCTCATAATTCTTTCTTGACGATCCAAAATCGCCTCAACTTGCTCCTCACAACTAAGATCCTCCCGAATCTTATCGAACGAATATTGCACCACATGCAACGGATGATAATGATAACTCCTTAACACCGACACATGGAACACATTATGCACATGAGTTAGCTATGGAGGCAAAGCTAATCGATACACAACTTCACCAACCCTCTCCAAAATCTCAAATGGACCGATATAACGTGGACTAAGCTTCCCTTTCAACCCAAATCGCTGAATTCCCTTCTAAGTAGAAACTTTTAGAAACACATGCTCACCAGGTTCAAACTCTAAAGTCCTCTTATGCTTATCAGCATAACTCTTCTGCCGTGATCGAGCCGACTTCAATTTTTCCTTAGCCACCGCTACCTTTTCTGTAGTGATTTGGACTAACTCAGGGCCTTCTATGGCCCTTTCACCTACCTCATCCCAACAAGTTGGTGCCCGACATTCCCTACCATACAATGCCTCAAACAGAGCCATTCCAATACTTGCATGTCAGCTGTTGTTGTAAGCAAACTCAACTAGGCTCAAGTAACCATCCTAATTACCCGACCACTCAAGTGCATAAGACCTCAACATGTCCTCTAATGTCTGAATAGTCTGTTCAGATTGTCCATCGGTTTGCGGATGGAAAGAAGTACTGAAGTTGAGCCGAGTGCCCCAAGCTCATTGAAACCCTTTCCAAAACCGTGAAGTAAACCATGGGTCCCGATCTAAAATAATAGACACTGGAGTACCATGAAGTCTAACAATCTCCTGCTGAAAGATATGTGCCAACCTATCCACCGAGTAACCCTCATGGATAGCCAAAAATTGTGTCGATTTGGTCAGCCGGTCCACCACTACCCAAATGGCATCATTCTTCCCGAAAAGTCTTGACAAACCAACCACAAAATCCATCGTGATATCCTCCCACTTCCACACTGGAATGTTTAACTGTTGCAACAAGCCACTAGCTCGTTGATGTTCTATCTTCACTTGCTGACAAGTGAGGCACTTCCCAACATGTTCAGCCACGTCTCGTTTCATCCCATTCCACCAATAATTCTTCTTCAAAACCCTATACATCTTTGTAGAACCTGGATGAATAGAAAATGGTGAACTTTGAGCCTCAGCCAACACAACCTCTCGAATGATTGGATCCGATGGTACACACAATCGTTCACCTAACCAAATCACACCATGGTCATCAAAACGAAACTCAGACTGCTTGCCCTCCTCTAGATTCTGCGTCATACTCCACAACTCCCCATCTTCTTTTACCCGCGAGATAAGAGATGGCTCCACTCTCATACCTGCCAATTGCCCATCTGAACCTCGTACATACAACTCCAACTCGACCCGCTCCATATCCAAAATAAGCTGAGGTTGTGTAATAAGGGATGCTACACTCCCAGAACTCTTTCGGCTAAGAGCATCTGCAACCACATTTGCCTTCCCCGAGTGATACTGAATTCTAGCATCATAATCCTTTAGAAGCTCCAACCAACGCCTCTACCTCATATTGAGATCCTTCTGAGTGAAAATGTATTTAAGACTATTATGATCGGTGAAGATATCACAAGTCTCTCCATACAAATAGTGCCTCCAAATCTTTAAGGCAAAGATCACCGCTGCCAACTCCAAATCATGTGTGGGGTAGTTCACCTCATAAGGTTTAAGCTGCCTAGAAGCATAAGCAATCACCTTACCGTGTTGCATCAAAACACACCCCAAGCCCTTCTTAGAAGCATCACTATAAATCTGGTAGCCTCCTGTCCCCGACGGTAATGCGAGTATAGGAGCTGTCAGAAGTCGTTTCTTCAACTCCTCGAAACTCTTCTCACGCTCCTCATTCCACACAAACTTCGTGCCCTTTCTCATCAACTGGGTCAATGGTAAGGCAAGCAAGGAAAACCCTTCCACAAACCGCCTATAATACCCTGCCAAACCCAAGAAACTTCTAATCTCTGTCACTGTAGTAGGTCCCGGCCATTTAGTGATAGCCTCAACCTTCGCATGATCCACCTTAATGCCCTCAACAGAAACAACGTGACCCAAAAATGCCACCTGCTCCAACCAAAACTCGCATTTAGAGAATTTAGCATACAACTTCTCTTTCTGAAAAATCCCCAACACTGTGCGAAGATGCTCCTCATGTTCTTCCTTAGACTTGGAGTAAACCAATATGCCATCAATAAAGACAATAACAAATTGGTCTAAATACTCCCTGAACACCCGATTCATTAAATCCATAAACACTGCCGGAGCATTAGTTAACCCGAATGGCATCACCAGAAACTCGTAATGCCCATATCGAGTGTGAAAAGCTGTCTTAGGGATATCCTCATCCCTCACCCTCAACTGATGATAGCCCAACCTCAAGTCTATTTTTGAAAAATACTTTGCCCCTTGAAGTTGGTTAAACAAGTCATCAATCCTCGGCAATGGATATCAATTCCTGATTGTAATCTTGTTCAACTCCCTATAGTTTATACACAGCCTCATAGACCCATCCTTCTTCTTTACAAACAAGACCGGAGCACCCCACGGTGAAACACTCGGCCGAATCACACCACGTTCTAACAATTCCTGCAACTGATCCTTCAACTCCTGCAACTCCAACGGTGCCATTCGATACAGTACCTTAGAGATAGGCTCCGCACCAGGAACAAGCTCAATAGAAAACTCCACATCCCGATGTGGTGGCAACCCTGACAACTCCTCAGGAAACACATCGGGAAAGTCACGACAATTGGAACATCTTCAATACGAGACTCACCCTTAGAAGTATCTTTCACAAATGCCAAATTCCCCTCACATCCCTTTGCCACCAACTTTCCCGCCTTCAAAGCAGAAATTAATTTCACCACCCTACTCGGCTGTGAGCCCTGAAACACGAACTCTGGAGACTTCACATCTCCAAATATAACCTTCTTCGCCTGACAATCGATAATGGCGTGATGCTTATCTAACCAGTCCATCCCAAGAATGACATTAAAATCGTGCATACTCATCGAAAGAAGATTAACGTTACGGATCTTATCCCCAAAACTGATCGGACACCCTCGATATAAATCAGAAATAACAACAAAAGTCCCCATCGGGGTAGCAATAGACATAACAGAATCTAAAGATTGAGATGGCACACCCAGGTGCCGAACAAAAGACTGAGCCACAACGGAATGAGTAGAACCCGTATCAAACAAAATAGACGCCTCACGATTGCCAACTAAAAGAGTACGAAAACATTACGGAGCACTGCGCCTTTGGTTATCGTCAAAGCAAAACTTCGACCACCACGACAACCCTCCATTGCCACCATTATCACTACCTCCAACACTTCCGCGTGGACCGGTACAATCCCTAGCAATATGACCCATCTGTCCACATAAGAAGCATGCACATGTGAGTCTGTGGCACTACCTCCCCGGATGATTAGCCCCATAAGTAACACAAGGAGCTATCGGAATAAGATTCAGGTTACCCCCACCAGTTGGTCCTGTATAATGACCCTGATTTTGCCCCTGCTGACGATTTTGTCCATACCAAGGTAGTTGAACACAGCGATTACGCCTTTGCTTTGAGGCACTCTTGATAACCCCTTTTGATTACACGCCATCGCCCTGCTTGCCACCACGGTTCTGTTCATTCACCACCCCGATTCTTCCCATGTTGACCAAGTTTTTGACCTGCTTTGGTCATCTCTCGTCCCTCTTTCGGCTCCCCTCCGGTTTAGAAGACCAAAAATCCTGCCGCTCCATCTCAATATTTTTGGTCAGCATTGCCCACTTCAGCCGACATCGTCTGCGCAAACTTGTTGTTAATGAGATGTTGCTTGATACTACATAATGGATCCTCCACTTAAACTTCTCTTCCTGTTCTGCTGCAGTCCCTGCTGAGGTTCCCGCAAAGCCTGCCAACCTAGTAAACCTCATCATGAAGTCCGTGATGGACTCATCATCTTTCTACCAATCGACAGATACTCTCTAGCATAGGCCTCTTTATCAGCAGCAGGAAAATACTGCTGATAAAAGACCTCACAAAACTCTGCCCAGCTAAGTGTTTCAACATACCCATCACCCTTTGTTGTTTTCATCGCTTTCCACCACCTCTGTGCATCCCCTTCTAGCTTGTAAGCAGCAAGTAATACTTTCTGATTATCTGAACACCCCAACCCATCAAAAATCTTCTCTAGATGGGCAATCCAATTCTCTGCGTCAATTGGAGTTGGAGCTGAACTGAATGCTTGTGGTTTCTGCTTCTGGAACCTCTCCAACCATACATACATCGCAACCCCATGCTGATCATGACCATCCGCATTCCTTTCCACTTCATTTGCCTGTGGACCATTATTTCTCGAATCACACGTTACGGAATTTACGGTAGCGGTTCAACTGCATTGCTGTACAACACTGTACAAACCAACCGAGGTAAAGCACAGGTTCACCTTTGATTAACCAAGGTAGCCAATTGAGCATTAAACTGATCATTAGGTTGCTCATTGGGCAGACCTTCACCTCTTCCCCTATTGTTACCTCGCCTCCCAGCAACTCTAGCGGATCTACGAGCCATCTAAGAAAGAGATCACGAACATAGACAAAGCAGATTAGAGACAAATTCGAATATAGCTGATATGATAGCTGAATAGAAAATCAAACAGAATAAAAACTTAACCCAGAAGTGTACCCATAACTCACAGGTCAAACCTAAATAGGTTTTCTACAAGAAACAACCTAAGCTCTGATACCAACTCTGTAACACCCCCTTTCCAAAATAGAAAGAGAGGTTACTCAAAACATAACAAAACTGATGAATTTAATAGCAAGGCTCAAAGCCACAAAAGAATAGTCTTAATAACTGATAAATACCATAAGTCAACCATAATAACTCTCAAACTGTCTCAAATCACTATCTAAAATAATTATTACAATTCCAAGTAAACTGACACATCAAGTCTAAACCGAATATTTTTAAATCATTGGAATGAATGGAGCTCTCATCACACTTGCCCTTGGTGCCCCTGATTACCTGCCGGAAGAAAAACACAGCATGAGCCAAATTCCCAGTACGGATATAGAATACAAATAACGAACCGAAATAATTAACTTAATTAAATGAAATAAAACGAAACGAACTGAAATGAAACGAAACGAACAAAACTAACACAACGAAATAATAGGCTGAATCAAATGGCTGGGTGTTATTTCATACCGAGCTTAGAACAAAACAGAAATATACCTTGCCACACAGGCAAGTCAAATAATACCACACAGGCAAATCAAAATAATGTCACACAGGCATAACATACATCAGACCGGCCTGATCCAGATGCATGCGAATCGAAAGGCGTGTTTGGCACTAACATCACCAATACGCAGAACAGAACAGAACAGAAAACTAGGGTCGACCCATACGCCTCCCACAACAAAACACAAAATGGCCAACTCCCACTGGAGCACAAAACGGAGACGCCGTGGACTGATCACACCGCCACGGAAGGTGTCATGCCTCGGTGCCAAGAGGACATGCCCGTGGTACCCCCACAGGGGGTTATAGCTCAGGTATACCCTACGGTACATTCTAATAACAATACCATGTCACAACACATGCGACACGATATCAACACAAAGGGGTTCTAACGTGTACATGTTAAATCGAACGAATCATCAACACAAGTCTTCAAAAATATACTAACATGTACATCACTACGAAAATTGAAATAAATATTAACATGATAACCGAGTTCAAAGAGTACAAATATGAGTTCTAAATATCAATGCCCCAAAACGAAACTATCACATGGATTTGAGAAGGAGCAGATATGCGAAACAATAACTAACTTCTAAACAACAATAAAATGAACAAATCAAAATTAAAAGGATTATCACTGAAGGAGTACGGAAACCGTACCTGAAATCGATAATGCAATACCCAAATTAATATTCCAAAAATACTCCTTAAATTCCCTTTGCCCGCTCTAATAAAAATAATAATGCAATTATAAGTTACTTTTTTTTCAAGTTAATCTAATAGAATAAAATAAAATTTTATTACAAATTTAACCATTGATAACATAATATTATTTAATTTATTATTAAGTAACTTTTTATAATTTTAACAAATAAATGATTTCGATATAAATTAGTATACAAAACTTTCAGTAAAGTTTCTAAATTCTAAGGATAACATTATAATTACTTATTTATAAAAATAGTATACTAACTTTTCACTCCCACTTCCGAATTCAGATATATTGCTACAAGAATTTATAGTTTTCATATACTGCCAAACATTATAGGTGCCAATCATTATAGGTATACATGCTTATTTTATTATTCACCTAAACAATGTATATGTCAGTCTCTTGTCATCATAACAATACATTTGCACTACCGAATGATTACCATGAAAGATTATAATTAGAGAAATTTTGATCACTCACCGAAGAGAATTGGCAACTACAAATATCATGCCAGCATTAATCGCTTTGCTCGCCTTATCCCTCTTCGTACCAAACTTATTATGAATAAAAATTAGGTTTTACTTATTTATTCATTAAAAATAGATTTTAATAATTAATATATTTATTAACTCTCCAAATTTTAATAGGATTTTAAATTTTACGAATTATAAATTGACCCACTTAATTTAAAGCCCAATTTTACCAATTAATTTATTCACACTTATTAATATTTATTAGCCCATGACTATTTTGACCCAAATAAAATACATATTCCAATTAGAATGTTTTTTTTAAAACAAATAATATTAATTATTCATTATTTATTTACCGGGTATTACATCTTGACTTTTCTAATGGATTGCTTATTCCGCTGCAGTTGTTGATCTGAAACTTGTTGTCTATTATATTGTATCAGTTGTTAAACTGCTGAAGGCTAATGATAATTTATTCTGCATTATCTTAGTCATAATATTTCTTACTGTGCTAGTTGAGCTCACCCTTTTTCTTTCATTGTTCTCTTGAGAAATGAGAATATAAATGGGACTAGTCAGGGGAGCGGAGTGGCCCAGTCGAGATATTTACATTAGTAGTCCTCACTATTCAGTGAAATAGTGTGATAATAATTTTAATGAGGACTCTATTGAGTGTGGATATTGTCTAGGAGACAATATTCGTGTTAAAACTCTCAGCTATTTTTTGGCGTATTGTGACGCCCCCAAAATAGGTATACATCACCTATTCTAAGTCGCCAATTACATGGTACATAATACAAATACAACCTTAAATATACAACTTGAGCTGTGAGTTTTAATACAAATATTATCTTCTAGACAATATTCAAACTCAAAATAAGTCCTCATTACATTTATTATAACACTATTTCATAGAATAGTGAGGACTACTAATGCTATCATCTGGACCGTCACTCCGTTCCAAGACTATACCTGCTACGTTCTCATTTCCTGAAGAGAACAATGAAAGCAAAAGGGTGAGCTCAACTAGCCCGGAAAGAAATATTATGACTAAGATAATGCAGAATAAATTATCATTAGCCTTCAACAGTGTTAAACTGATAAAATATAACAAACATCAAGTTTAACTGCAGTGGAGCAAGCAATCCATTAGAAGAGTCAAGTAAAGAATATAATCTACTATCTTCTATGATTTAAAAGGTTTTCATTACTTTTATCATTTGAGACTCGACAATAAATAATCCACATCATTCACCTTTTCTACGGCCAAGGATATTCATTAGTATCACGACCACAAATTATCCATGCACTACGGGCCAAGGATATTCGTGTATTCATCAATGGTCATGATAATGCCAACAACTGTCCATCAATGCACTACGACCAATGAGGATTTTTACCACATCATTTGTAACATTACGGTCATGATTATACCTAATATTCAATGGTCATAATCATACCAAGTTCATCTATGCACTACAGGCCACAGATGACTTTCAACATATTATAAACATGAGGATGATGACAATTCAATAAAAAAAGTTCAAGAATAAATTTTAAAGTTTTATAAGTTAATTTATCCTAAACTCAATAACGTCCAAATTGTCAACATGATACTGCTGTGTGGAGTAAAATTCAAAAATGCTCAGAAGAATATTTCAATGAAAAGATACTGGATGAAGCGTAAATATCAAGGATATTCCACTAATTTCAAAAAGTATAGAAGTTAAAACTTTAACCAACTGAGTATAATAAAGAATGGAATAACAAAAGAAATCACCAGACATGTGATAGTCCGCACAGACAGGTTATTTCAACAGAATAATAAATAACGGAACGAGTCATGCGTAAATGCACGAATGGGATATTCCAATGAATAATAAATAATAGAACCGAATCATACGTAAATGCACGCACGTGATATTCCAAATGAATAATAAATAATGGAACCCGGTCCCAAGCGTAACGCCTGCACGTGATATTACGACGAATAATAAATAATAGAACCGAGTCCCGTAACGCATTTAGACGTGATATTCCGACGAGAATAATAAAGAACGGAATATTAGAAGAATGTCACCATGTATAGGGTAGCTCACATGATCTGAGTTATTCCAATGTAATAATAAATAATGGAATAACAGAAGTTCTCTTCATGAATACAAAAGAAATAACACCCCTTACCGTAAAAGAAACTGAATATAAGAGTAGGAAAGTAGCAGAATACTTTTCTATAGGTTCTCTTATAATTTCTCTCTCTAGAGTTTCAGTGAATTCGTAAGAAATAATGAAGGAATGAGCTTCTATTTATAGGAAAATGGAATAAATAGTAACTAATTCATGAACGGTCCAGATTGATTTACTATTAAACGGACGGTCCATATCGGTTTACTATTAAAACTTAAAACAACGGGTCCGTACTGATTTACAATTAAAACTTTAAACCAGCGATCCATATTGATTTACTATTATAACTCCACCAGTGGTCCATATTGACTTACTATTATATCTTTAACCAACGGTCTGAAAAATTAGCACATCTCCTCATGGAATAATATTTTACCCAAATACCCGAATGCACAATACTAGAGAAGGAAATGAAACGCGTGGAAGTAATTGAGTTAGGGTTAAGGCATGTGTTATACAATTAAGATACTATTTAGTATCCATGTATAATATGATGAGTTAATACTGAGTAAAATACTATTATCTTACTAGTATTATACGGAAAGAATACGGGAATTATACGTAGGGAATACGAGTTGTATTCTAGAATTTAGTTAAGACTTAATGTTAATTCATTTGGGTTGGATTATGTTTAGTCTAATCAATTGAATGAGAAAGCCCAAGGGATTAAGTAATAAGCCCAAGTCAAGGCATAATATTAGATTGGTTAAGCCCAATGCAAGAAAACTTAACCGTGGATCGAACCAGTGGGTCATCGAATGGGTAAAATCAATGGGGCAACCCATGGGGATGACCCATATGCATGGTGGGCCGGCCACTTGGTGTGCAAGCCAAGCATATCACTTGGTCACCAAGTACTTTACTTGGTGACAAAGTGGAAAATAAGTAAGGAGGTGGAGAATTGGACAATTTTGCCCTCATTTGGTTTTCTATAAATAGAAAGCTAGAGTTGGATTTTTGTTGTTTTACAAAGCTTGTCCAAATATAGTGAGAGAGAGAAAGAGCTAGAAACATTAAATCCTTTTACTTCCAAGCAAACCAATAGGCGTTTATCAAGAACATGAATTGCTTCAAAGGTAAATTCTTTTAAACCATAATCTTCATCTTTTTCGATTTCTTTCTCGTAGAAGAGTCGTAGATGAGTGGAGTGTGTTTACTGAGGAGATATAAGGATGCCTATTAATGATCAAATCATTGATAGGTCATGACCAAATAGAAATCGTAAGTGTTTACATGAGTTAAAAACCATAAGCCTCTTGAACGTTAACTTAGTTATTAACGAACGTTTTGAAAATCGTTATAGCTAAGGGATGTGCCTATTGTTTGGTTAGGATGACTATGATGAATCAATGGAGTTTTCCATGTGATTTGGCTTGGAGAACATTGGTAACGAAGTTATGGCGAATTGTACGGAAATAGATGTTAAACGTCGAAAACGTAGAAAGCCCAGAATTAATGGTCAAAAGTTGACGTGGGACTTAAAAACATTGGTTTCCAATGTCAACATGTGAGATAAGGTAATTAAGAGTTGTTGGCGAAAGAATCGTCGCATTCCGACTTATAACGAAGAAAACGAGTATTGGACGGACGAAAACATTAAACGAACGCTTAAAAATGAACTTAAAGGTGAATTCTGAGTTAACGAATTCTGAAATATGAAATTCTTATACGAAACATGTAAAGGATGTAATTCCTGACTTGTAGGCTTTTGAATGGGTCAATTCGGATGTAAACCGAACAAATTAGGAAGCCGGGAGTTTCGTTAGGAAACCAAACTATTTTGGCCAATCAAGCCACGAGTTGAACCATGACACCAAACCCGTGTTTTACGCCCATACCATGACGCCATGTATGGCTGAGAGAAAATGAAAATGTCTGGAGACTCACGTCGCAGTACGAGAGTTTGTGCATGGACTCGCCACAAATGTCGAGTCCCGCAAAACTTCTCTGAGAGTGATGCCATGGTACCACTATAATACATAGGATGCCGCGCTGCAGCACCGACAATAGAAAAATGCTGACCAAGTTAGTTTTTGTTCTATTTTGAATGAAGACTTAAAACAAGACAATGAAGGTACTTAATGTACATGATAAGACTTACCTTAAATCACTTATAAGGTGTTAATGTAAGAAGATCTAGTAAGGTTTAATAGAAATTAAACGAAGAACATAAAGACGTAATAAGTGAACCATGAATTACGTTCAACGTTGTTAGTTAACCAATAATAATAGAATGTCGGTTAAGGACGTAAGAACGTTAATGAAATGTAAAGATGTATAGAAAGTTGAATCGACTTTAATAACGAAGTTAATTCAAATAAAACATAGAAAAGAAAGAAGTTGGTTTGAACCGTAAAGTTAGTTTATTTGATAACTAATTACAGTGTGCTATGTGAATTTATCATGTAGATCCTGTAAAGACTGAGAATAGCTAAATTATAAATTCGAAGACACTTGAAAGCAAGTCTTTTTTAACGCTTGCCTAACCTTTGTGTTAGCTAAGTTTTTACGTGATGCATGATAAACAATGCATGAATGGTATTAAGGAAAGAGTTGATGCCTGTCTTATCCTGGCTAGACAAGTATTGAAGAATAGATTGAATTGTTTACAAATTTGTTGATATAGAACTGTTAATGTTATCCTATGCCAACTATTTGGTACGGATGTAAAGGTAAGTTTGTCTATGTACAAACAAAAGTATTTTTCATCGATTATTAGATGGGCACGTGAGGTTGCCAAATGTTGAACGTAAATATGTTTAACGTAAGAGTGTTGATCAACATAGAGTACAATAGGCTGATCTCCTAGAAGTGCTCGTAAGTAAAGACGGGTTGATGGCTTTAGTGCCGAATATCCTTTTCAAGTATGAAAACAAAAAAAGTATGTTCATGGTCTATTGACCGGTTCATCATTCCTAAGCTATTTTATATACTTTGGAATGGTTGTTATGATATGAGAAGTATTAGTCAAATGCTTCATAGATAATTGTTCAATTAAGGAATTAAAACATGTATTTGTTGAGGTGGTATTCATATCATTCGTTGTTAAGACTTGTTGAGCTAGTTATGCTAATTCTTGCTTCAACCATATGTTTGCAGCTAAAGTCGAACGAACTAAGAGTTCTAAGAGAGACAAAGGCAAGGCTAAGATGGACAATTAATCGTCCTGTAATAGACTAGTATATTTGTATGTAATATACTTATGAAGAACAACGAATGTATTAAGTTATGAACCAGGGAACGAATTTATTACAAATATAATACAAAGATAGTAATTAAACTCATTTTTTTGTTGTTTCAATGGAATTATTGTATGAAATGTAGTATCATGGAGCACCATCTGTCGGGGGGGTCACATTACAAAACACGAGCTTATAAGTGTTTAGAAAGAAGAATCACTCAGTTTAGAGCACTCTAGCAGGGATTACAGGCTCAAATGGACATAGTTTCTCTACATTTTCCTTCTTTTTTTTTAAATGAGCTACTAAGAGCTCATATTGAAAGACCATATGGCCACGAGTCAACCCACGGCAGCCGTCCCGGGCTGCCTCGAGCCATGCGGGTCCCATCGTCTCGAAGTATGTGCACTTAAGCTACGCGTTGTTCGTTCGAACCTTTATAACTTTCAATACGGGCTTCCGATAAAGGAGTGTTGTACCTTTTTGGGAAGCTGTTGTCGAGAGCTACACAATGACATGGGATTAGAGGTTGTACGAAGACAGGAAGATGGGTCCATGACCAGATCTCTAACTCTTCAAAGTCTATCCGTTGTATTGCCTTGTCCAGTTGTCACTCAGGATTTGAGCTATGGTTCTTGAGGGACACTTTGGTATGCTGTGTGGATTGAATTGTGTTATGACGACGTGAATATGATGTTGAGGTGGCAAACTGATGATTTTCCCCCCACCGGGGTTATCTCCTGCTTTGGCGCAGATGTAGCAGTCGTTTCTAAGGGTTATCTCTGAGATTGTGCTTCAGTGGATACTGAATGTCCTCAGGGTTATCTCCGAGGTCTGCTTAACCTCCCGGGGTTATCTCTGGGTTTGAAACTGAGTATCCTAGGGTTGTCTGCAGGTTTGAAACTGACATTTTTGGGGTTATCTCCACAACTTGGACTAGATCCCTCGGGGTTATCTCCGAGGTTGGAACTGAATCTCCTGGGGTTATCTCTCGGATTAAAAACTGGATCTCTCGGGGTTATCTCCGGGATTGAAACTGAGATGACTTTCAGGGTTAGTAACTGGAATGAAAAATTTTGAGTGTCTACAGATGCCCATCTTTATCATATTCATGCAATGTAATGGCATGGATAGGATAAAGATCACTAGACACTTGAAATATGACAAGATAAATATGATGCATATGCAATGCAGCATGATACGAATGTAATGTTGTGTGTTGTTTATTGGAATGATTTCCAACGAGATGTGATAACTGTCATGCTCCCACCGCTTCTGTTGGGGGAAGGAGTTGTCAATGATGACCCTGTTGAACTGCTTGTGTGACGCCCCCAAATCTGGGTATCTTCGAACCCGATAGATGGTGCTACACGGTGCTACTGTTCACACATACATTCAGTTGAAATACATCAATAGAGTGAATATGTCTACTATATATTATATAATAATTCCCTTACTAGGTTCTTTGTAACCATTACATATATTTTTTGTCATAGTATCAAACTAATACAAAAGTAATACTTTTCTATTACAAGGATAACTATTTATCCGCCTTGATTTTTCCTTTGCTCTTCTCTAGGATCCTTCCATCTGTTCATTTTTAAATTGCAATCATATGGTTCAAAGCAAGGGTGAGCAAAACTAGCTCGGAAAAGTATAACGATTATAGTGAAAGCAACATGCATGAATCATATGAATATATCTTTGATAACTGAATCAATAGTTATGAAGTACTATAAATAAACCAAAATAGCACTTCTCTTTTCATTAAAAATGTTTAACGATGAATGTCATCAGTTAAACCTTGAGTTTGGTCAAAGACCTTGAACATTTCATTATTTCTTTCTTAAAAAAAGATAACCCGGCACTAAGTCCGTAAGTCAAACATTTCTTACGAGAATGTCTAGGTGATCAACCTATAGTACTCTATGTTGTATAAAACTACTACATTAAACGTATCTACGTTTAAGTTTTGGCAAAATCACGTGCCAGTCACTTTATGTAAGACCCCAAATTTTACGAAATAAAAGTATTCAATTTTCTAATAATTGTTATTCTATTTAGTAAATGGTTAAATTGATAAAATGTTAAAGTTAAGGGTGATATTTGAATTTTTTTGCAAAGTAAGCAAGTTGATATAAAATATTTGTTGTGTTGGGAAATATTCGATTGGTTGGGGAATATTCGTTTTAACAGAGAATATTCATACGACGGCATAATCATTGGTGGACCCCACAACGGAAGTATTGTTGTAGTTAGAAAACAACATAAATATCTTTTTATAAAAATAACGGTGAAAGTTTTTATTGTTAAGCATTGAATTACCCGGTGGTAAAAATACGATGTCTGGCGTGGTTGCATAGTAGCACGGTATTGATTATTGATGCTTACGTGAGAAGTCACTCGGTTATACTCAATTATTGCTACAATAATTGCTTTGCATAATATCTCTATTATTGATTGATTCAATTATTGTCATAGTATTATCTATATAATATTTTATATTATTAAATCAATAATTGAGACGACAAAGTTATTCATATTATTATTTGCGATATTGACGATGTCTAGAAAGTTACATCGAGGAGAGGTTTGGTCACCTAATTGCGGCGCTACCAATAAGGAGAAATCCTTATCGGAAAGCCCCTCTTTCACAGGAATGATCTCGGTCGTTAAATATTATGAGTTATAATTTTAATGATGAATAAGTTTGTGTTGATTAAAGATGAAATTGATATTTCCATTGTGTTGGGATTATTAGTGTTAGTGGAAATCAACATCTATTCCGATAATAATAGATGTCTGTAGGTTATATTGACCAATCGGGTAATTAATCAGATAAATGAGCAAATAATTGCTATTAATTCACATGCTTATAACTATTTGTTAACATGTGTGTACTATTGAGTCATATGTATGTACTATTAGGGGAGGTGGTGCAAGATTGATAATACTTGCATGACTAAATTAAAAATGGAGGTATAGATGCAGGTACTATACTGTAATTATTTATTTCACATGTATAGAACTATTAAGTCACGTGATTGTACTATTGACTCACATGATATATTATTAGGGGAAGTGGTGCAAGTTTGGTAATACTTGCAGGACTAAATTAAAAATAAAGAAAAAGAGGAAAGTATTATATTGTAATATTTTGAGCCCCAAAACGTGCAATTATTGAAACTATATTTTTCAATAAATAGAAGCTCATTCTTCTTTCATTCTCACCAATTCACTAAGTCTCACAAAAGTAATTATTATAGAGAGAAAGAAGAAGAGAAGTCTGTTACTTCACTATTTTAGTATCCAGTCTTCTTCTGAGGTAAGGGTTATTATGATTTTCATATTCTGAAGAGATATTTTTTTTTTAATATTCGTAAAGGGTATTATTTATTTCATATTCTGAATAGATGTTATTTTTCGTATTCGTATGAATATTATATTCGTTCAATATCCGTAAGGAATATCATTTTCGTTCAATATTCGTAGGTATATTATTTTCTTTCAACAGTCGTAAGGGGTATTATTTCTTCGTAAATGATATTATATCTTCCAATATCGTTATGCCAGAATATTGGTACGAATTTTATTGTGGAATTTCTACCTTTTTGTGTCAAGGTTACTATTCATTCTAGTATTATTCACTTGGGTATTCGGGAAACTTTTTATGTCGGAGTACTATTCACGATTTACTATTCACGGGTTACTATTCACCTAATTACTATTCACCTGAATATTATTCACTCGGGTATATGCGATACTTTTTATGTCGAGGTACTATTCACGAGATACTATTCCCGAAGTGTTATTCACAGAGTACTATTCTCGGGGTACTATTTACCTAGAAAATATATTTCTTTTCTGTCCAAATTATTTTTGATATATGAATATTATTATTGAATTTTACTCCACAAAGCAGTATCATGTTGATAATTTAGATATTTTTAAACTCTGGATATATTTAAAGTCTTTAATATTTATCCTTGATTAATGCTTATATCATTGTCATCATCATCATGCTTATATTGTGATGGAAGTCATCTTTGGCTTACGTGCATAGACGAACTGTTTGTTATTGGTTTTACAGTTGTATGTCTTTGGTCCTTAGTGCAAAGAAGAATAGTTGATTGATATCTTTGGTCGTAGTGCAAAGATGAACTGTTGATTGATAGCTTTGACCTGTAGTGCAAAGATGGACAGGTGTATGAAATGGTCATGACCACTGGTGATACTAACGAATATCATTGGCCGTAATGCATGGATAATTTGATGATGAGATTGGCAGTATCATGACCATTAGTTAACAATTGAATGTCTTTGGCCGTAGAACACTGACAGGAAATTGATTGGTATGATCATGATCATTGGTTTTATAGTTGAACATCTTTGGCCCGTAGTGTAAAGATAGACAACTAATTGGTATGATCATTGTTATTAAATTTGAATATCTTTAGCCTTTGGGATAAGGATATTGAGTGAAACGTCTTGATTAAGCCTTTGTGGCAAGGAATTACTTGTTGATTCACATTGTTATAAACATGAATTGTGTATTTAACTATAATCGTTGGTGGTTCAGGTGAAGACAGGTGATGAGAATTCTTTTTATCTTGGGTATAATAAAGAACTATTGATGTGTATTACAGGAATGAAATATTAACGATGGCTTTTAATCTAGAGGAGATGGTAGACATTATGTTCTACTTGATTCTTCTAATGGATTGCTTATTCCGCTGCAGTTGTTGATCTGAAACTTGTTGTCAATTATATTCTATTAGTGGTTATACTTTTGAAGGCTACTTATAATTTATTCTACATTATCTTAGTCATAATATTTCTTACTGGGCTAGTTAAGCTCGCCTTTTTTCTTTCATGGTTCTCTTCAGGAATTGAGAATATAGCTGGGACTAGTTCGGGAACGGCGTGACGGTCCAGATGTTTACATTAGTAGTCCTCACTATTCAGTGAAATAGTGTGATAATAATTGTAATGAGGACTCCATTGAGTGTGGATATTGTCTAGGAGACGATATTCGTGTTAAAACTCTCTGCTATGTTTTGTCGTATTTTACACGATAGTTGTATAAAAGATGTTGGTAGTTAATTTCTGTACCATGTATTTGGCGACTCAAGATGGGTGATGTATACCTATTTTGGGGGCGTCATAGTTGGTATCAAAGCTTGGGATATAATCTCTAGCTCAGATGTGAGACAAGAACTAAGAGGGGAGAGACGGTTTAATCCTTCGCTAGTATGACCTACCTAAGCTTATGTGTTATTTAATTGGTCGGTCAGAATATAGGGATAATATGTGGCATATCAATTAACCTTTGTTTTGAAGATGTATTCTAGAATGATATCTAAAATACAGGAGATGAGTAATAGGAAAATCATGATACAGAGGAAGTAACCGGGAAGGTACAATCCGAAAAGAAAGCAAGGTATTCTCATCTCTTGAACTACTGAGTGCACGTAAATTTCGAGGGCAAAATTTTATAAGGAGGGAGAATGTAAGACCACAAATTTTACTGAAATAAAAGTATTCAATTTTCCGATAATTGTTATTCTATTTAGTAAATGGTTAAATTGATAAAGGTTAAAGTTAAGGGTGATATTTGAAATTATTTTTCAAAGAAAGCAAGTTGATATAAAATATTACGTTGTTCGGGGAATATTCGATTGGTGGGGAATATTCGTTTTAATAGGGAATATTCGATGCGATGGCATAATCATTGGTGGACCCTACAACGGAAGTATTATCGTAGTTAGAAAATGACATAAATATCTTTTATAAAACTAACGGTGAAAGTTTTACTGAGTTAAACTGTTACTACCCGGTGGTAAAGTAATAAAGAATGTCTGGCGTAGTTGCATAGTAGCACACGGTATTGATTATTGATGCTTACGTGAGAAGTTACTCGAGTTATACGCAATTATTGCTACTAATAATTCTTTAATATCTCTCATATTATTATTGATTGATTATTGTCACGATATTATCGTATATAATATTTTATTATTAAATCAATAATTGAGACGACATATAGTTATTCATATTATTATTTGCGATATTGACGATGTCTAGAAAGTTCTGTCGAGGAGAGGTTTGGTCACCTAATTGCGCGCCAATAAGGATAAATCTTTATCGGAAAGCCCCCTCTTTCTTGAGAATGATCTGGTTGTTAAATATTATGAGTTATAATATTAATGATGAATAAGTTTGTGTAGATTAAAGATGAAATTTGATATTTCCATTGTGTTGAGATTATTAGTGTTAGTGGAAATCGACATCTATTCCGATAATAATTGATGTCTGGAGGTTATATTGACCAATCGGGTAATTAATCGGATACATGAGCAATTAATTGCTATTAATTTACATGCTTATAACTATTTGGTCACATGTGTACTATTGAGTCATATACATGTACTATTAGGGGAGGTGGTACAAGATTGATAATACTTGCATGACTAGATTAAAAATTGAGATATAGATGAACGTACTATACTATAATTATTTTTTTCACATGTATATAACTATTGAGTCACATGATTGTACTACTGATACACATGATATACTATTAGGGGAAGTGGTGCAAGTTTGATAATACTTGCAGGACTAAATTAAAAATAAAAAAAGAGGAAGGTATCATATTGTAATATTTCGAGCCCCAAAACGTGCAATTATCGAAACTATATTTTCTTATAAATAGAAGCTCATTCTTCTTTCATTCTCACCAATTCACTAAGTCTCACAAAAGCAATTATTATAGAGAGAAAGAAGAAGAAATGCATTACTTTCTCTATTTTAGTATCCAATCTTCTTACGAGGTAAGGGTTATTATGTTTTCATATTACGAAGAGATATTATTTTAGTTTAATATTAAGTAAGGGGTATTATTTATTTCATATTCTAAAGAGATGTTATTTTTCATTGATTCGTATGAATATTATATTAGATTCAATATTAAGTAAGGAATATCATCTTCGCTTCAATATTCGTAGGAATATTATTTTAGATTCAACAAATCGTAAGAGGTATTATTTTTTCAGTAAATGATATTATTTCTTTCAATATCGTTATCTTAGGAATATTGATGCAATTTTATTGTGGAATTTCTACCTTTTTGTGTCGAGGTTACTATTCATTCTAGTATTATTCACTCGGGTATTCGGGGCACTTTTCCTGCCGAAGTACTATTCATGATTTACTATTCACGAGTTACTATTCACCCATTTACTATTCACCCGAATATTATTCACTCGGGTATTTGGGGTAC
Organism: Panax quinquefolius; assembly: GCA_020205615.1. Taxonomy (NCBI): domain Eukaryota; kingdom Viridiplantae; phylum Streptophyta; class Magnoliopsida; order Apiales; family Araliaceae; genus Panax; species Panax quinquefolius. The sequence continues at coordinate 129,284,421 of CM035167.1, forward strand.
TTTTCATGTCGGGGTACTATTCACGAGATACTATTCCCAAAGTACTATTCACAGAGTACTATTCTCGGGGTACTATTTACCCGGAAAATATATTTCTTTTCTGTCTAAATTATTTTTGATACATGAATATTTTTATTGAATTTTACTCCATAAAGTAGTATCATGTTGACAATTTGGATATTTTTAAACTCTGGATAAATTAAAAGTCTTTAATATTTATCCTTGATTTCATTTGATTAATGCTTATATCATTGTCATCATCATCATGTTTATATTGTGATGGAAGTCATCTTTGGCTTACATGCATAGACGAACTGTTGGTTATTGGTTTTACAGTTGTGTGTCTTTGGTCCGTAGTGCAAAGAAGAACAGTTGATTGATATCTTTGGTCGTAGTGCAAAGATGAACTGTTGATTGATAGCTTTGGCCTGTAGTGCAAAGATGGACAGGTGTATGAAATGATCATGACCACTGGTGATACTAACGAATATCCTTGGTCGTAGCGCATGGATAATTTGATGATGAGATTGGCAGGATCATGACTATTAGTTAACAGTTGAATGTCTTTGGTCGTAGTGCACTGATAGGAAATTGATTGGTATGCTCATGACCATTGGTTTTATAGTTGAACATCTTTGGCCCATAGTGCAAAGATAGACAACTGATTGGTATGATCATTGTTATTACATTTGAATATCTTTAGCCTTTGGGATAGGGATATTGAGTGAACGTGCTATTAAGCCTTTGTGGCAAGGAATTACAGTTGATTCACATTGTTATAAACATGAATTGTGGATTTAACTATAATCGTTGGTGGTTCTGGTGAAGACAGGTGATGAGAATTCTTTTTGTTTTGGGTATAATAAAGAACTATTGATGAGTATTACAGGAATGAAATATTAACGATGGACTTTTAATCTAGAGGAGATAGTAGACATTATGTTCTACTTGTGTAACACCCCCTTTCCAAAATAGAAAGAGAGGTTACTCAAAACATAACAAAACTGATGAATTTAATAGCAAGGCTCAAAGCCACAAAAGAATAGTCTTAATAACTGATAAATACCACAAGTCAACCATAATAACTCTCAAACTGTCTCAAACCACTATCTAAAATAATTATTACAATTCCAAGTAAATCGACACATCAAGTCTAAACCTAATATTTTTAAATCATTGGAATGAATGGAGCTCTCATCACACTTTGCCCTTGGTGCCCTAATTACTGCTTGGGAAGAAAAACACAAAGATGAGCCAAATGCCCAATGCGGATATAGAATACAAATAACGAATCAAATAACTAACTTAATTAAATGAAATAAAACAAAACGAATCAAACGAAGCGAAGCGAACAAAACTAACACACGAAATAATAGAATTTGAATCAAATGGTGGGTGTTATTTTATCTGAGAGTTTAGAACAAAATAGAAATATACCTTGCCACACGAGTAAGTCAAATAATGCCACACAGCAAATCAAAATAATGCCACATGGGCATAACATACATCGAATGGTGGGATCCAGATGCATGCGAATCGGAAGGCGTGTTTGGCACTAACATCACCAATCCGTAGAATAGAACAGAACAGAAAACTAGGGTAGACTCATACGCCTCCCACAACAAAACACCAAATGGCCAACTCCCACCGGAGCGCCAAAAACGGAGGCAGCTGGGTGATCGATCACACCGCCATGGAAGGTGTCATGCCTCGGTGCCAAGAGGACATGCCTGTGGTACCCCCACAGGGGGTTATAGCTCAGGTATACCCTACGGTACATTCTAATAACAATACCATGTCACAACACATGCAACACGATATCAACACAATGGGGTTCTAACGTGTACATGTTAAATCGAACGAATCATCAACACAAGTCTTCAAAAATATACTAACATTTACATCACTACGAAAATTGAAATAAATATTAACATGATAACCGAGTTCAAAGAGTACAAATATGAGTTCTAAATATCAATGCCCCAAAACGAAACTATCACATGGATTTGAGAAGGAACAGATATGCGAAACAATAACTAACTTCTAAACAACAATAAAACGAACAAATCAAAATTAAAAGGATTATCACTGAAGGAGTACGGAATCCGTACTTGGAATCAATAATGCAATACCCAAATTAATATTCCAAAAATACTCCTTAAATTCCTTTTGCTAGCTCTAATAAAAAATAATAATAATGATTATAAGTTACTTTTTTTTCAAGTTAATCTAATAGAATAAAATAAAATTTTATTACAAATTTAACCATTGATAACATAATATTATTTAATTTATTATTAAGTAACTTTTTATAATTTTAACAAATAAATGATTTCGATATGAATTAGTATACAAAACTTTCAGTAAAGTTTCTAAATTCTAAGGATAACATTATAATTACTTATTTATAAAAATAGTATACTAACTTTTCACTCCCACTTAGAATTCGGATATATTGCTACAAGAATTTATAGTTTTCATATACTTGCCAAACATTATAGGTGCCAATCATTTATAGTATACATGCTTATTTTATTATTCACCTAAATAATGTATATATGGAGTCTCTTGTCATCATAACAATACATTTGCACTACCGAATGATTACCATGAATGATTATAATTAGAGAAATTTCGATCACTCACCGAAGAGAATTGGCAACTACAAATCTCATGCGCACAGAACAACTTGCTCACCTTTATCCTCTTACGTACCAAACTTATTATGAATAAAAATTAGGTTTTACTTATTTATTCATTAAAAAAATAGATTTTATTAATTAATATATTTATTAACTCTCCAAATTTTAATAGGATTTTAAATTTTACGCAATTATAAATTGACCCACTTAATTTAAAGCCCAATTTTACCAATTAATTTATTCACACTTATTAATATTTATTAGCCCATAACTATTTTGACCCAAATAAAATACAAAGTCCAATTAGAATGTTTTTTTTTAAAACAAGTAATATTAATTATTCATTATTTATTTACCGGGTATTACATCACCTACCCCTTAAAAAGGATTCCGTCCCCGGAATCAAAAGAATGGAATGCAACTAATTTTCAAAGAGATGCGGATACTCCTCTCGAATAGATTCCTCCATCTCCCAAGTGGCTTCCCGTTCCGAATGATTCCTCCACAAAACCTTAACAAACAGAATAGTCTTCTTCCTCATAATTCTTTCTTGACGATCCAAAATCGCCTCAGCTTGCTCCTCACAAGTAAGATCCTCCCGAATCTTATCGAACGGATATTGCACCACATGCAACGGATGATAATGATAACTCCTTAACACCGACACATGGAACACATTATGCACATGAGTTAGCTGTAGAGGCAAAGCTAATCGATACACAACTTCACCAACCCTCTCCAAAATCTCAAATGGACCGATATAATGTGGACTAAGCTTCCCTTTCAACCCAAATCGCCGAATTCCTTTCCAAGGAGAAACTTTTAGAAACACATGCTCACCAGGTTCAAACTCTAAAGTCCTCTTATGCTTATCAGCATAACTCTTCTGCCGTGATCGAGCTGACTTCAATTTTTCCTTAGCCACCGCTACCTTTTCTGTAGTGATTTGGACTAACTCAGGCCCTTCTATGGCCCTTTCACCAACCTCATCCCAACAAGTTGGTGCCCGACATTTCCTACCATACAATGCCTCAAACAGAGCCATTCCAATACTTGCATGTCAGATGTTGTTGTAAGCAAACTCAACTAGGCTCAAGTAATCATCCCAATTACCCGACCACTCAAGTGCACAAGAACTCAACATGTCCTCTAATGTCTGAATAGTCCGTTCAGATTGTCCATCAGTTTGCGGATGGAAAGAAGTACTGATTTTGAGCCGAGTGCCCCAAGCTCGTTGAAACCCTTTCCAAAACCGTGAAGTAAACCATGGGTCCCGATCTGAAACAATAGACACCGGAGTACCATGATGTCTAACAATCTCCTGCTGAAAGATATGTGCCAACCTATCCACCGAGTAACCCTCATGGATAGCCAAAAAGTGTGTCGATTTGGTCAGCCGGTCCACCACTACCCAAATGGCATCATTCTTCCTGAAAGTCTTCGGCAAACCAGTCACAAAATCCATCATGATATCCTCCCACTTCCACACTGGAATGTCTAACTGTTGCAACAAGCCACTAGCTCGTTGATGTTCTATCTTCACTTGCTGACAAGTGAGGCACTTCCCAACATGTTCAGCCACGTCTCATTTCATCCCATTCCACCAATAATTCTTCTTCAAAACCCTATACATCTTTGTAGAACCTGGATGAATAGAAAATGGTGAACTTTGAGCCTCAGCCAACACAGCCTCTCGAATGATTGGATTCGATGGTACACACAACCGTTCACCTAACCAAATCACACCATGGTCATCAATACGAAACTCAGACTGCTTGCCCTCCTCTAGATTCTGCGTCATACTCCACAACTCCCCATCTTCTTTTTACCTTCTTGAGATAAGATAAGAGGGCTCCACTCTCTCATACACGCCAATTGCCCATCCCAAACCTCATACATACAACTCCAACTCGACCCGCTCCATATCCAAAATAAGCTGAGGTTGTGTAATAAGGGCTGCTACACTCCCAGAACTCTTTCGGCTAAGAGCATCTGCAACCACATTTGCCTTCCCCGGGTGATACTGAATTCTAGCATCATAATCCTTTAGAAGCTCCAACAACCGCCTCTGCCTCATATTGAGCTCCTTCTGAGTGAAAATGTATTTAAGACTCTTATGATCGGTGAAGATATCACAAGTCTCTCCATACAAATAGTGCCTTCAAATCTTTAAGGCAAAGATCACCGCTGCCAACTCCAAATCATGTGTGGGGTAGTTCACCTCATAAGGCTTAAGCTGCCTAGAAGCATAAGCAATCACCTTACCGTGTTGCATCAAAACATACCCCAAGCCCTTCTTAGAACCATCACTATAAATCTGGTAGCCTCTTGTCCCCGACGGCAATGCGAGTATAGGAGCTGTCACAAGTCGTTTCTTCAACTCCTCGAAACTCTTCTCATGCTCCTCATTCCACACAAACTTCGTGCCCTTTCTCATCAACTAGGTCAATGGTAAGGCAAGAAAGGAAAACCCTTCCACAAACCGCCTATAATACCCTGCCAAAACCCACGAAACTTCTAATCTCTGTCACTGTAGTAGGTCTCGGCCATTTAGTGATAGCCTCAACCTTCGCATGATCCACCTTAATGCCCTCAACAGAAACAACGTGACCCAAAAATGCCACCTGCTCCAACCAAAACTCGCATTTAGAGAATTTAGCATACAACTTCTCTTTCTGAAAAATCCCCAACACTATGCGAAGATGCTCCTCATGTTCTTCCTTAGACTTGGAGTAAACCAATATGTCATCAATAAAGACAATAACAAATTGGTCGAAATACTCCCTGAACACCCGATTCATTAAATCCATAAACACTGCCGGAGCATTAGTTAACCCGAATGGCATCACCAAAAACTCGTAATGCCCATATCGAGTGCGAAAAGCTGTCTTAGGGATATCCTCATCCCTCACCCTCAACTGATGATAGCCCGACTTCAAGTCAATCTTTGAAAAATACTTTGCCCCTTGAAGTTGGTTAAACAAGTCATCAATCCTCGGCAATGGATATCGATTCCTGATTGTAATCTTGTTCAACTCCCTATAGTCTATACACAGCCTCATAGACCCATCCTTCTTCTTTACAAACAAGACCGGAGCAACCCACGGTGAAACACTCGGCCGAATCACACCACGATCTAACAATTCCTGCAACTGCTCCTTCAACTCCTGTAACTCCAACGGCGCCATTAGATACAGTACCTTAGAGATAGGCTCCGCACCAGGAACAAGCTCAATAGAAAACTCCACATCCCGCTGTGGTGGCAACCCTGACAACTCCTCAGGAAACACATCGGGAAAGTCACGACAATTGGAACATCTTCAATACGAGACTCACCCTTAGAAGTATCTTTCACAAATGCCAAATTCCCCTCACATCCCTTTGCCACCAACTTTCCCGCCTTCAAAGCATAAATTAATTTCACCACCCTACTCGGCTGTGAGCCCTGAAACACGAACTCTGGAGACTTCACATCTCCAAATATAACCTTCTTCGCCTGACAATCGATAATGGCGTGATGCTTATCTAACCAGTCCATCCCAAGAATGACATCAAAATCGTGCATACTCATCGGAAGAAGATTAACGTTACGGATCTTATCCCCAAAACTGATCGGACACCCTCGATACAAATCAGAAATAACAACAAAAGTCCCCATCGGGGTAGCAATAGACATAACAGAATCTAAAGATTGAAATGGCACACCCAGGTGCCGAACAAAAGACTGAGCCACAACGGAATGAGTAGAACCCGTATCAAACAAAATAGACGCCTCACGATTGCCAACTAAAAGAGTACCAGAAACATTACCTGGAGCACCTGCCGCCTGGTTATACGTCAAAGCAAAAACTCGACCACCCTGACGCTGACCTCCATTGCAACCATTATCACTACCTCCAACACTTCCGCGTGGACCGGTACAATCCCTAGCAATATGACCCATCTGTCCACATAAGAAGCATGCACATGTGAGTCTGTGGCACTGCCTCCCCGAATGATTAGCCCCACAAGTAACATAAGGAGCTATCGGAATAAGATTCAGGTTACCCCCACCAGTTGGTCCTGTATAACGACCCTGATTTTGCCCTATTTGCGATTACATCCATACCAAGGTAGTTGAACCTGACGATTCTGCCCTTGCTGAGGCACCTGCTGATAACCCCTATTTTGATTACGCGCCACGCTTCCCTGGCCGGCCACCACGGTTCCTGTTCCACTGACCACCCTGATTCTTCCCATGTTGACCCGAAGTTTGACCCTGCTGGTCATCTCTGTCCCTCTTTCGGCTCCCCTCCGGTTTAGAAGACCGAAAATCATGTCGCTCCATCTCAATATTTTTGGCCCCATTGGCCACTGCTGACACGTCTGCAAACTTGTTGTTAATGAGATGTTGCCGATACCTGTAATGGATCCTCCACTTAAACTTCTCTGCTTTTACTGCTGCGGTCCTATTTGAGGTTCCCGCAAAGCACCTTGACCTAGTAAACCTCGTCGTCATGAAGTCCGTGATGGACTCATCATCTTTCTACCAATCGACAGATACTCTGTAGCATAGGCCTCTTTATCAGCAGCAGGAAAATACTGCTGATAAAAGACCTCACAAAACTCTGCCCAGCTAAGTGTTTCAACATACCCATCACCCTTTGTTGTTTTCATCGCTTTCCACCACCTCTGTGCATCCCCTTCTAGCTTGTGAGCAGCAAGTAATACTTTACGATTATCTTAACACCCCAACACATCAAAAAATCTTCTCGGATGGGCAATCCAATTCTGCGTCAATTGGAGTTGGAGTGAATCAATGCTTGTGGTTTACATACGGAACCTCTCCAACCATACATACATCGCAACCCCATGCTGATCATGACCATCCGCATTCCCTTCCACTTCATTTGCCTGTGGACCATTATTTCTCGGATTCTCCTATTCGAATTTACGGTGGCGGGCCATTTCTTTGCATTACTGTACACCTGCTGAACCAATGAGGTAAAGCACGGTTCACCTTTGATTAACCAAGGTAGCCAATTGAGCATTAAACTGATCATTAGGTTGCTCATTGGGCTGACCTTCACCTCTTCCCCTATTGTTACCTCGCCTCCCAGCAACTCTAACGGATCTACGAGCCATCTAAGAAAGAGATCACGAACATAGACAAAGCAGATTAGAGACAAATTCGAATATAGCTGATATGATAGCTGAATAGAAAATCAAATAGAACAAAAACTTAACCCAGAAGTGTACCCATAACTCATGGTCAAACCTAAATAGGTTTTCTACAAGAAAGAACCTAAGCTCGATACCAACTCTGTAACACCCCTTTCCAAAATAGAAAGAGAGGTTACTCAAAACATAACAAAAAATTGATGAATTTAATAGCAAGAGCTCAAAGCCACAAAAGAATAGTCTTAATAACTGATAAATACCACAAGTCAACCATAATAACTCTCAAACTGTCTCAAACCACTATCTAAAATAATTATTACAATTCCAAGTAAACTGACACATCAAGTCTAAACCGAATATTTTTAAATCATTGGAATGAATGGAGCTCTCATCACACTTGCCCTTGGTGCCCCTGATTACCTACCGGAAGAAAAACATAGCATGAGCCAAATGCCCAGTACGGATATAGAATACAAATAACGAACCGAAATAACTAACTCAATTAAATGAAATAAAACGAAACGAACTGAAACAAAACGAAACTAAACGAACAAAACTAACACAACGAAATAATAGGCTGAATCAAATGGCTGGGTGTTATTTCATACCGAGCTTAGAACAAAATAGAAATATACCTTGCCACACAGGCAAGTCAAATAATACCACACAGGCAAATCAAAATAATGCCACACAGGTATAACATACATCAGACCGGCCGGATCCAGATGCATGCGAATCGGAAGGCGTGTTTGGCACTAACATCACCAATCCGCATAACAGAACAGAACAGAAAACTAGGGTCGACCCATATGCCTCCCACAACAAAACACAAAATGGCCAACTCCCACCGGAGCACAAAACGGAGACGCCGTGGACTGATCACACCGCCACGGAAGGTGTCATGCCTCGGTGCCAAGAGGACATGCCTGTGGTACCCCCATAGGGGGTTATAGCTCAGGTATACCCTACGGTACATTTTAATAACAATACCATGTCACAACACATGCGACACGATATCAACACAAAGGGGTTCTAACGTGTACATGTTAAATCGAACGAATCATCAACACAAGTCTTCAAAAATATACTAACATGTACATCACTACAAAAATTGAAATAAATATTAACATGATAACCGAGTTCAAAGAGTACAAATATGAGTTCTAAATATCAATGCCCCAAAACGAAACTATCACATGGATTTGAGAAGGAACAGATATGCGAAACAATAACTAACTTCTAAACAACAATAAAACGAACAAATCAAAATTAAAAGGATTATCACTGAAGGAGTACGGAATCCGTACTTGGAATCAATAATGCAATACCCAAATTAATATTCCAAAAATACTCCTTAAATTCCCTTTGCCCGCTCTAATAAAAATAATAATGCAATTATAAGTTACTTTTTTTCAAGTTAATCTAATAGAATAAAATAAAATTTTATTACAAATTTAACCATTGATAACATAATATTATTTAATTTATTATTAAGTAAATTTTTTATAATTTTAACAAATAAATGATTTCGATATGAATTAGTATACAAAACTTTCAGTAAAGTTTCTAAATTCTAAGGATAACATTATAATTACTTATTTATAAAAAAAGTATACAAACTTTTCACCCCCACTTACAATTTAGATATATTGCTACAAGAATTTATAGTTTTTATATCTTTTGCCAAACATTATAGGTGCCAATCATTATGTATACATGCTTATTTTATTATTCACCTAAACAATGTATATATGGATCTCTTGTCATCATAACAATACATTTGCACTACCGAATGATTACCATGAAAGATTATAATTAGAGAAATTTCGATCACTCCCCGAAGAGAATTGGCAACTACAAATCTCAATGCAGCATGAACGCTTCTCCTTTATCCCTCTTCGTGCCAAACTTATTATGAATAAAAATTAAGTTATACTTATTTATTCATTAAAAAAATAGATTTTATTAATTAATATATTTATTAACTCTCCAAATTTTAATAGGATTTTAAATTATACGCAATTATAAATTGACCCACTTAATTTAAAGCCCAATTTTACCAATTAATTTATTCACACTTATTAATATTTATTAGCCCATGACTATTTTGACCCAAATAAAATAGAAAGTCCAATTAGAATGTTTTTTTTAAACAAATAATATTAATTATTCATTATTTATTTACCGGGTATTACATCTTGACTTTTCTAATGAATTGCTTATTCCACTGCAGTTGTTGATCTGAAACTTGTTGTCTATTATATTGTATCAGTTGTTAAACTGTTGAAGGCTAATGATAATTTATTCTGCATTATCTTAGTCATAATATTTCTTACTGGGCTAGTTGAGCTCACCCTTTTTCTTTCATTGTTCTCTTGAGGAAATGAGAATATAGCTGGGACTAGTCCGGGAACGGAGTGACGGTCCGAGATGTTTACATTAGTAGTCCTCACTATTCAGTGAAATAGTGTGATAATAATTTTAATGAGGACTCCATTGAGTGTGGATATTGTCTAGGAGACAATATTCGTGTTAAAACTCTCAGCTATTTTTTGGCGTATTGTGACGCCCCCAAAATAGGTATACATCACCTATACTGAGTCGCCAAATACATGGTACAGAATACAAATACAACCTTAAATATACAACATGAGCTGTGAGTTTTAATACAAATATTGTCTTCTAGACAGTATCCAAACTCAAAATAAGTCCTCATTACATTTATTATAACACTATTTCATAGAATAGTGAGGACTACTAAAGCTATCATCTGGACCGTCACTCCGTTCCAAGACTATACCTGCTATGTTCTCATTTCCTAAAGAGAACAATGAAAGCAAAAGGGTGAGCTCAACTAGCCCAGAAAGAAATATTATGACTAAGATAATGAAGAATAAATTATCATTAGCCTTCAACAGTGTTAAACTGATAAAATATAACAAACATCAAGTTTAACTGCAGCGGAACAAGCAATCCATTAGAAGAGTCAAGTAAAGAATATAATCTACTATCTTCTATGATTTAAAAGGTTTTTCATTACTTTTATCGCTGAGACTCGTCTTAATAAATAATCCACATCATTCCTGCACTACGACCAAGGATATTCATTAGTATCACGACCACAAATTATCCATGCACTACGGGCCAAGGATATTCGTGTATTCTTCAATGGTCATGATAATGCCAACAACTGTCCATCAATGCACTACGACCAATGAGGATTTTTACAACATCATTTGTAACATTACGGTCATGATTATACTGAATATTCCATGGTCATAATCATACCAAGTCCATCTATGCACTACAGGCCACAGATGACTTTCAACATATTATAAACATGAGGATGATGACAATTCAATAAAAAAAGTTCAAGAATAAATTTTAAAGTTTTATAAGTTAATTTATCCTGAACTCAATAACGTCCAAATTGTCAACATGATACTGCTATGTGGAGTAAAATTCAAAAATGCTCAGAAGAATATTTCCATGAAAAGATACTGGATGAAGCGCAAATATCAAGGATATTCCACTAATTTCAAAAAGTATAGAAGTCAAAACTTTAAACAACTGAGTATAAGAAAGAATGGAATAACAAAAGAAATCACCAGGCATGCGATAGTCCGCACAGACAGGTTATTCCAACAGAATAATAAATAACGGAACCAGTCATGCGTAAGCATACGTAAAGGATATTCAAATGAATAATAAATAATGGAACCAGTCATGCGTAAATGCACGATGTGGGATATTCCAATGTAATAATAAACAATCGAATTCAATCATGCAGAACGCACAAACAATATGTTCAAATGAATAATAAAGAATGGAATAATAGAAGAATTTCACCATGTATGCAAAGATCATGCATAGGCGAGTTATTCAACATAATAATAAAGAATGGAATAACAGAAGAATTTCACCAAGTATAGGGTATCCCACGTATACAGGTTGTAGACACTCAAAATTTTCTATATACCTGTCACTAACATTGCAGGAGGACAGATTCGTCGTTTAAGAGGGAACCATGAATGACAATCCATATCTATACCGGATACTACCAGAAGCTCAGCATCAACCCCGGAGCCCACTCTGGGAGTAATAATTCTAACCTTGGATGTAACCCCAAGGCATACAGATCCAATACCGAAGAAGACCGATTAATCTCGGAGATAACCCCGAGGTTTCTAGTCTCAGTCCCAACCATGGGAATAGCGACCAACCTTGGTGATAACCCCAAGGAATGCAGTTTCAGAGATAACCCTGGAAATGCTTGTTTCAAATGCGACCAGCTTCATTCTCGGCGCTCACAACGAGATACACTGTACCAACCCGACGATAACATCAGGAAGACAGACACACCTTAAAGATGACAATGTGGACCTTCAACAAATTGTCGCAGTCCAATCTCAGCGAAGCCTGAGCAACGTCTACTTTATCAGCCTAATCCGGTGATAACACCGCTGTGGGGCAACATCGTCATCTCGCCAACGCGATGCCACACCACGTCGTCTCAACATCTCTACGCAACGATGTCCCACAAGACTAACCAATCCCGAGTGACTATTATGCGGGGTAACGGATGAAAGTTGAAGCTTGAAGACCGGAGGGCACCGTCCCATCTTCAATGACTTCGTACAAACTCTGATCCTATGTCATCATACAACCCTCGATAATGGTGGTCCGAAATAGGTCCTGTATACCTCAAACAGATATCTGGATTGCACTTCTTAAAGTTCGAGTGGACATTACAGTGCCTGAGTGCACGTACTTCGAGATGACCCAACCCAAAAAACCCGGGCCCACCCGGGTTGCCTCTGGTACACTACTGACTCAAATTAGTAGGTACACACAGGCTAAATCGTCTATAAATAGAGGGCTTGGGCTGCCCATTTTGCAAGAGAAAACGGCGAGGAAGCCCTGCCCAATATGCTCTGCACTCACCCCATGCAGTGTACTTTCTCATTTTAAACACTTGTGAGCTCATATATAGCCCTTTTGTACCTACAAAAGCCAGTGTTAATCCACTCTAAAGATATAGAATTCTTCTTTGGCAGTCAACTGTAAGCCTTCTCACACACTTTAGAGTCTTTCTCTTCATCTCTACACACACCTTCTTCACGTTGAGAGTCGTATTTACATGCATTTACCCGAACTTTGGTCCGTGCTTTTTTGTTTCAACTTGAATATATATATATATATATATATATATATATATATATATATATATATATATATACATTAATATATATTTATCGTGTGTCGAACTTTGTTCGATGAGCCTGACTTGATGCGGAGCATTTATTTGCTTTAATATATATATATATATATATATATATATATATATATATATATATATATAATCGTGTGTGAACTTTGTTCGATGAGCCTGAACTTTTGATGCAGAGCGTTTATTCGCTTATATATATATATATATATATATATATATATATATATATATATATTTATATATATATATATGAATCGTGGTCGAACTCGCTCGATGAGCCTAGATTTTACATCAGTGTGCGTTTACTCTGCTTTTGATATATATATATATATATATATATATATATATATATATATAATCATTGTTTGGACTGCATTACGATGAGCACGGATTTTACATCACATGCGTTTAATGCTTTTGTGTGTATATATATATATATATATATATATATATATTCGTCTTACTGAGTTTCCTTCGTGGAAGTTGATCGCTTTTATGCTTTTTATTTACATTTCGTCCCGCCTGAGTTTCCTTCATGGCGGTTGGCCGTATTCTGACTTTCATTTACATTTCGTCTCGCTTTGAGTTTCCTTCGTATGGCGGTTGGCCGTATTCTGACTTCATTTCATTTACGTCATTCCTTTGAAGTTTCCTCCGTGACGGTTGATAGCTTTTACAACTTATTTACTTTTTTGATCCCTCATAGAGGTGCTTCGTGGTTGGTGATCCTGTCTGTATATATATATATATATTTACAGCTTTTATATATATACCTGCTTACTATTTTCATACAAATTGCAGTATCTTGTGCGCCTAGGAATCATGTGACCACAGATTCAGCCTATTGGATCTAGATTCGGTTCCCGTGATGGACATTTTCAGCTGTAAGCAGCTTGTAAATTATTCTACGGTGTCTGAATTTCCTAAAATGGTTTCGATACCCATGAGGAATTCGACGTTATTATGTATATTATTTTCGTACGGATGCCTCGCATCTGTAAAATTAAAATCAATCAAGCCGAACACTTAATAAAATGGGAGTGTAAAAGGTCTCATTTACAATTGAGCATCAGGGTTTGAAAAACCTCTTTTATAAAACATCACTGCCATATCTTGCTTAAAATTAAGTTTTTACATAAATTCAAACCCTGTGTATATAGGTGCGAACGAGGCCTCGCACTACTTCCAAATAACAGCAGATTGACCCACACACACACATTCAGATAATAGTTTCTTGAAAAGAGGCGGTCACCGTGGTAACACGGATGTCGAGGGGTGCCTAATACCTTCCCTCCGCATAACCAAGTCCCCAGACCCTAATGAATCTCGGTTTCACCAACCCGTTTAGCAGTGTCACATCACTAGGTCAATGTGCAAACCTTTTCTCGATTGTGTTGGTACAACCATTTAAAAAACCAACTAGCGACTCTTAACAGTCCATCGTCGACATTATACATGTCGGACCTTTTTCACTAGTTTTTTCAAACAAATCTCACCTAAAATGAGAACACCAAAGTGTTAGGTTTGTAATATTCATAACGCAATCAAAATTGCAAAATTTAGTGGAAGCGAGATAAAATCAGAGTTTAAAAATTTACAAACCATATACACGGATCATCCTTTATGCATAATTATTAATTAAACGAAAAGATAAAGAATAAAATCATACCCTTGAAGATCGAGCTTCCTCAGGTACAAGTTCACCTCCAAATCCTTTCGCGTTCAACTTGAATCTACCGGGGTTTTGTTCCTTCCTTTGATCAACGTTAGCCACCCAAATGTTTGGCCTCTAGAGGTGATCCACCAAGGAAGAAGAAAATTCAAGAAGAAGAGTGGTTGGCTAAACCCTAGTTTTTCTATCTCTATAGAAAAGGTGTACTCTCCCAACAATTGGAATTATGTCGTATGTTGAAAAAATCAACAACCCCCACCACCCATAATAAGACTCCTCTTATTAATAGATGTGGGCAACCCACCTTAACAATTAATAAATTAGGTTTTATTTAATTAATTAAATTCTTTTAATTAATTAAGCTCCCTAATCTTATTAGGGATAATTAATTAAACTCCTTTAATTAATTTTCCTTCCTAATCCAATTAGGAATAAATGAGAGTACTTATATTAAATTAATTCCTAAACTCTTTTAGAAATTAAAATAATAATAATTGTAATAATATTAATAAGACTCCTCTTATTAATTTATATTTAATATTTCTAAAATATTAAATCATAAATATTAAGCTATTTAATTTATTCTATCACCATAGATTAAATTAAATGTACATAACATATTATTACGATTATGCCATTAACTTCTTAAATAATTATTCTTCCTTTTATGGTGTGACCCTTTAGGTTCTCCATATTAAACCTATTGTGAATAAATCAATTAGAACAATTCTAATCTTATTTAAATAAATAAATTAAACAATTAATTTATTTAAATAAATAATATTTATTCTACAATAGGGATAAGCCTCCTAACGATCAACGACTTTCCGGATAATATAGATTTCAACATTAATCATAAAAGAACCTTTGAGTAAATAGTTACCGTGACAATTCAATCCTTCCACCATACAATGTCCCAATTAAATATAAGACATGGAATTACTTTGTCAAGTCTTATTTTATTTAATTATATGTATTTTCGATCCTTAAATGCACAACTCCAAATAATGCAAATTAGAAACTCCTTTCTAATTTCATTCTCGCCTTAACCAAGGACTCTTTGGGTTGTCATTTATCGAATCACATAGGACATTTCTCTTCTTTTATTAGAAGTGGTAGATTCTTTATTGATCATACATTATCTCCATGTATAACTTATTATACCCAAACATACCCTTTGATATACCCTAAGGGTCTTAAGGAATAAGTCAAAGTATAACTCATCATACATAAGATACTATGATGATCTCAAGTCCAAGGATTACTTGTACTACTATCACTACTGAGAATTCCTATTGACAGCAAATAAAACTCCATTAGGTATTCCTTAGCGAGCCACGCTCGATGAACTTATTCTCTAATAAGCACCTACATACTTGCTTTAGTGTCTCCACACAAATGATTATGAGATCAATCATCCTCATCCAATGAACAAGAACGTATGTACCAATCTATCCCATTCACTAATCCCCAATTTAGTAATCCAATGATTGGGAACTATTTTAGTTTTAAGCTTTCTAAGAATTTAGATCTCATTAGAATGATCATCATCATTATTCTAAACGCATTGCTTAAAACTATGGGTTTATCACATATTATAAAACAAAGATCATGTAGATAATTAAAAGCCTTTAATAAATTAATACTTTTTATTAATAAATGAATAAGATTGTTACAAAGTATATGCTTTATCATCAAACATGATTGGCTTGTGTGCATACTACTTTCAATCTCCCACTTGCACTAAAGCCAATCGCCATTGTATCTTATACTCTTCTTCTCTGTGTGATTTATTATCGTCTTTGTTGGATAAGCTTTAGTTAATGGATATGTAATGTTATTCTTGAGAGTCCACCATCTCTATAGTGATTTCCCATCTTTCAATGATTCTTATAATCAAATAAAAGTGCCACAACACATGTTTAGATCCAAGATGAGACTTAGGAACTATTCCTAGTTCTGTAATGAACTTTTAATCCAAACAATCAACTTGTAGCTTCATTTATAGCTATTTACTTTGTCTTTATCACTAAACCAAGACTCTTTCTTTGTTTGGAACCTTTCCAATTCACTACACCACTGTTCAAGGTAACACTTTACCTTAAAGTGGATTTTCGGTCGTCTTGGTCTGTTTGAAAAACTTGAGTCTGTAAAGCCCTCTAGTTTTAATTCAGACCCACCATGAATATGATCACATTCTTAGTGTCGGTTAAGCACTTTAAGATGTTTTTCACTGACTCATAGTGAACTTCTCCAGAATATAACTGATCAACATCAGGTCTCGTACATTTCATTGCATACATGATTGTCACTTATGCGACCTCTCTTTTCAGGAGTCTGTGGGGACTATTAAGAGAGATACACTCCATGGCTCATCAAAATGATACATCTCTTGGAGTTTGCCATGCTAAACGACTTTAGCATCAAATGAATATACGTTCCTTGGGTTAAGTTGAGCATCCTTTTAAATCTATCTATATAGATTTATATCCCCAATTAAGATACTCTTCCAAATCATTCATGGAGGAATGTTTAGACAACTTTATCTTTACTGATTGTAGCATTGGTATGTAATTTCTCATCCGTAGTATATCAACATATAATACTAGAAATTTCACGACGCCCCCCAACCGACCTTTTTTGTACACACTAGAAATCTTACCTCATCGTATGTAACTCGGATCATCATCTTCTATGATGCATACCTCATCATCATCATCCATGATGAATCCATACCTCCTAGGTATCTTTGGTACTATTCCGTTTATGATTCTTTGTGGTACAATAGGTCTATCTACAGGTTCCTCTTATTTGACTTATAGTGTTTTGTGGATCATGAACTTTTCAAGATCTATAATCCTCCCACTAGCCCTTTCAATGATAAACACCTTTATCTTAGAAGGCAGCGTGTTTCGCAACAAACACCTTTTGCTAAGTAGAATTATAGAACATATACCCTAAACTTACTTTAGGATGTCCCACAAATCGACACTTGTCAAATCTTGTCCCAAGCTTATCTTTTGAAACCTTTTTCACATAAGTTGGACAACCACTTATCTTAACATACTTAAGATTAGGAATCCTCCCTGTCCATAACTTTTATGGAGTCTTTGGGCCGGATTTTGAGGTTACCATTTTCAGAGAGATGTCTGACCATTTCTAGGACATGACCTTGAAGGATACCGGAATGTCGGTAAAATTATTATGGACCGCACCATGTCTAACAAGGTACGACTTTTCATTCGATACATCAATCAATTATTACGTGTCGATGTGTCCATTATGAGAAAACCATTTGAGATGATCTAGAAACTTATTGTACAAGTATTTATTCCTTGATCTAATCAAAGAATCTTAATACTTTGCCAATTTGTTTTATTTCTGAATTCTTTGAACCTTTCAAATAATTCACACTTGTATTTCAACAAATACATACATTCAACTCTTTGAATGATCATCTCCTTTTCTTATACTAGTTTGTTCAATTTACAAAATAATTTTTATGTAAGTCAAGTATACAAAATTTATTAAGTAATATTCCATTCTATACAAAACATTATTATTATAAATAGAACAACAATTGTTCTTAATTATAATACCAAAGATTTCATTGTCCAACAATAAAATGGAAATAATATTTTTAACAAGAACATGAATACAATAACAACTTATTGACTTAATAGATTTGTCCGTAGGCATTGCTAAACTATAAGTTTCTATAGCTAATGCAGTAACCTTTGCTTCATTTTCCACACATAGGATTACTTATCTTTGTTTAACTTTCTACTTCTGCTTGGTCCCTTCATAAATCTATATTTATGATAACCAAAGTTGGTATCCAATACCCAAGTAGAACCTTGACTTAAAGAAAAATTTATTTTAATCATGAACAAAAACTGTATTTTAACCGAAACTTCACTAAGCTTCTTTGGTTAGCCTCTGCAAGATGCTTCTCGCAGTTTCTTTCCAGTGTCCATGCTTATTGCAGTGGAAGCAAACTCCTTTGCTATCCGTATCAGTTTTGTTCTTATTATCCTTTGTTTATGCCTTTCTATATACCTTCTTTGAATCGTTCTTCTTTTCATAAGATCCTTTGGCTCGCATACCGATGAAGACATGGTTTTTCTTGGTTGGAAAGTGACTCTCATCATTTTTCAACATGTTAAGCAAATCAGGGAGGCTGATATCTAGCTTGTTCATATGAAAAATTCACAACAATTGTGTAAGGAGTCCGGGAGTGAGTGCAAGATCAAATCTTGGCTCAACTTTCCATCCATGACAAAACCAGTTGTCCTAATTGATCAATCAAATTGATTATGTTAAGAACTTTTTGTCTGTACTATAGTGCCATTGGCCATTCTAGATCGGAAGAGCTCCTTAGATATCTGGATATCTATCGGTCCTACTTTCCTCACCATCAACTACTTATGTGCAGGAATATAGTAGGAGCATCCATAGTTTCATCTTGACGCCGAAGCTCGTTACTCATGGACGCGAGCATGATGCATTGAGCCAACTGTGCATCATCTTGCCACTTTCTAAAAGTAGCAATCTCTTCCTCAAAGGCATTGTCTGCAACCATTGCAGGGATAGGTGTATAAAGGACATAAGATAGCTTTTCAGCTATGAGAACTATTCTCAATTTCCTTAACCAATCCGTTTAATTCGGTCTGGTTAATTTAGCATCTAATATGCTTCGCAGTGATATTAATTTTAGACATTGTAAAATTCTGTAAATGAATTTGTAATTAACAACATTTTAACATACATTCTTTTATTAATTACCAAAATAAATTAGGTCTTGTTTTAAATTGGTATCTCTCACTATTTTCTTCAAACTATATTACCCTCACTTATATAGTTCGACAAAATCTAATTAAAGATTTGCTAGTGAGAATAAGGATCCCATTTTAAATGTATATAGCCTTGTGGTGACACAACAAACTATATATAAATAAATAGGTAGACAACTTTTGTCAATTACATCAACTATGCAACTCCTTGTATTTTGCCTCTTAAATTATTTTGATCAAGTGGTGGCACATCCGAATCAAAATTATCCAAGTTAAGTCCAACCTAGCACTCCATATATTCAAAAAAGAAAAATATCATCCTTGTGGTGACACAACAAAACAATATTGTTCAATTTTCTTTATAAGCATCAAATGTGATAAATTAACATCTTAAATACTTAATACTTGCCTTGTGGTGACACAACAAACTCATATTAAATATTTAATACTCTATTAATTTTATCATGCTAGAAGGCGACGTTCGATATTCCAAATATCTTTGAACGCTTAGGACTTAATATAAAAAATTGAGGGTTTGTTATTAATTTGTCTCATCTTGTTTAGCGGCATGCATTTATATATATATATAAAATACGCGTCATATTAATTAACATGTGAAGCATGTTTGCATAATATATAATATATATATATAGTATAAGCATGCACATATAGAATACTATATTCTACCCGGATTGATTATGGACTTTTATTCTAGTTTGGTTCACTAGAGCCACCAAGTGAACCAAAAGGTCAAACCCTAGGGGTGCAAGAAATAATATTTAAATATAACTATTACATTTAAACCCGGGCTCCATTACAAACGGGTCTTCAAGCGCTTCTTGTTCCTTGATCTCTAATTTTCTAAAATTAATTCTAACTATTCCTATTACAATACTATTTAAAATAAATAGAAACCTTGATCGCCAATCGAGGGAAATACATAGGAGGAGATAGAATTTATATTTAGAATAATTAGAGAAGAGGCAAGGTGCAGACCCCATTTAATAAAACCCATACATTCATGCATCCAACTAAAATAAAATCCAATCACATTGGTCAATAGTCATAATCAATTCCATTTATTATCATACACATCATCACCATATATGCATCAATAAATAACATTCATCTTATGAATAATAAACATTTAATATATATATTGATATCATTTAATGGGCAAATTTAATTAGTATAAAATCTAATTTTGAATCAAAATAAACTCCTTTATTTTAATCCAAATTTAAATCAAAATAAAACTATTTTATTTTAATTTATCCAATTTTGAATAAAATAAACTATTTTATTTTAATCAAAATCTTTAATCAAAATAAACTCCTTTATTTTAATTAATTATGGAATCCAATTCCAAGTAAAAAAAATCTTTAATTAAAATAAACTCTTTTATTTTAATTAATTATGGAATCCAATTCCATGTAAAAAAATTTGATTAAAATAAACTCTTTTATTTTAAATAATTATGGAATCCAATTCCATGTTAAAAAAAAATTTATTAAAGGAAACACGGATATTCTTTCCTATTCACAAATAAACTCCTTTATTTTGAATAATATGAAATCATATTTCATATCTAAATAAACTCCTTTATTTAAGGAAATTAGGATTCTCTTTCCTATTCACAAATAAACTTTTTATTTTGAATAATATGAAATCATATTTCATATCTAAATAAACTCCTTTATTTAAAGAAATTAGGATTCTCTTTCCTATTCACAAATAAACTCCTTTATTTTTGAATAATATGAAATCTTATTTCATATCTAAATAAACTCCTTTATTTAAGGAAAAAATAAAATCCAATTTCAACTCCAATTAGTTAGCATGGAATCCAATTCCAACTCTAATTAGTTAGCATAAAATTCTAATTTTAAAATAAAATAAATCTTTTATTTTAATATTAAAATAAACCTTTTATTTTAAGATTAAAATAAACCTTTTATTTTAATTATAAAATTATTTATAATTAAAATAAAACTTTATATTTTAATATTAAAATAAACCTTTTATTTTAAAATTAAAATAAACATTTATTTTAATTATATAATAATTAAGAATATATATATGTATATATATATTCGTAATATATATTATATATATATATATAACCATAATATATATATATATATATATATATATATCTGTTCCTTTTCTTTTGTTTTTTTTTAAAAAACCGTGCCCCTTGATCTTTTGATTTCCATGAGTCCCTTGCAATCTGGTTTTGGTGCACCCTTGAGTTTATTTTTTTATTCCGTGCATGTTGCCATTGAAGAAATAAAGCAACGGTTTATTTCACCAAGCAACCAGATTTTCGGTTTTCAAAAAAAAATTTGCAACGGTTTTTTTTTTTTTTTTAATAAATTTTATACAATAAATTATGCCCAATTAAATTGTTCTAAACACATATCAAATCTGAACAATTAATAATTCGCATAAAGGTTTGGCTTTGATGCCACTGTTAGGTTTGTAATATTCATAACGAATCAAAATTGCAAAATTTAGCTATGAAAGTAGTTATGTGCACAAAAAATCAAGCCAATCATGTTCTGATGATAAAGCATATACTTTTAATTAATTAAGTAATCTTAATCTTATTCATTTATTAATAAAAAGTATTAATTTATTAAAGGCTTTTAATTATCTACATAATGTTAAGTTTTAATTTATAATATGATGATAAACCCATAGTTTTAAGCAATGCTTTTCATTTATTAATAAAAATATTAATTTATTAAAGGAATAATGATGATGATCATTCTTTTGGAATGAGATCTAAATTCTAAATTAGAAAGCTTAAAACTAAAATAGTTCCCAATCATCGATTACTAAATCGGGGATTAGTGAATCCGGATAGATTGGTACATACGCTGCTTGCTCATGATGAGGATGATTGATCTCACGATCATTTGTGTGGAGACACTAAAGCAAGTATGTAGGTGCTTATTAGAGAATAAGTTCATCGAACGTGGCTCGCTAAGGAATACCTAATGGAGTTTTATTTGCATCATCAATAGGAATTCTCAGTGATAGTAAGACAAGTGATCCTTGACTCGAGATCATCATAGTATCTCGTGTATGATGAGTTATACTTTGACTTATTCCTTAAGACCCTTAGGGTATATCAAAGGGTATGCTTGGGTATAATAAGTTGTACATGGAGATAATGTATGATCAATAAAGAATCTACCACTTCTAATAAAAGAAGAGAAATGTCCTATGTGATTCGATAAATGACAACCCAAAGAGTCCTCGGTTAAAGGCGTAATGAAATTAGAAAGGAGTTTCTAATTTGCATTATTTGAGTCAGTGCATTTAAGAGTCGAAATACATATAATTAAATAAAATAAGACTTGACAAAGAATTCCATGCCTTATATTTAATTGGGACATCAGATGGTGGAAGGATTGAATTGTATTTGCAAGAACTATTTACTCAAAGGTTCTTTTTATGATTAATGTTGAAATCTATATTATCCGGAAAGTCGCTGATCGCTAGGGAGGCTTATCCCTATCAGAATAAATATTATTTATTTAAATAAATTAATTGTTTAATTTATTTATTTAAATAAGATTAGAATTGTTCTAATTGATTTATTCACAACCTATTTAATACGGAGAACCTAAAGGGTCACACCATAAAAGGAAGAATAATTATTTAAGAAGTTAATGGCATAATCGTAATAATATAGTTAAGTATATTTAATTTAATCTATGGTGATAGAATAAATTAAATAGCTTAATATTTATTATTTAATATTTTAGAAATATTAAATATAAATTAATAAGAGGAGTCTTATTAATATTATTACAATTATTATTATTTTAATTTCTAAAAGAGTTTAGGAATTAATTTAATATAAGTACTTTCTCATTTATTCCTAATAGATTAGGAAGGAAAATTAGTTAAAGGAGTTTAATTAATTATCCCTAATAAGATTAGGGAGCTTAATTAATTAAAAGAATTTAATTAATTAAATTAAACTAAACTCAATTCCTTAATTGTTAAGGTGGGTTGCCCACATCTATTAATAAGAGGAGTCTTATTATGGGTGTATGGGTTGTTGACTTTTACAAACAACGTAATAATTCCAATTTGTTGGAGAGAGAGTACCTTTTTTTCTATAGAGATAGAAAAACTAGGGTTTTTCCAAACACCCATCTTCTTGAATTTTCTTCTTCCTCGTGGATCACCTCTGAGGCCAAACATTTGGGTGGCTAACGCCGATCAAAGGAAGGAACCAAACCCTGGTGATTCAAGATTGAACGCGAAAAGGATTTGAGGTGAACTTGTACTTTAGGAAGCTCGATCTTCAAGGGTATGATTTATTCTTTATCTTTTCGCTTAATTAATAATTGTGCATAAAAGGGTGATCCGGTATATGGTTTGTAAAATTTTTAAACTCGATTTTACACGCTCCACTTTTTTATGCAATTTGATCATGTTATGAATATTACAAACCTCACAAAAGGCATCGAGCCAAAACCTTTATGCTAATTATTAATTGTTTTAATTTAATATGTATATCGATATGTGTTTAGAAATAATTTAATTGGGCATAATTTTATCAGATAAAAAAATAAAAAAAAAAAAAAAAAAAAAAAAAAAGTTTTTGTTTTTCAAGTATTTTACATTACATAGCATACATTTTAATTCAAAGAAACCACCAAATAATGCATCTGAAATCGAGAGGCGCTGAAATTATGGCTAATCATGCCGATGATCATCGATAATTGTGGACTTGCAATGTATGTAATTCAAGGCATCCGAAAAACAAAGGGGCATGATTGATTAATGATTGGTATGCCAAATCCGGCTTTTATATTGATTACGAAATCGAGATGGCAAATTGTATTTTTTTTATAATCACGCATCTAAAATCGAGGATAGATAAATTATATAACAATCATTGCATATTTAACATGATAATCTAATGATTACTAATGATTATCCAATGATTGTTAATGATATATACATATAAATCATGATTTACCAAATCATATATATAATATAATTTAAAGGAAGTACACGAAAATAAAGCTTTTTTTTTATAAATATAATTGATGATGTAACATATATTTATTTGGTAATTATTATATATATATATATATATATATATATATATATATATATATATATATATATATATATATATATATATATATATATATATATTCTTAATTATTATATAATTAAAATAAAAAGTTTATTTTAATTTTAAAATAAAAGGTTTATTTTAATATTAAAATATAAAGTTTTATTTTAATAATTTTATAATTAAAATAAAAAGTTTATTTTAATTTTAAAATTAGAATTTCATGCTAACTAATTAGAGTTGGAATTGATTCCATGATAACTAATTGGAGTTGAAATTGATCTTTTTCCTTAAATAAAGGAGTTTATTTAGATATGAAATAAGATTTCATATTATTCAAAATAAAAGAGTTTATTTGTGAATAGAAAGAAAATCCGTGTTTCCTTAAATAAAGGAGTTTATTTAAATATGAAATAAGATTTCATATTATTCAAAATAAAGGAGTTTATTTGTGAATAGAAAGATAATAATCCGTGTTTCCTTTAATATTTTTTTTACATGGAATTGATTCCATAATTAATTAAAATAAAAGAGTTTATTTTAATTAAAGATTTTTTTTTACATGGAATCGATTCCATAATTAATTAAAATAAAGGAGTTTATTTTGATTAAAGATTTTGATTAAAATAAAATAGTTTATTTTATTCAAAATTGGATAAATTAAAATAAAATAGTTTTATTTTGATTTAAATTTGGATTAAAATAAAGGAGTTTATTTTGATTCAAAATAGATTTTATACTAACTAAATTTGCCCATTAAATGATATCAATATATATATTAAATGTTTATTATTCATGAGATGAATGTTATTTATCGATGCATATGGTGATGTATGATGATAATAAATGGGATTGATTATGGACTATCGACCAATGTGATTGGATTTTATTTTAGTTGATGCATGAATGTATGGGTTTTATTAAATGGGGTCTCACAGACTGCCTTCTCTAATTTTTTCTTAATGTAAATTCTATCTCTCTCCCTATGTACTTCCCTCGATCACGATCAAGGTTTCTATTTATTTTAAATAGTTTTGTAATAGGAATATTTAGAATTAATTTTGAAGAATTAGAGATCAAGGAGCAAGGAGTGCTTTGAAGACCCGCTTTGTAATGGAGCCCGGTTTAAATGTAATAGTTATATTTAAATATTATTTCTTGCACCCTTGGGGTTTTGACCTTTTGGTTCACTTGGTGGCTCTAGTGAACCAAACTAGAATAAAAGTCCATAATCAATCCGTAGAATATAGTATTCTATATGTGCATGCTTATACTATATATATATATATATTATGCAAACATGCTTCGCATGTTCATTAATACGACGCGTATTTTATATATATATGTGTACGCTAAAACAAGATGAGACAAATTAATAACAAACCCCTCAATTTTTATATTAAGTCCTAAGCGCTCAAAGATATTTGGAATATCGAACGTCGCTTTCTAGCATGATAAAATTAATAGAGTATTAAATATTTAATATGAGTTTGTTGTGTCACCACAAGGCAAGTATTAAGTATTTAAGATGTTAATTTATCACATTTGATGCTTATAAAGAAAATTGAACAATATTGTTTTGTTGTGTCACCACAAGGATGATATTTTTCTTTTTTGAATATATGGAGTGCTAGGTTCTGACTTAACTTGGATAATTTTGATTCTGGATGTGCCACCACTGATCAAAATAATCTAAGAGGCAAAATACAAGGAGTCAGATAGTTGATGTAATTGACAAAAGTTGTCTACCTATTTATTTATATATAGTTTGTTGTGTCACCACAAGGCTATATACATTTGAAATGGGATCCTTATTCTCACTAGCAAATCTTTAATTAGATTTTGCCAAACTATATAAGTGAGGGGTAATATAGTTTGAAGAAAATAGTGGGAGATACCAATTTAAAACAAGACCTAATTTATTTTGGTAATTAATAATAAGAATGTATGTTAAAATGTTGTTAATTACAAATTCATTTACGTAATTTTACAATGTCTAAAATTACTATCATCACAAGCATATTAGATGCTAAATTAATCGCATCAATTAAACGGATTGGTTAAGGAATTTGAGAATAGTTCTCATAGTCAAAAGCTATCTTATGTCCTTAATACGCCTATCCCCCTCGCAATGGTTGCGCATAATGCCTCCGAGGAAGAGATTGCTACTTTTAGAAAGTGGCAAGATGATGCACACTGCTGGCTCAATGCATCATGCTCAGATCCATGAGTAACGAGCTTCAATACAAAGATGAAACTATGGATGCTCCTACTATATTCCCGCACATCAAGTAGTTGATGGTGAGGAAAGTAGGACCGATAGATATCGATATCTAAGGAGCTCTTCCGATCTAGAATGACCAATGACACTATAAAGATGCATAAAAAGTCCTAAACATTATCAATTTGATTGATCAATTAGATAACTGGTTTTGTCATGGATGGAGAGTTGAGCCAAGATTTGATCTTGCACTCACTCCCTGACTTCTTTCACAATTGTTGTGAATTTTCATATGAACAAGCTAAATATCACCTTCACCGATTTGCTTAACATGTTGAAAAATGTTGAGAGTCACTTTCCAACCAAGAAAGACCAAGTCTTACTGGTAGGGGCCAAAGGATCTTCTGAAAAGAAGAACGATTCAAAGAAGGTAAATAGAAAGGCATAAACAAAGGATAATAAGAATAAAACTGATACAGATAGCAAAGGAGTTTGCTTCCACCGCTATAAGCCCGACACCGGAAAGAAATCATGAGAAGAATCTTGCAGAGGCTAACCAAAGAAGCTTAGTGAAGTTTCTAAGATAAATACAAATTTGTTCATGATTTAAAATAAAATTTTCTTTAAGTCAAGGTTCTACTTGGGTATTGGATACCGACTTTGGTTATCATAAATATAGATTTATGAAGGACCAAGCAGTAGTAAAAAGCTAAACAAATATAAGTAATCCTATGTGTGGAAAATGAAGCAAAGGTTGCACAGATTAGCCATAGAAACTTATAGTTTAGCAATGCCTACGGCAAATCTATTAAGTCAATAAGTTGTTATTGTATTCCAGCTCTTGTTGAAAATATTATTTCCATTTTATCATTGGACAATGAAATTTTTGGTATTATAATTAAGAACAATTGTTGTTCTATTTATAATAATAATGTTTTGTATAGAACCGAATATTACTTAATAAATTTTGTATACTGACTTACATAAAAATTATTTTGCAAATTGAACAAACTAGTATAAGAAAAGGAGATGATCATTCAAAGAGTCAATGTGTGTATTTGTTGAATACAAGTGTGAATTATTCGAAAGGTTCAAAGAATTCAAAAGTGAAACAAATTGGCAAAGTATTAAGATTCTTTGATTAGATCAAGGAATAAATACTTGTGCAATAAGTTTCTAAATCATCTCAAATAGTTTTCTCATAATGGACACATCCCGATATGTAATAATTGATTGATGTATCCGAATGAAAAATCGTACTTGTTGGACATGGTGCGGTCCATAATGATTTTACCGACATTCCAAAGATCCTTCCGGGATAATGTCCTAGAAATGGTCGACATTCACGAAAAATGGTAACCTCAAAATCCGCCCCAAGACTCCATAAAAGTTATGGATGTGGAGGATTCCTAATCTTAAGTATGTTAAGATAAGGGGTTCCAACTTATGTGAAAAGGTTTCAAAAGGATAAGCTTGGGACAAGATTTGACAAGTGTCGATTTGTGGGACATCCTAAAGTAAGTTTAGGGTATATGTTCTATAATCCTACTTAGCAAAAGGTGTTTGTTACGAACACGCTTCCTTCTAAGATAAAGGTGTTTATCATCAAGGGGCTAGTGGGAGGATAATAGATCTTGAAGAGTTCAAGAACCACAAAACACTATAAGTCAAATAAGAGGAACCTATAGATAGACCTCCATTGCACCACAACCGAATCGTAAATCGAATAATACCAAAGATACCTAGGAGGTATGGATTCATCATAGATGATGATGATGAGGTACTCATCATAAAGATGATGATCCAGTTATATTCGATGAGGTAAGAGTTCTAGTGTGTACAAAAGGGACAAGGGGCAGCGCCGTGACATTCCTAATATTATATGTTGATATACTACTTGATAAGGAATTACATACCAATGCTACAATCAAGAAAGATAAAGTTGTTCAAACATTCCTCCATGAATGGTTTGGGAAGAGTATCTTAATTGGGGATAATATCTATATAGATAGATTTTAAGAGGATGCTCGACTTAACCCAAGGAACGATATTCATTTGATGCTAAAGTCGCTTAGCATGGCAAACCAAAGAGATGTCTCATGTTGATGAGCTATGGAGTGTATCTCTTAATAGTCCCCACAGACTCTCGAAAAGAGAGGTCACATGAGTGACAATCATGTATGCAATGAAATGTACGAGACCCGATGTCGATCACCATATTCGGAGAAGATCACCATGAGACAAAGAAAAACATCTTAAAGTTCTTAACCCAAGACTAAAGATGTGAGCATATTCATGGTGGGTCTAAATTAAAACTAGAGGGCTTAATGCACTCAAGTTTTTCGCATGCACTAAGATGACGTAAAATCCACTTTAAGGTAAAGCGTTATCTTGAACAAAGGTGCAAAGAATTGAAAGGTTCCAAACAAAGAAAGAGTTGTTGGGTTTAGTGATAAAGACAAAGTATATAGCTATAAATGAAGTCGCAAGTTGATTGTTTGGATTAAAAGTTCATTACGTAACTAGAATAGTTCCTAAGTCTCATCTTGGATCTAAACATGTGTCAGGCACTTTCATTTGATTATTAAAATCATCGAAAGATGGGAAATCACTATAGAGATAGTGGACTCTCATGAACAACATTACATATCCATTAACTAAAGCTTATCCAACAAAAGGATAATCGCTACTTAGAGAAGAAGAGTATAAGATACCAAATGACGATCGGCTTTTAGTGCAAGTGGGAGATTGAAAGTAGTATGCACACAAGCCAATCATGTTTGATGATAAAGCATATACTTTGTAACAATCTTATTCATTTATTAATAAAAAGTATTAATTTATTAAAGGCTTTTAATTATCTACATGATGTCGTTTTATAATATGTGATAAACCCATAGTTTTAAGCAATGCTTTTAGAATAATGATGATGATCATTCTAATGAGATCTAAATTCTTAGAAAGCTTAAAACTAAAATAGTTCCCAATCATTGATTACTAAATCGGGGATTTGTGAATCCGATAGATCGGTACATACGCTGTCTTGCTTGCTCATTGATGAGGATGATTGATCTCATGATCATTTGTGTGGAGACACTAAAGCAAGTATGTAGGTGCTTATTAGAGAATAAGTTCACCGAAACGCTGCTCGCTAAGGAATACCTAATGGAGTTTTATTTGCCCGTCAATAGGAATTCCTCAGAGTGATAGTAGTACAAGTGATCCTTGACTTGAGATCATCATAGTATCTTGTGTATGATGAGTTATACTTTGACTTATTCCTTAAGACCCTTAGGGTATATCAAAGGGTATGCTTGGGTATAATAAGTTGTATACGGAGATAATGTATGATCAATAAAGAATCTACCACTTCTAATAAAAGAAGAGAAATGTCCTATGTGATTCGATAAATGACAACCCAAAGAGTCCTCGGGTTAAGGCGTAATGAAATTAGAAAGGAGTTTCTAATTTGCATTATTTGAGTTGTGCATTTAAGAGTCGAAATACATATAATTAAATAAAATAAGACTTGACAAAGAATTCCATGTCTTATATTTAATCGGGACATCAGATGGTGGAAGGATTGAATTGTACGGTAACTATTTACTCAAAGGTTCTTTTATGATTAATGTTGAAATCTATATTATCCGGAAAGTCGCTGATCGCTAGGGAGGCTTATCCCTATCAGAGAATAAATATTATTTATTTAAATAAATAAATTGTTTAATTTATTTATTTAAATAAGATTAGAATTGTTCTAATTGATTTATTCACAACCTGCTTAATATGGAGAACCTAAAGGGTCACACCATAAAAGGAAGAATAATTATTTAAGAAGTTAATGGCATAATCGTAATAATATAAAGTTATATATTTAATTTAATCTATGGTGATAGAATAAATTAAATAGCTTAATATTTATTATTTAATATTTTAGAAATATTAAATATAAATTAATAAGAGGAGTCTTATTAATATTATTACAATTATTATTATTTTAATTTCTAAAAGAGTTTAGGAATTAATTTAATATAAGTATTTCATTTATTCCTAATAGGATTAGGAAGGAAAATTAGTTAAAGGAGTTTAATTAATTATCCCTAATAAGATTAGGGAGCTTAATTAATTAAAAGAATTTAATTAATTAAATTAAACTCAATTCCTTAATTGTTAAGGTGGGTTGCCCACATCTATTAATAAGAGGAGTCTTATTATGGGTGTATGGGTTGTTTGACTTTAACAAACAACGTAATAATTCCAATTTGTTGAGAGTACCCTTTTCTATAGAGATAGAAAAAACTAGGTTTTAGCCAAACACCCATCTTCTTGAATTTTCTTCTTCCTCGGTGGATCACCTCTGAGGCCAAACATTTGGGTGGCTAACGCCGATCAAAGGAAGGAACCAAACCCGGTGGATTCAAGATTGAACGCGAAAAGGATTTGGAGGTGAACTTGTACCGAGGAAGCTCGATCTTCAAGGGTATGATTTATTCTTTATCTTTTCGCTTAATTAATAATTGTGCATAAAGGGTGATCCGGTATATGGTTTGTAAAATTTTAAACTCGATTTTATCACGCTCGCACTTTTTTTATGCAATTTGATTGCATTATGAATATTACAAACCTAACATCATCATACATAAGATACTATGATGATCTAAATCCAAGGATTACTTGTACTACTATCACTACAGAATTCCTATTGACAGCAAATAAAACTCCATTAGGTATTCCTTAGCGAGCCACGCTCAAAGAACTTATTCTCTAATAAGCACCTACATACTTGCTTTAGTGTCTCCACACAAATGATTATGAGATCAATCATCCTCATCCAATGAGCAAGAACGATGTACCAATCTATCCGGATTCACTAATCCCCAATTTAGTAATCCAATGATTGGGAACTATTTTAGTTTTAAGCTTTCTAAGAATTTAGATCTCATTAGAATGATCATCATCATTATTCTAAACGCATTGCTTAAAACTATGGGTTTATCACATATTATAAAACAGCATCATGTAGATAATTAAAAGCCTTTTATAAATTAATACTTTTTATTAATAAATGAATAAGATTGTTACAAAGTATATGCTTTATCATCAAACATGATTGGCTTGTGTGCATACTACTTTCACAAAGAACAAGTAACGGAAAGGGACATCTAAAAATCCCGACGTCGACAGGTGGCGACTCTGCTGGGGACTCCAGTAAGAGGACTTAAGCCGCTATTACAATCTTTTCGAAACTGTTATCTGCTTGTGTGTGGATGTTGCATTTACATTTGATGAATGTGTACGAATGAATTTCCTTATTACGCTTAGTGCTTCGCACCATAACTGTTTGTGATATTAGTGCTTTGCACCATATCTGCTTGTGATATTAGTGCTTCGCACATGTCATCATTTTCATACGGTGAGACGCGATGTATGTGAATGTATGTTGTGTGGTCCCTCCACCAGGAGGCTATCCCATCGTTGTTTGATTACTAGACTCGTGAGAAGACTAATTCTCCGAGGCTCAGGAAAGGCACCACCCAAATTCGCTCTAGTTGAAATACCGGATTAACTTCCCGTCAAGTAGATTGCAATGATTTGGGAACCTTCATGCCAAAAAGCCGCAAGAGTAACCTAAGATAGGTCAGCCTCTGATAAACCCAAAACGGAGGAAAGTCTCTTCATGCTCTCATTTTAAATTACTTGTAAACACAATTACTTGTAATTTCATTCCATATCTATTTCCATGTAATGAGAAATATTAAGAAATGTATACACATACATATTAACATGCTACAAACAGCTGACATCCGTTTTGCAGGATAAAATTCCTAAAATGGACACATCACATAGCATGTTATTATACACATTTCCTAAAGACTAAACTATGCAAGTCTTTCGCAGGGAACCAATCGGACCTACTACCCGGTCAAAGTCCAAAAGGGCACAGCCTCACAAATCAATCATGTCATCATCCGATGAAACTTAATCCAGTTTCTCGAAAAGAATTCGACGGATTAAGCAAACAAATTACAGATTTGGATGTTCTACTCAAAGAATTACAGTAGTCTACACAGGGTCAGAAAATACCCGCACATGCTGAATCCTCCACACAAGGAGGAACCCAGGTCATTACAATACCTGAACTACAGTTGGATACGACAAACAAAACTCATGATGCTACCCATCCCACTGGAGACCCAGACACTGGTGACATAAAAAAGAAAGTCCTCCAAATGGAAGAGACCCTTCGTGCTATTAAAGGAATTGGAACACACGGGAGTGTTTCATATGCTGATCTGTGTAATTTCCCTGGTGTTCATTATCCAGAAAAATTTAAAACCCCTGACTTTGAAAAATATGACGGGTTAGGAGATCCTTACACACATTTAAAGGTGTTTATTGAGGAACTTGGATCTTATGCAGAGGACGAAAAACTTAGAATGCAATTGTTCCAAAAGAGTCTTACTGGAGAAGCCCGATCGTGGTACACAAGATTAGACAATTCAAAGATCCATAGCTGGGAAGAGCTAGCACATGCTTTCCTCACTCAATATAGCTTTCAAACTCAAATGGCTCCTAATCGGTATCAAATTACCAAGATCAAGAAACAGTCTAACGAGTCTTTCAGAGAGTATGCTCAAAGGTGGAGACGACTGGCTACCCAAGTTAGTCCTTCCATGACAGAATCAGAGATGGGCATAACTTTCATAGACATACACGAAGCTCCGTTCTATAAAAGAGTTTTAGCCAGCATCGGCAAACCATTTTTTAAAATGGTCAAACATGGGGAGGTGGCTGAGATGGGATTGAAGTCCGGAAAGATTCAAGACCTAGCTGCACTCAAAGTCATTATTCGATCACATCCAAATTCGAAATTATGGGAACAACCCCCGGAGGGTCCATAAAAAGAAAGAGGAAGATGTTTCCCTAATACTACAGGGGCAAAAAGTCAATCAGAACATGCCTATTCAAAGGAGAAACTACACTCCCTTTCAAGCACAGTCTGTAAACCCTCCAATTCCAAAAGGTGGAGAAGTCAAATGCTCTCGAGTATTTACACCCTTAGGGGATACCCTCGAGAACATTCTTACTCTTCTGACAACACAAAAGAAAATTACACATCTTCTTCCACCAACAAATTTAATGGATGGGGGGTTTCAATGTTTGCTTGAAATGTGCTTATCATGCCGGGGCACCTGGACATGATACTCAGAATTGTTGGGCCTTGAAATACAAGATCCAGGACCTGATAGACAACGGAGAGATCGTGGTCACCAAACCAGATCAGCCTCACATTCAAGACAACCCTCTTCCTCAACACAAAGAAGAAGAGGTTAACATGATAAATTGGGGTAATGGATAGAATTCCAATTTCAGCTGTGAATCCTCCCAGACCCTCAAAGACGGTGATGACAAATGGCATTATGCCAAGTTCTAGTTCACAATGGAATGAAAGATAAAAGCTTTAGGCAAGCAAATTGAGCAATTAGCGGAACTGGTGACTTATCAGCATCAAGTGACACGTTAGTTAATCAGCCAGGAGCATGCCAGTCTCCTACCTCTTGTCATGAATATGCCCTCGTCACTTTCAGAAAATGAAATGTTCGAAGACAAAGTGACAAAGAGAGCAAATGCCAAGGCCCGTCGGGATTTTGCCAACAAAAGGGAATTCACCTATTTGGGCCAAACTATGGAGGAAATCCTTCATATCTTAATCAATGAAGGAAGGATCAGTTCCCTTCTACCTCCAATCAACCCCCGTTCAGGACGGTACAATTTCGATGGAGTATGTCAATATCACTCCCAGTCTCGCGGTCACAGCACGGAAGAATGTTGGGCACTCCCCCACCTTATCCAAAATCTAATTGACAGTGGAGTCCTCGCGCTAGCGATTTACGATCTTGTGTTACGTGCAAGTGAGAATTGTGTCCGACTAAGTGGAAGAGTGTGGTAGCAGTCATATCCGCTGAAGCTGATGGGGTTAACAAATCATTCACAATGCCAATAATTCAACTCAAGGGAAGCAACAATCCTTTGAAAGTGGCCGCTCTCAAGCCAATCAACTTGTCGTGCAGAGCACAATATCCTATTGTTAGCTTGCGCAAAGTTCCGTGGAATTATGGAGAAGGTGAAGGATCCACCTCACATACGACTGCTACAGTGTCGAAGGAAAATCCACTGTATCTTCCCCAACGGATGATGAAGCCTACCAGCAAATCAAAGGGGAAAATACCCATGGAAAAAATTGAAAAGTTCCTCCGCACTATGGGTCATAACGAAGCCACGGTGGTTTTAAGCTTAAAGAAAGCTCCACAACAAATATCAATTTTGGACTTGGTCCTAACTTCCGAGAATCACCGGAGGATCTTGGTGAAGGGTTTAGAAGAAGCCTATTTGCCAACATCAATTGATACGAAAAAATTTCAACATATGGTTGATCACATTTTCAACAACAATGTGATATCCTTCACTGATGATGACATACCGCCCGAAGGGACCGGTCATTGCAAACTATTGCACATTGCAGTCTTGTCCTCCGGATACATGCTAGTTGGAGTATTGATAGATGGAGGTTCCTCTCTAAATATTTGTCCATATGCTACCTTGGTGAAGATGAATATTAATCTCAACAGAATTCGGAGTAGCCATACTATCATTAAATCTTTTGATGGAGCCCGCCGTAATTCGGTCGGAGTAATTGAGCTGCCAATCGAAATTGGTCCTCACACATTCTGCGTATCCTTCCACGTGCTCAAGATAGATTCAGGATACAATCTGCTCTTGGAATGACCATGGATTCACATGGCAGGGGCAGTCCCCTCCACTCTTCACCAACAGTTGAAATACATTATCAACAATAGCCTGGTCACGGTCAACGCTAAACCGGAGATTCCTCAGCACAGAGACATGTCATTCATCAATGCCAATACAGACGTTGAGCCAATCAGTTTTCATGCTTTAGAAATAAGCAATACCTAATACTATGCTATTGGAACGCCATTGCCCGAACCCAAGATTTCTGCCGAGGTAATGTTGGCTACTCAAGAAATGATGTTATTGGGTCATAAACTGGGACAAGGGCTGGGTAAAGATTGTCAGGGTATCAAATATCCAATTCGATTAAGCAAGCAAACTGGAACAGTTGGACTAGGCTATTCTGCCAGTTCTAGTCATAGGGATCCTCATAAACATCATCAGGTTCCTTCAGCTTCAACTAGGCGGCATTTATCTTTGCCTTCAAGCTCTGAGTCCGCCCAACCTCCAGTAAAGGTGCCAGCCAATGTAATGGCTATGTTATTTCCCAAGCCGGTACCGATGAAGGAGAAAGGAGTCTTTGTTCCAAATCCCGCAGTGGAAGAAGAGGAACGAAGAATTAAGCGAGATGTCATCCGAATGATGTCAGGCATACGCATCATCGTTCATGATGAACATACCAACAGATAAACTCCAGACGATGATTGCCCAGACGTAATGGCCATCATTCGAGACAGGGAGGATGATAACAAACCCTCCATCGCTGTGGTCCACCCAGACTTCACCCTTAACAATTGGAGCAGTATTCCTTACATTGGTCGACAAGGGTAAAATGGGCGTAACTCTTTACTTCAGAGATATATTAACCGCTTACTATTCTCAGCATACAAGATTAGCAGTTTATTTTGCCAGTATATTCTAACACTGTGTATGATCAACACATTTCATATATACTAAGTGAAAGTATATTTTGTTTCAGGACTCTGAATTTAGATATGCCTGTACTTGCTGATATGGTATCTCTTCTCCACAAGGATTGTACCTTTGATGTAGAAATGAATTCAGCCTTGATGGATATATAGGATGACATTGAGGTGCCTCCAGAAATTCAAGAATGTGTTAAAGACAAACCCAAACCCAACCTTGAGCAAACCACTTCTTTCAATCTCTGAACCTTAGAAAGCCCTAAGTTAATCTAGATTGGTTCAGACCTTACCCCAAACCAACGGAATGACATGGTTACACTATTAACCCAATTCTAGGATGTGTTTTCATGGTCTCATGATGACATGGTGGGTTTGTCCACTGACATTATCCTTCATCGCCTTCCCATTAAAGAGGGATTTAAGCCAGTCAAGCAAAAGCTCAGGCGATTGAAACTTGAGTGGAGTTTAAAGGTGAAAGAAGAAATTGTGAAACAATTTCAAGCTGGCATCATCATGGTAGATATCCAACATCGTGCCCGTACCTCAACCTGGAGGGAAGGTGCAATTTTGCATGGATTACCAGGACTTGAACAAAGTTTGCTTAAAAGATAGCTTTCCCGTGCCATTTATCCACATTCTCATTGAAAATACTACGCAATACGACATGTACTCCTTTGTTGATTGCTTTGCGGGGTACCATCATATCATGGTTGCTGAGGAAGATCGTGAGAAAACTGCTTTCATCACGCCTTTGGGAACTTTTTGCTATAGACGGTTGTCATTCGGCCTCATCAATGTCGGAGCCACCTATCAACGAGCTATGATGGCTCTTTTCCACGACTTAATGCATAAAGAGATCGAGATCTAGGTGGATGACATCATTTTCAAGTCCCGAAAGGAGGATGAGCATATAGACCATCTCAAGAAGTTGTTCAATAGGTTGCATAAGTACAACTTGAAGTAGAATCCAGCTAAATGCGCCTTTGGTGTTAAATCAGGGAAGTTGCTAGGATTTCTAGTCATCCACAAGGGGATTGAGCTGGATCCTGCCAAAATCCAAGCCATCACAGAAATGCCCATTCCTCAGACAGAGAAGGAAATACGGGGATTTTTGGGAAGAATCAACTTCATTAGCAGGTTTATCTCTCAACTCACAGCAACCTGTGAGCCAATCTTCAAGCTATTAAGGAAGAACTCAGCCATGAAATGGAATAATGAGTGTCAAAATGCCTTCCTCACCATCAAGAAACAGCTAGTCAAAGCTCCCATTTTGGTACCACCCAGGGATGATGTTCCCCTGTTTATGTACCTGTCCATAAGTGACAATGCCATGGGTCGCATCTCGACAGAAAGGACAATAGAGGCCATGAACGAGCTATCTATTACCTCAGCAAAAGGTTCAGCAGCAGTGAACACAAGTACACTCTGATCAAAAAGACGTGTTGTGTTTTAGTATTGGCTTCCATGAGGTTATAGCATTACCTCCATGGTCACACAACCCATCTCATATCCCACGTGGATCCTCTCAAGTATGTGTTCAACAAACCCATGTTAAATTGTCGACTGTCCAGATGGCAGTTAATCCTACAACAATTTGACATCGTATATGTGACTCAAAAGTCCATCAAAGGTCAAGGAATCGCCGCACCTTCAGGGGATTTCAAACCCTTGGAAACATATTTCCCCAATGAAGGAATAATGACAGTGCAATAATATCATCAGTCCGATACGCGTCAATCATGGAAGATGTATTTTGATGGAGCTGTTAATATGGAAGGTTCTGGAGCTGGAGCAATTCTAGTATCTGGTACGGGGGAGTAATATCCCGTTACCGTCAAATTATAGTTTGTCAGCACCAACAATACGACTGAGTATGAAGGTTGTCTCATGGGGCTAAAACTTGCCCGTTCAATGGGCATCATGCGGTTAACTGTCTTTGGAGATTCAGAGTTGGTAATCAGACAATCCATCAGAATCTATCAAACCAAGGAACTACATTTCTTTACCACACCATCTAAGTTTTGAAGATGGCTTTGGAGTTCGAAGAAATCTCCTTTTCACACATTCCTCGTAATAGGAATGACTTTGCGGACGCATTAGCAACTTTGGCCTCCATGATTCGCATATCAGATAGGGAATACTTGCCAAGCGTCACAATTTCCCTGTAAAAGGCCCCAGCCTATGGGAATTACGTTGGAGAAGTATCAGATGAGCTACCTCCCATCCAACATCCTTGGTATCAGCATATCAAGGAATATCTATGAGTCAGATCTACACCACCGAGGCGAGCCCGACTGAGAAAAGGCGGATCCATCGACTTGCTACGAAATTCTACCTAAGTGGAGATGCGCTCTACAAAAGAGATGCAGGAATAGGTCTCCTCAGATGTTTAGACAAAGATCAAGCCCAAAGGCTTATGGATGAAATCTGTGGCGGAGTTTGTGGCCCCCACATGAGTGACCCCTTCTGTAAGACCCCAGCTTTTATAAATAAAGATGAATTTTCTATAAATATTATTTTTGAATATTATGGAATAATTTGATATAATGTTATAGTTGTGGGTAATATTTATAAATTTTGCAAAGTATGCAAGTGGTTATATTATATTCGATTGGTCGGGGAATATTCGGTTTAGCAGGGAATATTCGTCCAACTACTCAATCATTGGTGGACCCTACAATGTAATTATTATTTGACCGAGAAAACGACAAAAATATTTTATTGAAATAACGGCGGAAGTTTTACTGGTGATCTTGTTGAACTACTCGGTAGTAAAAGTACGATGTACGTGTGGTTGCATAGTAGCACACCAGTATTGATTATTGATGCTTATGTGAGAAATCACTCGGTTTGATTCCATTATTGTCGATTAATAATATGAATTATTATAATGATAATGACGCTTTTGTTTTATTCAGATTATTAACGTAATAAAATGTAAACATCTTTTATATAAAATGTATCAATACTATATTAAAGTTATTCTATAAATAAAATATATTATATTTTATTATGCATAGTGTTTTTGCATAGTGTTGCATAGTGTTTGTATAGTAAAATGTTTTTATATAAATAGAATATATTATATTTTATTTAAAAGATTTTGCTTTAAATATGGACCGTCGA
This sequence comes from Panax quinquefolius, assembly GCA_020205615.1. Lineage (NCBI taxonomy): Eukaryota > Viridiplantae > Streptophyta > Magnoliopsida > Apiales > Araliaceae > Panax > Panax quinquefolius. Next base: position 129,324,049 of record CM035167.1, read on the forward strand.
TTAAAAAGTAAATCAATCTGGACCGCTCATGGATTAATTACTATGCATTCTATTTTCCTATAAATAGAAGCTCATTCCTTCATTATTTTCTTACGAATTCAATTTGAAACTCTGTAGAGAGAGAACTATAGAGAGAAAGAAGAAAAGTATTCTCTACTTCACTTTGCCAATATTCATTCTTCTAAAGTAGGGAATATTATTTGTTGTAGCCGTAAGGGGTGTTATTCTTTTGTATTCATGAAGAGAACTTCTTTTGTTATTGCATTCTTATTTATTCTCATTGGAATAACTCAGATATCGCGTAATCCCCTATACTTGGTGATCTTCTTCTTTATTCCATTCTTCTATTATTATTCTTTGGAACATCCTGCTCACAGTGTTTTACACCCACCGGGTTCCGCCTTTATTATTATTCTTGGAACACCACGTGCATGTGTTTTACACCGACTGGTTCCATCTTTATTATTCTGTTGGAACATCCTATCTCATGTGTTTTACACCCGGACCGGTTCCGCTCTTTATCATTCTGTTGGAATATCCTATCATGTGTTTTACACCGGATCCGGTTCCATCTTTATTATTACATTGGAACATCCTCGCTTGCGTGAATTTCACCGACCGGTTCCGTTATTATTATTCTGTTGGAATAACCTGCCTACATGCAATACCGCATGCATGGTGATTTCTTTTGTTATTCCATTCTTTATTATACTCGGTTGGTTAAAACTTTGACTTCTATACTCCATGAAATTAGTAGAATATCCTTGATATTTGCGTTTCATCCAAGATCTTTTCATGGAAATATTCTTTTGATCATTCTTGAATTTTACTCTACAAAGCAAGATCATGTTGATAGTTTGGATGTTATTAGTTCTGAATAACTTAATTCTTGAACTTGTTTTATTGAATTCTTATATCATTGTCATCATCCTCATGTTTATATTTTTTTAAAGTCATCTCATGGTATTCTAGTAGAGCATGGATGGACTTGGTATGATTATGACCGTGGATTATTCGGTAAATCATGGTCGTAATGTTACAAATGATGTGGTAAAATTCCTCGCCGGCCATAGTGCATTGATGGATGATTCTTGGCATGATCATGACCATTAATGAATACACAACTATTCTTGGCCCGTAGTGCAGAATAATTGTGGTCGTGATACTAAAGAATATCCTCGGTAGTAGTGTGGGGGATGATTCGATGATGTGGATTATTTATTAAAGTTTGAGTCTCAAATATATAAAGATGATGAAAAACCTTTTAAATCATAAAAGATAGTAGATTTTATTTTCTACTTGACTCTTTTAATGGATTGCTTGTTCCGCTGCAGTTAAACTTGATGTTTATTATATTTTATCAGTTTAACAATGTTGAAGGCTATTGATAATTTATTTTGCATTATCTTAGTCATAATATTTCTTCTCGGGCTAGTTGAGCTCACCCTTTCTTTCCTTTATTCTCTTGTGAAATGAGAACATAGCCGGGACGAGTCGGGAACGGAGTAATGGTCCGAGAGGATAGCATTAGTAGTCCTCACTATTCTCGTGAAATAGTGTGATAATAATTGTAATGAGGACTCCTTTTGAGTTTGTATAATATCTAGTAGACAATATTTGTATTCAAACTCACGGTTTATGTCGTATTGTATACTGACGCTTATATTAATAAGTTGTATTTAAATTACATGCCATGTATCGACTACCCAAGATGGGTGATGTATACCTATTTTTGGGGCGTCCACAGTTGGTATCGAGCTTAGGGATATGATCCTCAGCTAAGATGTGAGAATAGTACTAGGAGGGAGAGATGGGGAATACCTTCGTTAGTATGACCTACCTAAGTTTATGTGCTATTTTTTATTGGTCGGTTGTAATATAAAATAATTGTTACATGTCAATTAATCTTTTGTTTTGTGGCGATGTCTGAAAATGACATCCGAGAATGTTGAGAATAGCAATGGAGCACAAAGCGATCGTTGATTCACCACATATCAATAATCAAGATAATGTGCATCGTAAGGCGACGATCCTCATGCAAACAATAACACTGACCAAATGATGAATGATCAAATGTTCAGAGGCTTTATGCAATTTATGCAACAAAGAAAGCGAGAGCGACTCTGTCCAAAACGTAGGTGGAAACACGAAGAAAACTCTCGGCGGTCACCGCTAAACAATTCAAGGAGCCGTGACCACCGGAGTTTAAGGAGAAGCCAAAACCACTTCGGCGGAAGCATGGATAAAGCAGATTACCAAGATATTTGATGTCTTGGGATGCTCCAAGGAGCAAAAGGTTCCCTTCTTGCCTTTATGTTGCGTGGAGAGGCGATTCTTGGTGGGAATCGATAAAACGTACTCAACTCATTGTCTCAAGATATCTTGGGAGAAGTTCCAGAGTCGTTTCAATGACAAATACTTTCCGAAAGTATTCGCCATACATGAAGGAGGTGGAGTTTATCAAGTTGGAACAAAACAATATGACCGTGTCGCAATACGAGGCAAAATTTGCGGAGTTATCACGGTTTGCGTCCCACTTGGTGGACAATGAAGAGAGAATGGCACGAATGTTTTTAAGAGGTTTGAAGTCGGAGATACGTCCAACATCATATTTCATAAACCGTGTTTGTATTCAGATGTTGTAAATAGGGCTCGATTAGTGGAGCGCGATAACGAGTCAACGCAACTAAAAGAGAGAGCAAATAAAAGCAAAATTATAATACCAAATGAGAGTAGTCATCGAGCGGTGACAACAAGCGTGGAGGGAATCAACAAAAGCGACATCACGGTAACCACTTCACCGGTAATCGGGGGCCAAAACAATAAGAATGGACATTTTAAAAATGGAGATTCAACAATGATGGAAAGACGCCAAAGACCAAAGACCAGAGTTGTTAAGAAAGGAGAAAGACCACCTATCATATGCTTCAAATGCGAGAAGAGGGACACATCATCTCAACTGTACTGTGCCATCTTAAAAGCATGTTATAATTGTGGAAGAGAAGGTCACTTAGCTCGATTTTGTGCCATCAAGACAAATTCAACTAGGATGGAGGCACCAAAGGTAGTCCCGAAAAAAGTCAAAACCGTAGTCTGGGAGGAGCGTTTGTTGTGACCTCCCGAGAGCAAGGAACCCGAATGAGGTCATCACGGTAAGCTTATCATAAACTCTAATGAAGTCTATACTTTATTTGATACCGGTTCTACCCATTCTTTTATTTCTCCTACTTGCGCTCATCGATTAAATTTGACTCCGGAGAAATTAGACTTTGACTTATCTGTGGAAACTCTGTTGGGAGAAACCTTCATTACATCCACTGTTTATAAGTCTTGTTTGGTTCAAATCGGTACCCTCACATTACCTATCGATCTTATTTCATTAAAAATACTTGCATTTGACGTGATTCTAGGGATTGATTGGTTAACTACTTATCATGCAAAAATTGATTGTTTTCGTAAGGTTGTTAGCTTTCATATTCCTAATCAACCTATTATGCGAATTCAAACGACCAAACCATTAAAATCAATCACTACCATCTCAAGCCATAAAGCTATTCGTTTATTGAAAAATGGATGTCGAGCTTTCTTAGCTCATGTCACGATTTAAACAAAAATACGCCGGTTTTGAACGATATTTCTATTGTTAATAAATTTCCGACGTATTCCCAAAGAACTTCCTGCCTACCCCGGGCGTGAAATTGAATTTTGTATCCGAAAGTAGTATGCACACAAGCCAATCATGTTTGATGATAAAGCATATACTTTGTAACAATCTTATTCATTTATTAATAAAAGTATTAATTTATTAAGGGCTTTTAATTATCTACATGATCTTTGTTTTATAATATGTGATAAACCCATAGTTTTAAGCAATGCTTTTAGAATAATGATGATGATCATTCTAATGAGATCTAAATTCTTAGAAAGCTTAAAACTAAAATAGTTCCCAATCATTGGATTACTAAATTGGGGATTAGTGAATCCGGATAGATTGGTACATCGTTGCTTGCTCATTGGATGAGGATGATTAATCTCATGATCATTTGTGTGGAGACACTAAAGCAAGTATGTAGGTGCTTATTAGAGAATAAGTTCACCGAACGCATTGGCTCGCTAAGGAATACCTAATGGAGTTTTATTTGCTGTCGATATAGAATTCTGTAGTGATAGTAATACAAGTAATCCTTGGACTTGAGATCATCATAGTATCTTGTATACGATGAGTTATACTTTGACTTATTCCTTAAGACCCTTAGGGTATATCAAAGGGTATGCTTGGGTATAATAAGTTGTATATGGAGATAATGTATGATCAATAAAGAATCTACCACTTACTAATAAAGAAGAGAAATGTCCTATGTGATTCGATAAATGACAACCCAAAGTAGTCCTTGGCGGCGTAATGAAATTAGAAAGGAGTTTCTAATTTGCATTATTTGAGTTGTGCATTTAAGGATCGAAATACATATAATTAAATAAAATAAGACTTGTGATAATTCCATATCTTATATTTAATTGGGACATTGTATGGTGGAAGGATTGAATTGTACAGTAACTATTTACTCAAAGGTTCTTTAATGATTAATGTTGAAATCTATATTATCCGGAAAGTCGTTGATCGCTAGGGGAGGCTTATTCCTATTGTAGAATAAATATTATTTATTTAAATAAATTAATTGTTTAATTTATTTATTTAAATAAGATTAGAATTGTTCTAATTGATTTATTCACAACCTAGCTTAATATGGAGAACCTAAAGGGTCACACCATAAAAGGAAGAATAATTATTTAAGAAGTTAATGGCATAATCGTAATAATATATATATTAAGTATATTTAATTTAATCTATGGTGATAGAATAAATTAAATAGCTTAATATTTATTATTTAATATTTTAGAAATATTAAATATAAATTAATAAGAGGAGTCTTATTAATATTATTACAATTATTATTATTTTAATTTCTAAAATAGTTTAGGAATTAATTTAATATAAGTACTCTCATTTATTCCTAATAGGATTAGGAGGGAAAATTAGTTAAAGAAGTTTAATTAATTATCCCTAATAAGATTAGGGAGCTTAATTAATTAAAAGAATTTAATTAATTAAATAAAACCCAATTCCTTAATTGTTAAGGTGGGTTGCCCACATCTATTAATAAGAGGAGTCTTATTATGGGTGAGTGTGTGGTTGACTTTACAACTACGTAATAATTCCAATTTGTTGGAGAGTACCCTTTTATATAGATAGAAAACTAGGTTTTGAGCCATATACACCATCTTCTTGAATTTTCTTCTTCCTTGGTGGATCACCTCTGAGGCCAAACACACGTGGGTGGCTAACGCCGATCAAAGGAAGGAACCAAACCCGGTGGATTCAAGTTGAACGCGAAAAGGATTGGAGGTGAACTTGTACCTGATGAAGCTCGATCTTCAAGGGTATGATTTTATTCTTTGTCTTTTCGTTTAATTAATAATTGTGCATAAAGGGTGATCCGGGTATATGGTTTGTAAAATTTTTAAACTCTGATTTTTACACGCTTCTGCTTATTTTTGCAATTTGATTGCGTTCATGAATATTACAAACCTAACAGTGGTATCAGAGCCAAACCTTTATGCGAATTATTAATTATTTTAATTTGATATGTATATTGATATGTGTTCAGAACAATTTTTTTGGGCATAATTATGTTGTATAAAATTTATTAAAAAAAAAAGAAAAAAGAATTGGAACGGATATATATATATATATATATATTATGGTTATATATATATATATAATATTACTAATATATATATATATACATATATATATTCTTAATTATTATATAATTAAAATAAAAGTTTATTTTAATTTTAAAATAAAAGGTTTATTTTAATATTAAAATATAAAGTTTTATTTTAATTTTAAATAATTTTATAATTAAAATAAAAGATTTATTTTAATCTTAAAATAAAAGGTTTATTTTAATATTAAAATAAAAGATTTATTTTAATTTTAAAATTAGAATTTCATGCTAACTAATTAGAGTTGGAATTGGATTCCATAATAACTAATTGGAGTTGAAATTGGATTTTATTTTTTCTAAAATAAAGGAGTTTATTTGTGAATAGGAAAGTAAATCCATCTTTCCTTAAATAAAGGAGTTTGTTTAGATATGAAATAAGATTTCATATTATTCAAAATAAAAGAGTTTATTTGTGAATAGGAAAGAGAATTCCTAATTTCCTTAAATAAAGGAGTTTATTTAGATATGAAATAAGATTTCATATTATTCAAAATAAAGGAGTTTATTTGTGAATAGGAAAGAAAATCCGTGTTTCCTTAAATAAAGGAGTTTATTTAAATATGAAATAAGATTTCATATTATTCAAAATAAAGGAGTTTATTTGTGAATAGGAAAGAATATCCGTGTTTCCTTTAATAAAAGATTTTTTTTACATGGAATTGGATTCCATAATTAATTAAAATAAAAGAGTTTATTTTAATTAAAGATTTTTATTTTTTTATATATACATGGAATTGGATTCCATAATTAATTAAAATAAATGAGTTTATTTTGATTAAAATTTTGATTAAAATAAAATAGTTTATTTTATTCAAAATAGGATAAATTAAAATAAAATAGTTTTATTTTGATTTAAATTTGGATTAAAATAAAGGAGTTTATTTTGATTCAAAATAGATTTTATACTAACTAAATTTGCCCATTAAATGATATCAATATATATATTAAATGTTTATTATTCATATGATGAATGTTATTTATTGATGCGTATGATGATGTGTATGATAATAAATGGGATTGATTATGACTATCGAATGACGATGTGATTAGATTTTATTTTAGTTGGATGCATGAATGTATGGGTTTTATTAAATGGGGTCTCACAGCGTTACTCGCCTTCTCTAATTTTTTCTTAATGTAAATTCTATCTCCTCCTATGTACTTCCCTCGATCACGATCAAGGTTTCTATTTATTTTAAATAGTTTTGTAATAGGAATAGTTAGAATTAATTTTAAAAATTAGGGATCAAGGAGCAAGGAGCGCTTGAAGACCCGTTTGTAATAGAGCCCGGGTTTAAATGTAATAGTTATATTTAAATATTATTTCTTGCACCCCTAGGGTTTGACCTTTTGGTTCACTTGGTGGCTCTAGTGAACCAAACTAGAATAAAAGTCCATAATCAATCCGGGTAGAATATAGTATTCTATATGTGCATGTTTATACTATATATATTATATATTATGCAAACATGCTTCGCATGTTAATTAATATGACGCGTATTTTATATATATATGTGCATGCGCGCTAAACAAGATGAGACAAATTAATAACAAAACCCTCAATTTTTTTATATTAAGTCCTAAGCGTTCAAAGATATTTGGAATATCGAACGTCCGCCTAGCATGATAAAATTAATAGAGTAATAAATATTTAATATGAGTTTGTTGTGTCACCACAAGGCAAGTATTAAGTATTTAAGATGTTAATTTATCACATTTGATGCTTATAAAGAAAATTGAACAATATTGTTTTGTTGTGTCACCATAAGGATGATATTTTTCTTTTTGTTAATATATGGAGGTGCTAGGTCGACTTAACTTGGATAATTTTGATTCGGATGTGCCACCACTTGATCAAAATAATCTAAGAGGCAAAATACAAGGAGTTGCATAGTTGATGTAATTGACAAAAGTTGTCTACCTATTTATTTATATATAGTTTGTTGTGTCACCACAAGGCTATATACATTTGAAATGGGATCCTTATTCTCACTAGCAAATCTTTAATTAGATTTTGCCGAACTATATAAGTGAGGTAATATAGTTTGAAGAAAATAGTGGGAGATTCCAATTTAAAACAAGACCTAAATTATTTTGGTAATTAATAAAAGAATGTATGTTAAAATGTTGTTAATTACAAATTCATTTACGAAATTTTACAATGTCTAAATTACTATCATCACAAGCATATTAGATGCTAAATTAATCGGGCCAATTAAACGGATTGGTTAAGGAATTTGAGAATAGTTCTCATAGTTGAAAAGCTATCTTATGTCCTTATACGCCTATCCTCGCAATGGTTGCGCATAATGCCTCTGAGGAAGAGATTGCTACTTTTAGAAAGTGGCAAGATGATGATGCACATTGGCTCAATGCATCATGCTCGCATCCTTGAGTAACGAGCTTGACGTCGGCAAGATGAAACTATGGATGCTCCTACTATATTCCCCGCACATCAAGTAGTTGATGGTGAAGAAAGTAGGGGTGATAGATATCGGATATCTAAGGAGCTCTTCCGATCTAGAATGGCCAATGACACTATAAATGCAGACAAAAAAGTTCTTAACATAATAAATTTGATTAATCAATTAGGACAACTGGTTTTGTCATGGATGGAGAGTTGAGCCAAGATTTGATCTTGCACTCACTCCCGAACTCCTTTCATGAATTGTTGTGAATTTTTCATATGAACAAGCTAGATATCACCTCATTGATTTGCTTAACATATTGAAAAATGTTGAGAGTCACTTTCAACCAAGAAAGATCAAGTCTTACTTGGTAGGGGCCAAAGGATCTTCCGAAAAGAAGAACGATTCAAAGAAGGTAAATAGAAAGGCGTAAACAAAGGATAATAAGAACAAAACCGATATGGATAGCAAAGGAGTATGCTTCCTTTGCAATAAGCCCGACACCGGAAAGAAACTCATGGAAGCATCTTGCGAGAGGCTAACCAAAGAAGCTTAGTGAAGTTTCTTTATAATACGCTTTTTGTTCATGATTGAAATAAATTTTTCTTTAAGTCAAGGTTCTACTTGGGTATTGGATACTGACTTTGGTTATCATAAATATAGATTTATGAAGGACCAAGTAAGTAGAAAGCTAAACAAATATAAGTAATCCTATGTGCGGAAAATGAAGCAAAGGTTGCTGCATTAGCTATAGAAACTTATAGTTTAGCACTGCCTACGGGCAAATCTATTAAGTCAATAAGTTGTTATTGTATTCCAATTCTTGTTAGAAACATTATTTCCGTTTTATTGTTGGACAATAAAATTTTTGGTATTATAATTAAGAACAATTGTTGTTCTATTTATAATAATAATGTTTTGCATAAATCTGGAATATTACTTAATAAATTTTGTATACTTGACTTACATGAAAATAATTTTGCATATTGAACAAATTAGTATAAGAAAAGGAGATGATCATTCAAAGAGTTGAATGTGTGTATTTGCTTTGAATACAAGTGTGAATTATTTGAAAGGTTCAAAGAATTCGTAAGTGAAACAAATTGGCAAAAGTATTAAGATTCTTTGATTAGATCAAGGAATAAATACTTGTGAAATAAGTTTCTAGATCATCTTAAATGGTTTTTCATAATGGACGCCTCGATCGCAATAATTGATTGATGTATCCGAAAGGAAAAATCGTACCTTGTTGGACATGGTGCGGTCCATAATGATTTTACCGACATTCCAAGATCCTTCCGGGATAATGTCTTAGAAATGGTCAGCATATCTACGAAAATGGTAACCTCAAAATCCAAATTTCCAAGACTCCATAAAAGTTATGGATGGGAGGATTCCTAATCTTAAGTATGTTAAGATAAGGGTTGTCCAACTTATGTGAAAAGGTTTCAAAGGATAAGCTTGGGACAAGATTTGACATGTACAGATTTGTGGGACATCCTAAAGTAAGTTTAGGGTATATGTTCTATAATTCTACTTAGCAAAAGGTGTTTGTTACGAAACACGCTGCCTTCTAAGATAAAGGTGTTTATCATCAAGGGGCTAGTGGGAGGATAATTGATCTTGAAGAGTTCAAGAACCACAAAACACTATTAGTCAAATAAGAGGAACTCGTAGATAGACCTATTGTACCACAACCTGAATCATAAATGCGAATAGTACCAAGATACACAGAGGTATGGATTCATCATGGATAATGATGATATAAGGTACGATCATAGAAGATGATGATCCGAGTTACATTCGATGAGGTAAGACTTCTAGTGTGTACAAAAGGGTCGATGGGAGCGTCGTGAAATTTCTAGTATTATATGTTGATATACTACGGATGAGGAATAACATACCAATGCTACAATCAAGAAAGATAAAGTTGTCTAAACATTCCTCCATGAATGATTTGGAAGAGTATCTTAATTGGGGATAAAATCTATATAGATAGATTTAAAAGGATGCTCGACTTAACCCAAGGAACGATATTCATTTGATGCTAAAGTCGCTTTAGCATGGCAAACTCCAAGAGATGTCTCATGTCGATGAGCTATGGAGTGTATCTCTTTAATAGTCCCCACAAACTATTAAAAGAAGAGAGATCGCATGAGTGACAATCATGTATGCAATGAAATATACGAGACACGATGTTGATCGATCAAATTACGGAGAAGTTCACTATGAGTAAGTGAAAACATCTTAAAGTGCTTAACCTAAGCACTAAGGATGTGATCATATTCATGGTGGAGTCCGAATTAAAACTAGAGGGCTTAACAGACTCAAGTTTTTCGCACGCACTAAGACGACGTAAAATTCACTTTAAGGTAAAGTGTTACCTTGAACGGTGGTGCGATTGAATTGAAAGGTTCCAAACAAAGAAAGAGTTGCTAGTTTAGTGATAAAGATAAAGTATATAGCTATAAATGAAGTCGCAAGTTGATTGTTTGGATTAAAAGTTCATTACGTAACTAGGAATAGTTCCTAAGTCTCATCTTGGATCTAAACATGTGTTGTGGCACTTTCATTTGATTATTAGAATCATTGAAAGATGGGGAATCACTATAGAGATAGTGGACTCTCAAGAACAACATTACATATCCATTAACTAAAGCTTATTCAACAGCAGGATAATCGTCACTTAGAGAAGAAGAGTATAAGATACCATGACGATTGGCTTTAGTGCAAGTGGGAGATTGAAAGTAGTATGCATACAAAGCCAATCATGTTTGATGATAAAGCATATACTTTGTAACAATCTTATTCATTTATTAATAAAAAGTATTAATTTATTAAGGGCTTTTAATTATCTACATGATCTTTGTTTTATAATATGTGATAAACCCATAGTTTTAAGCAATGCTTTTAGAATAATGATGATGATCATTCTAATGAGATCTAAATTCTTAGAAAGCTTAAAACTAAAATAGTTCCCAATCATTGGATTACTAAATTGGGGATTAGTGAATCCGGATAGATTGGTACATACGTTGCTTGCTCATTGGATGAGGATGATTGATCTCATGATCATTTGTGTGGAGACACTAAAGCAAGTATGTAGGTGCTTATTAGAGAATAAGTTCAATTTGAACGTGGCTCGCTAAGGAATACCTAATGGAGTTTTATTTGCCTGTCAATAGGAATTCCTGTAGTGATAGTAATACAAGTAATCCTTGGACTTGAGATCATCATAGTATCTTGTGTACGATGAGTTATACTTTGACTTATTCCTTAAGACCCTTAGGGTATATCAAAGGGTATGCTTGGGTATAATAAGTTGTACATGGAGATAATGTATGATCAATAAAGAATCTACCACTTCTAATAAAAGAAGAGAAATGTCCTATGTGATTCGATAAATGACAACCCAGTAGTCCTTGGCCAAGGCAGAATGAAATTAGAAAGGAGTTGGTTAATCTATCAACAATAACCCAAATTGCATCTATGCCTTGAGAAACCTTGGGAAAACCCGTAACGAAATCCATAGTAATGTGTTCCCACTTCCATGTCGGAATCTCAAGTGGTTGCAATGGACCCTTTGGCACTTGATGCTCTGCCTTTACACATTAACAAGTTAAATACCTCGAGATAAACTCCGCAATCTCTCTCTTCATATTGTTCCACCAAAATGTATATCGAAGATAATGATACATTTTGGTACTACCAGGATGGATTGCAAACAGTGTGTTGTGTGCCTCCATCACGATTCTATGCTTCAAGTCAGAATCTTTAGGAACACAAAGTCTGGAGTTGACTCAAAGTATTCCTTCTTCATCGATTCTTGCTTCTGGAATAACACCTTCTTACACTTTCTTCTTCATACGCATCAGCTCCATGTCCGTAGCTTGAGCAGCTTTAACTTTATCGATTAAATTCGGTTATACTCATATGCTTGATATCATCACGTGGGTACTTGGAGCCTTTACCTCTATCTCCATCCTTTGCAAGTCATACAAAATGGACCTTTGTGTTAACAACATTGCACTCGTACCCGCATATGATCTTCTACTTAATGTGTCAGCTACCACATTTGCTTTTCCAGGATGATATTGGATGGTATAATCGTAATCTTTCAACAGCTCGAGCTAACGTTGTTGCCGCATGTTAACTCCCTTTTATGATCTTTATAGATCTCCACTTTCTCCCTATACAGGTAGTGTCTCCAGATCTTCAACGCAAAAACGACTGCTGCCAACTCCAGATCATGAGTAGGATAATTCCTCTCATATTCTTTGAGTTGTAGCGAGGCATAGGCTATGACTTTCCCATGTTGCATGAGAACACATCCTAACCCTTTGCCTGAAGCATTGTTGTAGATAACAAATCCATCCGAACCAGATGGTATTATCAGAATAGGTGCCGAAATGAGTCTTATCTTGAGTTCTTGAAAACTCTTCTCACAATCCTCGCTCCAACCGAATTTTATATCTTTACGAGTTAGCTGAGTTAACGGAGTAGCGATTCGAGAAAATCCTTCCACGAATCTCCGATAATAACCAGTTAAGCCCAAAAAGCTACGTACTTCGGTCACCGACTTCGGTTGCTCCCAACTTTGTATTGCTTCAATCTTCGCCGGGTCAACAGATACTCCATGTTTTGACACCACGTGCCCATGGAATGCTACTTCCTCAAGCCAGAACTCGTATTTCTTTAGCTTGGCATATAACTTGTTTTCACGAAGCCTTTGCAGTACCAGCTTCAAATGGCGCTCATGATCTTCACGACTTTTGGAATAGATGAGGATGTCATCAATAAAGACAACAACAAACTGATCCAAATATTCTTTGAACACACGGTTCATCATATCCATGAAAGTAGCAGGAGCATTAGTCAATCCAAAGACATGACTAAGAATTCATAATGCCTATACCTAGTTCTGAAGGCAGTCTTTGGAATATCTTCAGTTTTAATCTTCAGCTGATTATATCCAGAACTAAGATCGATCTTTGAAAAGAATTGTGCTCCTTGCAACTGGTCAAACAGGTCATTGATGAGAGGTAACAAATACCTATTATTGATGGTGACATGGTTCAATTCTCGGTAGTCAATACAAAGTCGCATACTCCTGTCTTTCTTCTTTACGAATAACACATGTGCACCCCAAGGAGATGTACTAGGACAAATGAAACTGATGTCCAAAAACTCCTGTAGTTGGACCTTTAACTCCTGAAGTTCAATAGGATCCATTCGATATGGGGTTTTAGAAATGGGCTTTGTACCAGGTTCAAGGTCAATAAAGAATTCAACTTCACGTTCTGGGGGTAGACCGGGAAGTTCTTCAGGAAATACGTCAGAAAATTCACTAACAATAGAAATATTATTCAAATCTGACGTGTTTTTGTTCAAGTCCGTGACATGGGCTAAGAAAGTTTGACATCCATTTTTCAATAAACGAATAGCTTTATGGCTTGATATGACAGTGATTGATTTTAGTGGTTTGGTTGTTTTAATTCGCATAATAGGTTGGTTAGGAATATGAAAACTAACAACCTTACGAAAACAATCAATTTTAGCATGATGAGTGGTTAACCAATCAATCCCTAAGATCACATCAAATGCAAGTATTTTCAACGAAATAAGATAGCCATATAAATATTATGGTTCCAACTTGAATCAAGCTAGATTTATAAACAGTAGATGTAATGAAAGTTTCTCCTAACGGAGTCTCAACAGATAAGTCAAGGTCTAATTTCTCCAGAGTCAAGTTCAAACGTTGAGCACAAGCAGGAGAGATAAAAGAATGGGTAGAACCGGTATCTAATAAGGTATAAACTTCGCAAGAGTTTATGATTAGCTTACCCGTGATAACTTCGTTCGGTTCCTCGCTTTTTGGAAAGTTATTAAAGGCGCTCTCACTTGAACCACCGATTTTGACTTGTCTGGGATAGCCTTTGGTGTCATCATTATCTCTAGAATTAACTTTCGCTATAGGGCATATTCCACCCTCAACTGCTTCGTCGTACTCCTGTTTCATAATTTGAATCATTAATCTTCGATCCATATCAAATTGGGGTTGACCACAATGTACAGGGTAATTCAAAACTCGATGTTGGGTTCTCTCAATTGCTGTCCAAAAAGAGAAATATATATCATCTATTTTAGCCTTCTAAGATCGGACATCTCTTTCCACAATATCAACGCGTCGTGCGGCTTTTACCAATCATCACTCATTCTCACTCGTTCAGTTGTTTCTTCTTTCACTTTCGATTCCAACTTTATCATCTTATACTCTCGCAAAAGAGTGCTTCATTCAAGCATCACATATCGGGTAACATGTTTGAATCGTTGCATCCTTTTAATCCACTACCGCCTGCCGTTCTTCAGCCTTCTCTTCTAACTCATGAATACGATTTTGCAATTCTACATTTCGATCATAAAATTCTTCAAAAAAATTCTCCTCAGGTTTCTCTTCTTCCTCACTCTCAGCTGCTACCTCTGCGACTAGCTCGGGTGCAACTATTAATTCTTCCCGCACCACAAGAATATCTCTAATTCCTTCTTCGCCTGACATCATATTATCCTGGTTGGTAATTAGAGGTGTCTCCACGGTCTCATTCACTCCATTATTAACGTTCTCTGCTGCCATTCTCAAATACTGCCACAAAATAAGGGTTAATTAACAAATTAACATATCATATATTAACCATATACTCCGACTAACCAACCAAATAAGCTTAGGTATGACACACTAGCGAAGGATTACTCGTCTCTCCCCTCCTAGTTCTATTCCCCGATCTTTGTCTCACATCTTAGCCAGGGATCATATCCCTAAGCTCTGATACCAACTATGACGCCCCCAAAATATGTATACATCACCCATTCTGAGTCGCCAAATATATGGTACAGAAACAAATACAACCTCAGTAATACAATTGTCGTGCAAAATACGACAACACATATACTGTGAGTTTGAATACAAATATTGTATAATTGATAGTATACAAACTCAAAAGGAGTCCTCATTACAATTATTGATACACTATTTTACAAAATAGTAAGGACTACTGAAATAACTATCATGAACCATCACTCCATACCCTGGCTAGTTCCTGCTATGTTCTCACCTCCTAAGAAAAAATGTAACAAAAAGGAAAAGGGTGAGCTCAACTAGCCCAGTAAAGAATATTATGACTAAGATAATATACAACAATTTATCATTAGTCTTCAACAGGGAAAAATCTGATAAAATATAATAGACAACAATATATCGTGCATTTGACATAGGAAATTACGTGTTCCTAAAAGTTTCTCCTTGGAAGGGGAAGATTTGATTTGGTAAGGGGAAGATTCGATTTGGTAAAAAGGGGAAACTAAATCCAAGGTTTATTGGACCCTTTGAAGTGCTGAAGAAAGTTGGAGAGGTAGCTTACGAGGTAGCTCTACCTCAAGAATTGCAAAACATTCATAATGTTTTTCACGTGTCGGTGTTACGACCGTATAAATCTGATTACAAGCACGTAATTGAGTACGAACCATTACAGTTTGATAAAGACTTGTCCTATGAAGAAGTTCCTATCTAGATAGTCGACAGGAAAGAACAAGTGCTCAGGAATAAGGTGATACCTTCTGTAAAGGTAATATGGAGGAACCACAATGTCAAAGAGGCCACGTGGGAACTCGAAGCTGAAATGATGAAGAATTACCCGAAGTTATTTGTTTAATCTGTGTCTTTGATTCTGGGGACAGAATCTTTGTAAGTGGGGGGAGAATGTGACGATGAATTATTTGAATTGTGATTCTGAGGATAGAATCCTTGTAAGAAGGGAATGATGTAACATTCCAGAATTTTATAAATTGTTATATTAAATATTTATTGAATTATTAAAGTATTTAATGGATGTGTTTATTATTAAATAAATAATTGTTCAAATTTGATTCAATTTGGTTAACTATTTGTTAAATAAATAATTAAGGAAATTAATTATTTTTGCTAATTAATTTAATTATTAAGTTAGAGAATTTTGATTAAATAAATTATTATATTTTAATTTGAATTTGTAAATTAAAAGGATGTGTTAGTGGATTAAATAAAGTTTTGATTATAAAGAAAATTATAATTTTGTGGTATTGATTTATGTGTTAAAGTGGTTTAATAAATTGTTTTTAGAATTAATTTAATTAAATTAAAGTGTGACAAATAACCTTACTATAAAGGAGTTACTAAAATAAATTAAGGGAGTTTAATTCAGTTTTGCCAAACAAGGCCTAATGCCTATTAAGTCTTTTATCTAATTGTGTTTTACCAAACAAGGCATAAGGATTAATGAGTTATTTTTAGTTAGTTAACCAAACAAGCCTTATGGCTTTTGATTTCAAAAATTATAACTGATATCAGTTATATGTTTTATATTTATATTGTATAATTAATATATATTATATCTTATATACGTTAGATATCTAGTACATAGTTAGAGTTAGGGAGAAAAACAAAAAACTCATAGAAGAAGAAACAGAGAAGAAGAAAAGTGAGAGAGAATTGGAGAGAAGAAGAAGCTTGAGAATCAAAAAGGGTTGGCCATCATCTTCTTCAAACAAGGTACCATCTAAACTCTATTATTATTGTTCTTTTCAAAGTTATAGTTGTATTCTCTCTCTCCCAATTTTCTCCATGAAAGATTTGTAGAAGTGGAATTTTGTTATGTATGTGGTTTTATATGATAATCTAGTGTTATTAAACTATTTTCTTAAGCTATAATTGAGAATAGTCCATGAATTTATATTATGTATATGGTTGTGAAGAAAAACTATTTTTACAGAGAGTTTTTGTGAATATATATTGTGTAGCTTAAAGTAGAAATTGAGAGTTAATTAGGTGTTTGGTTGATAAATTGACCATCTAATTTGATAGAGTATGTATAATTATTGATAAATATACTTTGAATTAATTGTTTTGGTTGAAAAACAAAATTTACAGTGTTCATTTTCATTGAAATATCAAAAAGTGAGTTTTTATCAAAAACAGTGAAATTGGATGTTTTAAATTCGTTGTTTATGTTGTTGTATGAGTAGAAACATGTTAGGAGTTCTTGAATTATGTTTACATGAAGTTTTTGTATGAATTGCATGTGAATTAGTTTGTTAGAAACGAGCTTGTAGGCCAAAATTGGCTTTTTCTTGTCTCTTATTCTTAAAGTTGTCAATTCGAAGCTAGCTTTCAGCATGGGCCTGACCAATGATCACGTTAGTGGTCTGCCATGACGCCATCATCGCCACGCCGCATGACGGCTTCAGTGGTTTATTTACCATACCAAGCAAATTTCATCCCCATGCCAGCAAATGCGACCCACGTTGTAAACTTTGGTATTGCATGGCAGAAGTTAGCAGAATGGTCTGACAGTGTACTTTTTGTACACAAAATTTTAAGAAAATATTATGTGATGATAGTAGGACTATAAAATATTGATTTTAATATTTCTATACTATGAATAATTATGTTATTAAAGATTAACTTGTGTTATAACTTGATTATGTGATTAAATAATCAAACATACATGATGAATGTAGTTAGTTAAGTTTGTAAAGTGGTAGTGACTAACTATGCCATGATGACATATATATATAGGATATTGTGATTCAATTGTTCGGTTTAATCTACTTAACAAGGCAAGTTTTCTAATCTATTATCTTGTTAATTCAATTCTCGCTTTTCAATTCGATTACAATATAATGATGTAAGTTATTCCGTAGCAAGTTATTCTTGTATTTAACTTGTTGTTTAGCATGCACAACTATATATACTAATGTGAACATTTCTATCGTTCAAATTGCTATGCATGCTTAGTATTCAATTCTAATTAACCTTAGCTTAGTATTGTTCAAGCAAAGTATGCTATAGTTATTCAAATTGTATGTTATTAGATTATTCCTAAAGCATGACTTTAGTATACTATGATTGATTCAATCACGATTATTCTATAGTATAGTGTTATTGGTTTTATTAAACTACTCAATAGTTGATGTTCGTTAAATTCCAAATTACCTTGAAAGTTTATCCAAACCAAACTTCCTTTCGTGCGGACTTGTACTCTAAATACTGAGATGAACAACCCTATTGTAATGATTAGGGGTTAACTTATGCATATCGTTAAAATGTTTGTGCACAATACATTGTACGAAGGGCTGATCCCCCTAAGTACGAGGTCCTTATAGTCTTATGACTGTTAAAGTTGGAGTTGAAAGATTACTTGCAACTGTGGACGTAGTTCATGGTAGTGACTAACTATGTCATGATGACATATGTATATAGGATATTGTGATTCGAATTGTTTGGTTTAATCTATGAACAAGGCAAGTTTTCTAATCTATTATCTTGTTAATTCAATTACTGTTTTCAATTCAATTACAATATAATGATTTAATTTATTCTGGAGCAAGTTATTCTTGTATTTAACTTGTTCTTTAGCATGCACAACTATATATACTAATGTCGAACATTTCTATCGTTCAAATTGCTATGCATGCTTAGTATTCAATTCTAATTAACCTTGGCTTAGTATTGTTCAAGCAAGGTATGCTATAGTTATTCAAATTTTATGTTATTAGATTATTCCTAAAGCATGACTTTAGTTTACTATGATTATTTCAATCATGATTATTCTATAGTATAGTGTTATTGGTTTTATTAAACTACTCAATAGTTGATGTTCGTTAAATTCCAAATTACCTTGAAAGTTTATCCAAACCAAACTTCCTTTCGTGCGGACTTGTACTCTAAATACTGAGATGAACAACCCTATTGTAATGATTAGGGGTTAACTTATGCATATCGTTAAAATGTTTGTGCACAATACATTGTACGAAGGGCTGATCCCCCTAAGTACGAGGTCCTTATAGTCTTATGACTGTTAAAGTTGGAGTTGAAAGATTACTTGCAACTGTGGACGTAGTTCATGGTAGTGACTAACTATGTCATGATGACATATGTATATAGGATATTGTGATTCGAATTGTTTGGTTTAATCTATGAACAAGGCAAGTTTTCTAATATATTATCTTGTTAATTCAATTACTGTTTTCAATTCAATTACAATATAATGATTTAAGTTATTCTGGAGCAAGTTATTCTTGTATTTAACTTGTTCTTTAGCATGCACAACTATATATACTAATGTCAAACATTTCTATCGTTCAAATTGCTATGCATGCTTAGTATTGAATTCTAATTAACCTTGGCTTAGTATTGTTCAAGCAAGGTATGCTATAGTTATTCAAATTGTATGCTATTAGATTATTCCTAAAGCATGACTTTAGTTTACTATGATTGATTCAATCACGATTATTCTATAGTATAGTGTTATTGGTTTTATTCAACTACTCATTAGTTGATGTTCGTTGAATTCCAAATTACCTTGAAAGCTTATCCAAACAAAACTTCCTTTGGTGCGAACTTGTACTATAAATACTGAGATGAACAACCCTATTGTTATGATTAGGGGTTAACTTACGCATAGCGTTAAAATCTTTGTGCACAATACATTGTACGAAGGGCTGATCCCCCTAATTACGAGGTCCTTATAGTCTTATAACTGTTAAAGTTGGAGTTGAAAGATTACTTGCAACTGTGGACGTAATTCATGGTCTTACGACCCTCAGTGATGTATATTTTCCATATTTTGGAATTCCAGTTTCTGATTATTGTTGATAGAGTACTATTCACTTTTGATGAGCCTATTTCGACAATTATTATTGTTATACTCCTGTTGATTCCATATTATATCCAGTGAGCAATTGTTTTGCTCACTCTTGCATATTTATTAACTCATTGCAGCTAAAGAAGAGAAGGTAGGTGATCCTTCGACTAGCAAAGGAAAGGGAAAAATGTACAAGTGATGAAGATTTGTAATTTTTACTTTGACTAAGATGTTAGACTTTTATTATGTTGATCTTAGACTTTATTTTAAAGAAGTTATGTAATGTTTTCCGCATTTGAATGATGATTAAAGGTTAGATAACCTGGGAGATTTTTATTATGTAACCCTTTAATGGGGAAGGTTTTTATTATTCAATTTTATTATGATTGGGTAGTTAGAAATGAATGTTTTGATTAAGTGAACACCAAATCTTGAGGAAATGAAGTACCAGGATTTGGGGGTGTCACAAGTTGGTATCAAAGCCTTAGGTTATGAACCTTAGGTGGGGGAAAAGCCTTAGGAAGTAACCTTCGAGAATATAGTGATGATAAACTTTTATCGAGTTTTAAGGAGGAAGTAATAAAACACTTATGTGCTTATATGTTTACAACTTATGTGCTTGTGAGAGTCGAGTAGTAATGATTAGTAATTAAAACTTTAAAACTTTGTTGTCAGGATGACTAATGTCTGAGAATCCAGTCAGGCTAGGGAGGAGGGTCCTCAAATGCCTATAGAGGAGGAGCCTCGCGACATTCCTGTAGTTTGGGAACAACTACTGCCACGAGAGTCAACCCCGTTGGTCACAATAGTTGAAGATGAGGATGATGACGTGGAAACAGATGAGGAGGATCCCATTGAGTTACCACAGGAGGATGAGGATAATGAGGACGAGGAGGAGGAGACTCTACTAACCTCGATGGCTGCTCGTATGTACGATGAAGTCTACGAAAGTAACATGGAACTTCAGGATATAGTTGAGGAGTTGGAGTAGATAGTGGCTGAACAACAGATTGCAATGACGCAAAAAGACGACAAGATCTAAGATCATGAAGAACGACTGACAAATGTCGAGGAGAAACTAGTACAGACTGAAGAAGAGAAAGAACAACTGATCAAAGTGGTCGCTGAACTAAAGAACAAGCTGAGAGAAGAAGTTGTTAAGAGGGCAAGAGCTGAAGATGCTTACGAGGAAGCTTTTCAACGAACCAGATTAGCAGCAAGAGACACGCAAGCAAAGAGGATGAAGATGGAAGAGATGGATAAAGTATTTAATACCGTAATTAATCGAGCTCAAGATCGGGTCATGGGATATCCGATTCAGTTCGAGACGCTGCCATCATTCGTGTTAGATCGCAGAACAATGTTTCGAGTCACGGAAGAAGAACGTGATAGGGCTAAGAAGTATCTTAATAGAACATCGTAGTTGTTGTACAATGAGTGAAAGGTTAAATAAATTATAAATCCCAAGTGTTATGCAACCTATGGGATATGACTATGATGTTGCCCTGAAACTTTTGTAGTTCAGGAAAGTAATGTAGGTAGCAGTGATGCTATTGTTTATGTTTTCAAAAAGATTATGAATAAATAATAGTTGTTACTTTATTCAAAGTGTTATGTGTTATGTGGTTAATTCTTTTTAGAGACAAGTTAAGTAGAAATTACTTAAAAGAATTGAATAATAATCTAATGAATGTACTTTTAACAGAAAATGCCTCCCAGACGTCAACCAACACGACAAAGAACTAATGAAGGAACCAATAACGACAATGTTGATGGTAATCCCGTTAAATAATTAGTAACACTACTGACAGAAGCGTTGCAGAATCAACCACAAAACCATGGTACAATGTTTAAGGATTTCAAGGCGGTTGGACCACCTGAATTCCGTGGGTCCATGAATCCAGTCGAAGCACAAACCTGGATTATGGAGATAGAAAAGGTGTTCGATGTCGCTAGGGTAGAGGATGATCAGAAGACTACTTTCGCAACTTTCATGTTGAAAGCAGAAGCTAGTTATTGGTGGCAGGCCAATAAAACTTGTGAAGGGCCAAGGGTGATGACCTGGGATAGGTTCAAGGAGTTGTTCTTCGAGACCTATTTTCCGGAGAGTTCGAAGAGTCAGTTAGAAGTGCAGTTTCTGGAATTAAAACAAGGAACGATGACGGTATCTGAGTATGCTACAAAATTCAACAAATTTGCGAGGTTTGCGCCATATCAGGTCAGCATAGACGAGCGTAAGGCGAAGAGATTTGAACAGGAATCAAGCCTTGGTCAGATGCGAGAGGGTTTCCTGCTCCAATTGAAGACGTTTGCAGCAGTGATGGAGAAGGTAGTACTCCCTGAAGGTGGAGGTGAGGCAGTGACAAAATTCAATTAAGAACAGAAGAAGAAGAAGAAGAATGAGAATGAGATTAAGAATGGAGGTGGTGGTGGTGGTGGAAACAACAACAACAACAATTTGAAAAGGAAGTGGAATGGAAACATGGGTGCTGGAAACCAGCAGGGTAACCAGCAAAATAAAAAGTTTGAAGCATGTGCAAATGCGGGAAATTTCACAAGGGTGCGTGCTTGATGGGGAAACGAGTTTGCTTCAATTGTGGCCAGGAGGGTCACATCGCCCCAAATTGCACTCAACCAAAGAAGAATGTGTGACGCCCCCAAAATAGGTATACAACACCCATTCTGAGTCACCAAATACATGGTACAGAAAGCAAACTACAACTTCAATAATACAATTGTCGTGCAAAATACGACAACACATACTGTGAGTTTAAATACAAATATTGTCTTCTAGATAATATCCACACTCAAATAAGTCCTCATTATAATTATTCAAACACTATTTTACAGAAATAGTGAGGACTGCTAAAACATCTTTCTAGAACCATCACTCCATACCCCGACTAGATCCTGCTCTGTTCTCTCCTCCTGAGAAGAAAAATGGAACAAAAAGGAAAAGGATGAGCTCAACTAGCCCAGTAAAGAATATTATGACTAAGATAATATACAACAAATTATCATTAGTCTTCAACAGGGAAAAATCTGATAAAATATGATAGACAACAAGTTTTAGATCAACAACTGCAGCGGAAACAACAATCCATTAGAAGAGTCAAGTAGAGAAAAAATTCCACTATCTTCTAAGATTTAAAAGTCAATCATCAATATTTTATCCCTGTAACATCAATCAATATACAACTTGAATCAAATATTCATCTTTGCACTACAGGCCAAAGATATTACTTTGTATCACCAGTTGGTCATGTTCATCTCAACACCTGTTCATCTTTGCACTACGGGCCAATGATATTCATCAGTTAATCATTTATCTTTGCACTACATGCCAAAGATATTTAGTAATATCATCATTTAGGACTGAGGATGATGAAAAATATTTTAAAGGAAATGAATCAAGTGAGACAGAAGGACAAATAGTAGGGATTCGTATAACAGTTTATCCAAGATCAATAATACTCCATAATAACCAATTTTGAAGCAAAATTCAAGAATAAAGATCAAAACATGGATACAATCAAAGATAGTAACCATAATAGACATCTTGGACAAAAAGAAGAAAATTTCATTTTTCGGTGAATAGTGCCGTATTCGTGAATAGTGTCGTATACGTGAATAGTGTCGTATACGTAAATAGTAACCCTGACACAAAAAGTTCCAAATTTGATAAAAAGTTTAGATCAATACTTCGGCATAATGATATTGAAGAAATAATATCATATATGAAGAAAATAATATCTCTTACCTCAAAATAACCGTACTTCCGACTGAATTTCGGATATAGTGCTGACAAAAACTTGTACTGAAAAATAGAAACTCATAAAGTATCTAAATACTCGCAAAATACGCTCGATAATATAGAGAGAGAAAGAGAGAAAGCTTATGTTTCTGGTGTGATTTTCAATTCTAACTTAGCCATCTATTTATAGGAAAATGTTAGCACGTCGAAGCAGACTTGACCTGAAACCTGATGGCTTTACCTGCTACTATTCCCACCCACCACATTTGAATAAAAATTCCAGCACATTTCTCACCAACCAAAAGTGGGGCCCACCAATTCTAGAATTTTCCACCAAAATGCTAAATTTGGATACTTCAATAATTTCTGAACCAGTCACCTCTTAAAATTCATAACAAATCATACGTTCATTTTTAACGGTTCAAAATTTGTGGACATATACTCAACTTATATATGTATAACATATCCAAAAATCATAACGATCCAATCTATTTGATTAAAAATTATAACTCACGAATATATCTCAAAATATTGGTTTAATTTTTAATACCTCCATTCCGACAAAAATACTGATAAAACACCTCAACATTAACTCCATCATTTTTAACCACAATAAATATATCCAATATTTATATCCATATAAAATAAATATTTCCTTATCATATGAATCAATAATTAATTATTCATAAATAATATTACAGAATCACATTTATGACAACCAGGCCATTCCTAGGAAAGAGGGGGCTTTCCAATAAGAATTTCTCCTTCTTCAAAAGCAATTAGGTGACCAAACCTCTCCTTGACAGAACTTTCTAGACATTGCCAATAATGCTATCTAATAATATTATTCAAATAATATGAATTATTGATCTGATAATGGGAAATACTGTGTAGTGGCAATTATTGAAACAATAATAATATAAAATATCAACCGCAACAATTATTGAATCAATAAAATAAAATATTGAACAGTAATTATTGTAAAAATTATTGAGAAGTGCCTTCTTACGTAATAATCAATAATTCAAAAATACTGTGCATCCACGCGTATTACTGTATTTTAACCACTGGGTATTCCAACAGTGTTAACGGTAACAACTACGCCGTTATTTATAAAAACTCAAACTTGTCGTTTTCTTCATCCGACGCTTTATTACATTATGGGCCCACAAATGATCAAGCGTCGTAAATATTTAATATTCCCTGACAACAAGAATA
Organism: Panax quinquefolius; assembly: GCA_020205615.1. Taxonomy (NCBI): domain Eukaryota; kingdom Viridiplantae; phylum Streptophyta; class Magnoliopsida; order Apiales; family Araliaceae; genus Panax; species Panax quinquefolius. Next base: position 129,348,893 of record CM035167.1, read on the forward strand.
TTCCACGACCAAATGAATATTCCCCGACAACAATGATTATTTAATAACCACTTGCTTATTTTGTAAAATTTGCACATTTCACCCATAACCAAAATATTATATCAATTTAACACCTTATTATTCACAATAATAATTAGGGGAAATTCGATTTTATTTATAATAAGTTGGGGTCTTACAACCTCCCTCCTTATGAAATTTCGTCCCTCGAAATTGGCGTGCGTGACGCACTGTGTGTTTGAAAAGGTGAGGATACCTCGCTTTCATTTCTAATTCCAACTCTCAGGTCATTTCTTCAATAGCATGGTTTCTCCACAAAACCTTAACTTGTGGTATAACCTTCGTGCGTAGGACATGCTCTTTCCTATCCAAGATCTTAACAGGTACTTCTTCGTACGTTAAATCTTCGGCTATCTCGCCTGGTTCTAAAGCAATAATATGGTTCGGGTCTTTCACATATTTACGAAGCTTAGATATGTGAAAAACATTATGAACACGAGACATACTTGGAGGTAATGCGAGTCTATAGGCCACATTTCCTATTCGGTCAAGAATCACAAATGGACCAACAAATCGTGGATTAAGTTTTCCTCTTTTCCCAAATCTTGTAACTTCCTTCCATGGTGCAACACGTAACAATACATGATCCCCAATATTAAATTCCACATCTTTTCGATGAAGATCCGCATAACTCTTTTGTCGATCTTGTGCTGTTTATATACGTTATCGAATCATTTGTATCTTTTATGTAGTCATTCGAACTAATTCTGGTCCCAACAACGTTGCTTCTCCCACCTCGTCCCAGCATACTGGAGAGCGACACTTTCGTCCATACAGCTTCAAATGGAGCTACACCTATACTTGTCTGATAATTGTTGTTGTAGGAGAATTCCACCAGTGGCAAGTACTTATCCCAACTTCCTTTAAAATCTAGGACACAAAGTCTTAATAGATCTTCAAGGGTTTGAATAGTCCTCTCTGATTGTCCGTCTGCTTTGAGGATGGTATCTTTGAATCAATAGTAAATCCGTGCCCATAGCTTTCTGCAAGCTAACTCAAAATCGTGAAGTGAATCTTGGGTCACAATCCGAAACTATGGATACTGGCATGCCATGCAATCTCACAATCTCATTCACGTACATACTAGCAAGACGTTCAAGGGAATAAGTCTCCCGTATAGGCAAGAAATGGGCAGACTTGGTTAATCTATCAAAAATAACCCAAATCGTATCTATGCCTTGAGAAACCTTGGGATGACCCATAACGAAATCCATGGTAATGTGTTTCCACTTCCATTCCGGAATCTCAGGTGGTTGCAATGGACCCTTTGGCACTTGATGCTCCGCCTTTACACGTTGACAAGTTAAAAACCTCGAGATAAACTCCGCGATCTCTCTCTCTTCATATTGTTCCACCAAAATGTGTGTCGAATATCATGATACATTTTGGTACTCCCGGGATGGATTGCAAACGGTGTGTTGTGTGCCTCCATCATGATTCTATGCTTCAAATCAGAGTCGTTAGGAACACAAAGTCTGGAGTTAAATCTAAGTATTCCTTCTTCATCTATTCTCGCTTCTGGAATAACTCCTTCTTGCACTTTCTTCTTCATACGTATTAGCCCCAGGTCCGTAGCTTGAGTAGCTTTAACTATATCGATTAAATTCGGTTCTACTCGTATATTCACAATCATCATGTGGGTCTCTAGAGTCTTTAATTCTACCTCCATCCTTTGCAAGTCATACAGAATAGGCCTTTGCATTGAAAATATCGCACTCGTACTCGCATATGATCATCTACTCAATGCGTCAGCTACTACGTTCGCTTTTCTAGGATGATATTGAATAGTGTGATCGTAATCTTTCAATAGTTCAAGCCAACGTCGTTGCCGCATGTTGAGTTCTTTTTGGGTGAAGAAATATTTGAGGTTTTTATGGTGCAGATAGATCTCCACTTTCTCCCCATACAAGTAGTGTCTCCAGATTTTCAACGCGAACGATCGCTTCCGCTAACTCTAGATCATGAGTAGGATAATTCCTCTCATATTCTTTGAGTTGTCGTGAGGCATAAAGCTATTACTTTCCCATGTTGCATGAGAACACATCCTAACCCTTTGCACTCGAAACATCATCAGATATAACAAATCCATCCGAACCGGATGGTATTGCGAGCAGTCTTAAAATGAGTCTCCTCTTGAGCTCTTGGAAACTCTTCTCGCATTCCTCGCTCCATACAATTTTGTATCTTTCCGAGTCACCGAGTTAACGCAGAGCAATTCGAGAAAATCCTTCCACGAATCTCCGATAATAACCACTAAACCCGAAAGTCACAGATTACTTGGTCACCGACTTGGTTGCTCCCTACTTATCTTTGCTTCGCTTCAATCTTCACGGGTCAACAGATACTCCACATTTTGACACCACGTGCCCAAGGAATGCTACTTCCTCGCCGAAACTCGTATTTTCTTGACTTGGCATAAAGTTTGTTTTCACGAAGCCTTTCAAGTATCGACTTCAAATGGCGCTCATGATCTTCACGGCTTTTGGAATAGATGAGGATGTCATCAATAAAGACAACAACGAATCGATCCAAATATTCCTTGAATACTCGGTTCATCATATCCATGAAAGCGGCGGGAGCATTAGTCAATCCAAAAACATGACCGAGAATTCATAATGCCCGCATCGAGAGTTCAAGGCGCTCTTTGGAATATTCTCGGTTTTAATCTTCAAATTGATGATATCCAGAACGAAGGTCAATCTTTGAAAAGAATTATTCTCCTTGCAACTGGTCGAACAGGTCATCAATGTGAGGTAGCGGATACCTATTCTTGATGGTGACATGATTTAATTCTCGATAGTCAATACAAAGTCGCATACTCCCGTCTTTCTTCTTTACGAATAAAACAGGAGCACCCCAAGGAGATGTACTAGGAAGAATGAAACCTATGTCTAAAAATTCCTGTAGTTGGACTTTTAACTCCTAAAGTTCAATAGGAGCCATTCGATATGGGATTTTAGAAATGGGTTTTGTATTGTGACAACCCGAGAATTTTCAATTTTTAAATTTTTTATTAATTAATTTAAGGTTCAAAATTAGAACTTAGACAGAAAATAAGTGTATGCGTTTGATATTTTTGAGAAGGAATTTTGAGGATTTCAAAATTTTATAAAGGATTTAAGTGAATTATTCAGGATTAGGGAATAAGCATTTATGTTTTGTGTATATGTGTGCATGATGTGGTTAAGGGTCAAGGGTTGACCAGATAAATGATATCTGTAACAAACCCTAATTATATATTAAGAACGTCAACATTCGGTTAGAAAACCCTAGTGATTAATAAGAAATCCTAGAAACCGGTTCTGGAAACCCTAATTTCAGTTCCGGGAATTCGAAACCCTAATTCGGTGTATAAAATCCTAAATTGGGAACTTAATGGCGAAAGTGTAAATAATTATAAGATTAATTAGGGTAAAGCTTAAGTAATTAGCAAACCCTAATCTAATTACGAAATCTAATTTCTAAATTAGGAAGTTATTTTTCTATTAGAAACCCTAATTTTTGGGTTGTAAACCCTAATGAGCAATTTTGATCCTAATTGCTAAATTATCATTTTAATTAGGAAATGTTATCCTAATTAGCAAGATTAAAATTATAATTAAGAAATTTTAATATAATTAGAAAATCCTAATTATAATTTAGAAAAGTTAATTTTCTATTTTTAAAACCTAAATTGGAAAATTTAGAAAATTAAATTGCAAACCCTAAGGGTTTCAAACCCTAAACCCAAACCCAAACCCAAACCCTAACCCTAAATCCTAAGGGTTTGGCCAATTACTAGTATGCCATTAAAATTAAAAGGAAAAAGACTAAAATGCCCTTTCTTAAAATCTAAGCAAAAGATTTTGCAATCTTGGTGAGTCATCACTCTATGTTTATCCCATGTGCTTATTATCTTAAAAGATCAGATATGTGTGCCACCTAACAACATTAGATTCAATGAATCAAAACATAAGAGATTTAAAAGTAAGAAAATACTTACTTTACTTTTCATTTTTGCCAAGACCATTCTCTCTCTTCAATTTCAAAATCTAGAGTGAGAGAGAGAGAGAATCCAAGCTAAGATCAGTTCATAACCTTTCAATAACAAGATCAAAGGTCAGATGTCAAGATCAAGCACTAGAAAGGTATAAACCTTCAAAATTTCGAAATCTTGTGATCCATGTTATTTGTTATGATTTGTTATTTTAAGTTGTGTTAGAAGGTGTCACTTAATGATCCGGGTTGCTGTATAGTGAATCCATAACATCAAAGTGCTCGAAATAATCATTTTAAGAAATCTGGGAAAAAGTTTAAAAAGTGGCGTGACAGTCATATGTCATAACCTCTAGATCTTTATGTGTTTGATGTTTTGTGTATTTTATGTTTTGAATCTGTTATATGACATGAGGACTTTGATCTGAAACTGGAAGCAGGGTTAGATCTAGTCTAAATCATCAGTTATGCTCGGTCAAACCACGTTGACCGTTCACGGAATCTGTTTCTGGGTTACCCAGAAGTTTCCCAGAATTCTTGACAAGCTTTTGCAAGCCTTTGATCTTGCAGTCGTTTGATCTTTTGGTCGTGTTGTTAGTTTGTGGTTGTTGAAGAGTATATTACCTACACAAGTATGCTACTAGATCACTTAGATCACAACTAGAATGAAATATAATCACGGTCAAAGTAGGTTGACCAAACTGCCTCATGAAGGTTTTCTAGAAAACTCAGATCTTCATCACCGAGTTATGCATCGAGGTTGACCAAATTTAATCTCTTAGATTCAGTGTTGTTATGATGTTCTGATTTTATGTCGTTATACCCTGACATGTGGTCTACCTTATGGAACCAATAGTTCACCCAAACAAATTAAAGAATACCAGTTATAAGGATCGAAAACTAATACCCTTGACTGTTCTTCATTTTCTGGAAAACCCATAAATGAAGAACAACATTGTCAGATTTTTCTGGAGCTTAGATCTCTCAGATGTGTTGTTGTATGATCATAAACTTGGTATATAGTTGTAGTATTTCACTTATACTACAACGTTAACACTTCTACCAACCCAGAAAACTCTTAGATCATAGATTAATTACTGGTCAAACCACCCACCTCGTTAACTGACGATGAAGCTCAAGAACACTCAAGAACAGCTGAAGAACACCTATAACGATGGGTCTGTCGCTATAGGCCCCTTTAGCGACAATTTCTATTTATTTTATTTTCTGATTTTTTGGAAATTATTTAAAAATAGATAAAATGATTTTTAATTATTAAAAATACATAATAAATTCCAAAAAATTATTTTAAAGTCTGAAAAATGGTTTTTAATTATTTTGAGTATATTTCATAAATATTTAATATTTTTGGAATATAAATGGTATTTAATTTATTTAATTATAATATTAAATAAATGATTTAAAATGATTTTAATTCATGAAAAATCATGAAAAATAATATTATGGTATAAGAAAATATTTTAAGTTATTTTAAGTGACTTTTAATATTTTAGGATGAATTTCATTAATTAATTAATATTAATAATAATTAGTTTATTTAATAACTATATTAAATAAATTATGGAAAAATAGAATTAATGCTTTATAAATTATGTAAAAATGATTTGAGTGTTATAAAAATATTTTAAGTTATAAAATATAACTTTTGATATTTTGTCATGAAAATATTAACATTTTAATATTAATAACAATTATCGGATAATGAATTTAATTGTTTGAAAATCATTTAAAGGTAATTTTAAAGTATTAAAATACTTAATGATATTATAAATATATTATAATATTATGACATATATTTCATTAATATTTGATAATAAATAAATATTAATGATAAAGGAATTATGTGGTATTTAATTTATTTAAATACATTTTTAATGATTGAAAATTCATGATAAATGTTAATAATTATGTGAAAATTATTACGAGCTTATGAAAAATATCTTGACTAATATTAAAATTGTCTGAGATAATGGTTAAGTGATTAGTCAGAGTTTAATTGAACTTAGACTCGATAAAAGTCCGACTAGACCGTCGGGATGTCAGATTTGTGTCGGGTTCAACTCAGACTGCAATAGTTTGACTTGATACCGAGTCCTATGTGTGTTGTAGACTAATAGGGTTATGTGTTATGTGTAATATGTTTAGGTTATTCTATGTATATTTATATATATAATAGTATTATATTATAATGATATTATTCTAATATTGGATATCTATATTACTAATATTAGGTCTTCGGATAAAGCGATATAAATTGCGTAGCGGTAATCAACGGTTCAGGCAAGTTTATTTTTACTTAACTCTACTAAGAGTGTTTCATTCGGATAAGCTTATGGTTAATCATTGCTGATTGCCATGTATAATTGTACTCTGTACATATTGCATGTATAAGTCAGGTATGAAAGGCTGATCACCTTCATTACTAGTTGGTTTCAGATATATTTGTTCATGTATAATACTTTTTCAGTCATAAATTTGTTCCTACTAGTTCACAATTATATTGTTGAATTATAGCCAGCCAATTATTCAAATCATTTCAATCATGATATATCGTTATATTATTGAACTTAAACTTGTTGGGCAATCCTTATGCTCACCCTTGCTATATCATGATAAAACATTGCAGATCAAGATAAATGCGTCAGATACAAGGACAGGTTAAAGACAGTTCCAGCGTTAGGATATGTGTGCAGCTAAATTGTATAAGTATTGTATGTTAATAATGTTATGTGTTAGAAAAGTTATGAAATGTGTATTAAGTTAAGGTTACTCGACCTTGGGGATTATGTATAAGTTATTGTATAAACAATTTATGTTTATATCTTTTGCAAATATAGTTGAATAGTTATAGAATGATAGAACCGGATTCGAGGTGATTTAGGACCTAGATTCGGGGCCGTCACATGTACCCGGTTCAAGGTCAATGAAGAATTCAACATCACGTTCTGGGGGTAGACCGGGAAATTCTTCAGGAAATACATCAGGAAATTCTCTAACAACAGAAATATTATTCAAATTTGACTTGTCTTTGTTCAAATCCATAACATGGGCTAAGAAAGCTTGACATCCGTTTTTCAATAAACGAATAGCTTTATGGCTTGATATGACAGTGACTGATTTTAGTGGTTTAGTTGTTCGAAATCGTATGACAGGTTGGTTAGGAATATGAAAACTAACAACCTTACGAAAACAATCAATTTTGGCATGATGAGTAGTTAACCAATCAATTCCTAAAATCACATCAAAAGAAAGTATCTTTAAAGAGATAAGATCCACAAGTAATGTGATGGTGCCAACTTGGATTAAGAAAGATTTATAAACAGTAGACGTAACAAAAGTTTCTCTTAACGGAGTCTCCACTGATAAATCAAAGTCTAATTTCTCTGGAGTCAAGTTTAAACGTTGAGCACAAGCAGGAGAGATAAATAAATGGGTAGAACCGGTATCTAGTAAGGTATAAACTTCGCAGGAATTCAAGATTAGCTTACCCGTGATCACCTCGTTCGGGTTCCTCATGTTTTGGCCAGTCATGACAAACGGTCTTCCAGGAACCGCTGATTTCGACTTATCCGGGACAGCCCTTGGGGTCACCATCCCCGTTGAACTTGGTTTTACTATAGAACAATCCTGAGCTATGTGGCCTTCCTTTCCACAGTTATAACATACCTTGGATTGATATTTACAGTTTGGGCTGATATGTCCCTCTTTCCCGCATTTGTAACATCTAACTGGCGGTCGTTCTCCTCCCCTAGAATTTGTTGTTGGTCTTTGGTGTTCTTTCTTTGATGTCTTCCGCCATTCTTGAATCTCCTCTTTCAAATTTCCACTTGACTCACCTCTCCTATTATCATGGCCACGATGACCACCCGAGTGGTTACCGCTTTGTTAAGATTTTTCCTTGTTGGTTATCATCGCTCTCGATGATTACATCCTTAGGTATGACCACTGTTTGTGGTCCTTGGTTGAACATACTCACTATCTCGCTCTAATAATTGAGCCCTGCTTGACAACATCCGAATACGAGAGAAAATTTATGAGAGATAAGGTATTGACGAATCTCGAGTTTTAGACCTCTCAGAAACATCCTTGTCATTCGTTCCTCATTCTCTACCAAATGAGGTGCAAACCTGGATAACTCAGCAAACTTCGCCTCGTACTGGGACATCGTCATGTTGTTTTGTTCCAGTCTGATAAACTCTACCTCCTTCATATGATGAATACTTTCAGGAAAGTACTTGTCATTGAATAGTTTTTAAAATGTTTCCCACATGTTTGAGTGCGGCCGGGTGATACGCTTCACAGACTCCCACCAAGATGATCCGCCTCACCGCTTGAACATAAAGGTGGCGAATGGAACCTTCTGTTCCTCCATGCATCCCAAGACATCGAATATCTTAGTAATTTGCTTGACCCATGTTTTCGCCTTGATCGGATCCAGCTTTCCAATAAATTCTAGTGGTCCCAACTCCTTGAACTGCTTGGCTGTGACAGACCGCGCATTGCTACCACTTCCACCCGTATTTTGTATACGAGTCTCCCTCGTCTGATTTTGTATGAACTGCAAAAAGCTCCTAAACATTCCATCATTCATCGTTTTCTCGGTAGTGTTGTTTACAGGAGAAATATTGCCTTCCTGTTGTATGTTCTCCTGGTTTGTGACTAAAGGTTGTTCCACAGTCTCATACACTCCATTGTTAACGTTCTCAGCAGCCATTCTTAAATACTGCCATAAAATAAGGGTTAATTAAACAAATTAACATATCACATAATATCCCTATATTATGACCGACTAAAAAATAAGCTTAGATAGGACACACTAGCGAAGGATTTACTCATCTCTCCCCTCCTAGTTCTATTCCCCGATCTCCACCAGAGACCATATCCCTAAGCTTTGATACCAACTGTGGCGCCCCCAAAATAGGTATACAACACCCATTCTGAAGTCGGCAAATACAGTGCGAGAAAAGCAAACTACAACTTCAATAATACAATTGTCGTGCAAAATACGACAACACATACTGTGAGTTTAAATACAAATATTGTCTTCTAGACAATATCCACACTCAAATAAGTCCTCATTACAATTATTTAAACACTATTTTACAGAAATAGTGAGGACTGCTAAAACATCATTCTAGAACCATCACTCCATACCCCGACTAGATCCTGCTATGTTCTCACCTCCTGAGAAGAAAAATGGAACAAAAAGGAAAAGGGTGAGCTTAACTAGCCCAGTAAAGAATATTATGACTAAGATAATATACAACAAATTATCATTAGTCTTCAACAGGGAAAAAACTGATAAAATATAATAGACAACAAGTTTTAGATCAACAACTGCAGCGGAAACAGCAATCCATTAGAAGAGTCAAGTAGAGAAAGAATTCCACTATCTTCTAAGATTTAAAAGTCCATCGTCAATATTTTATCCCTGTAACATCAATCAATATACATATTGAATCAAATATTCATCTTTGCACTACAGGCCAAAGATATTCATTTGTATCACCAGATTAGTCATGTTCATCTCAACACTGCTCATCTTTTGCACTACGAGCCAAAGATATTCATCGATTAATCATTTATCTTTGCACTTCTGAGTGCCAAAGATATTTAGTAATATCATCATTTAGGACCGAGGATGATGAAAAATATTTTAAAGAAAATGAATCCAGGAGAGACGGAAGGACAAATAGTAGGGATTAAGATATGTTTATCCAAGATCAATAATACTCTATAATAACCGATTTTGAAGCAAAATTAAAGAATAAAGATCAAAACATGGATACAATCAAAGATAGTAACCATAATAGACATCTTGGACAAAAGAAGAAAATTTCAATTTTCGGTGAATAATCTTGTATGATTCGTGAATAGTCTTAGAATACATGAATAATGTCGATATATATGAATAGTAACCCAGAGAGAAAAAGTTCCAAATTTGATAAAAGTTCGGATCAATACTTGGCATAATGATATTGAAGAAATAATATCATATATGAAAAAATAACATCCCTTACCTCAAAATAACCGTATTTACATTGAATTTGGATATAGTCTTGACGAAACTTATCTTTGAAAAATAGAAACTCACAAAGTATCTAAATACTCACAAAATACGCTCGATAATATAGAGAGAGAAAGAGAGAAAGCTTATGTTTCTGGTGTGATTTTCAATTCTAACTTAGGCCTCTATTTATAGGAAAATGTTAGCACGTCGAAGCAGGCTTGACCTGCAACCTGATGGCTTTACCTGCTACTATTCTAACCCACCACATTTGAATAAAAATTCCAGCACCTTTTTCACCAACCAAAAGTGGGGCCCACCAATTCTAGAATTTTCCACCAAAATGCTAAATTCGGATACTTCAACAATTTCTGAACCCACCACCTCTTAAAATTCATAACAAATCATACGTTCATTTTAACGGTTCAAAATTTGTGGACATATACTCAACTTATATATGTATAACATATCCAAAAATCACAACGATCCAACGGTCGGATTAAAAATTATAACTCACGCAATATATCTCAAAAATATTGGTTTAATTTTTAATACCTCCATTCCGACAAAAATACTGATAAAACACCTCAACATTAACTCCATCATTTTTAACCACAATAAATATATCCAATATTTATATCCATATAAAATAAATATTTCCTTATCATATGAATCAATAATTAATTATTCATAAATAATATTACAGAATCACATTTATGACAACCAGGCCATTCCTAGGAAAGAGGGGGCTTTCCAATAAGAATTTCTCCTTACTGGTGCGCAATTAGGTGACCAAACCTCTCCTTGACAGAACTTTCTAGACATTGCCAATAATGCTATCTAATAATATTATTCAAATAATATGAATTATTGATCTGATAATGGGAAATACTCTGCAGTGGCAATTATTGAAACAATAATAATATAAAATATCAACCGCAACAATTATTGAATCAATAAAATAAAATATTGAACAGTAATTATTGTAAAAATTATTGAGAAGTGCCTTCTTACGTAATAATCAATAATTCAAAATACTTATTCATCCACGCGTATTCAGATTTTTTAACCAATGGGTATTCCAACGATGTTAACTGTAATAACTTCTGTAGTTATTTATAAAAACTCAAACTTGTCATTTTCTTCATCCGACAGTTATTCTGTTATGGGGCCCACAAATGACTGCACCGTCATACAAATATTCCCCGACAACAAGAATATTCCACGACCAAACGAATATTCTCCGACAACAATGATTATTTAATAACCACTTACTTATTTTGCAAAATTTGCACATTTCACCCATAACCAAAATATTATATCAATTTAACACCTTATTATTCACAATAATAATTAGAGAAAATTCGATTTTATTTATAATAAGTTGGGGTCTTACAGAATGTGTGCTTCACGTGCAGATCCAATGATCACTTTGCTCATGAATGTCCTAAGAAGAAGGAGGGAGTGACAACCAGAAGTAATGGAGGTAACAATGGAAGTACATGGGCCATTGCAGGACCTGCAACATCAAACAAACCCACAGCCAGAATCTTCAACATGACTGTGCAAGATGCTGTGCAATCAAAAGATGTGGTGTCAGGTATTATCCCAATCAATGATATAAATGCTTATGTATTATTTGATTCGGGTGCTACTTGTTCGTTTATATCTGATGAATTTGCTAAGAGGTTAGAATTGCCTAGTGAAGAATTGAATTTTCCTTTGAACATAGAAATTACGAATAAGGAAGTAATCCTTATTAGATTTGTATACAAGAACTGTAGGGTGAACATTAAAGAAAATATCTTTATGGTAGATTTGATTCTGATTAGACTTTGAGAGTTTGATGTTATTTTGGGAATGGATTTGCTGTTCAAATATAGAGCGGTAATTGATTGCCAAAAGAAGTGTGTAAACCTTATGACTCCGTCAAAGGTAGTATTCTATGGTAGCAAGTCGCCTAGACAGATGAAATGTTTGACGATTATGCAGGCCAAAAAATTATTGAGTCAAGGCTGTGTGGGCTATTTAGCTTACATAGTTGATACTCAGAAGAAGGGTGTGAAACTAGAAGAAATACCAGTGGTGAGGGAATTTGAAGACGTGTTTCCAGAGGATTTGTCAGGACTTCCACCTAACAGAGAAATTGAGTTCGTGATCTACTTAGCACCGGGAACAACACCGATATCGAAGGCCCGTATAGAATGGCTCCAGTAGAAATGAAGGAATTGATGGTACAGTTGCAAGAGCTGCTGGACAGAAATGTATTCAACCAATAGTATCGTCGTGGGGAGCGCCAATTTTATTCGTGAAGAAGAAGGACGGATCAATGCGTCTTTGCATTGATTATAGGGAGTTAAACAAAGTCACTATTAAAAACAAATACCCGTTGCCAAGAATAGATGACTTGTTTGACCAATTGAAGGGTGCTAAATACTTTTTGAAAATAGATTTGAGAAGTGGGTATCACCAGTTGAAAGTGAGGAAGGAGGATATACCACGAACGGCATTCAGAACTTGGTATGGATATTACGAGTTTCTGGTGATGTCTTTTGGGTTACCCAATGCACCTGCTGCATTCATGGATTTGATGAATAGGGTGTTTAAACCATTCTTAGACAAGTTTGTAGTGGTATTCATTGATGACATTCTGGTGTATTCCAAAACTCAAGAAGAACACGTGGAACACTTATGTTTGACATTGGAAACACTAAGAAAGGAAAAGTTGTATGCAAAATTCTCTAAGTGCGAATTTTGGCTCGACCGTGTACAATTCTTGGGGCATGTGATTGACAAAGATGGGATTTCAGTGGATAAGTCAAAAGTGGAAGCTGTGATTAATTGGAAACAACCAAGAACACCATCAGAAGTGAGGAGTTTCTTGGCACTGGCTGGTTATTATAGAAGATTTATTCAAGATTTTTCTAAGATAGCCACTCCGCTAACAAATTTGGCAAGGAAAGCTATAAAATTCGTTTGGACGGAGAAATGTGAAGAGAGTTTCCAAGATTTGATCTGTGTTACCCTGAGTAAGGTGATACTCAAGAATAAGGGGAGAACACGTACTCAAGAATAAGGTGATACCTGAGTTATTTGTTTAATCTGTGTCTTCGATTTTGGGGACAGAATCTTTATAAGTAGGGGAGAATGTGACAAATGAATTATTTGAATTGTGATTCTGAGGACAGAATCCTTGTAAGGATGGAATGATGTAACATTCCAGAATTTTATAAATTGTTATATTAAATATTTATTGAATTATTTAAGTATTTAATGGATGTGTTTATTGTTAAATAAATAATTGTTCAAATTTGATTCAATTTGGTTAACTATTTGTTAAATAAATAATTAAGAAAATTAATTATTTTTGCTAATTAATTTAATTATTAAGTTGGAGAATTATTTGATGATAGTAGGATCTGTAAAATATTGATTTTAGTATTTCTATACTATGAATAATTATGTTATTAAAGATTAACTTGTGTTATAACTTGATTATGTGATTAAATAATCAAACATACATGATGAATGTATTTAGTTAAGTTTGTAAAATGGTAGTGACTAACTATGTCATGATGACATATGTATATAGGATATTGTGATTCGAATTGTTTGGTTTAATCTATGAACAAGGAAAGTTTTCTAATCTATTATCTTGTTAATTCAATTACTGTTTTCAATTCGATTACAATATAATGATTTAAGTTATTCTGGAGCAAGTTATTCTTGTATTTAACTTGTTCTTTAGCATGCACAACTATATATACTAATGTCGAACATTTCTATCGTTCAAATTGCTATGCATGCTTAGTATTGAATTCTAATTAACCTTGGCTTAGTATTGTTCAAGTAAGGTATGCTATAGTTATTCAAATTGTATGCTATTAGATTATTCCTAAAGCATGACTTTAGTTTACTATGATTGATTCAATCACGATTATTCTATAGTATAGTGTTGTTGGTTTTATTCAACTACTCATTAGTTGATGTTCGTTGAATTCCAAATTACCTTGAAAGCTTATCCAAACAAAACTTCCTTTGGTGCGAACTTGTACTCTAAATACTGAGATGAACAACCCTATTGTTATGATTAGGGGTTTACTTACGCATAGCGTTAAAATCTTTGTGCACAATACATTGTACGAAGGGCTGATCTCCCTAATTACGAGGTCCTTATAGTCTTATGACTGTTAAAGTTGGAGTTGAAAGATTACTTGCAACTGTGGACGTAATTCATGGTCTTACGACCCTCAGTGATGTATATTTTCCATATTTTGGAATTCGAGCTACGATTATTGTTGATAGAGTACTATTCACTTTTGATGAGACTATTTCGACAATTATTATTGTTATACTCTGTTGATTCCATATTATATCCAAAGGAGCAATTGTTTTGCTCACTCTTGCATATTTATTAACTCATTGCAGCTAAAGAAGAGAAGGTAGGTGAACCTTCGACTAGCAAAGGAAAGGGAAAAATGTACAAGTGATGAAGTCTTATAATTTTTACTTTGATTAAGATGTTAGACTTTTATTATGTTGATCTTAGACTTTATTTTAAAGAAGTTATGTAATGTTTTTCGCATTTGAATGATGATTAAAGGTTAGATAACCTGGGAGATTTTTATTATATAACCCTTTAATGGGGAAGGTTTTTATTATTCAATTTTATTATGATTGGATAGTTATAAATGAATGTTTTGATTAAGTGAACACCAAATCTTGAGGAAATGAAGTACCAGGATTTGGGGGTGTCACAGATATTCAGTAATATCATCATTTAGGACTGAGGATGATGAAAAATATCTTAAAGAAAACGAATTCAGTGAGATAAAAGATGAAAGATTAAGGATTCGTACCTTAGTTTATCCAAGTTCAAAAATACCTTATAATAATCAATTATGGAGCAAAATTCAAGAATAAAGATCAAAACATGGATACAATCAAAGATAGTAACCATAATAGATAACTTGGACAAAGAAAAGAAAATTTTATTTTTTCTGTGAATAGTGTCGTATTCATGAATAGTAATGTATACGTGAATAGTGCCGTATATATGAATAGTAACCTCGACACAAAAAGGTAGAAATTCCACAATAAAATCTATACCAATATTTCGATATAATGATATTGAAAGAATAACATCATTATGAAGAAAATAACATCCCTTACCTCAAAAGAATAGTAATTCTGGCTGAAATATCAGGTATAAGGCTGAAGGAAACTTGCACTAATGAATAACAACTCACAAAGTATCTAAATACTCACAAAATACACTTGATAATATAGAGAGAGAAAGAGAGAAAACTTGTTTATGGTGTGATTTTTAATTCTAACTAAGCACCCTATTTATAGGAAAATGCTTAGAACGTCATAGCAGACTAACCTGCTACCTGATGGCTTTACTTGCTACTATTCACACCCACTACTTTTGAAAATAAATTCCAGCACATTTTATTTCTCACCAACCAAAAGTGGGGCCCACCATATTTTTAATAAAAACATTTATTTCTGAAACTTCAATAATTCATAATAAATAGCCCTTTTATAAGAAAAATTTGAATCTCATGTCTTTTCCGTAGGAAATTAAATTCTCTACAAATTTGTAGATTTAAGTTTTTCCAAATTCCAAACGAAAAATGACCGAAATCCACATATGGATGATTTTCAAAACCTCTATTCCGACAAAATACTGATAAAATACATCAGCATTAATTCCTTCATTTATGTCCACATAAAATATATCCATCATTTATATCAACAAAAAATAAATATTTTTTTATCATATAAATTAATAATTAATTATTCACAAATAATATTACAGAATCACAATTATGACAACCAGGTCGTTCCCAAGAAAGAGGGGGCTTTCCGATAAGGATTTCTCCTTATTGGCGTGCAATTAGGTGACCAAACCCATTTTCTAGACAGAACTTCCTTAGACATTGCCAATAATGCTATTTAATAATATTATTCAAATAATATGAATTATTGATCTGATAATGGGAAATACTGTGCAGTGAGAATTATTGAAACAACAATAATATAACATATCAACGTAATAATTATTTAATCAATAAAATAAAATATTAAACAATAATTACTGTAACAATTATTGAGTAGTGCCTTCTTACGTAAGAATCAATAATTCAATAATTGTAAGACCCCGAATTTTATGAAATAAAAGTATTCAATTTTTCTTATAATTACTATTTAGTAAATGGTTAAATTGATAAAAGTTAAAGTTAAGGGTGATATATGAAATTTTTTTTTTAAAAATACGCAAGTGGTTATTAAATATTCATTGTTGTCGGGAATATTCGTTTAGTCGTGGAATATTCTTTACGTAGGGAATATTAAATGCGACCGGTACTTATGACCATTTATGGGCCCCATAATGAATAACCGTTGGATGAAGAAAATGACAAATTTGAGTTTTTATAAATAACTTGGCGTAGTTTTTACCGATTAACAACATTTGGAATACACGGTGGTTAAAATACAATAATACACGTGGTTGCACTGATACTAGCGGTATTGCCTTGACAAACATTTTTCAATTATTGATTCTTACGTGAGAAGGCATTACTCAATAATTGTTACAGTAATTATTGATCAATATTTTATTTTATTGAATCAATAATTGCTGCATGGATATTTTATATTATTGTTGTTTCAATAATTGTCACTGCACAGTATCTCCATTATCAGATCAATAATTCATATTATTTGAATAATATTATTAGATAGCATTATTGGCAATGTCTAGAAAGTTCTGTCAAGGAGAGGTTTGGTCACCTAATTATGCGCTAGTAAGGAGAAATCCTTATCGGAAAGCCCCCTCTTTCCTGGGAACTGCCTGGTTGTCATAAATGTGATTATGTAATATTATTTGTGAATAATTAATTATTTATATATATGATAAGGAAATATTTATTTGATGCGGATTTAAATGATGGATTTATTTATGTGGTTATAAATGAAGGAATTAATGTTGAGGTATTTTATCAGTATTTTGTCTGATTGGAGGTATTAAAAGATCAAATCAGTGTTCTTACAGCTTTATTGTGTGTGTTATAATTTTTAATATGACCGTTGGATCGTTGTGATTTTTGGATATGTTATACATATATAAGTTGAGTATATGTTCACAAATTTTGAACAGTGAAAAATGAACGAATGATTTGTTATGAATTTTAAGAGGTGACTGATTCGGAAATTAGATTTATAAATGATTTTGGTGGAAAAATCTAGAAATGGGTGGGCCCCACTTTTGGTTGTTGGGAAGATGGCTGATTTTTGGTGGGTGGAATAGTAGCAGGTAAAGCCATCAGGTAGCAGGTCAAGTCTACTTCGGCGTGCTAACATTTTCCTATAAATAGAGGGCTAAGTTAGAATTAAAAATCACACCAAAATTCATAAGTTTTCTCTCGTTTTCTGTGATGCCCCCAATATATATATTTCTTACCTCGAAAGATCAGTACTTCTAGCTGAAACACCGGATATAGGCTATGACTTGAACTTGCACCGTATATCAATACTCAAAATATACTCAAAATACTCACAATAAATAGCCCTTTTGTCAGAAAATTCGAAACTCACGACTTTTTGTAGGAAATTCAATTCTCTACAACTTACAGAAGAAAGGTTTTCCAAATTCCAAATAGAAATTGACCAAAATTCACAAACGGGCGATTTTACAGGCTATAATCAAATTTCAGTCAAGAAATGGGGTCCACCGACACATAAAACATGCTTTAAATATTTTTGGTAACAAAAATACTCCTCCTCCACATATACTCATATATCCCACATTCATCGTAAAAATATCATCATTATTATATTATTAAAATATAATAATATATTTAAATGAATTATTTTATCGAGAAAAGATAAAATTTCAATTTTCAACAATTGTCACATTAAAATTTTCTCCATCTATATCCACATAAAATCAATATTTTCCTTATCATATGAATCAATAATTAATTATTCACAAATAATATTACGAAATCACAATATTGACAACCGAGGCGGTTCCTAGGAAAGAGGGGCTTTCCAATAAGAATTTCTCCTTCTTTGGCGCAATTAGGTGATCAAACCTCTCCTTAAACGTAACTTTCTAGATATTGCCAATAATGTTATCTAATAATATTATTCAGATAATATGAATTATTGCTTCGATAATGAAAAATACGTGTAATGACAATTATTGAAACAACAACAATATAAAATATCAACGCAACAATTATTAAATCAATAAAATAATGAGCGATAATTATCAGAACCATTATTGAGTAGTGCCTTCTTACGTAAGAATCAATAATTGGTGCAATAATCTGTGTCTTCTGTGTTTTAACCAATTTAGTAATTTTAACGATGATAATAACGGGTAACAACTACGCCATTATTTTTAAACAACTTATATTTGTCGTTTTCTTCATCCAATCGCTTTTTTAGTTATGGGGCCCACAAAAGATGCAAGGCAGTCGCATTTAATATTCCCGACGACAAGAATATTCCACGACCAAACGAATATTCCCAACAACAATGAATATTTTATAACCACTTGCTTATTTTGAAATATTTTCAGTATTTTACCCATAACTATCCACATTAATCAAATCAACCCTTACTATTTCAAAATAATAAATAGAAAATTAAATTTCATTAATAATAAGTTGGGGTCTTACAACCTCCCTCCTTATGAAATTTCGTCCTCAAAATTGGCGTCGTGTACACGGTGTTTCAAATGGTGAGGATACCTCGCTTTCATTTCCGTTTCCAATTCCCAGGTCATTTCCTCTATAGCATGATTCCTCCACAAAACTTTAACTTGTGGTATGACCTTTGCTCGTAGGACATGCTCCTTTCTATCCAAGATCTTGACAGGTACCTCCTCATACGTTAAGTCTTCGGCTATCTCATCCGGTTCTAACTTTATAACGTGGTTCGGGTCTTTCACATATTTACGAAGTACAGATATGTGAAACACATTATGAACACGAGACATACTCGGAGGTAACGCGAGTCTATAGGCTACATTTCCTACTCGATCAAGAATTTGAAATGGACCAATAAATCGTGGATTGAGCTTTCCTCTCTTCCCAAATCTTGTAACTCCCTTCCATGGAGCAACTCGCAACAATACATGATCCCCTATACTAAATTCCACGTCCTTTCGATGAAGATCCATAACTCTTTTTGTCGATCTTGTGCCTTTTTGTATCGTTGTCGAATCATTTGGATCTTTTCGGTGATCATACGTACTTAACTTCGGTCCCGAACAATGTTGCTTCACCCACCTCATCCCAACATATTGGAGAGCGACACTTTCGTCCATATAATGCTTCAAATGGAGCCACACCTATACTTGCCTGATAACTGTTGTTGTAGGAGAATTCCACCAATGGTAAATACTTATCCCAACGCCTTTTGAGTCTAGGACACACGAGTCTTAATAGATCTTCAAGAGTTTGAATAGTCCTCTCTGATTGTCCGTCCGTTTGAGGATGGTATGCCAAACTGAATCGTAAATCCGTGCCCATAGCTTTTTGCAAGCTAACCCAAAATCTTGAAGTGAATCTTGGGTCACGATCCGAAACTATGGATACCGGCATGCCATGCAATCTCACAATCTCATCTACGTATATACAAGCAAGACGTTCAAGGGAATAAGTCTCCCGTATCGGCAAGAAATGAGCAAACTTGGTTAATCTATCAACAATAACCCAAATAGCATTGATGCCTTGAGAAACCATATGAAGACCCATACTGAAATCCATGGTAATGTGTTCCCACTTCCATTTTGGAATCTCAAGTGGTTGCAACGGACCCATAGGTACTAGATGCTCCGCATTTACACGTTGACAAGTTAAACACATCGAGATAAACTTTGCAATCTCTCTCTTCATATTGTTCCACCAAAATGTATGTCGAAGATCACGATACATTTTAGTACTTCCAGGATGGATTGAAAATGGTGTATTGTGTGCCTCCATCATAATCTTGTACTTCAACTCAGATTCGTTAGGAACACAAAGTCTGGAGTGGACTCGAAGTATTCCTTCTTCATCGATTCTCGCTTCCGAAATAACACCTTCTTGTACTTTCTTCTTCATACGCATCATTTCCGGCCTAATGGCTTAAGCAACCTTAACTTTTTCTATTAAAGTTGGCTCTGTCGCGATACTTGACATCATCGCACTCATTCCTGCATATGATCTTCTACTCAACGCGTACCGCCTACCACGTTCGCTTTTCGGGATGGTATTGAATAGTGTGGTGGTCGTAGTCTTTCAATAGCTCGAGCCAACGTCATTTGCCAAGATGTTGAGTTCCTTTTGTGAAGAAATATTTGAGGCTTTTATGGTCCGAATATATCTCCACTTTCTCCCCATATAGATAGTGCCTCCGGATCTTTAAGCGCGGCTTGATCGCTTGACTCTAGATCATGAGTAGGATAATTCCTCTCATATTCTTTAAGTTGTTGCGAGGCATAAAGCTTGTTTTCACGAAGCCTTTGGAGTACCAGCTTCAAATGGTGCTTATGAGCTTCACGGCTTTTGGAATATATGAGGATGTCATCAATAAAGACAACAACGAACTGATCCAAATATTCCTTGAATACTCGGTTCATCATATCCATAAAAGCAGCGGAGCATTAGTCGATCCGAAAGACATGACTAAGAATTCATAATGCCCGGACCGAGTTCTAAAGGCAGTCTTTGGAATATCCTCAGTTCTAATCTTCAGCTGATGATATCCAGAACGAAGATCGATTTTTGAAAAGAATTGTTCTCCTTGCAACTAGTCAAACAAGTCATCAATACGAGGTAGAGGATACCTATTCTTGATGGTGACATGGTTCAATTCCCGATAGTCAATACAAAGTCGCATACTACCGTCTTTCTTCTTTACGAATAAAACAGGAGCACCCTAAGGAGATGTACTAGGATGAATGAAACCGATGTCCAACAGCTCTTGTAGTTGGACCTTTAACTCCTGAAGTTCAATAGGAGCCATTCGATATGGGGTTTTAGAAATGGGCTTGGTACCAGGTTCAAGATTAATAAAAAATTCAACTTCACGTTACGGGGTAGGCCAAGGAAGTTCTTGAAAATCGTCGGAAAGTCAATAACAACAGAATATTATTCAAATCTGACGTGTCTTTATTCAAATCCATAACATGAGCTATGAAAGCTTGACATCCGTTTTTCGATAAACGAATAGCTTTATGATTAGATATGAAAGTGATTGATTTTAATGGTTTAGTTGCTTGAATTCGTACAATAGGTTGGTTAGGAATATGAAAACTAACAACCTTACGAAAATAATCAATTTTGGCATGATGAGTAGTTAACCAATCAATCCCTAAAATCACATCAAAAGCAAGTATCTTTAATGAGATAAGGTTAACGGTAAGGTGATGGTGCCAACTTGAATCAAACAAGATTTATAAGCGATGGATGTGATGAAAGTTTCTCCTAACGGAGTTTCCACAGATAGGTCAAAGTCTAATTTCTCCTGAGTCAAGTTTAAGCGTTGAGCACAAGCGAGAGAGATAAATGAATGGGTAGCACCGGTATCAAGTAAGGTATAAACTTTGCAAGAATTTATAAATAACTTACCCGTGATCACCTCATTTGGGTTCCTCACATTTTGACCAGTCACAACAAACGCTCTTCCAGGAACCGTTGACTTTGACTTTTCTCGAGACGATCTTTTGAGTCACCGTCCCTCATTGAACTAGGTTTCGCTACTGTCATAATCTCGAAGCTATATGTCCTTCCTTTCCACAATTATAGCATACCTTGAATTGTTGTGGCGGTTTGACCGATATATCCCTCTTTTCGCATTTATAGCATCTGACCGGTGGTCGTTCCCTCCTTGGAACCGATTCTTCTTAAGACTTTGTCGTCTTTGTTAGGTTTGTAATATTCATAACGCAATCAAATTGCATAAAAAGTGCGGAAGCGTGGTAAAAATCAGAGTTTAAAAAAATTTACAAACCATATACCCGGATCACCCTTTATGCATAATTATTAATTAAACGAAAAGATAAAGAATAAAATCATACCCTTGAAGATCGAGCTTCCTCAGGTACAAGTTCACCTCCAATCCTTTTCGCGTTCAACTTGAATCCACCGGGTTTGGTTCCTTCCTTTGATCAACGTTAGCCACCCAAATGTTTGGCCTCTAGAGGTGATCCACCAAGGAAGAAGAAAATTCAAGAAGATGGGTGTTATGGCTAACCCTAGTTTTCTATCTCCATAGAAAAGGCATACTCCCAACAACTTGGAATTATTACGTACTTTATTAAAGTCAACAACCCATACCACCCATAATAAGACTCCTCTTATTTATAGATGTGGGCAACCCACCTTAACAATTAAGAAATTGGGTTTTATTTAATTAATTAAATTCTTTTAATTAATTAAGCTCCCTAATCTTATTAGGGATAATTAATTAAACTGCTTTAATTAATTTTCCTTCCTAATCCAATTAGGAATAAATGAGAGTACTTATATTAAATTAATTCCTAAACTCTTTTAGAAATTAAAATAATAATAATTATAATAATATTAATAAGACTCCTCTTATTAATTTATATTTAATATTTCTAAAATATTAAATAATAAATATTAAGCTATTTAATTTATTCTATCACCATAGATTAAATTAAATATACATAACATATATATTATTACGATTATGCCATTTACTTCTTAAATAACTATTTTTTCCTTTTATGGTGTGACCCTTTAGGTTCTCCATATTAAAACCTATTGTGAATAAATCAATTAGAACAATTCTAATCTTATTTAAATAAATAAATTAAACAATTAATTTATTTAAATAATATTTATTCTACTGATAGGGATAAGCCTCCCTAGCGATCAACGACTTTCCGGATAATATAGATTTCAACATTAATCATTAAAGAACCTTTGAGTAAATAGTTACCGTGCAATTCAATCCTTCCACCATACAATGTCCTAATTAAATATAAGACATGGAATTACCATCAAGTCTTATTTTATTTAATTATATGTATTTCGACTCTTAAATGCATTGCACAACTCAAATAATGCAAATTAGAAACTCCTTTCTAATTTCATTACGCTTTAACCAAGGACTACTTGGTTGTCATTTATCGAATCACATAGGACATTTCTCTTCTTTTATTAGAAGTGGTAGATTCTTTATTGATCATACATTATCTCCATGTACAACTTATTATACCCAAGCATACCCTTTGATATACCCTAAGGGTCTTAAGGAATAAGTCAAAGTATAATTCATCATACCCAAGATACTATGATGATCTCAAGTCCAAGGATTACTTGTACTACTATCACTACGAGAATTCCTATTGACAGCAAAATAAAACTCCATTAGGTATTCCTTAGCGAGCCACGTTCGATGAACTTATTCTCTAATAAGCACCTACATACTTGCTTTAGTGTCTCCACACAAATGATCATGAGATCAATCATCCTCATCCATCGATGAGCAAGCAACGTATGTACCAATCTATCCCATTCACTAATCCCCAATTTAGTAATCCAACGATTGGGAACTATTTTAGTTTTAAGCTTTCTAAGATTTTTGATCTCATTAGAATGATCATCATCATTATTCTAAAAGCATTGCTTAAAACTATGGGTTTATCACATATTTTAAAACAAACATCATGTAGATAATTAAAAGCCTTTAATAAATTAATACTTTTTATTAATAAATGAATAAGATTGTTACAAAGTATATGCTTTATCATCAAACATGATTGGCTTGTGTGCATACTACTTTCAATCTCCCACTTGCACTAAAAGCCAATCGTCGGTAACTCATACTCTTCTTCTCTAAGTGACGATTATCCTGCTGTTGGATAAGCTTTAGTTAATGGATATGTAATGTTGTTCTTGAGAGTCCACTATCTCTATAGTGATTTTCCATCTTTCAATGATTCTAATAATCAAATGAAAGTGCCACAACACATGTTTAGATCCAAGATGAGACTTGGGAACTATTCCTAGTTCTGTAATGAACTTTTAATCCAAACAATCAACTTGCAGCTTCATTTATAGCTATATACTTTGTCTTTATCACTAAACCAAAGAACTCTTTCTTTGTTTGGAACCTTTCCATTCTTTGCACCTTTGCTCAAGATAACGCTTTACCTTAAAGTGGATTTTCTGTCATCTTGGTCTGTCTGAAAACTTGAGTCTGTTAAGCCCTCTAGTTTTAATTTAGACCCATCATGTTTACTCACATCTTTAGTGTCGGTTAAGAACTTTAAGATGTTTTTCACTGACTCATAGTGAACTTCTCCATAATATGACTGATCAAAATCAGGTCTCGTATATTTCATTGCATACATGATTGTCACTCATGCGACCTCTCTTTTCAGGAGTCTGTGGGGACTATTAAGAGAGATACACTCCATAGCTCATCAACATGAGACATCTCTTGGAGTTTGCCATGCTAAACGACTTTAGCATCAAATGAATATACGTTCCTTGGGTTAAGTCGAGCATCCTGTTGTATCTATCTATATAGATTTTATCCCCAATTAAGATACTCTTCCCAAACCATTCATGGAGGAATGTTTAGACAACTTTATCATTACTGATTGTAGCATTAGTATGTCATTCCTTATCCGTAGTATATCAACATATAATATTAGGAATGTCACGGCGCTCCCACTGTCCCTTTTGTACACACTAGGTTCATTCTTATTTTTGATAAAATCAAACTCTTTTGATTTGTTTCATCAAAACGAATGTTCCATTTTTGAGAATATTGCTTCAATCAATTTCTCTGAGTGTCTACAACTCTTAACTCATCATCGTATGTAATGGATCATCATCTTCTATGATCGTACCATCATCATCATCATCTATGATGAATCCATACCTCCTAGGTATCTTCTAGTACTATTCCGTTCTGATTCGATTGTGGTACAATAGGTCTATCTACGAGTTCCTCTTATTTGACTTATAGTATTTTGTGGTTCTTGAACTCTTCAAGATCTATTATCCTCCCACTAGCCCCTTTTAATGATAAACACTTTTATCTTAGAAGGAAGAGTGTTTCACAACAAACACCTTTTGCTAAGTAGAATTATAGAACATATACCCTAAACTTACTTTAGGATGTCCCACAAATCTGTACATGTCAAATCTTGTCCCAAGCTTATCCTTTGAAACCTTTTCACATAAGTTGGACAACCCTTTATCTTAACATACTTAAGATTAGGAATCCTCCCCATCATCCATAACTTTTATGGAGTCTTGAAATTTGGATTTTGAGGTTACCTTTTCGTGAATGTCGACCATTTCTAGGACATGATCCTGAAGGATCTTTGGAATGTCGGTAAAATCATTATGGACCGCACCATGTCTAACAAGGTACGAATTTTCCATTCAGATACATCAATTAATTATTACGTATCATGAGGTGTCCATTATGAGAAAAACCATTTGAGATGATCTAGAAACTTATTGCACAAGTATTTATTCCTTGATCTAATCAAAGAATCATAATACTTTGCCAATTTGTTTCATTTCTGAATTCTTTGAACCTTTCAAATAATTCACAATTGTATTTCAGCAAATACACACATTCAACTATTTGAATGATCATCTCCTTTTTCTTATACTAATTTGTTCAATATACAAAATTATTTTTCATGTAAGTCAAGTATACAAAATTTATTAAGTAATATTCCAGTTCTATACAAAACATTATTATTATAAATAGAACAACAATTGTTCTTAATTATAATACCAAAGATTTCATTGTCCAACAATAAAATGGAAATAATGTTTTCAACGAGAACTAAAATACAATAACAACTTATTGACTTAATAGATTTGCCCGTAGGCAGTGCTAAACTATAAGTTTCTATGGTTAATGTTGCAACCTTTGCTTCATTTCCCACACATAGGATTACTTATACTTGTTTAGCTTTCTACTTCTGCTTGGTCCCTTCATAAATCTATATTTATGATAACCAAAGTCGGTATCCAATACCCAAGTAGAACCTTGACTTAAAGAAAAATTTATTTCAATCATGAACAAAATTGTATTGTAACCGAAACTTCACTAAGCTTCTTTGGTTAGCCTCTGCAAGATGCTTTTTGCAGTTTCTTTCCAGTGTCCAGGCTTATTGTAGTGGAAGCAAACTCCTTTGCTATCCGTATCAGTTTTGTTCTTATTATCCTTTGTTTATGCCTTTTCATTTACCTTCTTTGAATCATTCTTCTTTTTAGAAGATCCTTTGGCCCCTACTAGTAAGACTTGGTTTTTCTTGGTTGGAAAGTGACTCTCAACATTTTTCAATATGTTAAGCAAATCAGCGAGGCTGATATCTAGCTTGTTCATATAAAAAATTCACAACAATTGTGAAAGGAGTCCGGGAGTGAGTGCAAGATCAAATCTTGGCTCAACTCTCCATCCATGACAAAACCAGTTGTCCTAATTGATCAATCAAATTGATTATGTTAAGAACCTTTTGTCTGTACTATAGTGCCATTGGCCATTCTAGATCGGAAGAGCTCCTTGATATTTTGATATCTATCAGTCCTACTTTCCTCACCATCAACTACTTGATGTGCGGGAATATAGTAGAGCATCCATAGTTTCATCTTGTGTTTGAAGCTCGTTACTTTCGTAGATCTGAGCATGATGCGTTGAGCCAACTGTGAATCATCTTGCCACTTTCTAAAAGTAGCAATGTCTTCCTCGGAGGCATTATCGCAACCATTCTTGGATATAGGCGTATTAAGGACATAAGATAGCTTTTCAGCTATGAGAACTATTCTCAAATTCCTTAACCAATCCGTTTAATTTGGTCTGATTAAATAGCATCTAATATGCTTCGCAATGATAGTAATTTTAGACATTGTAAAATTCTGTAAATGAATTTGTAATTAACAACATTTTAACATACATTCTTTTATTAATTACCAAAATAATTTAGGTCTTGTTTTAAATTGGTATCTCCCACTATTTTCTTCAAACTATATTACCCTCACTTATATAGTTCGGCAAAATCTAATTAAAGATTTGCTAGTGAGAATAAGGATCCCATTTCAAATGTATATAGCCTTGTGGTGACACAACAAACTATATATAAATAAATAGGTAGACAACTCTTGTCAATTACATCAACTATGCAACTCCTTGTATTTTGCCTCTTAGATTATTTTGATCAAGTGGTGGCACATCCGAATCAAAATTATCCAAGTTAAGTCCGACCTAGCACTCCATATATTCAAAAAAGAAAAATATCATCCTTGTGGTGACACAACAAAACAATATTGTTCAATTTTCTTTATAAGCATCAAATGTGATAAATTAACATCTTAAATACTTAATACTTGCCTTGTGGTGACACAACAAACTCATATTAAATATTTAATACTCTATTAATTTTATCATGCTAGAAGGCGACGTTCGATATTCCAAATATCTTTGAGCGCTTAGGACTTAATATAAAAATTGAGGGGTTTGTTATTAATTTGTCTCATCTTGTTTAAGCGGCATACACATATATATATAAAAATCGCGTCATATTAATTAACATACGAGCATGTTTGTATAATATATAATATATATAGTATAAGCATGCACATATAGAATACTATATTCTACCCGGATTGATTATGGACTTTTATTCTAGTTTGGTTCACTAGAGCCACCAAGTGAACCAAAAATTGGTCAAACCCTAGGGTGCAAGAAATAATATTTAAATATAACTATTACATTTAAACTTGGGGCTCTATTACAAACCAGGTCTTCAAGCGCTTCTTGTCCCTTGATCTCTAATTCTTCAAAATTAATTCTAAATATTCCTATTACAAAACTATTTTAAAATAAATAGAAACCTTGATCGTGATCGAGGGAAGTACATGGGAGGAGATAGAATTTACATTAAGAAAAATTAGAGAAGGCGAGTCTGCAGACCCCATTTAATAAAACCCATACATTCATGCATCCAACTAAAATAAAATCCAATCGCATTGGTCAATAGTCCATAATCAATCTCATTTATTATCATACACATCACCATATGCATCAATAAATAATATTCATCTCATGAATAATAAACATTTAATATATATATTGATATCATTTAATGGGCAAAATTAGTTAGTATAAAATCTATTTTTGAATAAAAATAAACTCCTTTATTTAAATCCAAATTTAAATCAAAATAAAACTATTTTATTTTAATTTATCCAATTTTGAATAAAATAAACTATTTTATTTTAATCAAAATCTTTAATCAAAATAAACTCCTTTATTTTAATTAATTATGGAATCCAATTCCATGTATATATAAAAAAATCTTTAATTAAAATAAACTCTTTTATTTTAATTAATTATGGAATCTAATTCCATGTAAAAAAAAAAAATATTAAAGGAAACACGGATTATCTTTCCTATTCACAAATAAACTCCTTTATTTTGAATAATATGAAATCTTATTTCATATCTAAATAAACTCCTTTATTTAAGGAAACATGGATTCACTTTCCTATTCACAAATAAACTCCTTTATTTTAGGAAAAATAAAATCCAATTTCAACTCCAATTAGTTATCATGGAATCCAATTCCAACTCTAATTAGTTATCATGAAATTCTAATTTTAAAATTAAAATAAATCTTTTTATTTTAAGATTAAAATAAACCTTTTATTTTAAAATTAAAATAAACTTTTATTTTAATTATAAAATTATTAAGAATAATATATATATATATATATATATATATACAGCATCCGTGTAATCCCTTTAAAAAAAAAAAGTTTACGTGCTTGCTGCTGGTTTTTTTTTTTTTTAATTTTAGCACGTGGCAGGTTCCTTGCTTTTGAATGTTCAGCTGCTTGTTGCTATAGTTGCTGAATTTAGATTGCCACGCTGCCTTTTTTTTTTTTTTTTTTTTTTTTATGCTTCTTAGTGCATTTTATTCAAGCGTGTAACCGGCCTTGTTACCTTTGCTTGATTTCCGTCTTCATGTATCATTGATATTGAGCTCCCGGTTTTCATCTGGTGGCTTATGATTTCTTCAGTAATAATAATATATAATATTACATTAACCGAAGGAAAAGAGGCAGCGAGATCACGTTTTTTTTTTTTTTTTTTTTAATAAATTTTATACAATAAAATTATGCCCAATTAAATTGTTCTAAACACATATCAATATACATACCAAATTAAAATAATTAATAATTCGCATAAAGGTTTGGCTCTGATGCCATTGTTAGGTTTGTAATATTCATAACGCAATCAAATTGCATAAAAAGTGCGGAAGCGTGGTAAAAATCAGAGTTTAAAAAATTTACAAACCATATACCCGGATCACCCTTTATGCATAATTATTAATTAAACGAAAAGATAAAGAATAAAATCATACCCTTGAAGATCGAGCTTCCTCGTACAAGTTCACCTCCAATCCTTTTCGCGTTCAACTTGAATCCACCGGGTTTGGTTCCTTCCTTTGATCGGCGTTAGCCACCCAAATGTTTGGCCTCTGAGGTGATCCACCAGGAAGAAGAAAATTCAAGAAGATGGGTTTTATGGCTAACCCTAGTTTTCTATCTCCATAGAAAAGGCATACTCCCAACAACTTGGAATTATTACGTACTTTATTAAAGTCAACAACCCATACCACCCATAATAAGACTCCTCTTATTTATAGATGTGGGCAACCCACCTTAACAATTAAGAAATTGGGTTTTATTTAATTAATTAAATTCTTTTAATTAATTAAGCTCCCTAATCTTATTAGGGATAATTAATTAAACTGCTTTAATTAATTTTCCTTCCTAATCCAATTAGGAATAAATGAGAGTACTTATATTAAATTAATTCCTAAACTCTTTTAGAAATTAAAATAATAATAATTATAATAATATTAATAAGACTCCTCTTATTAATTTATATTTAATATTTCTAAAATATTAAATAATAAATATTAAGCTATTTAATTTATTCTATCACCATAGATTAAATTAAATATACATAACTATATTATTACGATTATGCCATTTACTTCTTAAATAACTATTTTTCCTTTTATTTATGGTGTGACCCTTTAGGTTCTCCATATTAAACCCTAGTTGTGAATAAATCAATTAGAACAATTCTAATCTTATTTAAATAAATAAATTAAACAATTAATTTATTTAAATAATATTTATTCTGATAGGGATAAGCCTCCCCTAGCGATCAACGACTTTCCGGATAATATAGATTTCAACATTAATCATTAAAGAACCTTTGAGTAAATAGTTCTGTGTACAATTCAATCCTTCCACCATACAATGTCCTAATTAAATATAAGACATGGAATTACCATCAAGTCTTATTTTATTTAATTATATGTATTTCGACTCTTAAATGCATGACTCAAATAATGCAAATTAGAAACTCCTTTCTAATTTCATTACGCCTTAACCCGAGGACTACTGGGTTGTCATTTATCGAATCACATAGGACATTTCTCTTCTTTTATTAGAAGTGGTAGATTCTTTATTGATCATACATTATCTCCATGTACAACTTATTATACCCAAGCATACCCTTTGATATACCCTAAGGGTCTTAAGGAATAAGTCAAAGTATAATTCATCATACCCAAGATACTATGATGATCTCAAGTCCAAGGATTACTTGTACTACTATCACTACTGAGAATTCCTATTGACAGGTGAATAAAAAACTCCATTAGGTATTCCTTAGCGAGCCACGTTCGATGAACTTATTCTCTAATAAGCACCTACATACTTGCTTTAGTGTCTCCACACAAATGATCATGAGATCAATCATCCTCATCCAATGAGCAAGCAGCGTATGTACCAATCTATCCCGGATTCACTAATCCCCAATTTAGTAATCCAACGATTGGGAACTATTTTAGTTTTAAGCTTTCTAAGAATTTTGATCTCATTAGAATGATCATCATCATTATTCTAAAAGCATTGCTTAAAACTATGGGTTTATCACATATTTTAAAACAGCATCATGTAGATAATTAAAAGCCTTTAATAAATTAATACTTTTTATTAATAAATGAATAAGATTGTTACAAAGTATATGCTTTATCATCAAACATGATTGGCTTGTGTGCATACTACTTTCAGTCTTCACATGGTCGTTGTTAAATCTCCTCTTTTTTTAAAATCTCCTCCTGACTCGCTTCTTCTATTTTCATGGCCATGATTACCACCAGAGTAGTTACCATTTTTGTCCGTCTTTTTCTTTCTCCGCTGGTTATCATTATTTTTTTTCAATTTGCTATCCCTAGATGATCCTGGTTGTGGTCCCTCGGTTGACCGTACTCGTTATCTCGCTCTAATAATTGAGCCATGTTTACAACATCTGAATAGAGAGAAAATTTATGAGAAATGAGATACTGACGTATGCTGGGTTTCAAACCTCTAAGAAACATCCGCGTCATACGTTCCTCATTCTCCACCAAATGAGGTGCAAACCTGGATAACTCCGTGAACTTCGCCTCGTACTGGGACACCGTCATGTTATTCTGCTCTAGTCTAATAAACTCCACTTCCTTCATATGACGAACACTTTTAGGAAAGTATTTTTTGTTGAAAAGTTTCTGAAACGTTTCCCAAGACATGCTAAGTACGGCAGGTTGGGTCCGTTTCACAGACTCCCACAAGTAGTCTGCCTCGCCACGGAACATAAAGGTGGCGAGTGGAACCTTTTGTTCCTCCGTACATCCCAAGACATCAAATATCTTGGTAATTTGCTTGACCCATGTTTCCACCATGATCGGATCCAGCTTTCCCTTAAATTCTGGCGGTCCCAACTCTTTGAACTGCTTGGCTGTGACAACCCATGAATTGCTATCATTTCCTCCTGTATTTTGAACACGAGTCTCCTTATGCGATTTTGCATGAGCTGCAAAAAGCTTCTAAACATCCCTCGTTCATCATCTTTTCGATGAGTGTTGTTCACAGGAGGAACATTGCCCGACTGTTGCACGTTCTCCTCATTTGGTGAAATCTGCGGCGTCTCCATGGTCTCATTTCTCATTGTTAATATTCTCGATCGACATTCTCAAATCTTGTCGCAAAATAAAATAAGGGTTAATTAAGGAAATCAATATATCACATAATATCCCTATATCTTGACCAACTAAAAAATAAGCTTAGGTAGGACACACTAGCGGAAGGATTTATCCTAAGCTCGATACCAACTATGATGCCCCCAAAATAGGTATACATCACCCATTACGAGTTGTCAATACATGGTACGAAATAACTACAACTTTATTATTACAACAATAAAGCTGTGAGTTTGAATACAAATATTATCTTCTGAGACAATATCTATACTCAAATAAATCCTCATCACATTTATTGATACATTATTTTACAAAATGGTGAGGACTACTAAACAACTCTCTCTAGAACCTTCATTCCATACCCCAGGCTAGTACTCGCTATATTCTCGCATCCCGAGAAGAAAAATGGAACAAAAAGGAAAAGGGTGAGCTCAACTAGCCCGGTAAAAAGAATATTATGACTAAGATAATATACAACAAATTATCGTTAGTCTTCAACGAGGAAAAATCTAATAGAATACAATAGACAACAAAGTTTTAAATCAATATTCGCAGCGGAAATAATAATTCATTAGAAGAGTTAAGTAGAGAATGCAAACTACTATCTTCTATGTATGAATTTAAAAGTTCATCGTCTATCTTTTATCCTGTAACATCAATCAATATATATCTGGAATCAAATATTCATCTTTACACTACAGGCCAAAGATATTCATCAGTTGGTCATGTTCATCTAAACACCTGTTCATCTTTGCACTACGGGCCAAAGATATTCATCAAAAATCATTCATCTTTGCACTACCGGCCAAAGATATTCAATAATATCATCATTTAAGACTGAGGATGATGAAAAATATTTTTAAAGAAACGAATCCAGTGAAACAAAATGACAAGGATTAAGGATTAAGGATTCGTACTTTGTTTTATCCATGTCCAACAATACCTTAAAAATAATCATAGTGGTGTAAAATTTAAGAATGATCAAAACATGGATACAATCAAAGCTAGTATCTGAGAATAGATATTTTGAATGAAAAGGAAAATTTTCATTTTTCGATAAATAGTGTAAATTCGTTAATAATAATCTGAGTATCGTGAATAGTCTTAGTATCGTGAATAAGTAACTCCCAACACTAAAAGTTCCAAATTTGATTAAAAGTTCGGATCAATACTTGACATAATGATATTAGAATAAATAATATCATTAAAAAAATATCCCTTACCTCGAAGATCGGTACTTCTAAAACAACAGGATATAGGCTATGACTTGAACTTGCAATAGTATATCAATACTCAAAATATACTCAAAATACTCACAATAAATAGCCCTTTTGTCAGAAAATTGAAACTTCGCGACTTTTTGTAGGAAATTCAATTCTCTACAACTTTACGAGAAGAAAGGTTTTCCAAATTCGAAATAGAAATTGACCAAAATTCACAAGCAGGCGATTTTACTGGTATAATCAAATTTCGATCGAGAAATGGGGTCCACCGACACACGTAAAACATGCTTTAAATATTTTGATAACAAAATACTCCTCCTCCACATATACTCATATATCCCACATTCATCGTAAAAATATCATCATTATTATATTATTAAAATATAATAATATATTTAAATGAATTATTTTATCGAGAAAAGATAAAATTTCAATTTTCAACAATTGTCACATTAAAATTTTCTTCATCTATATCCACATAAAATCAATATTTTCCTCATCATATGAATCAATAATTAATTATTCACAAATAATATTAGAGAATCACAATATTGACAACGAGCACGGTTCCTGAGAAGAGGGGCTTTCCAATAAGAATTTCTCCTTCTTGGTAGCGCGATTAGGTGACCAAACCTCTCCTGATGAACTTTCTAGACATTGCCAATAATGTTATCTAATAATATTATTCAGATAATATGAATTATTGCTTCGATAATGAAAAATCTTGTAAATGACAATTATTGAAACAACAACAATATAAAATATCAACGCAGCAATTATTAAATCAATAAAATCTTTGAGCGATAATTACTGTAACCATTATTGAGTAGTGCCTTCTTACGTAAGAATCAATAATTGGTGCAATCTGGTATCTTCTTGTGTTTTAACCACCGAGTATTTTTAACAAGATTAATTAGCGGTAACAACTTCGCCATTATTTTTAAACAACTTATATTTGTCGTTTTCTTCATCCAATCGCTTTTTACATGGGGCCCACAAAAGGCTATGCGTCGTGCATTTAATATTCCCAAACAAAGAAGAATATTCCACGACCAAACGAATATTCCCCGACAACAATAAATATTTTATAACCACTTGCTTATTTTGAAATATTTGCATATTTTACCCATAACTATCCACATTAATCAAATCAACCCTTACTATTTCAAAATAATAAATAGAGAAAATTAAATTTCATTAATAATAAGTTGGGGTCTTACATTTTCTCTCTAGATTATCGAGTGTATTTTATGAGTATTTAGATACTTGGTGAGTTGTTATTCATCAGTGCAAGTTTCCTTCTGCGTCATATCCGATATCCAGTCAGAAGTGCTGCTCTTTTGAGGTAAGGGATAGTAAGGGATTTTAAGGGTTGTTATGTTTTTCAGTTTCATAATTTTTCTGACCTTAAAAAATTCTGGAAAAATTTGAAATGATAATTTGATAAGTTTTCTAGATTGTGTCCAAAAATGGAGATTTTTGGATGTATAGATTATGAGTTATGAATTTTATGAGAAAAGACTATTTTAAAAGTAAACCCTTATAATTCCTTGTGGTTAACTCCAAAATTGGTGAAATTTTTATTGGGAGTACATGTATATGATATAAGTATACTCTGTAAATTTCGGAATTTTTGGAGAAAAGTACAATTTATGATAAATGTCTAAATATTCGGCTATTTTGGCCATATGAAAAATAGTAAATGAATTTTAAAAATTCTGAGAAAAATATATGTTCAATATGGAACTATATTCCGCTAAATCCCAGAAAAGAAAATTTGTTTGTACTAATTTGGTATTTTTTTCATGAAAATGGACTAGATATGAGTAAATGAATTAAATATGTTATGTGATGTAAGAAAATTGGAAAATAGGATTTTATGGCTTGAGAATCCGATATGAGGTATATGCAGATTTTTGATGAGAGTTTTGGTTATTGGTGATGAAATCTTATGAGTTTGGCATTTTAGATTGATTAAATTCATTATTTAGTAAAGTGTAAATAATTAAAATAAATTGTTTATAAGTTTAAGAAATGTTATTCTTTCAATATCATTATACCGAAATATTGGTATGGATTTTATTGTGAAATTTCTACCTTTTTCATGTCGGGGTTACTATTTACGAGTTACTATTCACGAGTAAGTATTCATGAGTTAATATTCACGAGTTACTATTCACAACAAAATTGGTTTCTTTTTGTGATCAAATTATCGTTGATTTATGAATCTTACTCTTGAGATTAAATCTATCTGTTGATTATATTGTTTTTATTATCATATATAACATTTTTATAACCCTAATGATGATATTTCTCTTTGACTTGAGTATAAAGATGGGTAGATTTTTGGTATGATCGTGACTATGGGTTCTCTTTGGCCAGTAGTGTAAAGATGAATTGTTGATTGGTATGATCATGACCATTAAATTTATAATTGAATATTTTTAGCTTAAGTGCAAAGGTGAATTGATCAACATGGTTATAATTATTGTTTATATAAATTCTGAAATGATTATATATTTCTTTGAGATATTAATATATTTGGCCTGTAGTGCAAATATGAACTGTTGATGAAAATATTTGGCATGTAGTGCAAATATGAACTGTTGATGAATATATTTGGCCTGTAGTGCAAATATGAACTGTTGAGGAATATCTTTGGCCTGTAGTGCAAAGATGAATTATTGATGAATATCTTTGGCCCGTAGTGCAAAGATGATATGTTGTTGAATATCTTTGGCCAGTTATGCAAAGATGAACTGTTGACAAATATCTTTGGCCCGTAATGCAAAGATCAATTTATTAGTATGAATATGAACATGAACTGTGATTTAGTATAACCATGATCTTTGATGTTTCAGGTAAAGACATGTGATAAAAATTATCTTCGTCCTGGATGCGAAGAGGAATTTAGAATTACAATTATGATTATGAGTTATTCATATAATTGTGGAAAGGAACTGTTGATTAATGTTACAGGGATAAAACATTGTTGGTGCACTATCACCATTGGAAAGAATATGATAGTAATTCTCTTATTTTTCTTTGGGGTCTACTGGGTCAACCAAGGATAATTCTGTGGCCATATGATATCTATCATAACCTAGACGCATGGCCTCCCATGTACGAAGGTTTCCTTGAGCACTTCCCAAAGATTTTAATTTCTAAAATAGTTTTTGACTATACCTTTATGTAAGGTGCCATTGTGACGTGCTATCCAAGGTTGGGATGAGAGTCACAGTTGGTATATATTTGTATCAAAACTCACAGCATATGTGTTGTTGTATTTTTCATGACAATTGTTATATTAAAGTTGTAGTTGTTTTCTGTACCATGTATTTGGCGACTCAGAATAGGTTGGATGGACTGGACCTGTTTTGGGGTTGTCACAACAATACTGTGTAATACCGTGTGTTACTGTGCATCCGCGCGTATTACTGTATTTTAACTACCGGGTATTCCAATAGTATTAACGGTAACTATTACGCCGTTATTTATAAAAACTCAAACTTATCGTTTTTTCATCCGACCGTTTTCCGTTATGGGGCCCACAAATGGCTGCGCCGTCGTACGAATATTCCCCGACAGAAAGAATATTCCATGACCTAACGAATATTCCCCGACTAAATGAATATTTTATAATCACTTGCTTATTTTGCAAAATTTTCACATTTCACCCATAACCAAAGTATTATATCAAATTAACACCTTATTATTCACAATAGTAATTAGAGAAAATTCGATTTTATTTATAAAATTTGGGGTCTTACACACGCAAGCCAATCATGTTTGATGATAAAACATATGCTTAGTAAGAATCTTATTCATTTATTAATAAAAAAAATTAATTTATTAATGGCTTTTAATTATCTACATGATGCTGCTTTATAATATGTGATAAACCCATAGTTTTAAGCAATGCTTTTAGAATAATGATGATGATCATTCTAATGATATCTAAATTCTTAGAAAGCTGGAAACTAAAATAGTTCACAATCGTTGGATTACTAAATTGGGGATTAGTGAATCCGGATAGATTGGTACATATGTTGCTTGTTCATTGGATGATGATGATTGATCTAATAGTCATTTGTGTGGAGACACTAAAGCAAGTATGTAGGTACTTATTGGAGAATAAGTACACTGAACGTGGCTTGCTAAGGAATACCTAATGGAGTTTTACTTGCGTGTTAATAGAAATTATTGTAGTGATAGTAGTACAAGTGATCCTTGGACTTGAGATCATCATAGTATCTTGTGTATGATAAATTATACTTTGACTTATTCCTTAAGAACCTTAGGGTATATCAAAGGGTATGCTTGGGTATAATAAGTTGTACATGAAGATAATGTATGATCAATAAAGAATCTACCGCTTCTAGTAAAAGAAGAGAAATGTCTTATGTGATTCGATAAATGACAACCCAGTAGTCCTTGGCCAAGGCAGAATAAAACTAGAAAGGAGTTTCTAATTTCCATTATTTGGAGTTGTGTATTTAAGAGTCGACAAACATATAATTAAATAAATAAGACTTGACAGTAATTCCATGTCTTATATTTAATTGGGGCATTATATGGTGGAATGATTAAATTTTACGGTAACTATTTATTCAAAGGTTTTTTTATGATTAATGTTGAAATCTATATTATCTGAAAAGTTGCTAGTCACTAGGGAGGCTTATCCCTATTGTAGAATAAATGTTAGTTATTTAAATTAATTATTAGATTAATTTATTTATTTAAATAAGATTAGAATTGTTCTAATTGATTTATTCACAACCGGTTTAATATAGAGAACCTAAAGGTTCACACCGCAAAATTAAAAATATTTATTTTAGAAGTAAATGGCATAATCGTAATAATAAGTTAAGTGTATTTAATTTAATCTATGGTGATAGAATAGATTAAATAGCTTAATATTTATTATTTAATATTTTTAAAATATTAAATATTAATTAATGAGAGGAATCTTATTAATATTATTACAATTATTATTATTTTAATTTCTAAAATTGTTTGGGAATTAATTTAATATAAGTACTCTCAGATATTCCTAATAAGATTAGGAGGTAAATTAATTAAAAGAGTTTAATTAATTATCCCTAATAAGATTAGGGAGCTTAATTAATTAAATAATACCCTAATTTTTAATTAGATTAGAAGGGTTAACTGATATCTTTATAAGAGGAGTCTTATATCTGATATCAATATACGTAATTCCAATAGTTGGGAGAGTACATCTTTTTCTATGAGAGATAGAAAAACTAGGGTTTTGCCAAATACCCATCTTCTTGAATCTTTCTTTTTCCTTGGTGGATCACCTCTAGAGGCCAAACACTTGGGTGGCTAACGTTGATCAAAGAAAGGAATTGTGACAACCCGAGAATTTTGAATATTTTAAAAAAAATTATTAATTGATTTAAGGTTCAAAATTAGAACCTAGATAGAAAATTAGTGTATGCGTTTGATATTTTTAAGATAGAATTTTGAGGATTTAAAAATTCTGTGAAGGATTTAGGTGAATTATTCAGGATTAAAGAAATACGTGATTATGTTCTATTTAAATGTTATTATACTTGTACAGTATGCGGTTATGGGTCAAGGATTGATCAGATAAACGATATCTGTAACAAACCCTAAGTATATATTAAGAACGTCAACGTTCGGTTAGAAACCCTAGCGATTAATAAGAAACCCTAGAAACCGGTTCTAGAAACCCTAATTTCAGTTTCGGGAATCCAAAATCCTAATTCGGGAATTTAAAACCCTAATCTGGGAACTTAAATAATTATTATATTGCTTAAGTGCTATTAATTAGAAAATTAATTAGGGTAAAGCTTAATTACATAGCGAACCCTAATTTCAAATACTTAAACCCTAATTTTGGGATTTGAAACCCTAATTTATAATTAGGGAAAAACTAATTGTTCGTTTAATAATTTTAATGTTAATTAGGATATATTAATTCTAATTTTCAAGTTAAGTAATTAGAAAACCCTAATCTTATTATGAAATCTAATTTTTATTTTAGAAAATTAATTTTCTATTAGAAACCCTAATTTTGGGTTATAAACCCTAATCCGTGATTTTGACCCTAATTGCTTAATTAGCGATTTTAATTAGCAAATCCTAATCCTAATCCTAATTAGCAATATTTAAATTGTGATTAAGAAATTTTAATATAATTAGAAAATTCTAATTATAATTTAGAAATATTAATTTTCTATTTTTGAAAACCTAAATTGGAAATTTTAGAAAATAAATTACAAACCCTAAATTGGCTCAAACCCTAAACCCTAAAAATTTTTCAAACCCTAAACCCTAACCAAACCCTAAAACCTAAGGGTTTAGGACAATGTCCATAATGCCATTAAAATTAAATGCAGAAAGACTAGAATGCCCTTTTTATTTATTTTAATAAATTGGTGTTGTAGGTTTTGACTTTTAAGGGAGTTGCTCACCAAAAACATAGCCCTAGCATGTGCATATATCTCAGCAATCAACCATCTAGCTAGCCATATACAATGAATCAAAATATTATAAAGGTTAGAAAGAGTAATAATAATCACTTTAGTTTACAAACCCATACAAGACCTTCTCTCTCTAGAAATTCGGGAATATAGAGTTAGAAAGTGAGATAAATTAAGCTAAGATCATACTTTATGTGACGCCCCCAAAATAGGTATACATCACCCATCTTGAGTCACCAAATACACGGTACAAAATTCAAATACAACTTAATTATACAACAGTCGTGTAAAATACGACTAAACATATACTGTGAGTTTTAATACAAATATTGTCATCTAGACAATATACAAACTCAATGGGGTCCTCATTACATTTATTCTCACACTATTTAACAGAATAATGAGTACTACTAATATTATCATCTGGTCCAACACTCCGTTCCCCGATTTGTCCCAGCTATATTCTCATTTCCTGAAGAGAACAGTGAAAGAAAGGTTGAGCTCAACTAGCCCAGTAAGAAATATTATGACTAAGATAATGCAGAATAAATTATCATTAGCCTTAAACAGTGTTAAACTGATACAATATAACAAACATCAAGTTTAACTACAGCGGAACAAGCAATCCATTAGAAGAGTCGAGTAGAGAATAAAATCTACTATCTTCTATGGTTTAAAAGGTTTTTCATGACTTTTATCACTTAGACTCAGCTTAATAAATAATCCACATCATCGAATCACCCCTGCACTACGGCCAAGGATATTCTTTAGTATCACGACCACAATTATACATGCACTACGGGCCAAGAATATTTGTGTATTCATTAATGGTCATGATCATGCCAACAACTGTCCATCAATGCACTATGGGCCAATGAGGACTTTTTCCACATCA
This sequence comes from Panax quinquefolius, assembly GCA_020205615.1. NCBI lineage: Eukaryota > Viridiplantae > Streptophyta > Magnoliopsida > Apiales > Araliaceae > Panax > Panax quinquefolius. The sequence goes on from CM035167.1 coordinate 129,389,643, forward strand.
TTTGTAACATTACGGTCATAATTACACCGAATAGTCCCTGGTCATATTCATACCAAGTCCATCTATGCACTCTGAGCCACGAGATGACTTTCAACATAATATAAACATGAGGATGATGACAATGATATAAGAATTCAATAAAACAAGTTCAAGAATTAATTTATCTAGGAACTAATAAGGTCCAAATTGTCAACATGATCTTTGCTTTGTAGAGTAAAATTCAAGAATGCTCGGAAGAATATTTCCATGAAAAGATCTTTGGATGAAGCGCAAATATCAAGGATATTCCACTAATTTCATGGAGTATAGAAGTCAAAACTTTAACCAATTGAGTATAATAATGAATGGAATAACAAAAGAAATCACCATGCATGCGGTACTTGCGCATAGATGCGAGTTATACCAACGAGAATAATAAATAATGGAACAAGGTCGGGTGAAATTACATGCAAGCGGGATGTTCCAACAGAATAATACTGATGAAACCAGTGCAGGCGTAAAAACGCATGCATGTGATATATTCCAACGAATAATAATAATAAAGACGAGAACCAGTCCAGCGTAAAAGCGTCAAACAGGATATTCCAATGTAATAATAATAAAGAAAAAACCGGAACCAATAGAAAAGCGCATGAGATAGGATATTCCAATAGAATAATAATAAAGAGCGGAATAATAGAAGAATGTCACCAAGTATAGGGTAGTCCGCGTATCTTTGGTTATTCCAAAGAGAATAATAAAGAATGAAATAACGAAGTTCTCTTCATGAATACAAAAGAAATAATATCCCTTCTTTGTAAAAGAAACCGAATATAAGAGTAGGAAAGTAGCGAGAATACTTTTCTATAGTTTTTCTATAATTTCTCTCTAAAAAGCTTCAAAGTGAATTAAATGAAATTATGAAGGAATGAGCTTATTTTATAGAAGAATGGACTACATAGTAACTAATCCATGAATGATCCAGATTGATTTACTTTTAAACGGACGGTCTAGATTGGTTTAATAAAATATTCTAATAAAACAAAATCTTTTAAATAAAATATATTATATATATATATTATATATATTAAATATATATATATATATATATATATATATATATAACATGTGCCAAAAATCACGGGATACACTCACGTGATCAAATTTCCTTCCTTCACCAAAATGTCAACAAAGTTATATATATATATATATATATATATATATATATATATAATAATATACTAATAATAATAATAATAATAACCTTAATAATACACCCACCCATCCAAGCCATCCAATTCCTTTCATTTCCAGTGAACCCTCTCATTATTCCACCAACATGTGGGCAACACTTGCCCCACTAATGCCCCCCACCAATATTATATATATATACACTGAATAACCTTCTACCGATTATTTTGAAAAATGGGTAAATGGGGGTCCAACTAATAAGCAAAATTTACAACAAATACATCATAAAAAAATCCCCCCAATATTTATAACAACATTTATCATCATTATTATAATTCACAATATTAATCGACCAGGTCGTTCCCAGGAAAAAGGGGGCTTTCCAATAAGGATTTTTCCCTATTGGCGCGCAATTAGGTGACCAAACCTCTCCTTGACAGAACTTCTAGACATCGTTAATATTGCAAATAATAATATTAATAACTTTGTCGTCTCAATTATTGATTTAATAATATATAAAATATTGACAATAATTGAATCAAATAATGTGAGATATTATGCAGCAATTACCGTAGCAATAATTGAACAAAACTGAGTGACTTCTCACGTAAGCATCAATAATCAATCTTGTGTCTTCTTGTGCAACTACGCGTATTCTTCGTACTTTTAACACTTGGGTGTTTCAACGATTAACGGTAAAACTTCCATAGTTATTTTCATAAAGTATTTTTATCGTTTTTCTCAATCCGATGATAATTCCGTTGTAGGGGTCCACCAATGATTGTGCCAGTTATGCGAATTTTCCCTGTTAAAATGAATATTCCCCGACCAATCGAATATTATATAACAACTTGCGTACTTTGCAAAATTTATAAATATTATCCACAACTATAACATTATATCAAATTCATTCCATAATATTCAAAAATGATATTTATAGAAAATTCATCTTTATTTATAAAAGTTGGGGTCTTACAACCTCCCTTCTTATGAAATTTTGCCCTCGAAATTAGGGTTAACGTCCTGGGTATGTCGAAGAGGTAAGGATACCTTGATTTCATTTCAGATTCTAACTCCTAGGTCATTTCCTCAACATCGTGGTTTCTCCACAAAACTTTGACTTGAGGTATAACCTTGGAGCGTAGAATATGTTCTTTCTTATCCAAGATTTGAACAGGAACCTCTTCATACGTTAAATCTTCCGCTATTTTGTCCGGTTCTAACTCAATAATGTGGTGCGGGTCTTTCACATATTTACGTAACATAGATATGTGAAAAACGTTATGAACACGAGACATACTTGGCGGTAAAGCGAGTCTATTGGCGACAGTTCCTACTCGATCGAGGATTAAAAATGGGCCGATGAATCGAGGATTGAGCTTTCCTCTCTTTCCAAATCTCGTAACTCCTTTCCACGGAGCAACTCGTAACAACACATGATCTCCTATATCGAATTCCACGTCCTTTCGATGAAGATCAGCATAACTCTTTTGTCAATCTTGTGAGGTTTTTATATGTTGTCGGATCATTTGAATCTTTTCCGTAGTCATACGTACCAACTCCGGTCCCAACAACGTTGCTTCACCCACCTCATCCCAGCAAACTGGAGAACGACACTTTCTTGATAACTGTTGAATGGAGCCATACAACGCCTCGAATGGAGCCATGCCAATGCTTGCTTGATAACTGTTGTTGTAGTAAAACTCCACCAACGGTAAGAACTTATCCCAACTTCCCTTGAAGTCAAGGACACAGAGTCTTAATAAATCTTCCAGAGTTTGAATAGTCCTCTCTGATTGTCCGTTCGTCTGAGGATGATATGCCGAACTAAATCATAAATCCGGGCCCATAGCTTTTTGTAAACTAACCCAAAATCGTGAAGTGAATCTTGGGTCTCGATCAGAAACTATGGATACTGGCATACCATGCAGTCTTATAATCTCGTTTATGTACATACGAATAAGACGTTCAAGTGTATAAGTTTCTCGTATCGGTAAGAAATGAGTAGACTTGGTCAATCTATCAGCAATGACCAAAACTGCATCTATACTTTAAGAAACCTTAGGAAGACCGGTAACGAAATCCATGGTAATGTGCTCCCACTTCCACTCTGGAATTTCAAGTGGTTGCAATGGACCTTTTGGTACTTGATGCTCCGGTTTAACTCTTTGACAAGTTAGACACCTTGAGATAAACAACGCTATCTCTCTCTTCATATTGCTCCACTAAAATGTATGACGAATATCATGATACATTTTGGTACTCCCAGGATGGATTGCAAACGGTGTGTTATGTGCCTCCATCATGATTTTATACTTTAAATCGAGGTCGTTAGGAACACAAAAGTGCAGAGTTGACTCAAGTATTCCTTCTTCATCAATTCTTGCTTCCGGCATAACACCTTCTTGTACTTTCTTCCTCATACGCATCAGCTCCAGGTCTGTAGCTTGAGCAGCTTTAACTTTATCAATTAAAGTCGGTTCTACTCGTATATTCACCATCATCACTTGGGTCCCTGGAGTCTTTAACTCTATCTCCATCCTTTGCAAGTCACACAAAATGGGCCTTTGTGTTGACAATATCGTACTCGTACTTGCATATGATCTTCTACTCAATGCGTCAGCTACCACGTTCACTTTTCCAGGATGGTATTGGATGGTATGATCATAATATTTCAAAAGTTCAAGCCAACTTCATTGTCACATGTTGAGTTCCTTTTGAGTGAAGAAATATTTGAGGCTTTTATGATCCGTAAATATCTCCACTTTCTCCCCATACAAGTAATGCCTGCAAATCTTAAGTACGAAGATAACAACTGCTAACTCTAGATCATGAGTAGGATAATTCCTCTCATATTCTTTGAGTTGTCGCGAGGCATAGGCTATGACTTTCCCATGTTGCATGAGAACACATCCCAACTCTTTGCCCGAAGCATCACTGTAGATGACAAATCCCTCCGAACCAGATGGTATTGTCAGAACAGGTGCTGAAATGAGTCTCCTCTTGAGTTCTTGAAAACTCTTCTCACATTCTTCGCTCCAACCAAACTTTGTATCTTTCTGAGTTAGCTGAGTTAATGGAATAACTATTCGAGAAAATCCTTCCACGAATCTCCGATAATAACCAGCTAAGCCGAGAAAGCTACGTACTTCGGTCACTGATTTAGGTTGCTCCCAACTTTGAATTGCTTCAATCTTTGCCGGGTCAACAGATATTCCATGACTTGATACTACGTGCCCAAGGAATGCTACTTCCTCAAGCCAGAACTCCCATTTCTTCAACTTGGCATAAAGATTGTATTCACGAAGCTTTTGGAGTGTCAACCTCAAATGTTGCTCATGATCTTCACGGCTTTTGGAATAAATAAGGATGTCATCAATAAAGACGACCACAAAGTGATCCAAATATTCCATGAATACTCGGTTCATCATATCCATGAAGGCAGCAGGAGCATTAGTTAATCCAAAGGATATGACTAGGAATTCATAATGCCCGTACCGAGTTCTGAAAGCCGTCTTTGGAATGTCATCGGTTCTAATCTTCAATTGGTGATATCCGGAACGAAGATCAATTTTTGAGAAGAATTTGGCTCCTTACAACTGGTCAAATAGGTCATCAATACGTGGCAATGGGTACCTATTTTTGATGGTGACATGATTCAACTCCCGATAATCAATACAAAGTCGCATACTCCCATCCTTCTTCATCACGAATAGAACAGGAGCACCCCAAGGAGAAGTACTAGGATGAATAAAGCCATGTCTAACAATTCCTGCATTGGGTCTTTAACTCTCGAAGTTCAATAGAGCCATTCGATATGGGGCTTTGGAAATGGGTTTTGTACCGAGTTCAAGGTCGATACAAAATTCAATTTCACACTCTGGGGGTAGGCCAGGAAGTTCTTCCGGGAATACGTCAGGGTACTTATTAACAATAGAAATATCATTCAAAACTGACGTATTTTTGTTTAGATCCGTGACATGAGCTAAGAAAGCTTGACATCCGTTTTTCAATAAACGAATAGCTTTATGGCTTGAGATGACCGTGATTGATTTTAATGGTTTGGTCACTTAAATTCGTATAATAGGTTGATTAGGAATATAAAAGCTAACAACCTTACGAAAATAATCAATTTTTGCATGATGAGTAGTTAACCAATCAATCCCTAGAATCACGTCAAATACAAGTATTTTCAATGAAATAAGATCGACAGGTAATATGAGGGTACCGATTTGAACCAAACAAGACCTATAAACAGTGGATGTAATGAAAGTTTCTCCCAACGGAGTTTTCACAGATAAGTCAAAGTCTAATTTCTCCGGAGTCAAATTTAATCGTTGAGTGCAAGTAGGAGAAATAAAAGAATGGGTAGAACCGGTATCAAATAAACTATAGACTTCACTAGAGTTTATGATAAGCTTACCCGTGATGACCTCTTTCGGGTTCCTTGCTTTCTGGGAGGTCACAACAAACGCTCTCCCTTCCACCACCGTCTTTGACTTTTTTGGGACGGCCTTTGGTGCCTCCATCCTAGCTGAACTTATCTTCGGTGAACGATAAAATTGGGCTAAGTGACCTTCTCTTCCATAATTATAACATGCTTTGGACGGCATCGCGCAGTTTGGACTGATGTGTCCCTCCCCTCCGTATTTGAAGCATATGATAGGTGGTCGTTCTCCTTCCTTAACAACGGGTGCTGGTGCTGACGTCTTTCCATCATTGTTGAATCTCCTCTTCTTGAAATGTCCATTCTTATTGTTTTAGCCCTGATTACCACCGAAATGGTTACCACTTCTGGCCTGTTGATTCCCTCCACGCTTGTTGTCACCACTTCGATGACTGCTCTCATTGGTATTATCATTTTGCCGGCTGCTCTCTTTTGGTTGCGTTGACTCGTTATCGCGCTCCACTAACTGAGCCCTATTTACAACATCTGAATACAAACACAGTTTATGAGAAATAAGATGTTGACGTATCTCCGGCTTCAAACCTCTTAAAAACATCCGTGTCATTCTCTCTTTATTATCCACCAAGTGGGACGCAAACCGGGATAACTCCGCAAATTTAGCCTCGTATTGCGACACGGTCATATTATTTTGTTCCAACTTGATAAACTCCACCTCCTTCATGTGACGAATACTTTAGAAAAAGTATTTGTCGTTGAACAGCTCTTGGAACTTCTCCCAAGACATCTTTAGTGCGGCAGGTTGAGTACGTTTTACCGATTCCCACCAGTAATCTGCCTCTCCTCGTAACATAAAGGCGGCAAAGGGAACCTTTTGCTCCTCGGAGCATCCCAAGACATCAAATATCATGGTGATCTGTTTTATCCATGCTTCCGCCTTAAGTGGTTTTGGCTCTCCAATAAACTTTAGTGGTCCCAGCTCCTTGAACTGTTTAGCGGTGACCGTCCGAGAATTTACAGTGTTTCCACCTACATTTTGGACAGGAGTCGCTCTTGCCTGCTGTTGCATGAATTGCGTAAAGCCTCTGAACAATCCATCATTCATCATTTGGTCAGTGTTGTTGTTTGCATGAGGATTGTCACCTTTCTGATGCACATTATCCAGATTATTGATATGTGGTGAATCAACAGTCGCCTGTGCTCCATTGCTATTCTCAACATTCTCGGATGTCATTTTCAGATACTACCACAAAACAAAGGTTAATTGACATGTAACATATTATTCTGACTAACGAATTATATAACAAAATAAACTTAGGTAGGTCATACTAGCGAAGGAATTCCCCGTCTCTCCCCTCCTAGTTCTATTCTTACATCCTAGCCAGGGATCATATCCCTAAGCTTTGATACCAACTGTGACGGCCCCAAAATCGGTATACATCACCCATCTTGAGTCGCCAAATACATGGTACAAAATTCAAATACAACTTAATTATACAACAGTCGTGTAAAATACGACTAAACATATACTGTGAGTTTTAATACAAATATTGTCATCTAGACAATATACAAACTCAATGGGGTCCTCATTACATTTATTATCACACTATTTAACAGAATAGTGAGGACTACTAATACTATCATCTAGTCCATCACTCTATTCCCCGACTTGTCCCAGCTATATTCTCATTTCCTGAAGAGAACAGTGAAAGAAAGGGTGAGCTCAACTAGCCCAGTAAGAAATATTATGACTAAGATAATACAGAATAAATTATCATTAGCCTTAAACAGTGTTAAACTGATACAATATAACAAACATCAAGTTTAACTGCAGCGGAACAAGCAATCCATTAGAAGAGTCAAGTAGAGGCTAAAATCTACTATCTTCTATGATTTAAAAGGTTTTTCATGAATTTTATCGCTGAGACTCAGCTTAATAAATAATCCACATCATCGAATCACCCCTGCACTACGGCCAAGGATATTCTTTAGTATCACGACCACAATTATCCATGCACTACGGGCCAAGAATATTTGGGTATTCATTAATGGTCATGATCAAGCCAACAACTGTCTATCAATGCACTACGGGCCAATGAAGACTTTTTCCACACCATTTATAACATTACGGTCATGATTACACCGAATAATCCTGGGTCATAATCATACCAAGTCCATCTATGCACTATAGGCCACAGATGACTTTCAACATAATATAAACATGAGGATGATGACAATGATATAAGAATTCAATAAAACAAGTTCAAGAATTAATTTATCTGGGAACTAATAAGGTCCAAATTATCAACATGATACTTGATGAGTGAGTTTTATACACATGAATTGGATATATTCGGGCTTAATTTATTGTTGTTCTAAAGTCTTTTAGTTTAGTTTTTAAGTGTTTATGTCTATTCAAGCATGTTTTATGTTATTTTGTAGGAATTGGGACAAAAGTTACATGGATCAATGTTATTCGTGTTTTCGACTTGCCATTTACACAGCAGTCACCTCAGAGCCAATTTGACTATAGTTTCGGACATTATTTCGAAAAACTCAAAGAATGAATGTTGTAGATCTACTTCTCCTCTGTCCGGAACATCTTGAATCATCAAAATCGGAGTTCGGACGAAGAGGTTATGGCCATTTTCCCAAAGGACGTCGGAGCATAAAATGTCGAAACTTATAAAGATTGTTTCGGGCGCTAATTTTAAGCCTATTTGCGGTCTTAGGGGCGCTATAAGGCAGATTCTCAATAAGTGAATGAATAGTCTTTGGCAATTTGAGGAAGAGGTTTAGTGCAACTGGACGCCGCGTTTTGGGTGAATTTTGACACCTTTTTGACTCCAAATTGGATTGGGTTTGTTCCTATACTAAAAATTGGACTTGTAACCTATAAATACATGATGTAAGGCATAAAATAAGGGAGATTACATAGATTAGACTAGATTAAACACTCCTTTAGATTAGAACATAACCCTAGTTCTTATTAGTTTTGGAGATTGAAGCAACTTGGAGACCATTGAAGATCAAGAGCAAGAGCAAGAGGGGAGCATCAAATTTGCTGACAACTGATTATATTCTCTTCTCTACTCATACTTTTATCTTTTAATGTCTATTTAGTTGTGAATTCTTGGTTTTAATTCATTAATTATGAACTAACTCTTTCATTAAGATTTCAATTGAACTTTTTATGATTATGAATTGATTATTTGATTTATTCTAATTATTTATGTTGAAGTGAATTGTTCATCTTGCTTTGTGCTTATTGATTGATTATGTGATCAGTAATTACCTTGTTACTCTAGAAGGAATTGAGAAAGGAATTCTAGGGTTAGAATCAAGCGTGGTGACATGTGACTTAGTTATTTGCACAATGAAATAAGTAGGTTTGTGAATAGAATGAGAATATCTATTTGCTTGGCATGTAACACATAAGGAATTGGGGTTATAATGAGTTTAATTCAATTATTTTGCATAGAGATATAGCAAAATTAATCAGGTTAAATAGAAGGCAAATGATCACTTGAGAAAGGGCTTTTGGCACTTGAGAATTCACATTAACAATTCAATGAGACATAATAATTGGGATAATTGGATAATTGGTTTATAGTTCATAATTGGGGATATTGGAGTCTTAGCCTTTATTTATTGGAATTCATTTATAAAGTAACCTAGTTTTAATTAGTTAATTTAGTTTTCTTAATTAGAAAATTCATAATTTGCTATTGTTTAAATAAAATTGATTTGGTTAAGAGTTAGTAATTGGTAATTTTTATTAAATAATTCCTCGTGGGAACGATACTCTACTTTCACTTTATTACTTGTTGGCCGTGTATACTTGCACGTATTCATTAATTGCGAAATCGATCAACAAGTTTTTGGTGTCGTTGCCGGGGAATTAATTTAATATTTTTTTACCAATATTAATTTCAATCAAATTAGTCTTAATTTAAATATTTTTATTTTTATTTTTAATTCTCTTCCTATATTTCTTTCTTTGTAGGTACCATGGATGACTTTGCGTATCAATGGCCATACACGAACATGACTCAACCAAGGGGAGCGGAGATTGACAGACTCGAGAAACTTTCTGCATTGTCAGAACAGATGGAGACACTTTCGAGGATGTTTAAAGCTTTTAAAGCTCAACGTCGTCAAAGTGTGGCGGTTACTTGTGATTATTGTGCTGGAAATCATATGAGTCATCAATGCACCATCAGTTTGGAGTCGGTACAGTATGGTGGTGATTACCCCAATAATTATGTTTATCCCAACAACTATCATCAGGATTGGGGGTATCACCCGGATTTTTCATGGAGTATCAATCAAGATCAATTTTATGCTCCAAGTCCAACATACCCACCAGATTTCTCGTGTCCACCTCCACTACAACAAGAAGAACATTCAAATTGGCAGGAAGCCTTGGAAAAAGTTATTAAAGCTTCTAAAAAGAAACACGAGGAACGTGAAAAGAAACTTAATCAAATGGAGCTGAGTATACAAAGTCAAAATGCATCGATCAAGAATCTGGAAAATCAATTGGGGCAGATAGCACATGTGTTGAACAATCGTCTTCAATACACTTGGCTCTATGACATGAATTCTGAGACTGATGGTGAGCCCGAATAAAATCTGCAACCGGATGTGCCAAATGATATAGATGTTGAAAGAGAGGAAAGACTTGGGGACCAAGAAAAAGAGATCGGCAAAGATCTAACTTTGAGTACCAACGAAGATGAGCCAATTTCATTAGTATCCCATGTGCCTCATCCACCAAAGTTCAAGAATCCGGGCAGTTTTGCAAAACCATGCCCAATTGGAAGTCATAATAGTTGGCAAAAGCTCTTGGTAACGTAAGAGCTAAATGACAATTGGAGTCATGGTGGGATGAAAAGGAGAAGATAGAGGAAGATTCCATTATGTTTATTAAGCTTCAATGCCCTAATCTGATCATCGACATAATGGAGGAAACACCTAGTGGTTTGTCGTTCTTAATAGGGATCCTATCTACAAAGAGCATGCTAAGTGACTTCAATTCAAGGGTTTTTACTAATGGGAACCTCCCAAAAGTAACATTGCTTCTGATGGATGGAGGGTTCCTCAATTTTCGTAGGGGAATTGGATAGAAAATTGAAGAAGTCAGGCTGAGACTATAAAACAAGCGCTTATTGGGAGGCAACCCAAGTTCAATTTTTATTTTTAGTTTTTATTAAGTTTTATATTAGTAGTTTTGAATTTGCATTTATTTAGGATTTAATAAAATTTCTTCTATCATGGTTTTACAGGTTATTCAAGTCAAATTCAAGTGTGGTGCCCAATTTGTTCCATGTGCTTAGCCTATTCTCCAAACTTAGCGGACAAGGAGGAAGATTGCTATATTTTCAGGGAAGTCCTCTACTTTAATTTTTTTCTATTGTAGCCATTGAGGACAATGTCTAGTTTAAGTTTGGGGGCATTTTAGTGTCGTACTGCATATAGTTAGTTATCTGCATAGTAGTTTATTTTTTTTTATGTGTTAGCATTATGTTTTTTTTAGGTTGCATATAATACATGATATTTTTTTTTGCATCTTCATATATGTGTTCATGTAGTATAATTGCATTTTTTCTTATTTTTGCATGAATCCGTGTGATAGGTTGGTGTGGTCTTAGCTCGGCCTATGATAAGATTGGCTTTGCATGTTAACTTGAACAGTGTTGATAATTGATGATGAGTTCTAATTTTAATCATGATGATAATCTGAGCATGTCTGAAACATATATAACCGGTTAGCACTTAAAGTTTAACTGTTTTAATCCATTTGGTTCAAAGGTTTCATAATTTATTTCTGAGAGAAAATCTTGGTTAAAATTTAAGGAAATTAGTGAACTGGCAGTAAAGGTTGGAATGACGTAAAAGCTTGAGTTTGGGGGAATCTATGGGATATATATACTAAAAAAAATTGATGAAAAAAAAATAGAAAATTCAGAAAAAAGAAAAGAGATGATGAAAAAAAAAGAAAAAAAAAGAGAAAAACCGTGGTTAGTTTTGTTTCGGGGCCTTTGTTACTTGAGCAAGTACGCCCAAAGGGGTGTCTTAACACCTAACGCCCTAAGGTCTTATATGGTCTGGGAGTCGTTGGTTGAAAGCTTGCTAAGGGGTGGCACTGTTAGCCTAATGGAATGAGACATTGCACAGCCATGAAAAAAAAAACACGAGAAAGAGCAAAAATGCCCTCGTGATTGAATAAGAGTATTTATAAATCATGTATTTACCTTAAGATTTGGTAATTGCTTAGTTTTAACCGGAGTTGTCATGTTCACAAAAGTAATTGAATTGGAACTAAAATTTTCCTTATAAGAAGTTTGTTATGTGATTATCTTGAACTTTGGTTGGTTAGAATGGTTAACAAGCACACACACAACATGGGTGATGACAGGTTTGGGTTGACTAATTGGTTAGAGTTATGGATTTTGAATTGATTGGATATATTATTTGAGTATCAATGGTATCTTTGAGGCCTGTTGCTATATATCATACTGATTTATTACCTGGTTCGTAGGTATATTAGGAAGTAGATTATGCATATGCATTCATTTAGTTGAGTTATTTTGTTTATTTTTAGTTCTGTTGTGTTTTTGCTTGAGGACAAGCAAATGTTTAAGTTTGGGGGTATTTAATGAGTGAGTTTTATACACATGAATTGGATACATTCTGGTTTAATTTATTGTTGTTCTAAAGTTGTTTAGTTTTTAAGTGTTTATGTCTATTCAAACATGTTTTATGTTATTTTGTAGGAATTGGGACAAAAGTTACATGGATCGACGTTCGGGGTGGCTAGATTCGCGTTTTTGGCTTGCCATTTACACAACAGTCACTTTAGAGCCAATTTGACTATAGCTCCGGACACTATTTCGAAAACCTCAAAGAATGAAAGTTGTAGATCTACTTCGCCTCTTTCCGGAACATCTTGAATCATCAAAATCGGAGTTTGGACGAAGACGTTATGGCCATTTTCCCAAAGGACGTCGGAGCAGAAAATGTCAGAACTTGTAACAGCGCCGGGGCGCTAATTTTAAGCCTATTTGCAGCGCCGGGGCGCTATAAGGCAGATTCTCAGCATCGTGAACAGTGTTGGGGCGCTGGGGAAGAGGTTTAGTGCGGCCTGGGCGCGTTTTGGGCGAATTTTGACACTTTTTTGACTCCAAATTGGATTGGGTTTGTTCCTAAACTAAAAATTGGACTTGTAACCTATAAATACATGATGTAAGGCATAAAATAAGGGAGATTACATAGATTAGACTAGATTAAACACTCCTTTAGATTAGAACATAACCCTAGTTCTTATTAGTTTTGGAGATTGAAGCAACTTGGAGACCATTGAAGATCAAGAGCAAGAGAAAGAGGGGAGCATCAGATTTGCTGACAACAGATTATATTCTCTTCTCTACTCATACTTTTATCTTTTAATGTCTATTTAGTTGTGGATTCTTGGTTTTAATTCATTAATTATGAACTAACTCTTTCATTAAGATTTCAATTGAACTTTTTATGATTATGAATTGATTATTTGATTTATTCTAATTATTTATGTTGAAGTGAATTGTTCATCTTGCTTTGTGCTTATTGATTAATTATGTGATCAGTAATTACCTTGTTACTCTAGAAGGAATTGAGAAAGGAATTCTAGGGTTAGAACTGGGCAGGGTGACATGTGACTTAGTTATTTGCATAGTGAATAAGTAGGTTTGTGAATAGAATGAGAATATCTATTTGCCGCATGTAACACATAAGGAATTGGGGTTGTAACGAGTTTAATTCAATTGTTTTGCATAGAGATATAGCAAAATTAATCTGGGTTAAATAGAAGGCAAATGATCACTTGAGAAAGGGCTTTTGGCACTTGAGAATTCCTGTTAACAATTCAGTAGACATAATAATTGGGATAATTGGATAATTGGTTTATAGTTCATAATTGGGGATATTGGAGTCTTAGCCTTTATTTATTTGAATTCATTTATAAAGAAACCTAGTTTTAATTAGTTAATTTAGTTTTCTTAATTAGAAAATTCACAATTTGCTATTGTTTAAATAAAATTGATTTGGTTAAGAGTTAGTAATTGGTAATTTTTATTAAATAATTCCTCGTGGGAACGATACTCTCTACTTCCTTTTATTACTTGTTGACCGTGTATACTTGCACGTATTCATTGATTGCGAAATCGATCAACAATACTGCTTTGTAGAGTAAAATTCAAGAATGCTCAAAAGAATATTTCCATGAAAAGATATTGGATGAAGAATAAATATCAAGGATATTCCACTAATTTCATGGAGTATAGAAGTCAAAACTTTAACCAACCGAGTATAATAACGAATTGAATAACAAAAGAAATCACCATGCATGCGGTACTTCACATGTATAAAGTTATTCCAATGTAATAATAAGTAATGAACCGAGTTAAGTGAAATTACACCGGCGAGATGTTCCAATGTAATAATACAAACGGAACCAGTCCGAAGCGTAAAACGCATGATGTGATATATTCCAATGTAATAATAATAAAGACGGAACCGTGTCTCATGCGTAAAAGCGCACAAAACAGGATATTCCAATGTAATAATAATAAAAAAGCGGAACCGTGTTCAAATAGTAAAATGCATGACATGTGATATTCCAAATGTAATAATAATAAAGACGGAATAATAGAAGAATGTCACCAAGTATAGGGTAGTCTGCGTGTACTGGTTATTCCAGCAGAATAATAAAGAATGAAATAACAGAAGTTCTCTTCATGAATACAAAAGAAATAACATCCCTTACCGTAAAAGAAACTGGATATAAGAGTAGGGAAGTAGTAGAATACTTTTCTATAGTATTTTCTATAATTTCTCTCTCTAAAGCTTCAGTGAATTCGTAAGAAATTATGAAGGAATGAGCTTCTATTTATTGAAGAATGGACTGCATAGTAACTAATCCATGAACGATCCAAATTGATTTACTTTTAAACGGACGGTCCAGATTGGTTTAATAAAATATTCTAATAAAAAAATCTTTTAAATAAAATATATTATATATATTAAATATATATGTAACATGTGCCAAAAAAATCACGGGATACACTCCCGTGATCAAATTTCCTTCCTTCACCAAAATGTCAACAAAGTTATATATATATATATATATATATATATATATATATATATATATATATAATAACCTTAATAATACACCCTCCCATCAAAGCCATCCAATTCCTTTCATTTCCATGAACCCTCTCATTATTCCACTCAACATACGGGCAACACTTGCCCCACTAATGCCCCCCCACCAATATTATATATATATATATATATATATATATATATATATATATATATATATATATATATATATATATATATATATACAATAACCTTCTACCGATTATTTTGAAAATTGGGTAAATGGGGTCCAACTAATAAGCAAAATTTACAACAAATACATCATAAAAAATCCCCCAATATTTTTAACAACATTTATCATCATTATTATAATTCACAATATTAATCGACCGGTCATTACCAGAAAGAGGGGAGCTTTCAATAAGGATTTCTCCCTATTAAGCCGCAATTAGGTGACCAAACTTCTCCTCGATGTAACTTCTGTACATCGTTAATATTGCAAATAATAATATTAATAACTTTGTCGTCTCAATTATTGATTTAATAATATATAAAATATTGACAATAATTGAATCAAATAACGTGATATATTATGCAAAGAATTATCGTAGCAATAATTAAACAAAACTGAGTGACTTCTCACGTAGCATCAATAATCAATATCAAAGCTACGTGCAACTACACGTATGATCGTATTTTTTTAACACCGGTGTTTCAACAAGCTAACGGTAAAACTTCCGCCGTTATTTTCATAAAGTATTTTTGTCGTTTTTTCAATTCGACAATAATTCCGTTGTGGAGTCCACCAATGATTGTGCCGTTGTACGAATATTCCCTGTTAAAACGAATATTCCCCGACCAATCGAATATTATATAACAACTTGCGTACTTTGTAAAATTTATAAATATTATCCACAATTATAACATTATATCAAATTCATTCCATAATATTCAAAAATAATATTTATAGAAAATTCATCTTTATTTATAAAAGTTGGGGTCTTACACTTTAGCTTGCATATAACAGATCATCAAAGTCTGATTCATGGATCAAAGCTCAAAAGGTATAAGAACCCTAAATTTTGAAATTTTTGAATTTGATGTTTAATGTTGTTGTTGGTTGGTTAGAAATGTGTTAGAGGGTGTCTTTGATTGATCTGGGTTGATAGATCATGGATCTATAACACTTAGATGCACGAATCAAGCATTTTTAGAAGTCTGGAAAAGTGGAGAAATATGGACTGACAGTCGAATGTCAGAGTCCTTAGATCTTTCTATGTTAATGATTTGGGTTGTTTTAAGTGTTTAACTTGCAGTATGTTTTATTGTCTTTGATCTGGTACTTGAAGCAAGGCCAGATCATGTCTATATCGTAAGTTATGAAGGATCAAAGGTTGTTGACCCGCATTGACCAACTGTTCTGGGTAACCCAGATTTACCCAGAAATTGTCTGACAACGATTTGCAGGGTCTTGATCTTGCTTCTGGTAAGGGTTTATGACATGATTTTAGTGTGATGTTGTAGCTGGACATATGGACTACACGTATATTCCCTTATATTACTCAGATCCTTAACTGATTCGTAGTTAATGATGGTCAAACTACTAGTTGACCAGATGACTGATGAAGATTACGAAAAAGAGATTCTAGAAAACCCTTATCTTCAGATTAATTTCTTGTTATGACCCCTTGTTTTTATATCGGTCATATATATGGTCTACAACTTTGAGCCAATATATTACACAAAACAAGTCCAGTATGGTATGATTTAAAGATGCAAAGTAGGTACCTTGGCTGTTCTTCATTTCTGGGTAACCTAGAAAATGAAGAACAGGCCTGACAAGAGTTTTGCACGCCCAAATCGTTATGATATGTTCTGTTATGACTCATATGATGATTACAACTTGTAGTATTACATACCGACTACACGATCAAGGTTTTAAAAGACCCAGAACTCAACACGAATATAGTTTAAATTGTGGTCAAACCAAGCTCCTCGGTGTCTGACATGCGTTTCTGGGTTTGTTGAAGAACAGCCCAAGAACACCATTAGCGACGGATTCGTCACCTATGGTACCTTTAGCGACACTTAATTATTAGAAACAATTAATTTAATTAATAAATCGAATTAAATAGATTTTAATTATTAAAAATACTTAGAAAATTCTAAAAAATTATTTTAAATTCTGAAAAATAGTTTATAATTATTTAGAGTATATTTCATAAATATTTAATATTTTTGGAATATAAATGGTATTTAATTTATTTAATTATAATATTAAATAAATGATTTAAAAATAATTTAAATATATGAAAAATCATGAAAAATAATATTATGGTATAATAAAATATTTTAAGTTATTTTTAGTGACTTTTAATATTTTGTGATGAAATTCATTAATTAATCAATATTAATGATAATTAGTTTATTTAATAAGTATATTAAATAAATTATGGAAAAATAGAATTAATGCTTTATAAATCATATAAAAATGATTTAAGTGTTATAAAAATATTTTAAGTTATAAATATAAATTTTGATATTTTATCATGAAAATATTAATATTTTAATATTAAAAGCAATTATCGGATAATGAATTTAAGTGTTTAAAAATCATATAAATATGATTTTAAAGTATTAAAATATTTTGTGATATTATAAATATATTATAATATTATGACATATATTTCATTAATATTTGATAATAAATAAATATTAATGATAAAAGAATTATGTGGTATTTAATTTATTTAAATACGTATTTTAATGATTGAAAATGCATGATAAATAGTAATAATTACTTAAAAATTATTACGAACTTATGAAAATTATTTTGATGATATTAAAATTATTTAAGTTAATTGTTAAGTGTTTATATAGAGTTTAATTGAACTTAGACTCGATAATATTCCAATAGGCAATCGGGGATGTCGATTTATTGTCGGGTTCAACTCGAATCGCAATAGTTTGACTTGATACTTTAGTCTTATGTGTGTTATAGATTGATAGGGTTATGTGTTATATGTTTAGGTTATTCTGTATATGTGTATATATATATATATATTATAGTATTATATTATGATGATATTATTCTAATATTGGAGATCTATATACTAATATTAGGTCTTCGGATAAGGCGATATAAATTGCGTAGCGGTAATCAACGGTTCAGGCAACTTTTGTTTTACTTAACTCTACTAAGAGTGTTTCATTTGGATAAGCTTATGGTTAATCATTGCTGATTGTTATGTATAATTGTACTCTGTACATATTGCATGTATAAGTCAGGTATGAAAAGCTGATCACCTTCATTACTAGTTGGTTTCAGATATATTTGTTCATGTATAATACTTGTTCAGTCATAAATTTGTTCCTGCTAGTTCACAATTATATTGTTGAATTATAGCCAGCCAATTATTCAAATCATTTCAATCATGATATATCGTTATATTGTTGAATTTAAACTTGCTGGGCAATCCTGATGCTCACCCTTGCTATATCATGATAAAACATTGCAGATTAAGGCGAATACGTCGGATACAAGGAAAGGTCCAAGACAGTTCCAACTTTAGTATACGTGTGCAGTAGATTTGTAATAGTGTTGTATAATAATAATGTTATGTGTTAAATAAGTTATGATTTGTGTATTAAGTTAAGGTTATTCGACCTTGGGGAAAAGTGTGTAAGTTTAATGTATAAACAATTTATGTTTATATCTTCCGTAAATAGTAATAGTTGTATAGAATGATCGAACCGAATCCGAGGTGATTTGAGACCTGGATTCGGGGCTGTCACAGTTGGTATCAGAGCTGTTGGTTATGAAGCTTAGGTAGGAATACCTGAGACCAATAACCGCAGTGATTAGGATAAGTACTAACTCAAATAGAGTTAATTGGTCGGTAAGATTCAAAGACGAATCTCGGCGAGTTATAAGATACAGAGTTCCCTAACTCTGATAATAAAGTTGAACAGTAGTGAGACATAGATAGAGTCTAAAAGACTAAAAGTGCAGTGATAGAAGATCGTAAAACAAAACGATTAAGATATAGAAATGAATCATAATATATACGATGAGATCACCCCATGATCGGATAAGTTTATAGTATGGAAAAAGAATCAATCTTATGATTGGAAAGTTTACAGCAATGATTGTTGTGTCAGTTGTACTATGAATTAGTACAAATTCAGGAAAGGATTATGAATACGGATTAAATGAAATTACATTGATGGGGGTTAAGGGAGTTAGGATAATTATTGGGATCGTACGTATGAGTTGCTTATTATGGGAGATTGAATTGTACTATAAAAACCACTTAGTTTACGTGATAATCATTGAAGGGTGATTCCTTTCTAAGTGATATTTCTCATGTAATGAGATAGATAGGTCATAGGTAGAGGATATAAGGTTAAGTACGAGTTCTTAAAACTCATACTTATGTGACATACTTGATTCATAGTTATATGAAATGTTTATGAACCCCTTAGCGAACGGATGCCAAAGGTCAGACTAGGAAAGTTCTTAAACTCATATGATTGTGGAAACTTATGGACTCATAAGTGTGGTTTTACGAACTTGGTATAGTTTTGTGTAAATGCAGTATTGAGGATAATAGGAACAGATAGATTGTTAAGCCAATGATTATTAGTGAAGGCATAAGTTTTCCGAAACTCCTAGCTATGCTAGACTTCGAAATGATTGACATCAAGCTAAATACGCACTATGTGCCTTTAAAAAATATATATATGTAGACTCGTAATCATTTTTGAAACGGTTTAAAGTATAGTCTATACTACTTATTTCATCTAGACGCAAATGATTTGAAATATCAAAATAAATTTTATTTATCACTCATGTACCATGTAACCTGGTGTAGAGATGATAAAAATTTGATGGAGTTGTAAATAAATGAATACATAGTGTGAATTTGATCTAAAATCGTTATTCCACTATGGTATGATGTGTTATGACAAAGTCATACAATGACGGCATCCTCAAATGGATTTGTTAATACTGATGCGACATCATGGCGTCATCCTCAAAATATTTGGAAAATTTTAATTTGCCAATGGGTTTGGCTACACTTAAATAATTCGATTGAATTGAATTATTGGTATAAGTCTATGCTATTCGATTCAGCTAGACAAACATTTATGAAAACTCTAAGTGTTCATTGAAAGAAATTTCCCGAACCAAATTGTTTTGATGCGGAATCCAATAAAAGACGAGGTGATCTATGTTGTTTGGATTTTAATGCAATCAGTGGCGAAATAAAATACAGTGTCGTTATACGTGATTAATAAATACGATAAGTACATGACATATCGGATTAATTACCCACTATGTAAAGTTCGTTATGATTGTAAACATACCAAGATGAATTTCCTATAACCTTTGCGAAAAATGAAAACTAAGTGTAGTCTATAAAACCCTCAAAGACAATTTGAAAATTTTTATTCTTGTGAAGAATGTATTAGGTAGCATGTGACAATATATGTGAATGGTGTAAGCAGTATGGTGTAAGGTGTAAGGTAAATTTCGGGGACAAAATTTTTAGAAGAACGGGTGAATGTGACAACCCAAGAATTTTGAATATTTTTAAAATTTTATTAATTGATTTAAGGTTCAAAATTAGAACCTAGATAGAAAATTAGAGTATGCGTTTGATATTTTTAAGATAGAATTTTGAGGATTTCAAAATTCTGTGAAGGATTTAGGTGAATTATTCAGGATTAAGGAAATACGTGATTATGTTCTTTGTAAATGTTATTATACTTGTACAGTATGTGGTTAAGGGTCAAGGATTGATCAGATAAACGATATATGTAACAAACCCTAAGCATGTATTAAGAACGTCCACGTTCGGTTAGAAAACCCTAGCGATTAATAAGAAACCCTAGAAACCGGTTCTGGAAATCCTAATTTCAGTTTCGGGAATCCGAAACCCTAATTCGGGAATTTATAACCCTAATCTGGGAACTTATATAATTATTATATTGCTTAAGTGCTATTAATTAGAAAATTAATTAGGGTAAAGCTTAATTACATAGCGAACCCTAATTTCAAATACTTAAACCCTAATTTTGGGATTTAAAACCCTAATTTATAATTAGGGAAAACCTAATTATTCATTTAATAATTGTTTTAATGCTAATTAGGATATATTAATTCTAATTTTCAAGTTAAGTAATTAGAAAACCCTAATCTAATTACAAAACCTAATTTTTATTTAGAAAATTAATTTTCTATTAGAAACCCTAATTTTGGGTTATAAACCCAAATCCGTGATTTTGACCCTAATTGCTTAATTAGAGATTTTAATTAGGAAATACTAATCCTAATTAGCAATATTTAAATTGTGATTAAGAAATTTTAATATAATTAGAAAATTCTAATTATAATTTAGAAATATTAATTTTCTATTTTTGAAAACCTAAATTGGAAATTTTAGAAAATAAATTGCAAACCCTAAATTGGCTCAAACCCTAAACCCTAAAAATTTTCCAAACCCTAAACCCTAACCAAACCCTAAACCCTAAGGGTTTGGGACAATGTCCATAATGCCATTAAAATTAAATGCAAAAAGACTAAAATGCCCTTTTTATTTATTTTAAAAAGTTGGTGTTGTAGGTATTGACTTTTAGGGGAGTTGCTCACCAAAAACATAGCCCTAACATGTGCATATATCTCAGCAATCAGCCATCTAGCTAGCCATATACAATGAATCAAAATATTATAAAGATTAGAAAGAGAAATAATACTCACTTTAGTTTACAAACCCATACAAGACCTTCTCTCTCTAGAAATTTGGGAATATAGAGTGAGAAAGTGAGATAAATTAATCTAAGATCATACTTTAGCTTGCATATAACAGATCATCAAAGTCAGATTCATGGATCAAAGCTCAAAAGGTATAAGAACCCTAAATTTTGAAATTTTTGAATTTGATGTTTAATGTTGTTGTTGGTTGGTTAGATATGTGTTATAGGGTGTCTTTGAGTTATCTGGGTTGATAAATCATGGATCTATAACACTTAGATGCACGAATCAAGCATTTTTAGAAGTCTAGAAAAATGGAGAAATATGGCCTGACAGTCGAATGTCAGATTCCTTAGATCTTTGTATGTTAATGATTTGGGTTGTTTTAAGTGTTTAACTTGTACTATGTTGTATTGTCTTTGATCTGGTACTTGAAGCAAGGCCAGATCATATCTATATCGTAAGTTATGAAGGATCAAAGGTCGTTGAGCCGCATTGACCAACTGTTCTGGGTAACCCAGATTTACCCAGAAACCGTCTGACAACGATTTGCAGGGTCTTGATCTTGCTTTTGGTAAGGGTTTATGACATGATTTTAGTGTGATGTTGTAGCTGGACATGTGGACTACACGTATATTCCCTTATATTACTCAGATCCTTAACTGATTCGTAGTTAATGATGGTCAAACTACCGTTGACCGTATGACCTGATGAAGATTCTAAGAAAACCCAGATCTTCAAGACTCGTTTACTAACCCCTTGTTTGACCGGCCTTAATCTCTTAGATTCGGTGTTGTTATGATGTTCTGATTTTATGTCGTTATACCATGTCATATGGTCTACAACTTTGAGCCAATATATTACACAAAACAAATCCAGTATGGTATGATTTAAAGATGCAAAGTAGGTACCTTGGTTGTTCTTCATTTCCCGGTAACCCAGAAAATGAAGAACAGGCCTGACAAGAGTTTTGCACACCCAGATCGTTATGATATATTCTGTTATGACTCATATGATGATTACAACTTGTAGTATTACATACCGACTACACGATCAAGGTTTAAAAAGACTCAGAACTCAACACGAATATAGTTTAAATTGTGGTCAAACCAAGCTCCTCGGTGTCTGACATGCGTTTCTGGGTTTGTTGAAGAACAGCCCAAGAACACCATTAGCAACGGATTCGTCACCTATGGTACCTTTAGTGACACTTAATTACTGGAAATTATTAATTTAATTAATAAATTGAATTAAATAGATTTTAATTATTAAAAATACTTAGAAAATTCTGAAAAATTATTTTAAATTCTAAAAAATAGTTTTTAATTAGTTAGAGTATATTTCATAAATATTTAATATTTTTGGAATATAAATGGTATTTAATTATAATATTAAATAAATGATTTAAATACATGAAAAAATCATGAAAAATAATATTATGGTATAATAAAATATTTTAAGTTATTTTTAGTAACTTTTAATATTTTGTGATGAAATTCATTAATTAATCAATATTAATGATAATTAGTTTATTTAATAAGTATATTAAATAAATTATGGAAAAATAGAATTAATGCTTTATAAATCATATAAAAATGATTTAAGTGTTATAAAAATATTTTAAGTTATAAATATAACTTTTGATATTTTGTCATGAAAATATTAATATTTTAATATTAAAAGCAATTATCGGATAATGAATTTAAGTGTTTAAAAATCATATAAATATGATTTTAAAGTATTAAAAATACTTTGTGATATTATAAATATATTATAATATTATGACATATATTTCATTAATATTTGATAATAAATAAATATTAATGATAAAAGAATTATGTGGTATTTAATTTATTTAAATACGTTTTAATGATTGAAAATGCATGATAAATAATAATAATTACTTAAAAATTATTACGAACTTTTGAAAATTATTTTGACTGATATTAAAATTATTTAAGTTAATTGTTAAGCGTTTATACAGAGTTTAATTGAACTTAGACTTCGAAAATATTCCATTAGGCCCGTCTGGATGTCGATTTTGTGTCGTCAGTTCAACTTAGGTCGTAATAGTTTTGATTTGATCTGAGTCTTATGTGTGTTATAGATCGATAGGGTTATATATTATGTGTTTAGGTTATTCTGTGTATGTATGTATATATATATATATATATATATATATATTATAGTATTATATTATGATGATATTATTCTAATATTGGAGATCTATATACTAATATTAGGTCTTCGGATAAGGCGATATAAATTGCGTAGCGGTAATCAACGGTTTAGGCAAGTTTTGTTTATTTAACTCTACTAAGAGTGTTTCATTTGGATAAGCTTATGGTTAATCATTGCTGATTGCCATGTATAATTGTACTCTGTACATATTGCATGTATAAGTCAGGTATGAAAGGCTGATCACCTTCATTAACAGTTGGTTTCAGATATATTTGTTCATGTATAATACTTGTTCAGTCATAACTTTGTTCCTACTAGTTCACAATTATATTGTTGAATTATAGACAGCCAATTATTCAAATCATTTCAATCATGATATATCGTTATATTGTTGAATTTAAACTTGTTGGGCAATCCTGATGCTCACCCTTGCTATATCATGATAAAACATTGCAGATTAAGACGAATACGTCGGATACAAGGAAAGGTCCAAGACAGTTCCAGCTTTAGTATACGTGTGCAGTAGATTTGTAATAGTGTTGTATAATAATAATGTTATGTGTTAAATAAGTTATGATTTGTATATTAAGTTAAGGTTACTCGACCTTGGGGAAAAGTGTGTAAGTTTAATGTATAAACAATTTATGTTTATATCTTCCGCAAATAGTAATAGTTGTATAGAATGATCGAACCGGATCCGAGGTGATTTTGGACCTGGATTCGGGGCCGTCACAGGAATCAAACCAGGTGGATTCAAGTTGAACGCGAAAAGGATTGGAGGTGAACCTGTACCTGAGAAAGCTTGAATCTTCAAGGGTATAATTCTTATCCTTCATCTTTTCATTTAATTAATAATTGTGCATAAAGGATGATATGGGTATATGGTTTGTAAAATTTGTAAACTCTATTTTATCATGTTTTCGCTTACTTTGTGCAATTTGATTATGTTCATTATTTTCACAAACCTAACAGAGTGGGCATTGTATGGCCTTGAGTACTTTTACTCTGTTCTTTTAGGAGGATAGTCAAATCTGCTATTTGATTCTTAGGTCCCTCAAACTTCTTTCGAGATACGGAACCTGATTCGCATTTGACACTTTCAGCCATGTCGGTGGATAGGTTTTGTACCTTCTTGGATTTTGATCTCGTAGTAGGACCAATTTTTTCCTACAAAAAGATTGTGTAGTTTAGTCCTAACCAACACTAATAGTATGCATGCCATGCAATGTGTCAATTTTAGGTTTTTTTTTAATGGTTTCTTGCAAAACAAACGTTAGTTGTTTTAATGACAGGATATCATGACATGATTTGATATCTGTACAATAATGGAATTGACGAGGAATGAAAATGATATTTACATTTAAATGATATTTACATGGAATTGAAATTTACATTGAATTGAAAGGGAAAGGCATGAAGAGACTTTCCTTCGCATTTAGTTTATCAGAGGTTGACCTATCTTAGGGTTACTCTCACAGGATTTTTGGCATAAACGTTCCCAGATCATCGCAATCTACTACATTGGAAGCTAATTCGATCTTTCAATTGAAGCGGATCTAAGAGACGCCTTTCCTGAGCCTCGTGGGATTAAACTCCTCTTTAGACCAGTAATCAGCCACCGATGGAGGAATCACACAACACACATTCATCGCGCCTTACCACATTCAATATGATGACATTGTGCAAAGAACTAATATGAAGCATTGTAAAAAGACATTCATTCACATCCATTCAATGTAAAGACAACATTCATTACACATATGCAGATAAAAGGGAATTAAAAAGATTGAAATGTGGTTTAAGCCCTCTACCATCCCCAGCAGAGTCGCCATCTATCGACGGTAGGAATTTTTTATATCGCGTTCTCTACCCTTTAGATTCGCTATGTTGATTTTATCTTTCTTTAAAGGTTGAGATTTTGGAAAGACCTACATATAATGTCGAAGATTTAAAAAGTTTGATTATATTGATTGGGTCTAATTAGATAGAGCTGCCAGTTGGTATGAGTTCCAACGGTTGTACCAACTCAACCAAATTTTAAAAGGTTTTTGCAATATGGCCTAATATTTGACTCTGTTTAATTGGACTAGAAATCGAAATTCATAGAGTTTGTGGGCTTGCTTAAGCGAGGGGAAGTGTTAGGCACCCCCTGACTTCCGCGAAACACGTTTACTGCTAGTTTTTCATTCCATAATTATTATAATTATAATTGAAAGCTATTTAAATGGGTTACATATTTGACAAATAAAAATTATATAATAAAAATATTATGAGAATAATCTATAAATGGGGAGAGTTGTGTTAGCCAAACAAGGCCTTGTGGCCTTTGGCTTATTTAAATGACGCCTATTAGTTTTTTTAACTAATAACCACGATTATCAGTTGGGTTATTTCTTATTTCACGTATTCTTCTAAGGCTTAATAACAGAGGGTTAGAGAGAGAGCTTGGTGAGAAGAGAGAATTGCAGAGATTTTAGAGAAGAAAATAAACACAGTGGTTTTGAGAGAAGGGTTTGCTAAATCAAGGTATACACTATTCATAATTTTAACTCTTAGTTTTCGTAGTATCTATTCTATATGATTTGGAAATCGCGTTGGATTGATATATATACTTGTATGTATGGTGTCGACGTTGGGATTTTTAGTTGTCCCTTTCCGTTACTTGTTCTTTGGTGTTCTCATGTTAGGTGAGATTTGTTTGAAAAAATAAGTGAAAAAGGTTCGACATGTATAATGTTGACCATGGACTATTAAGAGTTGCCAGTTGGGTTTTTAAATGGTTGTACCAACACAATTGAGAAAAGATTTGCACATTGACCCAGTGATATGACATTGCTAAACAGGTCGGTGAAACTGAGATTCATTAGGGTCCGGAGACTTGATTATGTGGGGGGAAGGTGTTAGGTACCCCCCGACATTCGTGTTACCACGGTGATCGCCTCTTTTTAAGAAACTATTATCTGAATGTGTGTGTGTGTGGGTCAATGTGCTATTTATTTGGAAGTGGTGCAAGGCCTCGTTCGCACCTATATACACAGGGTTTGAATTTATGTAAAAAATCAATTTTTAGCAAGATATGGCAGTGAAGTTTTATAAAAGAGGTTTTTCAAACCCTTGTGCTCAATAGTAATTGAGACCTTTTACACTTCCATTTTATTAAGTGTTCGGCGTGATTGATTTTATCTTCGAGATGCAAAGCATCTATAAGAAAATAATGTACAAAATAATGCTGACTTCCTCGTGGGTATGAAAACCATCTGAGGAAATTCGCACACCATGAGATAAATTTACAAAACGCTATACAAATTGAAAATGTCCATCACGGAACCGAATCTTGATCCAGTAGACTGAATCTGTGATCACATGATTCCTAGGCTCACATGATACCACAATTTGTATGAAAGCAATAAGCAGGTATATATATAAAAGTTGTAAATATATATTTACAGACATGATCAGCCACCACGAAGCACCTCCATGGGGGATCAGAAAATGAAAATAAAGATGTAAAAGCCATCAACCGCCATGGAAGAAACTCCAAAGTGACGATGACGTAAAGAAAGTCAGAAGCGATCAACCACCACGGAGGAAACTCCAAAGTGACGAAACATAAAAGAAAGTCAGAAGAGCGATCAACCACCACGAAGTAAACTCCAGGTGGGACGAAATATATATATAAATATATATATATATATAAGTGATAAATGCACCGGATGTAAAATCCAGGCTTATCGAACAGAGTTCGACAATAGTTAATATATATAATATAAGTATATATATATTAAAGCAGTAAATGCTCTAGACCGAAGTCTAGGCTCATCGAACAAAGTCCGGCACACAGTTCATATATATATATATATATATAAGCAAAATAAACGCTCCAGACCGAAGTCTAGGCTCAATCGAGGCATAACTCGATAATGTTAGTCCATATATATAAATATATGGTAAAACTAATGATCTGGCCACCGAAGTTGGCACGTTTTACTGAATATCTGATTGAACTTTTAATTTATCAAATTAACTAACTGAACTAATTGAAATTTTCAAATTGGGTCACTCCGTTAAAAAAATAGACATACATTAACTTTTTATCTACGTGGCGCTGAAAAAAATATACAAAAATTAAAACTATTACGTGGCAAAAAAATAAATAAAGAACTTCAATCAATCCTGACTTTCTACATCAACAAAATAATAATATATAATCAATTAAAATATTAATTCATTAAATCAATCAGATTACATATGGAAGAACATCTAAAAAAATCTTAAATATGCGATCAAAACATCCGGTCGATCAAAACAAACCCCAGGAATCAGATACAAACATCCCCATCTGGTAAAGACCCGCAATCGATCCGACAGTGAGACACAACATGATCTTTTTAGAAAATGCAGATTCCGGCGAAGTAGCCACGAGGAACACATAACAGATCTCAGATTTGCAGGAAAATACCATTAATTTTATGAAATGCATTAACCAATTAGGTGAACTATGAACTTAAAATTTCCAGATAATCAAGTATTCAAAAATTCAATAACAGAGATTGAAAACCACTTGTCTCTATTTTCTGAATAGAATACAAATTTTTCAGAAAAAGAAACAATCAGAAAGAAATAGAAGAGGCTCAGAAGGATCCATTGGTATTTTCTCAATCAGAAGGAAAAACAATCCCTCAGAAAATAGGTAGGTTTTCAACATCACAGTCTCAATTAAGAGATGAGAAACAGAATTTTAGAGATGAAAAATAAAGACGAGAGTGGATGTTTGAATGCATGCCCAATAGATACAAAATTCGAAGTCATATATTCAGATTGACAATAGTATTCATCAAACAAACGGTATAAGGGCAATAAAATTATCAAATCGAAGGATTTTCGAAAAGAGAGAATAAAGAAAACATCGAACAGATAAAATTAAAGATCTAAAGTACAAGAACAGAAACTGGTATCATTAAATCAGATCTGGTAAAATCAAGAACAGAAACTATGAGATTAATTTTTTCAGATCTATGGAATGTACTGTGCTTTCGAATGAAGGAGGATTGCGATCCGAAAAATCAATTTTAGATATGTTATTCGAATGAAGGAGGAACACGAATGAAGGAGAAGCGTCACTACAAAAAAATGGGGTTTCAGCAACAACCAATTTTCATTGCTAAAGGTGCCAAATTTCGTTGCAAAAGAGTTTTTGGCAACGACTTTAATGTCGTTGCGTCTTTTGTTGCGCAATGAGCGTTGCTAATTGTTCCGCAATGAACGCTTTTTTTTCGTTGCTAAAAGTAATACATTTTGCAACGAAATTTGGCTTTTGTACAGAGCCATCGATCCTTTAGCAACAAAATGTATTGTTGCAGAATAATTAAAATTTCGTTGCTAAAAACCCTATTTCGTTGCAAAAGCCTGCTAATTGGCAACGAAATGAACTCTTTTTTTTTTGCAACAACCATGCATTTTCGTTGCAATTGACACCATTTTGCAACGACATTTTTCATTGCAGTAAATTATGAAAATTGTTGCCTAAGCTTGCTTTCGTTCATGAATGTAAACTTTTAGCAACGATTTTCATTCTTCGATTATATTATTTGGCAACGACATTACGCTTATCAACAACGAAAATGTTTGTTGCTTGTTATTTTCAATAGCAACGAAAGTCGCCGATTAGCAAATCGACATTATATGTCGCCGCTTTTATATATATATGCGAACGAAAGTTTATATGATTTGCAACGATAAAAATGTTGCCTTTTATGTTAAGTATTAGCAACAATATCCTCTCCGTTGTTATTAGGTTAATTTTTGTTGCCAAATATTATATTTTTAATGCCATTAGCAAAAAAAAAAATTGTTGCTAAATATATAAAATTATTGCTATATTAAAACTTGTTCAATGCTTTAAGAACGAATTATATTGTTGCTAAATCAAAATTTGACATTATTTTTTTGTGTACTGGTCGGCTCAATGTCCCCATAGCAAATAATGGCAAAAATACAAAAAACTAAAATATTATTAACTTAATAAAATCATCCACTACATAATCATTCATTATCTTTACAATTAACCATCTAAAGCTACCACAGTTCTTCAATCAAAATATATATCTACATATATAGAGAGAGTACACTTCATAATTTCGTCCTTTGTCTTCCGTAAATGTAGCACGAAAATTTGATACCCAGTATTGTAAGGCAGGTCGTAGAAGCAATCTTCCTGCACATATTTAAAAATAATAGCAAGTCACGAAAAAGAAGCAAATAGGTCACTAGAGGCACTTAATGTTAAATCAATACACAAAGACAATAGAGTTGCTACGTGGTACTAATATTATTAAACCAACAGACTACCCACAATATAATTTATTAAATGGTTGAGCATATAGAAAGATTCCAGAGTCCTTCAACTGACAAAATAAAATGCCTTAAACAATATAACATGAAGTATATACTAGTTTGACAAACATACACAAGATGGTACCATGTGCAATGTGCATGTATAAGATTACAACAACTATAATAAAGATACACCTGCTCTTTGTGTCCAACTTTGAAGTAACTGTTATGTGAAAAAAAACTAAATCTTCTATTACACTTGGCACACAATTTTAAATGCCTATTTACACAGTCCTTGATTTTCATTTTGACAAACTCAAAATTACTAAATCTGGACAAACAGTATGCAATTTCACCTTGCAGTCTGTAGCAAATAAAAATTACATCCACTAAGAATTAGTCGGTATTAAAGTTGATAATGAAAAAGCTTACATAAAAATAGCTTCTTAGAACTAATATATGTCTATATATAGTATTGGAAGTTTTCTCTCTCTATATATATGGATATCCCATGGAGGATAAAATTAATAAATTTAGTACCTCGATCAGAAAGTTAAATCAAATTCTTTCTTTTTGATGAATATAACCTCTCGTTCTTCATGTATTTAATTTGGTAGATGCTTCGATTCCTAGCAATACCGCACAAAAGAATAGAAATCTCCCTCTATATCTCTCTATACTATGAAAAAACAATAATATCAAAATTTACTTGACAGATTTATGACAATGACGATGATTCAATATTTACTACAAGAACCGAGACAAAGATCATATACTATATCCAAAGGCACAAAAAACATATATGGCGAATAACATGAAGAACTCTAGACAAACAGTACATACTTATATCTTCAAGTAAGTGTAAAAGAGTCGGAAACTTACCTTCAAACTTGAAATAAGAACAATTAAGGTTTTTTTTCCTTTGCCTTCTCTTGTAAAATAAATGGCCCCAATGGAGAATTCTCCTTTCCTTTTGTATTTAAAGTTAATTCGTTATACTGAATTAATTCTTGCGACAACTTGTCCTCCTAGCTCAAACCCTTTTCCTATTGTGGCATCTCTCTCTTTATACATATCTATCCTTGCAATAATTAATAAGTGTGTTTCCATAGAAAAACATTGAAATAGTTGATCTGTTAGAACTAATAATGTTAATACTAACTTATTTATAATTAGAGGTCTAATTAAGTAGTTTAAGAAATATAGAGAACTATAATAGTAGTAATATGGCTAGTTTGTCCTCATATCATATCATACTACAATAATTCGTAGAGAATATATATATATAACATGCTTTGAGTTGAACTAATTTTTTAGTTTATCAAACATCATGTATCCATGATTCCTAGACAAAGATCAATAAATATCTTGAGCAATAAAGGTTGAATTTTTTATACAAAATAATAATAATAATTTAATTTTTTTCAAAAAAATAAGTTGCTCAACACCTGCATACTAATATAGAGATATCTCAAGTTCAAAAAGAGAACCAACAAAAGCAACACTTACATTTTAGCGGAAGAATCATGATTTAAATCTTCATCTTCTCCCTGTAGTCAAGAAACAATATCTCTAAGAATACAAAAAATGAAACAAACAGGAAATAACAAATAGGAAACAATGCACGCTCAGCCACTAGCTTACCCGCATGGTTCTATCATTGACAAACCCCCACTTTTCTTTCTGAAGAGCTAGTATTTCTTCATCGCCATCAATATATAATACCTATTACAGATACCAAAAATTGTATAAAATTCATCAGCACTTCAAGACAAATTAAGAACGCTGCACTTACATATCAGTAATACCCAAATAACTATCTAAACCAAATGGGTACCTTATGCTTCTTCTTGTGAGGATCAAAGGAAACAACTTTAAATATAGAATTTACACTCCGACACCCTTCTAAAATTAGTCCTACTATTTTTCTTGAAACAAAAGAAGCCCATAGGTTGTATCGAATTAAGTTACCCCAAAATCAAATACAGAATTTACACATTATTATCTTGAGAGATTAAAATCAATGCCCTAAATAAACTTACTCACCACTTCATAGCAGATACAAAAATAGTGTTCAAAAGATGTTAATAGAAAATAGGGCAGGTCAATGTTTAAGGACTCATTCAAAATAAAAGGCAGATGCTGTTAAAGAGGTTGGATCCAAACTTTTTCTCTATGCCCCACTAGAAGTCCATGTGCCACACCATATACTTGATTATCAAATAATCGATGTTCCTCCAATAACAACGAAGCTTCTTTAAATGAACTGCAACAGCTGCAACCAGAGGCAAAACAGAACAACTAAGATTACCTATTATTTAGTGAGAATTATTAGACGCACATGCTACCAACAAAGTTTCTGTATTAAGAACAGGCAAACAGAACGACAGAAGCAAAAGTTAAATGCCATTCTATAGATTAAAGAAAAATATTCAGTCAATTATTTTGACATTGATGCACCAGAAGTATAACAATTATTGCAAAGGTTCCTAGTTTAGACAACAGGAGCGTGACATCACCTCCACATAATATTACCTACCTTGTTTACCAAATTTTGGAAGAAGAAGAAGAGGAAGACATGAATTCCTTCATGTTCTTTATAATGTTACATGTATCATAGAACAAAAGCTAAAAGCTAGGTTCATAGACACAAAATGCAGCAAAAATTTGAACAATATGATTGTTTTACCTTCCAGTGCAGTACCATTGGAACAATGGTTCTTTATCATAACAGCTAAATCTGTTGGAGAAGCTCCAGCAAGCTCAAACTTTTCAACTGCAGCCTCCAAACAATGGGCTTTGCTACGAATTTGATCATACAGTGTCTATATTGAAATTGACCCTCATCATCATTACAGGAAGGAAAAAAAAGTTTAGATTAATATATGAGGTTAGGCCAGAATGGAAAAGAAATTTTATAACAATGTCACACTTGAAAAAGAGCGAAGCTTTTCTAGAAACTATGAGAAAGAAAGAATCAAAGAAAGCTTTTCTAGAAACTATGTACCTGATGAAGAATTAAAAAGAAGCGAGAAGATTACCTAAGAGCTTGTGCTCGAGATACAAGGAGCGAGATGACTTGCAATCTTGTCGATGAATCAACTTTTATAGACACAACCATGAATCAACTTTCAATCATTATGGCAAAATCCCTGGAAAGCATAGGACAAAAGACTAGAAAAATCACCAGCTTTTTGTGGAGTAACTAATTTTGCCTTCTTATCAGTAACATGTGTTTTGGCAGACTCCAAAGGACACAATAATCATCATGTAATATCAAGAACTAATATGAGAATGTTGTAACCTTGACACAAACCACGCTTATTGAGAAAAAAATAGATAAACGGTCGTGTACCTTCTGAGGCGTCTGTTCATCCTCCTTGTCACTATCATCATCGTCATCCTTATCAGATCCATCCTTGGTATCATAAACCAAACACCACACCACACCAAAATCACCATTTTGGAAGTAAATAAAAAATAAGAAAACCACAATCTAAGCTAATAAAGTCATTAAGCTAATAACGTTGTGGTTTAAGTGTTGTCTATTTACTACTTTTTGTCTTGATCTTATTTACTATTTTCCTACATTACACATAAGTAGCTATACTATGCAAAGTGCCAACATATTTTCTAAATTTCATATGATCATAAAACTCACTCTGATAAAGACAATACAGGCGCCTCACTTAACCTTCCTTTTTAGTTCCTGAAAACTATTTTTCTCCCTTCTCATTCCCATGATACTTATCAATAACAAATCTTCATATCTTTTAAGCTAAAATTCACACTTAGTGAATTCCGTATCCAACTCCTCCCTCCGTAGTGATTCCATCACTATCTTCACATGTTCATCATGATCTTCTGACGTCTTAGAAAGACTAGAATATCACCAATGATCAAGTAAATTTATTTAACTCACATAATCAAATAAAAATTTAATTCTCCTAAAAATCCAATTTTCTTGGGCGTTACACAAATCATCGATAAAAAAGAGCAAGTTCTACGGAACAAAGTTATATCTTCCATGAAGGTGTTATGGAAGAACCACGATGTCGAAGAAGTAACGTGGCAATTGGAAGAAAATATGAAGAATATTTACCCTCAATTGTTTGTGTAATTTTTTTTTTAAAAGCGAGATTATGGGGACAAAATCCTTATATGGGGGAGAGAGTGTAACGCCCTAGAAAATCGAACAAATTGTAAAACAATTTTATTTCAATTAATAATGTATAAAATTATATTATATATTATTATTATGTGTTAGTAAGATGAATGCCGTTCTATAACCTAGAAACGTCGGAAAGTCATAGTATTTTAACAACATGAAGGAATTAAAGTGTTTGAATTTCCAAGACGAAAATAAAAGCTTTCCGAGAAATTTTTCGAATAACACTATTCATCGATTTTCGCTCGGGAATTATTTTTGAACTTCCGAGAAATACGTAAAGTTAGAATATCGAGGTGAGATGGATTATGTAATAACAATTTAAGTATGGAAAACGTAATATTTCGCATGCGGACTTAATTAGAGAACGTTAGGAAAATCAATCGTTAAAAAGATTAACGTATTGATCGTATGATACTTATGTATTGTACGAGTAAATGAATACGAGTATGATGTGAAGTATAATACGAGTAAGTATAAATGATGGAATGTCGTATATTATGAATTAGTATACGAATTAGAATACGAGAATTATACGTATAGAATACGTCCTAAGGCTTTAAGCCTAAGGTTATGGACTTGTTGGATCTTGTAGGAAATACAAGCCCAATAGAAGTAATGAGCAAGCCCATGTGTGAGTAATGTTAGAGCCCAAGTGGTTATTAATTTGAAGCCCATAGTAATTTAAAGTAAGCCCAAAAGCTTAAGTTAAAAAAATTAAACCTAAGCCCATTGGACTAGGGTGATCAATGGGGCAACCCATGGGTGATCTTGGTGCCCAAGTACTGTTGTGATGACCAAGAACTTTATGTGGTGGCCAAGCATTTTGTGTAGGGAGCAAGTTTACTTAGGGATTAAGTAT
Organism: Panax quinquefolius; assembly: GCA_020205615.1. Lineage (NCBI taxonomy): Eukaryota > Viridiplantae > Streptophyta > Magnoliopsida > Apiales > Araliaceae > Panax > Panax quinquefolius. The sequence goes on from CM035167.1 coordinate 129,424,666, forward strand.
GGAATAGTAAGGAGGTTACTAAGGAGGTGGGAGGGCCTAAATGACTAAATTACCCTAACCTTTGGAATCCTATAAATAGAGGACATGTTAGTTCATTTGTTGTTTGCTTAATTTTCATCCAACAACTTCCATCTAGTAAAATGCTTATTGGTTAGAGATAATAAGTTAGCAAAAGTTAGACTTTGAGAAAGAAGTAAGATAAAGAAAGAGTCAAGAGATCATCAAGGGTAAGCCTCCTATGATATTAATCTTCCCACTCTTTTATGGTAGATTGATAAGAGAATGAATAAATGGACTTAAGCCATATAAGTCATGGTTAAGTAATTCAAACCTAAATAAGTTATGAACTTATGATAAAAAAAATTGTCCAAGTTTTACGGTGCAGACAGAGTCAAATATGGCTGTTGAAGGCCAAATAGGTGGCACCGCAGCGTCAGAAACTGGCCAAGAAAAGTGATGACCTCATCGGAGTTTAGTGTCGGAGCGCGGCCCATTGTACCGAAGTTGGTGCCGCAGTGCCAGAACCGGGGAAGACCTACTATCGAATCGCGTCACGGCGTGGGTCAAGGAAGGAATGCTGGCGCCGCAGTGCTAGCCTTAGGGTTTACATAGAGATGAATGATTATGAAGATAAAAAGAAAGACAATGAAGTAGTACAAACTTAATAAACATGAAGTAACATTGTTGAGACATTGTTAAAACTTAAGTATGATCACTTAGGGTTGAAGTAAGTCAATTACATGTGAATGTAAGAACGACGTAACAGAACACCGAAACCAATAATAACAAATCTAAGTCATAATTAGATTGAGAAGAAGGGTAAGATTTGTTAGGAACCATGTATGTTTATTTATGACCTAATGTGTTATGTGATGTTATTATCTATTATAGAAATCTTAAGGACTTAAAGTGCACGTGTAATAATAGTAACAGACGCTAAAGGCAAGTATTCTAACCCTTGTTTCAGTTCAATTTGGAAAAGCTTTATGATTCGTGTATTCTTACTCATGAACTAATGTCTGAAGAAGTCAAAGCCAATTCTTTCGGCTAGACTTACGTTATGTTGGATTTCTTATAATCTATCAAAGTATTGTCAATGTTTTACCAAACTATATTGTTGTGGTTTTCAAATAAAGACTGAGTATGCTAAATTGTTTTGTCGTCAAATGACAGGCACGTGAGGTTGACACAACTTAAACGTACATACGTTTAATGAATGTAGTGTTGATCAAAATAGAGTACTATAGGCTGATCACCTAGACATGCTCGTAAGCTATGCCGGACTTACGGACTTAGTACCGTGATGTCCTTTATAAAGAGCTTATGAAATGCTTATGGTCTTGGACTGGAATTGATGTTTTACTGAATATTGTCATTGTAAAAACATTTTGAAGGAAAAGAAGTGCTATTTTGAATTATCGATAGTACTTTGTAACTATTGTTCAGTTATTGAAGATATACGATTACTATGTTTTAAGCATGCCACTTTATTAGAATTGTTTTACTTGTTGAGCTAGTTAGGCTCACTCTTGCTTGAACCATATGAATGCAGCTAAAATCGAACGGACCGACAGATTCGGTAAGGATAAAGGGAAGGCTAAGGCGAACCCGTAGATTACTTATGTAATAGTATATGTTTGTAATGATAATATTTAATATTATGAAAAGAACAAGTGTAACGGTTATAAAGAACTTAGGGAATGTTAATATTATTTTGAATATATATAAGACATACATTCTTTTGAGGCATTTCAATTGAATGTTTGTGTGAACTGTAGCACCGTGTAGCACCATCTGTCGGGTTGGAAGATACCCGGATTTGGGGGCGTCACACGTACAAGGTATGTGACGCCCCCAAAATAGGTCCAATTCACCCAACCCATTCTGAGTCGCCAAATACATGGTACATAAAACAACTACAACTTTATTACTACAATTGTCGTGCAAAATACAACAACACATATATTGTGAGTTTTAATACTAACTGTAACTCATGTCCCAACTATGGACAACACCTCACATTGATACATTACATAAAGGTACAGTCAAAAACTGTTTTAAAAATTTAAAATCTTTGGGAAGTGCTCAAGGAAACCTTCGTACATGGGAGGCCACACGTCTAGGTTATGATAGATATCATATGTCCACAGAATTATCCTTGGTTGACCCAATAGACCCCAAAGAAAAATGAGAAGATTACTATCATGTTCTTTCCAATGGTGAGTCTTCTCTTGACATATAACTATCTCCACTGTCTCCAGTTGAAAATTATATTTCAAATAAACTCCAATATCATATAGGTAGTGCTCGTAGATATACTTAGCAAGTGGATGTGCACAACCCTGTCTTATGATAACACGAGGTTGTATGTCATTAGACATCTTGTATGATAGTGGCAAAACACCCTTCCAAAGTTGGGTTCACCTCACCCTATTCGGTTCACCAAAATTAAATATCAAATGACGTATACAATATAACACACTTATCTAAAGTTCTCAATAAAATTATTTCCATACTAATTAGGGAGAACCTCAACAGCTATAGACCACCGTTCTATTCCCCTATTATCCCCGCTCGACCCAACTACACTCTTATTACCTGAAAGGAATTGTAAAGCAAAAGGGTGAGCACAACTAGCTCAGTAAAGAATATCATGACTAAAGATAATTAAATTATCAATAGCCTTTATCAGAAATAAATTAGAGATTTAGAACATATAGTAGATGATAAAACTTTTCAACCATAGTTGCAGTGGAACGAGCAATCCATTAGAAGAGTCAAATAGACCATAAAGTCTATTATTTTCTCCATGTTAAAAGTCCACCAACAATATTTTATCCCTATAACATCAATCAACAGTTCTGGTCCACAATCATATGAATAACTCATAATCATAATTGTGGTTCTAAATTCCTCTTCTCATCTATGACGAAGATAATTTTCATCACTTGTCTTTACCTGAAACATCAAAGATCATGGTTATACCAAATCACAGTTCCTGTTCATAATCATAATAATAAATTCATCTTTGCACTATGGGCCAAAGATATTCACAACAGCTCATCTTTGCACTTCATCGCCAAAGATATTCAATAACAGTCATCTTTTGCACTACAGCCAAAGATATTCAATAACAGTTCATCTTTGCACTACTGGCTGAAAGATATTCAACAATGATCATCTTCACTACGTGCCAAAGATATTAATATCTCAAAAAAATATATAATCATTTCAGAATTTATATAAACAATAATTATAACCATGTTGATCAATTCACCTCTGCACTTAAGCTAAAGATATTTAATTATAAATTCAATGGTCATGATCATACTAGTCATCAATTCATCTTTGCACTACTGGCCAAAGAGAACCCATAGTCACGATCATACCAATAATCTACCCATCTTTACACTCAAGTCAAAGAGAAATATCATCATTAGGGTTATAAAAAGGTTATATATGATAATAAAAACAATATAATCAACATATAGATTTAATCTCAAGAGTAATATTCATAAATCAACGATAATTTGGTCAGAAAAAGAAACCAATTTTGTTGTGAATAGTAACTCGTGAATAGTAACTCATGAATAGTAACTCATGAATAGTAACTCGTGAATAGTAGCTCATGAATAGTAACCCCGACATGAAAAAGGTAGAAATTCCATAATAAAATCCATACCAATATTTCGGTATAATGATATTGAAAGAATAACATTTCTTAAACTTATAAACAATTTATTTTAATTGTTTACACTTTACTAAATAATGCATTTCATCATCCTAAAATGCCAAACTCATAAGATTTCATCACCAATAACCAAAACTCTCATAAAAAATCTGCATATACCTCATATAGGATTCTCAAGCCATAAAATCATATTTTCTAATTTTTTTACTTCACATAACATATTTAATTCATTTACTCATAACTAATCTATTTTAATGAAAATACCAAATCAAGACAAACAAATTTTCTTTTCTCGGGATTTAGCGAATATAGTCCCATATTGAACATATATTTTCTCTAATTTTTAAAATTCATTTACTATTTTTAACACGGCCAAAACTGCTTTAATATTTAGACATTTATCATAAATTGTACTTTTGTCCAAAAATTCCTAAATTTACAGAGTATACTTCTGTTATATACATGTACTCCCAATAAAAATTTCACCAATTTTGGAGTTAACCACAAGGAGTTATAAGGGTTTACTTTTAAAATAGGCTTTTCCCATAAAATTCATAACTCCTAATCTATACATCCAAAAATCGCCATTTTTGGACACAACCTTGAAAACGCATCAAATTATCATTTCAAATTTTTTCAGAATTTATGAAGGTCCGAAAAATTACGAAACTGAAAAACATAATAACCATTACAATTCCCTACCTCAAAAGAGCAATATTTCTGACTGGAACATCGGATGTAAAGCCGAAGAAAACTTGCACTGAATAGCAACTCTCAAAGTATCTAAATACTCACAAAAATACGCTCGATAATATAGAGAGAGAAAACTTATGTTTCTGGTGTGATTTTCAATTCTAACTTAAGCGCCTATTTATAGGAAAATGCTAGAACGCCATAGGAGACTAAATAATAAAATATTATTATAATTTTTTTTCTCCCTACGCAAGCCACTTTGAAAAATCAACAGCCATCACAGTGGGGCCCACCCAAAAATCAGCCACCTTTCCCAAAACCAAAAGTGGGTCCCACACAATTTTAATAAAAATTATTTTATTTTCCGAAACTTCAATAATTCATAGAAAATAGCCTGTTTATCAGAAAAAAATGAATTTTATGTCCATTCCACACGAAATCGAATTCTCTACAACTTTTTAGCTTTAGTTTTTTCCAAATTCTAGATAATAAATATCCGAAATCCACAAACGGACGATTTTCAACACCTTTTAAAATTCATAACAAATCATACGTTAATTTTTAACGGTTCAAAATTTGTGGATATATACTCAACTTATATATGTATAATATATCCAAAAATCACAACGATCCAAAGGTCAGATTAAAATTATAACTCACGCAATAGAGCTTTAAGAACACCGATTTGATCTTTTAATACCTCCAATCCGACAAAATACCGATAAAACACCTCAACATTAATTCCTTCATTTATAACCACATAAATAAATCCATCACTTATATCCACATCAAATAAATATTTTCTTATCATATAAATCAATAATTAATTATTCACAAATAATATTACAGAATCACAATAATGATAACCAGGCAGTTCTCAGGAAAGAGGGGGCTTTCCGATAAGGATTTCTCCTTACTGGCGCGCAATTAGGTGACCAAACCTCTCATTGACAAAACTTTCTAGACATTGCCAATAATTCTATCTAATAATATTATTCAAATAATATGAATTATTGATCTGATAATGGGAAATACAGTGCAGTGACAATTATTGAGACAACAATAATATAAAATATCAATGCAGCAATTATTGAATCAAAAAAATAAAATATTAAACTGTAATTACATCAGAATAATTATTGAGTAAGCGCTTTTTATGTAAGAATCAATAATTCAAAATCTGCGGTAATACCGTGTACTCGGCAACAACGCCAGACATTTTACTTTACCCACCGGGTATTCCAACAATGTTAATAAAGAACGATTAAGCCAAGTATTTATAAAAACTCAAACTTGTCGCTTTCTTCATCCGAAAATTATTCATTATGGGTCCCACAAATGGTCATACTTGTCAGTGCATTTAATATTCCCCGACAACAATCAAGATTTTATAGCCACTTGCTTATTTTGAAAAAAAAAAAACACATATCACCCTTAACTTTAACTCTTTATCAAATTAATCATTAGCTGAATAATAATTATAAGAAAAATTGAATACTTTTATTTCATAAAATTTGGGGTCTTACAAGGTAGCTTTACCGCCCGAATTGGAACACATTGACAATGTGTTTCACATTTTCATCTTACGTCCCTACAAGACCTACTACAAGCACGTGATCTCCTACGAGCCCATTCAAGTAGAGAAAAATCTAACGTATGAAGAGATTCTTGTCCAAATAATAGATAGGAAAGAACAAACGTTGAGGAATAAAGTTATATCTTCTATAAAGGTAATTTGACAAAACCACAATGCCGAGGAGGCTACGTGGGAATTAGAGGATAAGATGAGGAGGGACTATCCCCATAAATTTGTGTAACCTTATAACAATTCCGAGGACGAAATTTTTATAAGGGGGGAAAATGTAATACCTGAGAATTTTATAAATAATTTTAGTAATAAAATAATGATATTTGCAATTATTTGTGTGTATATATATATATATATATATATATATATATGACATGGGACTAATAATTCAATACAAATTGAATCATGTATGAAAGGATTAAGAAATATATTGATAATGTGGATAAACATGGTTATGATTGATTAGGCTTAAGTGTTAAGCCTTTTGTGCCATAATTAATTTCTTAATGAGATTAATTGTTGGATAACTTAATGAAGTGTTGGATCTAGTATATATCCAAGTCCAACATTAATAATACGTTAATTTTTAACGGTTCATAATTTGTGGATATATACTCAACTTATATATGTATAATATATCCAAAAATCACAACGATCCAAAGGTCAGATTAAAATTATAACTCACGCAATAGAGCTTTAAGAACACCGTTTTGATCTTTTAATACCTCCAATCCGACAAAATACCGATAAAACACCTCAACATTAATTCCTTCATTTATAACCACATAAATAAATACATCACTTATATCCACATCAAATAAATATTTCTTATCATATAAATCAATAATTAATTATTCACAAATAATATTACAGAATCACAATAATGATAACCAGGCAATTCTCAGGAAAGAGGGGGCTTTCCGATAAGGATTTCTCCTTCATCGCCAAGAATTAGGTGACCAAACCTCTCATTGACAGAACATTCTAGACATTGCCAATAATGCTATCTAATAATATTATTCAAATAATATGAATTATTGATCTGATAATGGGAAATATTGTGCAGTGACAATTATTGAGACAACAATAATATAAAATATCAATGCAAAGAATTATTGAATCAATAAAATAAAATATTGAACGAAAGAATTACCGTAACAATTATCGAGGCGCGCTTTCACGTAAGAATCAATAATTCAAAATACTGCATAATACCGTGCTATCGCGCAACAACGCCAGACATTTTACTTTACCCACCGGGTATTCCAACAGTGTTAACGGTAACGATTACGCCGTTATTTATAAAAACACAAACTTGTCGTTTTCTTCATCCGACAATTATTTTGTTATGGGGCCCACAAATGGCTGCGCCGTCGTACGAATATTCCCTGACAACAATCAGTATTTTATAGCCAATTGCTTATTTTGAAAAAAAATTCACATATCACCCTTAACTTTAACTCTTTATCAAATTAATCATTAGCTGAATAATAATTATAAGAAAAATTGAATACTTTTATTTCATAAAATTTGGGGTCATACAAGGTAGCTTTACCGCCCAAATTGGAACACATTGATAATGTGTTTCACATTTTCATCTTACGTCCCTACAAGACCTACTATAAGCACGTAATCTCGTACGAGCCCATTCAAGTAGAGAAAAATCTAAAGTATGAAGAGATTCTTGTCCAAATAATAGATAGGAAAGAACAAACGTTGAGGAATAAAGTTATATATTTTATAAATGTAATTTGGCAAAACCACAATGCCGAGGAGGCTACGTGGGAATTAGAGGATAAGATGAGGAGGGACTATCCCCATCTATTTGTGTAACCTTATAACAATTCCGAGGATGAAATTTTTATAAGGGGGGAAGATGTAATACCCGAGAATTTTATAAATAATTTTAGTAATAAAATAAAGATATTTGCAATTATTTGTGTGCATATATATATATATATATATATATATGACATGGGACTAATAATTCAATACAAATTGAATCATGTATGAAAGGATTAAGAAATATATTGATAATGTGGATAAACTTGGTTATGATTGATTAGGCGTAAGTGTTAAGCCTTTTGTGGAATAATTAATTACTTAATGAGATTAATTGTTGGATAAATTAATGAAGTGTTGGATCTAGTATATATCCAAGTCCAACATTAATAATACGTTAATTTTTAATGGTTCAAAATTTGTGGATATATACTCAACTTATATATGTATAATATATCCAAAAATCACAACGATCCAAAGGTCAGATTAAAATTATAACTCACGCAATAGAGCTTTAAGAACACCATTTTGATCTTTTAATACCTCCAATCCGAAAAAATACCGATAAAACACCTCAACATTAATTCTTTCATTTATAACCACATAAATAAATCCATCACTTATATCCACATCAAATAAATATTTTCTTATCAAATAAATCAATAATTAATTATTCACAAATAATATTACAGAATCACAATAATGATAACCAGGTAGTTCTCAGGAAAGATGGGGCTTTTCGATAAGGATTTCTCCTTACTGGCGCGCAATTAGGTGACCAACCCTCTTATTGACAGAACTTTTTAGACATTGCCAATAATGCTATCTAATAATATTATTCAAATAATATGAATTTTTGATCTGATAATGGAAAATACATGCAAAGACAATTATTAAGACAACAATAATATAAAATATCAATGCAAAGAATTATTGAATCAATAAAATAAAATATTGAACAAGAATTACCGTAATAATTATTGAGTAAGCCTACTTTCTTACGTAAGAATCAATAATTCAAAATATTGTGCAATACCGTAAAGCTTCTTGTAACAACAACGCCAGACATTTTTTACTTTACCCACCGGTATTCCAACAAAGTTAATTCTTGACGATTACGCCGTTATTTATAAATACTCAAACTTGTCGTTTTCTTCATCCGACAATTATTCTATTATGGGGCCCACAAATGGCTGCGCCGTCGTACGAATATTCCCTGACAACAATCAGTATTTTATAGCCACTTGCTTATTTTGAAAAAAAATTCAAATATCATCCTTAATTTTAACTCTTTATCAAATTAATCACTAGCTGAATAATAATTATAATAAAAATTGAATACTTTTATTTCATAAAATTTGGGGTCTTACAAGGTAGCTTTACCGCCCGAATTGGAACACATTGACAATGTGTTTCACATTTTCATCTTACGTCCCTACAAGACTTACTACAAGCACGTGATCTCCTACGAGCCCATTCAAGTAGAGAAAAATCTAACGTATGAAGAGATTCTTGTCCAAATAACTGATAGGAAAGAACAAACATTGAGGAATAAAGTTATATCTTCTATAAAGGTAATTTGGCAAAACCACAATGCCGAGGAGGCTACGTGGGAATTAGAGGATAAGATGAGGAGGGACTATCCCCATCTATTTGTGTAACCTTATAACAATTTCGAGGACGAAATTTTTATAAGGGGGGAAGATGTAATACCCGAGAATTTTATAAATAATTTTAGTAATAAAAAAAAGATATTTGCAATTATTTGTGTGCATATATATATATATATATGTATATGACATGGGACTAATAATTCAATAGAAATTGAATCATGTATGAAAGGATTAAGAAATATATTGATAATGTGGATAAACTTGGTAATGATTAATTAGGCATAAGTGTTAAGCCTTTTGTGGCATAATTAATTTCTTAATGAGATTAATTGTTGGATAACTTAATGAAGTGTTGGATCTAGTATATATCCAAGTCCAACATTAATAATACGTTAATTTTTAACGGTTCAAAATTTGTGGATATATACTCAACTTATATATGTATAATATATCCAAAAATCACAACGATCCAAAGGTCAGATTAAAATTATAACTCACGCAATAGAGCTTTAAGAACACCGTTTTGATCTTTTAATACCTCCAATACGACAAAATACCGATAAAACACCTCAATATTAATTCCTTCATTTATAAACACATAAATAAATCCATCACTTATATCCACATCAAATAAATATTTTCTTATCATATAAATCAATAATTAATTATTCACAAATAATATTACAGAATCACAATAATGATAACCAAGCAGTTCTCAGGAAAGAGAGGGCTTTCCGATAGGTATCTCCTTCTCGGGCGCCGCAATTAGGTGACCAAACCTCTCATCGATGTAACTTTCTAGACATCGCCAATAATGCTATCTAATAATATTATTCAAATAATATGAATTATTGATCCGATAATGGGAAATATCATAAAAGGACAATTATTGAGACAACAATAATATAAAATATCAATGCAAAGAATTATTGAATCAATAAAATAAAATATTGAATAAGAATTATCAAATAATTATTGAGTAGCGCTTTCTTACGTAAGAATCAATAATTCAAAATACTTTGTGCAATACCGTACTTGTGCAACAACGCCAGATTATTTTACTTTACCCACCGGGTATTCCAACAAAGTTAATTAGCGACGATTACGCCGTTATTTATAAAAACTCAAACTTGTCGCTTTCTTCATCCGATAATTATTCTCATTATGGGGCCCACAAATGGTCATTTTACCAGTGCATATAATATTCCCGACAACAATCAAAGATTTTATAGCCACTTGCTTATTTTGAAAAAAAAATCACATATCACCCTTAACTCTAACTCTTTATCAAATTAATCATTAGCTGAATAATAATTATAAGAAAAATTGAATACTTTTATTTCATAAAATTTGGGGTCTTACAAGGTAGCTTTACCACCCGAATTGGAACACATTGACAATGTGTTTCACATTTTCATCTTACGTCCCTACAAAACCTACTACAAGCACGTGATCTCCTACGAGCCCATTCAAGTAGAGAAAAATCTAACGTATGAAGAGATTCTTGTCCAAATAATAGATTGGAAAGAACAAACGTTGAGGAATAAATTTATATCTTTATAAAGTTAATTTGGCAAAACCACAATGCCGAGGAGGCTACGTGGGAATTAGAGGATAAGATGAGGAGGGACTATCCCCATCTATTTGTGTAACCTTATAACAATTCCGAGGATGAAATTTTTATAAGGGGGGAAGATGTAATACCCGAGAATTTTATAAATAATTTTAGTAATAAAATAAAGAAATTTGCAATTATTTGTGTGTATATATATATATATATATATATATATATATATATATATATGATATGGGACTAATAATTCAATACAAATTGAATCATGTATGAATGGATTATGAAATATATTGATAATGTGGATAAACTTGGTTATGATTGATTAGGCGTAATTGTTAAGCCTTTTGTGGAATAATTAATTACTTAATGAGATCAATTGTTGGATAACTTAATGAAGTGTTGGATCTAGTATATATCCAAGTCCAACATTAATAATACGTTAATTTTTAACGGTTCAAAATTTGTGGATATATACTCAACTTATATATGTATAATATATCCAAAAATCACAACGATCCAAAGGTCAGATTAAAATTATAACTCACGCAATAGAGCTTTAAGAACACCATTTTGATCTTTTAATACCTCCAATCCGAAAAAATACCGATAAAACACCTCAACATTAATTCTTTCATTTATAACCACATAAATAAATCCATCACTTATATCCACATCAAAAAAATATTTTCTTATCATATAAATCAATAATGAATTATTCGCAAATAATATTACAGAATCACAATAATGATAACCAGGCAGTTCTCAGGAAAGATGGGGCTTTCCGATAAGGATTTCTCCTTACTGGCGCGCAATTAGGTGACCAAACCTCTCATTGATAGAACTTTCTAGACATTGCCAATAATGTTATCTAATAATATTATTCAAATAATATGAATTATTGATCTGATAATGGGAAATATTGTGCAGTGAAAATTATTGAGACAACAATAATATAAAATATCAATGCAGCAATTATTGAATCAATAAAATAAAATATTGAATAAGAATTATCGTAATAATTATCGAGTAAATACCTTCTTATGTAAGAATCAATAATTCAAAAATACCGCGCAATACCGCAAAGCTACCTTGTGCAACAACATGTATTACTTTACTTTACCCACCGGGTATTCCAACAGTGTTAACGGTAACGATTACGCCGTTATTTATAAAAACTCAAACTTGTCGTTTTCTTCATCCGACAATTATTCTCATTATGGGGCCTCACAAATGGTCATACTGGCGCATTTAAATATTACCCCGACAACAATCAAGATTTTATAGCCACTTGCTTATTTTGAAAAAAAATTCACATATCACCCTTAACTTTAACTCTTTATCAAATTAATCATTAGCTGAATAATAATTATAAGAAAAATTGAATACTTTTATTTCATAAAATTTGGGGTCTTACAAGGTAGCTTTACCGCCCGAATTGGAACACATTGAAAATGTGTTTCACATTTTCATCTTACGTCCCTACAAGACCTACTACAAGCACGTGATCTCCTACGAGCCCATTCAAGTAGAGAAAAATCTAACGTATGAAGAGATTATTGTCCAAATAATAGATAGGAAAGAACAAACGGTGAGGAATAAAGTTATATCTTCTATAAAGGTAATTTGGCAAAACCACAATGCCGAGGAGGCTACGTGGGAATTAAAGGATAAGATGAGGTGGGACTATCCCCATCTATTTGTGTAACCTTATAACAATTCCGAGGACGAAATTTTTATAAGGGGGGAAGATGTAATACCCGAGAATTTTATAAATAATTTTAGTAATAAAATAAAGATATTTGCAATTATTTGTGTGCATATATATATATATATATATATATATATATATATATATATACGACATGGGACTAATAATTCAATACAAATTGAATCATGTATGAAAGGATTAAGAAATATATTGATAATGTGGATAAACTTGGTTATGATTGATTAGGCGTAAGTGTTAAGCCTTTTGTGGAATAATTAATTACTTAATGAGATTAATTGTTGGATAACTTAATGAAGTGTTGGATCTAGTATATATCCAAGTCCAACATTAATAATATGTTAATTTTTAACGGTTCAAAATTTGTGGATATATACTCAACTTATATATGTATAATATATCCAAAAATCACAACGATCCAAAGGTCAGATTAAAATTATAACTCACACAATAGAGCTTTAAGAACACCATTTTGATCTTTTAATACCTCCAATCCGAAAAAATACCGATAAAACACCTCAACATTAATTCCTTTATTTATAACCACATAAATAAATCCATCACTTATATCCACATCAAATAAATATTTTCTTATCATATAAATCAATAATTAATTATTCACAAATAATATTACAGAATCACAATAATGATAACCAGGCAGTTCTCGAGAAAGATGGGGCTTTCTGATAAGGATTTCTCCTTACTGGCGCGCAATTAGGTGACCAAACCTCTCATTGACAGAACTTTCTAGACATTGCCAATAATGCTATCTAATAATATTATTCAAATAATATGAATTATTGATCTAATAATGGGAAATATCAAGGCGTTGACAATAATTGAGACAACAATAATATAAAATATCAATGCAAAGAATTATTGAATCAATAAAATAAAATATCAATAAGAATTACTCAGAATAATTATTGAGTAAATACTTTCTTACGTAAGAATCAATAATTCAAAAATATCATGCAATATCGTAAAGCATCGCAACAACAACGCCAGACATTTTACTTTACCCACCGGGTATTCCAACAAAGATGTTAATCTGTGAACGATTATGCCGTTATTTATAAAAACTCAAACTTGTCGTTTTCTTCATCCGACAATTATTCTGTTATGGGGCCCACAAATGGCTGCGCCGTCGTATGAATATTCCCTGACAACAATCAGTATTTTATAGCCACTTGCTTATTTTGAAAAAAAAATTCACATATCACCCTTAACTTTAACTCTTTATCAAATTAATCATTAACTGAATAATAATTATAAGAAAAATTGAATACTTTTATTTCATAAAATTCGGGGTCTTACAAGGTAGCTTTACCGCCCGAATTGGAACACATTGACAATGTGTTTCACATTTTCATCTTACGTCCCTACAAGAACTACTATAAGCACGTGATCTCCTACGAGCCCATTCAAGTATAGAAAAATCTAACGTATGAAGAGATTCTTGTCCAAATAATAGATAGGAAAGAACAAACGATGAGGAATAAATTTATATCTTCTATAAAGGCAATTTGGCAAAACCACAATGCCGAGGAGGCTACGTGGGAATTAGAGGATAAGATGAGGAGGGACTATCCCCATCTATTTGTGTAACCTTATAACAATTCCGAGGACGAAATTTTTATAAGGGGGGAAGATGTAATACCCGAGAATTTTATAAATAATTTTAGTAATAAAATAAAGATATTTGCAATTATTTGTGTGTGTGTGTGTGTGTATATATATATATATATATATATATATATATATGACATGGGACTAATAATTCAATACAAATTGAATCATATATGAAAGGATTAAGAAATATATTGATAATGTGGATAAACTTGGTTATGATTGATTAGGCTTTAGTGTTAAGCCTTTTGTGGCATAATTAATTTCTTAATGAGATTAATTGTTGGATAACTTAATGAAGTGTTGGATCTAGTATATATCCAAGTCTAACATTAATAATGTAACATACTTGCATAAGTTGGGAGTTTAGTCTAAGAAATTGAATTGGTAGACTAATGTTTAACCTAATGTGTATAAGTATTTGTGCCTAGCCCAAACTTAAATTAACTTGGGAATAGCTCAATGTGTAGTGTGGAATAAATTGGGGTAATATACTTACATTATATGTGGGTGTGTTGTTGGTCAAAATCTAATTACGCACGTGGTCAACAAGTAATAAAATATTAAGAAAAGAATCGTTCCCACAGAGACTAGTATGAAATTAAACCTAACAATTACCAGTTTTATATTAACTCAATTTTATTAAAATATTCAAATTAAGGATTATAATTAATAAAAACTAAGAACTAAAAATTCCAACCAATTAACACAAATTATTAACTATAATTTCAAGCAAATAAAGGACAATTAGGCTTACAACTTCACTTTGAGTCTCACTCCGATTATCACAACTTATTCCAGTTCAATTCACTATCTCAGTTTATTAATCATGAACATTTAAGTAGAATTAGCCATCTCTCGATGCACTAATACCGTATTAACTTAAATCCACAAATTTGATAGAACTAAGCCAAACACTCTAATTAACTAATTCATTATATCTTTATGTGAATTAAAATCAAATAAGGTTTAAATTCCAAGTTCTTTACCCGATTAAATACGATGTTAAGTATATCTCTATCCTAACATTCATCAAGATTCCATTAAACATAGAATTCAAGAACACATGCTATATTGATTAGGTCTAGATTCATACATCATCTCTCGAATCAGTATAAATCCACACAGAACCGGTGATCAAGCAATTCATAAATTAAAGTGAAAATCATAATAAATAAACTGAATTGATAGATTATTGAACTGAATTCAAGGCATGACAATCATTTTTCAACAATAAAGATCCATTGCAAGCCTAAAAAGTAATTTAGTTCATTATGAATAAATTAAAAACTGAAATAAGTTGAGAATCCATCATCCCAATTACAAAATTCGAATTAAAGAAAGAGATTAGTTACAAAACCACTCTTCTTCACCTTCAAATCTATAATCTTCGCGATCCTGAGCTTCCTTGCTTTCCTCCAATGATCTTCTGAAATTAGGGCTCAAATCTTGCTAATTGATTTATTAATGTAATGTGTCTCTATTATTGTTGTGTTATCTGATCATAAGTCATTAAATTAGTTCATAAACGACACCCAATAGAGTTCCAGTCCTTGCCAAATTGTTCCTTGTAAGCAGATGCAAAGTTCTGATTGAAACACAACACTTGCTCTCTCCCCGTACCCCCACCTCGACAGGGGGTTTTCTCACTGATGAGACCCGACCCAGTACAAAAGTACTCAGAATTGGGCTATGTACCCCACCCCCGCCCCGGCAAGGCCAAGTGTGTGTGTGTGTGTGTGTGTGTATGTGTCTTGTAGATCTAATTTTTCCCTTTTGCATGCCATTTCTCACCATAACACCGCCATTACACCACCATGCCACGTATTGAACTCCTAAACATAAAATTAACACAAAAAAGTAAAAACGAACATAAATAAACAGGATCAACACAGTTTAAGTCCAAATCAGAAGACGATTCGTAGGTAAAAAAACCCTCTCATCAAACTCCCCCAAATTTAAACCATGCTAGTCCTCGAGCACAATACAAAACATAATACAATGCAATGGGATTTAATGCAACTAAACAACATGCCTACGAATCTAATAGTACGACAGAAACACATCTATTCAACCGGCCTCAAAGAAATCAAGTAAACATGATAATACATCATATCAAAAGAAATCAGTAATTTCCCAAACAATCATCAAATCTCAAACTGTTATCACTGATAGAGTGCGTGTGTGATCCACAACCATGTTTATCGATATAAAATCAAATTTAACACATAATAGGTCTCTTAGAAGGCATCATATAGTGTAAACTCAAGAAATCCAAAAGTGAGCTATATCCAACTAAAATTAAACAGTTACCAATATCGAGGGTCAAAATAGGGTACTTATGCTTTATTTTTCGTTCACGGGGGCTTTTTTCTCTTATTTCCCATTTTATTCACTTTTTTTTTTATTCTCATGGCTATGCAATGTCTAATTCCCTTAGGCTTTTCAATGCTACCTTAGCGAGCTTTCGACCAATAACTCCCAAACTAATTAAGGCCTTAGGGCGCTAGGTGTAAAGACAATCCCTTCGGGCTTACTTACTCAAGTAACAAAGGCCACGAAACTAGACTAGCCACGGTGTTTATTCATATTATTTTATATAAATAGCTTATATACCCCAGATTTTCCCCTAAACTTAGGTTCTTGTCCAACTTTAGCCATCACTGCCTATTCTTGTCATTCTTTCATTCAAACTAGCATTATCCTTTAGAGTTCCATTATGTGTCAATTTAGACTCAATCAATCAACAAAGTTGTTTTTACTATGCTAACCTTATTATACTAATTTAAAACATAAAAAGATTCAATTCATAATAAGAAATCACATCAAAACTCTAATAGTCAATACTATACTTGTCTACTCAATTTCAGTCTCATCATTGGCCAAAATAGACTGTAACTATCTAACAGCTGGAAACATGCTAGATGAACTAAATGCTACATAAATATAGTAAACTAACTACTATTTTTGCAAATTTTCAAATAACAAAATAAGAATAACAAAATAAGAGACTAATTATAAACAACTATTTATAACTATTTACAATATTATACTATTATGCAAAACTACTATGCAATTATACTACATGAATGCAAACAAAATGAAAATGAACTTAAACTAAAAATGACAACATATGCAAATTAAACAAACAATAACATAAGCTAAACATGAAACATCTAACTAAACTAAACTCCCACAAACTTAGCAATTACAATGTCCTCATTATAAGAATATAACAGTAAGTACAAGAGGACTTCCCTGAAATCAGCTAAGGTTGAGGTGATGTGGCCGTGGCACAAAGACTCGGTGATCTTCCGTGTCAAAATCAGATGGTGGGTATTGTGGCATAGGCTCTGATGTATGGTATGGAAATTACGCGGCCACGACTGGATTTAGAGTCTGTAATGCCGCATTTAGAGAGGCAAAGGACGTGTTCATAGAGTTGAATATATACTCCTACCTGGCCGCCAGTCACTTCATCTGTCGGTTGGCTTCTTTATCTCTTTTATCAACAAGGCGCTAGAGACTGCAAAAATGATTACTGAACATGAATTTCCCTGACCTGCTACTCCCCGTAGTCTCATCATCATCTGGGACCTCATCAACTCGAAACTCCTCATCCTTCGAGGTGTCCTCAACATCTTCTTCCTCTTTAGAAGTCGCATGGAATATGAAACCGACACCTCTTGGATAAAACTCCCCTGTAGGGCAGACAGTGTATCGTGCAATCATTCGGGAGTCTAACAGCTGGAGAGGCTGCTGTGAAGGATCATCTCTAGACCATCGAATGCTCGTCTGCTTGCATAACCCATAAATGAGGGATTGGTATGGCAGACTGCCAGAGAATGGCCCTCGCAAGCATCGCCATATAGAAAAATTGATAATGGAGCCTATGTTAATATCAAAGTCTTTCATAATTACGTACAGTAGAAGCATTTTCTTTATTGTCACCTCACTGGTATACATGGACGGAAACAACTTCACGCATAAAAATGCATACCAGATCTTTCCATAGCGGCTCAAGTCCTTGTGGAGGAAGATAGTGCCACCCTTCCTTCCTTTAACCCAAGTAGTGCTCGACTTAGTTATCTCAGTCAAAATCTGATCGTAGTCAGGACTGCTACCACGTAATTGAGTATATTGGCATGTGGCAGGGGCTCGCAGGCCATAGTATTCGTTGATGGCCTCTGGACTGAACAACACTTGTTTACGCTGCACAAATGCCCTGTTTGGTGCCCTATCCTCAGCATTCACATAGAATTCTTTCACCATGTTTACAATTGCTGGGTCAGGATCATCAGTGAGCATCTCTCATCCCTGCTCATATATTTTCCTCCTCATCTTCCCATCAACAGAGTCTGGTGCCAAGCCCCTCTCAAGAGTTAGTGCTTTGGGCACTAAATAATCATACTTATCGGCGGCGTTGGCACTTGTAAATTTCTGTCTGTCAAAAGCTCGAGTGGGTGGTGATGAACCAGGCCCTTCACCCCTTTGTCGCTTCGATGGTGTCTTAGGAGCCATTTCAGTTAATTGCAGTCCACTACTCCCCCAAACTTTACTTTGGCAATAAATCGAACATGTGTTGTGCATAACTCACAATACCCCCAAATTTGACAAATTAAACCCAACACTGATGAATAACTGAGAATAATAACCTAATCATAGTGATTTACCCCAATTAAGTGTTGTAATTGCACTGATGTTGATCCAATTTGAGGTCTTGTCCTTTTCTATGCTCTGCAGACCCAAACTTGGTGAACCCCACTGATTTCCCTTTCACTTTGATGATATTGCTATAGTGGGGATTTCAATTAAAGTATTTCCCTGTCTTTGTTGCTATCAAATTCGAAAATAGAAAACCCTTGCTTTCTATGGCTTGAAATCCAAAAATTAGTGTGGAAGTGATGGAGTTAGGGTTTGGGTTTAAATATAGAAGGATGTTGTGTGCAAATTAGTGGATTGATGGAGATGAGAAGTGGGGAATTCGTGGGGAAAAGAGTGGGTTGAGGTTCGGTTATGGAAGAACAGAAGTGGAGAAGTGGAGTAGTGGGATGGCTAACTTCATAATCTATTTTAAAACAAATCTGAAAATCCTGTAGACTTCTCACTTCATGTGGGTTTTTTACACTAAATAGGCCCGCCTTACGGGGGTATTCATTTCTTGGCTTGGTACCCCGCCTCTAAGGGGGTTTTCTTCACAATAATGCCTGCCCCGACGGGGGTGTATTTTGTAGATGACTTTGATTTTTTGACTTCTTCGCCTCATACGCATGTCCAATGGTATTCTCACTACCCGAAACACATTAAAATCATAAACATGAAAAAATTTCATGAAGGTTGAGCAAGTAAAAACGAATTTACTAAAAATCATGAATTAACTAACTAGCTATTGACCCACAATAAACTAATTGATACTAGAATTAAAAATTAAACTACAAATTGACTAACATAACATAAAAATATTGTAAATGGAATTAAGATTTGGTTGCCTCCCAATGAGCGCTTGTTTTTTAACTCTTTTAGGCTGACTACTCCCTGTTTATGGCACATCAGCTAGTGTGATCGCAGTGGCGTCATTGTCAATGTTGCCACGCCAATAATGTTTTAACCGTTGACCGTTGACTTTAAGTGTCTCAAGTGGATTTCTACTGTATAGTTCAACATCGCCATGTGGGAAAACCGTCTTGATCGTGAATGGCCCCGACCATCGGAATTTGAGCTTTTCGGGAAACAATCTCAGTCGTGAGTTGAACAGTAACACTTATTGTCCCAGTTCAAACTTTCTGTGCATAATCTTTTGGTCGTGCCTGTGATGCCCCCAAAATAGGTATACATCACCCATTCTGAATCGCCAAATACATGGTACATAAATCAAATACAAACTTCTTTTATACAATACGACAAAAGCGTAGCTTAGAGTTTTTACAAGAATATTGTCTTATAGACAGTATTCAAACTCAAATGAAGTCCTCATTACATTTATTATCACACTATTACATAAAATAGCGAGGACTACTATAGCCACCATCTCGGACCGTCACTCTGTTCCCCGACTAGTCCCAGCTACGTTCTCATTTCCTGAAGAGAATAATGAAAGCAAAAGGGTGAGCTCAACTAACCCAGTAAGAAATATTATGACTAAGATAATGCAAAATAAATTATCATTAGCCTTCAACAGTGTTAAACTGATAAAATACAATAAACATCAAGTTTAACTGCAACGGAACAAGCAATCCATTAGAAGAATCAAGTAGAGCATGATATCTACTATCTTCTATGATTTAAAAAGGTTTTTCATAAACTTTATCGCTGAGACTCAACTTAATAAATAAACCACATCATCGAATCTGAAAGTAGTATACACACAAGCCAATCATGTTTGATGATAAAGCATATACTTTGAAACAATCTTATTCATTTATTAATAAAAATTATTAATTTATTAAGGGCTTTTAATTATCTACATGATGCTGTTTTATAATATGTGATAAACCTATAGTTTTAAGAAATGCTTTTAGAATAATGATGATAATCATTCTAATGAGATCTAAATTCTTATAAAGCTTAAAACTAAAATAGTTCCCAATCGTTGGATTACTAAATTGGGGATTAGTGAATCCGGATAGATTGGTACATACGTTGCTTGCTCATTGGATGAGGATGATTGATCTCATGATCATTTGTGTGGAGACACTAAAGCAAGTATGTAGGTGCTTATTAGAGAATAAGTTCACTGAACGTGGCTCGCTAAGGAATACCTAATGGAGTTTTACTTGCTTGTCAATAGAAATTCCTGTAGTGATAGTAGTACAAGTGATCCTTGGACTTGAGATCATCATAGTATCTTGTGTATGATGAGTTATACTTTGACTTATTCCTTAAGACCCTTAGGGTATATCAAAGGGTATGCTTGGGTATAATAAGTTGTATATGGAGATAATGTATAATCAATAAAGAATCTACCACTTATTAAAAAAGAGAATGTCCTATGTGATTCGATAAATGACAACCCTAGGTAGTCCTTGGCGAGGCGTAATGAAATTAGAAAGGAGTTTCTAATTTGCATTATTTAGTGTTGTGCATTTAAGGATCGAAATACATATAATTAAATAAAATAAGACTTGACGATAATTCCATGCCTTATATTTAATTGGGACATTGTATGGTGGAAGGATTGAATTATGCGGTAACTATTTACTCAAAGGTTCTTTTATGATTAATGTTGAAATCTATATTATCCGGAAAGTCGTTGATCGCTAGGGAGGCTTATCCCTATTGTAGAATAAATATTATTTATTTAAATTAATTAATTGTTTAATTTATTTATTTAAATAAGATTAGAATTGTTCTAATTGATTTATTCACAACCTAGGTTTAATATGGAGAACCTAAAGGGTCACACCATAAAAGGAAGAATAATTATTTAAGAAGTTAATGGCATAATCGTAATAATATATTATGTATATTTAATTTAATCTATGGTGATAGAATAAATTAAATAGCTTAATATTTATTATTTAATATTTTAGAAATATTAAATATAAATTAATAAGAGGAGTCTTATTAATATTATTACAATTATTATTATTATTTTAATTTCTAAAAGAGTTTAGGAATTAATTTAATATAAGTACAATCATTTATTCCTAATAGGATTAGGAGGTTAAATTAATTAAAAGAGTTTAATTAATTATCCCTAATAAGATAAGGGAGCTTAATTAATTAAAGGATTTTAATTAATTAAAATAAAACCCAATTCCTTAATTGTTAAGGAGGGTTGCCCACATCTAAATAAGAGGAGTCTTATTATGGGTGTGGGTTTGTGGTTGACTTTTACAACTACGTAATAATTCCAATTAGTTGGAGAGTACGTTCTTTTCTATAGAGATAGAAAACTAGGGTTGAGCCAATACCCCTTCTTCTTGAATCTTTATTTTTCCTTGGTGGATCACCTCTAGAGGCCAAACATATGGGTGGCTAACGTTGATCAAAGGAAGGAACCAAACCCGGTGGATTCCAATTTGAACGGGAAAGGATTTGGAGGTGAACTTGTACCTGAGGAAGCTCGATCTTCAAGGGTATGATTTTATTCTTTATCTTTTCGTTTAATTAATAATTATGCATAAAGGGTGATCCGGGTATATGGTTTGTAAAATTTTTAAACTCTGATTTTTACTCGCTTCCGCATTATTTTGCAATTTGATTGCGTTCTTGAATATTACAAACCTAACAGTGGCATCAGAGCCAAACTTTTATGCGAATTATTAATTGTTTTAATATGTATATTGATATATGTTTAGAACAATTTATTTGGGCATAATTATGTTGTATAAAATTTATTAAAAAAAAAAAAATCGGTAATCCATTTTTTTTTGATTACCGAATACATGTAAGTTCGGCCCTTTGGGAATTCCGTTGTAGATCTCCCACTTGTATACAAGAGACTTTGGCCTGCATGTCTCGTGGTTTGCATGGTCTGCGTGATACAAGGGGTTCTATTATTAAAAAAAATTAAAAAAAAAAATTAAAAGGAAGGGATATCACGCTGCAATTGGACTCTTAAAGTAACAGGATTATTTTTTTTAAAAAAAAGGTGACGTGAGCAATCAAGTAATCAAGGTTTGAAGCAACAGGAAATACAGAGCTGACAAGTTAATGAAAACCACGGAAAGATCATGGAATTTTGATTAGCAGGTCACGTGGATTATAACTTTATTATATATATATAATATATTACGAATATATATATATATATATATATATATATATATATATTTAATTATTTTATAATTAAAATAAAATGTTTATTTTAATTTTAAAATAAAAAGTTTATTTTAATTTTAAAATAAAAGTTTATTTTAATATTAAAATATAAAGTTTATTTTAATTTTAAAATTAGAATTTCATGCTAACTAATTAGAGTTGGAATTGGATTCCATGATAACTAATTGGAGTTGAAATTGATCTTTCCTTAACTAAAGGAGTTTATTTAGATATGAAATAAGATTTCATATTATTCAAAATAAAGGAGTTTATTTGTGAATAGGAATGAAAATCCGTGTTTCCTTAAATAAAGGAGTTTATTTAAATATGAAATAAGATTTCATATTATTCAAAATAAAGGAGTTTATTTGTGAATAAGAAAGATAATCCGTGTTTCCTTTAATAATTTTATATTTTTTTTATTACATGGAATTGGATTCCATAATTAATTAAAATAAAGGAGTTTATTTTGATTAAAGATTTTGATTAAAATAAAATAGTTTATTTTATTCAAAATAGGATAAATTAAAATAAAATAGTTTTATTTTGATTTAAATTTGGATTAAAATAAAGGAGTTTATTTTGATTCAAAATTAGATTTTATACTAACTAAATTTGCCCATTAAATGATATCAATATATATATTAAATATTTATTATTCATAAGATGAATGTTATTTATTGATGCATATGATGATGTGTATGATAATAAATGGGATTGATTATGGACTATTGACCAATATGATTGGATTTTATTTTAGTTGGATGCATGAATGTATGAGTTTTATTAAATGGGGTCTCACAGCGTGCCTCGCCTTCTCTAATTTTTCTTAATATAAATTCTATCTCCTCCTATGTACTTCCCTCGATCACCGATCAAGGTTTCTATTTATTTTAATTAGTTTTGTAATAGGAATAGTTAGAATTAATTTTGAAGAATTAGAGATCAAGAAGCAAGGAGCAAGGAGCGCTTGAAGACCCGTTTGTAATGGAGTCCGGGTTTAAATGTAATAGTTATATTTAAATATTATTTCTTGCACCCCTAGGGTTTGACCTTTTGGTTCACTTGGTGGCTCTAGTGAACCAAACTAGAATAAAAGTCCATAATCAATTCGGGTAGAATATAGTATTCTATATGTGCATGCTTATACTATATATATTATATATTATCTGCAAACATGCTTGGCATGTTCATTAATATAACGCGTATTTTATATATATATGTGCATAATGCCGCTAAACAAGATGAGAGACAAATTAATAACAAAACCCTCAAATTTTTATATTAAGTCCTAAGCGTTCAAAGATATTTGGAATATCGAACGTCGCCTTCTAGCATGATAAAATTAATAGAGTATTAAATATTTAATATGAGTTTGTTGTGTCACCACAAGGCAAGTATTAAGTATTTAAGATGTTAATTTATCACATTTGATGCTTATAAAGAAAATTGAACAATATTGTTTTGTTGTGTCACCACAAGGATGATATTTTTCTTTTTTGAATATATGGAGTGCTAGGTCGGACTTAACTTGGATAATTTTGATTCGGATATGCCACCACTTTATCAAAATGATCTAAGAGGCAAAATACAAGGAGTTGCATAGTTGATGTAATTGACAAGAGTTGTCTACCTATTTATTTATATATAGTTTGTTGTGTCACCACAAGGCTATATACATTTGAAATGGGATCCTTATTCTCACTAGCAAATCTTTAATTAGATTTTGCCAAACTATATATATTGAGGGTAATATAGTTTGAAGAAAATAGTGGGAGATACCAATTTAAAACAAGACCTAATTTATTTTGGTAATTAATAAAAGAATGTATGTTAAAATGTTGTTAATTACAAATTCATTTGAGAAATTTTACAATGTCTAAAATTACTATAACTACTGAAGCATATTAGATGCTAAATTAACCGGATCAATTAAACGGATTGGTTAAGGAATTTGAGAATAGTTCTCATAGTTTGAAAAAGCTATCTTATGTCCTTAATACGCCTATCCTCGCAATGGTTGTAGATAATGCCTCGAGGAAGAGATTGCTACTTTTAGAAAGTGGCAAGATGATGCACAGTTGGTTCAATGCATCATGCTCGCATCCATGAGTAACGAGCTTCAGCGTCAGCATGAAACTATGGATGCTCCTACTATATTCCTGCATATCAAGTAGTTGATGATGAAGAGAGTAGGACTAATAGATATTAGATATCTAAGGAGCTCTTCCGATCTAGAATGGCCAATGGCACTATAGTACAGACAAAAAGTTCTTAACATAATCAATTTGATTGATCAATTAGGACAACTGGTTTTGTCATGGATGGAGAGTTGAGCCAAAATTTGATCTTGCACTCACTCCCGGACTCCTTTCACAATTGTTGTGAATTTTTTATATGAACAAGCTAGATATCAGCCTCGCTGATTTGCTTAACATGTTGAAAAATATTGAGAGTCACTTTCCAACCAAGAAAGATCAAGTCTTACTGGTAGGGGCCAAAGGATCTTCTGAAAAGAAGAACGATTCAAAGAAGGTAAATAGAAAGGCGTAAACAAAGGATAATAAGAGCAAAAGCCGATACGGATAGCAAAGGAGTTTGCTTCCCTTTACCAATAAGCCCGGACAATTGGAAAGAAACAATGAGAAGAATCTTGCAGAGGCTAACCAAAGAAGCTTAGTGAAGTTTCGGTTTACATATACGCTTTTTGTTCATGATTGAAATAAATTTTTGTTTAAGTCAAGGTTCTACTTGGGTATTGGATACCGACTTTGGTTAACATAAATATAGATTTATGAAGGGACCAAGCAGAAGTAGAAAGCTAAACAAAGATAAGTAATCCTATGTGTGGGAAATGAAGCAAAGGTTGCTGCATATTAGCCATAGAAACTTATAGTTTAGCAATGCCTACGGCAAATCTATTAAGTCAATAAGTTGTTATTGTATTCCAGTTCTTGTTAAAAATATTATTTTCATTTTATTGTTGGACAATGAAATCTTTGGTATTATAATTAAGAACAATTGTTGTTCTATTTATAATAATAATGTTTTGTATAGAATCGGAATATTACTTAATAAATTTTGTATACTTGACTTACATGAAAATAATTTTGCATATTGAACAAATTAGTATAAGAAAAGGAGATGATCATTCAAAGAGTTGAATGTGTATTTCTTTGATATAAGTGTGAATTATTTGAAAGGTTCAAAGAATTCGAAGTGAAACAAATTGGCAATGTATTAAGATTTTTTATTAGATCAAGGAATAAATACTTGTGCAATAAGTTTCTAGATCATCTCAAATGGTTTTTTTTCATAATGGACACATCCCCGATACGCAATAATTGATTGATGTATCTCGAATGAAAAATCGTACCTTGTTGGACATGGTAACGGTCCATAATGATTTTACCGACATTCCAAAGATCCTTCGGGATAATGTCTTAGAAATGGTTGCATATCTACGAAAATGGTAACCTCAAAATCCAAATTTCAAGACTCCATAAAAGTTATGGATAAGGAGGATTCCTAATCTTAAGAATGTTAAGATAAGGGTTGTCCAACTTATGTGAAAAGGTTTCAAAAGGATAAGCTTGGGACAAGATTTGACCAATCTGATTTGTGGGACATCCTAAAGTAAGTTTAGGGCATATGTTCTATAATCCTACTTAGCAAAAGGTGTTTGTTCTTGAAACACGCTTCCTTCTAAGATAAAGGTGTTTATCATTGAAAGGGCTAGTGGGAGGATAATAGATCTTGAAGAGTTCAAGAACCACAAAACACTATAAGTCAAATAAGAGGAACCTATAGATAGACCTATTGTATCACAAATCAATTGTAAATCGAATAGTCACCAAGATACCTAGGAGGTATGGATTCATCATAGATGATGATGATGAGGTACACATCATAGAAGATGATGATCCGATTACATATGATGAGGTAAGAGTTCTAGTGTGTACAAAAGGGATAGTGGAGCGCCAATGACATTCCTAATATTATATGTTGATATACTATGGATAAGGAATGACATACTAATGCTACAATCAAGAATGATAAAGTTGTCTAAACATTCCTCCATGAATGGTTTGGGAAGAGTATCTTAATTGGGGATAAAATCTATATAGATAGATACAAGAGGATGCTCGACTTAACCCAAGGAACGATATATTCATTTGATGCTAAAGTCGTTTAGCATGGAAAACTCCAAGAGATGTCTCATGTCGATGAGCTATGGAGTGTATCTCTCTTAATAGTCCTCACAGACTCCTGAAAAGAGAGGTCGCATGAGTGACAATCATGCATGCAATGAAATGTACGAGACACGATGTTGATCACCATATTATGGAGAAATTCACTATGAGTCGGTGAAAAACATCTTAAAGTGCTTAACCTAAGACTAAGGATGTGATCATATTCATGGTGGGTCTAAATTAAAACTAGAGGGCTTAATGCACTCAAGTTTTCAGACAGACCAAGATGACATAAAATCCACTTTAAGGTAAAGCGTTATCTTGAACAGTGGTGCAGTGAATTGGAAAGGTTCCAAACAGCAAAGAGTTGCAGGTTTAGTGATAAAGACAAAGTAAATAGCTATAAATGAAGCTGCAAGTTGATTGTTTGGATTAAAAGTTCATTACAGAACTAGGAATAGTTCCTAAGTCTTATCTTGGATCTAAACATGTGTTGTGGCACTTTCATTTGATTATTAGAATCATTAAAAGATGGGAAATCACTATAGAGATAGTGGAATCTCATGAACAACATTACATATCCATTAACTAAAGCTTATCCAACAGCAGGATAATCATCACTTAGAGAAGAAGTGGGGAATTCGTGGGGAAAAGAGTGGGTTGAGGTTCGGTTATGGAAGAACAGAAGTGGAGAAGTGGAGAAGTGGAGTAGTGGGATGGCTAACTTCATAATCTATTTTAAAACAAATCTGGAAATCCCGTACCCCCGCCCCGCCGGGTTTTTTTTACACTAAATAGGCCCACCTCGAAGGGGGGGGGGTATTCTGTTCTTGGCTTGGTACCCCCGCCTCGGCAAGGGGTTTTCTTCACAATAATGCCTGCCCCGATGGGGGTGTATTTTGTAGATGACTTTGATTTTTTGACTTCTTCGCCTCATACGCATGTCCAATGGTATTCTCAGTACCCGAAACACATTAAAATCATAAACATGAAATAATTTCACGAAGGTTGAGCAAGTAAGAACGAATTTACTAAAAATCATGAATTAACTAACTAGCTATTGACCCACAATAAACTAATTGATACTAGAATTAAAAATTAAACTACAAATTGACTAACATAACATAAAAATATTGTAAATGGAATTAAGATTTGGTTGCCTCCCAATGAGCGCTTATTTTTTAACTCTTTTAGTCGACTACTCCTGCTTAAGCACGGCACATCGGCTAGTGTGATCGCGATGGCGTCATTGTCAATGTTGCCACGCCAATAATGTTTTAACCGTTGACCGTTGACTTTAAGTGTCTCAAGTGGATTTCTACTGTATAGTTCAACATCGCCATGTGGGAAAACCGTCTTGATCGTGAATGGCCCCGACCATCGGAATTTGAGCTTTTCGGGAAACAATCTCAGTCGTGAGTTGAACAGTAACACTTATTATCCCGGTTCAAGTAAGAAATATTATGACTAAGATAATGCAAAATAAATTATCATTAGCCTTCAACAGTGTTAAACTAATAAAATACAATAAACATCAAGTTTAACTGTAACGGAACAAGCAATCCATTAGAAGAATCAAGTAGAGCATGATATCTACTATCTTCTATGATTTAAAAAGGTTTTTCATAAACTTTATCGCTGAGACTCAACTTAATAAATAAACCACATCATCGAATCTGAAAGTAGTATGCACACAAGCCAATCATGTTTGATGATAAAGCATATACTTTGAAACAATCTTATTCATTTATTAATAAAAAGTATTAATTTATTCAGGGCTTTTAATTATCTACATGATGCTGTTTTATAATATGTGATAAACCCATAGTTTTAAGCAATGCTTTTAGAATAATGATGATGATCATTCTAATGAGATCTAAATTCTTATAAAGCTTAAAACTAAAATAGTTCCCAATCGTTGGATTACTAAATTGGGGATTAGTGAATCCTGGATAGATTGAATACATACGTTTTGCTCATTGGATGAGGATGATTGATCTCATGATCATTTGTGTGGAGACACTAAAGCAAGTATGTAGGTGCTTATTAGAGAATAAGTTCATCGAATTGGCTCAAGCTAAGGAATACCTAATGGAGTTTTACTTGCTGTCAATAGGAATTCTGTAGTGATAGTAGTACAAGTGATCCTTAGACTTGAGATCATCATAGTATCTTGTGTATGATGAGTTATACTTTGACTTATTCCTTAAGACCCTTACGGTATATCAAAGGGTATGCTTGGGTATAATAAGTTGTACATTGAGATAATGTATGATCAATAAAGAATCTACCACTTCTATTAAAAGAAGAGAAATGTCCTATGTGATTCGATAAATGACAACCCGGTAGTCCTTGACCAAGGCAGAATGAAATTAGAAAGGAGTTTCTAATTTGCATTATTTGGTGTTGTGCATTTAAGGATCGAAATACATATAATTAAATAAAATAAGACTTGACAAAGAATTCCATGTCTTATATTTAATTGGGACATTGTATGGTGGAAGGATTGAATTGTACGGTAACTATTTACTCAAAGGTTCTTTTATGATTAATGTTGAAATCTATTTTATCTGGAAAGTCGTTGATCGCTAGGGAGGCTTATCCCTATTGTAGAATAAATATTATTTATTTAAATTAATTAATTGTTTAATTTATTTATTTAAATAAGATTAGAATTATTCTAATTGATTTATTCACAACCTGGTTTAATATGGAGAACCTAAAGGGTCACACCATAAAAGGAAGAATAATTATTTAAGAAGTTAATGGCATAATCGTAATAATATATTATGTATATTTAATTTAATCTATGGTGATAGAATAAATTAAATAGCTTAATATTTATTATTTAATATTTTAGAAATATTAAATATAAATTAATAAGAGGAGTCTTATTAATATTATTACAATTATTATTATTATTTTAATTTCTAAAAGAGTTTAGGAATTAATTTAATATAAGTACAATCATTTATTCCTAATAGGATTAGGAGGTTAAATTAATTAAAAGAGTTTAATTAATTATCCCTAATAAGATAAGGGAGCTTAATTAATTAAAGGATTTTAATTAATTAAAATAAAACCCAATTCCTTAATTGTTAAGGAGGGTTGCCCACATCTAAATAAGAGGAGTCTTATTATGGGTGTGGGTTTGTGGTTGACTTTTACAACTACGTAATAATTCCAATTAGTTGAGAGTACGTTCTTTTCTATAGAGATAGAAAACTAGGGTTGAGCCAATACCCCTTCTTCTTGAATCTTTATTTTTCCTTGGTGGATCACCTCTAGAGGCCAAACATATGGGTGGCTAACGTTGATCAAAGGAAGGAACCAAACCCGGTGGATTCAAGTTGAACGCGAAAGGATTTGGAGGTGAACTTGTACCTGAGGAAGCTCGATCTTCAAGGGTATGATTTTATTCTTTATCTTTTCGTTTAATTAATAATTATGCATAAAGGGTGATCCGGGTATATGGTTTGTAAAATTTTTAAACTCTTATTTTTACTCGCTTCCGCATTATTTTGCAATTTGATTGCGTTCTTGAATATTACAAGCCTAACAGAATCATCCTTGCACCACGACCAAGGATATTCATGTAATCATCAATGGTCATGATTATACCGAATAATCCCTGGTTATAATCATACCAACAACTGTCCATCAATGCACTACAGGCCAATAAGGACTTTTACCACATCATTTGTAACATTACAGGTCATGATTATACCAAATGATCCCTGGTCATAATCATACCAATCAACAGTCCATCTATACACGTAAGCCAAAGATAACTTTCATCACAAAATAAGCATGAGGATGATGACAATGATATATGAATTCAATTAAAAGAAAGCAAATGATAAATTTGTAAAGATTTATAATTTAATTTATCCAGAATTCAATAATGTCCAAATTATCAACATGATACTACTTTGTGGAGTAAAATTCAAGAATAATATTGTATCAAAAATGATTTGGACAACAAAGAAATCAATTTTGTCATGAATAATTCCCCGAGTGAATAGTACCCCGTGAATAGTACTTCGAGAATAGTACCCCGTGAATAGTTCTTTGTGAATAGTACTTTATGAATAGTACCTTGTGAATAGTACTTTATGAATAGTACCGTAAAAATGAATACAACTCATTGACATTACTCCGGCATGAAAAGCTAAAAATTTAAGAAGAATGTGCAGAAAATATCCTTGTGAAACGATGCTAGATGAAGCGCAAATTTCAAGGATACTCTACTAATTTCACGGAGTATAGAAGCAATACCTTAATGAAATGAGGGTATAATCAAGAATACGAGACGAAATAATATTACTCACATAGTACAGAGTATGGAAGAAAATATTATTTCTATGAATACTAAACAAAATAATATCCCTTACCTAAGAAGAAAATTGGATACTAGAATAGTGAGGTAGCAGACTTTTCTTCTACTTTCTCTCTAAAGCTTCTCTAATTGCTCTTATTAGTCTTAGTGAATTGGTGAGAATGAAAGAAGAATGAGCTTCTATTTATAAGAAAATATAGTTTCGATAATTGCACGTTTTGGGGCTCGAAATATTACAGTATAATACATTCATCTTTTCCTTTATTTTTAATTTAGTCCTACAAGTATTATCAAACTTGCACTACCTCCCCTAATAGTAAATCTTATGAATCAATAGTACAATCATGTGAATAAATAGTACAATCATGTGAAAAAAATAATTACAGTATAATACCTTCATCTATTCCTCTATTTTTAATTTAGTCATGCAAGTATTATCAATCTTGCACCACCTCCCCTAATAGTACATGCATGTGAATCAATAGTTCACACATGTGAACAAATAGTTATAATCATGTGAATTAATAGCAATTAATTGCTCATTTATCCGATTAATTACCCGATTGGTTAATATAACCTCCAGACATCCATTATTATCAAAATAGATGTCGATTTCCACTAACACTAATAATCCCAACACAATGGAAATATCAATTTCATCTTTAATCAACACTAACTTACTCATCATTAATATTATAACTCGCAATATTGAACAACCAGGTCGTTCCCAAGAAAGAGCGGGCTTTCCGATAAGGATTTCTCCCTATTAGCGCAATTAGGTGACCAAACCTCTCCTTAACAGAACTTTCTAGACATTGTCAATATTGCAAATAATAATATGAATAACTTTGTCGTCTTAATTATTGATTTAATAATATAAGATATTATGTTGATGATACTATGACAATAATTGAATCAATAATATGAGAGATATTATGCAGCAACTATTGTAGCAATAATTTAGTATAACTGAGTGACTTCTCACGTAAGCATCAATAATCAATACCGTGGTATGCTACTATGCAACCACGCCATTCATTTACTTTTTACCATAGGGTAGTTCAACAGTTTAACGGTAAAACTTTCGCCTTTATTTTTATAAAAAGATAATTCTGTCGTTTTCTAACTACGACAATACTTCAGTTGTGGGGTCCACCAATGATTGTGCCGTCGTACGATTATTCTCTGTTAAAACGAATATTCTCTGACCAATCGAATATTATATAACCACTTGCTTACTTTACAAAATTTATAAATAATACCCACAACTATAACATTATATCAAATCCACACCATAATATTCAAAAATATATTTCGAGAAAAATTAATCTTTATTCATAAAAGTTGGGGTCTTACAACCTCTCCTTCTTATAAAATTTCGTCCTAAAAATTAGGGTGCGTACCTGGTATGTCGAAGAGGTGAAGATACCTTGACTTCATTTCAGATTCTAACCCCCAGGTCATTTCCTCAACATCGTGATTTCTCCACAAAACTTTGACTTGAGGTATAACCTTGGAGGGTAGAATATGTGTAACAATCCATATTTTTTAATTAAATATTTAAATATTTATTAAATTATATAAATATTTAATGGATGTGTTTATCGTTGAATAGGTATTTGTTTAATTGATTTGATGTGATTTGATTATTTATTTGTTTAATAAATAATTAATGAGTTAAGGAAAATAAGTATTTTGAAATAGTAATCTAATTTAATTTAATAATTAAGTTAGAGAGTTTATAATGATTAAATAAATTATTATATTATGCAATGAATTGTTATTAGAATTAATAAATTAAGTATGAAAACTTAATTAAATGAAAGTGTGACAAATAACTATATTATAATGGTTATTAAAATAAATTAAAGTGATTTTAAGTTAGTTTTATCCAAACAATGCTTAAGGTTATTAAGTGTTTAATTTTAAATGATTTTCCAAACAAAGCCTATGGCTTTTGGATTTCTTTTGAATTTAAATTATTAACTAAATAAATAATTTATATATAAGTTATACGTTATATGTTTTTGTAACTGGTGTTTTTAATAAGCGTATTATGGCCATGGCAGTTTATTTTATTTTATCAAGTTGGGTTTGGGTGTACGTCTAAATTCTGAACCTGAGTCTTTGAAAAGTTGTCTGCTAAAGGAAAGAGTCTCATAGAGTTGAGATAGAAAAATTTAGAGAAAAAGGTTTTTAAAAGAAATTGAGAGAGAATCGGAGAGAAAGAAGTAGCAAGAGAAGATTATCAGTGATTAACAAATAGTTTCAAAGCAACAAAAGGTATATTTTAAAATCTTAACATATATCTCTTATAGTATAATTCCTTAGTCTCTGTGTTTTTGAAATTCACTTGTGTTTTTATAGTATCTGATTACGTAATTCATATATTATAGTTGAGTATGAAATTATGAAGTTGTAATAGTATAAATATCCTATATATACATATAGGTGATTGTATGAAGAGGATTTACATGTATGTGATTATGTGTATTACGATCAAAAAAAGAAGAAAGAAAAGAGTTTTTACAGTAAAAACATACATATGAGTATGAACATGTTTTGTAGGATAACAAAATTAGTAATTGATTGTATTCTAATTGTAGAATTGAAAGTCGGGTATGTTAATTGGATATGAACTACAGATAATTGTAGTTTAAAAGTAATCAAATTGGTGGTTATTAGAGATTACAGTGTTCACTGTGTTTAACAAATGTCAAACATGGAGTTTTGTTTTAAAATATGGTTTTCAAGGAATTTAGTTTTCTGTGATTGTTGTTTAGTGGCTTAAATTAGTATATGTATGTTGGGTAATGTGTATATGTGTAATTGGCATAAGTTATACATGCTAATTAGTGTTAGAAATTAAGTTATAGACAGAAATTTAGTTGTTCTGTTTCTTCGTGAAATCATGTTTTTTTTAGTTTTGGTACCCCAATACCAAAAAATGGAGCCCTAACGCCAAAATTCGCGCCTTGATGCTGTAAGTTCGCGCCAAATATTGAAATTCACGCCCCAGCGCCAATCTCGCCTTCATGGCGCCAATCAGATGACTTGGTTCTCGCGCCCCAATGAGTGGATGGAAATCCGAGTCGGACGTTTTGGCCTCCTGTAGTAAAATGGCCATAACGTTTTCATACGAACTCCGATGGAGTTGATTCAAGATGATCCGGAATGAGGACGAGTAGACCTACAACTTTCGTTCCAAAAGCTTTTCAATTTGAGGTCTGTAACAGTAGTCAAAATGGTCATCTTTAGGACTATCAGGTTTTGGGGCAATCGATGCGTCAGGCGAGCACATATGCATGTGTAGTGCTCCTGACCATAAAAGATGATGTTCTAAGTTATAAAACTTGAATGTTAGTAAATATAATGATGCTTAACATTAATAAATGATGTATTAGATAAGTTATTGAAGCATAGTAAGCATACACAAGAGAAGCAAATCGGGCGTGTGACGAATGATCGTCAAAACGTCGTGCCAAGTGTTAACGGACTTAAAAAGTGTTTCAATTCAATTGAAATGAATATTATAGGATATGAAATGGGTTTAATATAAAACCAATAAGTAGTCCTAGCAAGACTTAAGCACTTGAAAGAACTTCGAGTTTGACTAAGAAGAAATATAGTGAGTTAACACAATCTAATTGAACATTGTGTGTTAATTAATAGGAATGATTATGAGATGTGGAGTAGAGTTTACATTACAATTACTATGTGTTGTTATGTGACTAATAGTTGATGTGTATGATTATATAATTGTGTAGGGCACGTGAAGTGCAGATAACTGTAAGCTATTAAACTATTATTGGTAAACAACGATCAAGGCAAGTCTTTCGGTTCCTATTTTCTACATGGACTTGATGAACTATTTTAAATTGTATGATATGTTATACATGTTGAAATCATGAAATGTTAAAGTCAATATATGACTGCATTGTTTTGTCTAAGTAATGATGATTGAGTAAGGAACTCAATCTTTATATTTGTTATGTGTATTAAAAGCATGTATGCCATGTTACTTTAATGAGATGTATATCGAACATGTTATTATATGCTATGTGATGCATGAAAACTGTTAGACTTTGCTAGGCTGTCGAGCTCACTCTTGCAAATAACCACTTTTGCAGGTCAAGATTTTAAGGTAAAGATATGTGCTAAGTGAGTTATAGAGATCTATATTCATGAAGATTACTTATGTTTTATGAGAAATGTATTTCATATTTTTAACGTAACATGTTGATGAATTGTAGGTTGAGCTATCCAATGTATATGGATATTTAGTTATGATGTAAGACTTTGAATAGTCATTTTGTTGTAACGATTCATGATATAAGATTGAATCAAAGAGATGTAATGTAAAGGTTACGATTCAGGGCAAGAAAGAAGGAAATGTATAAACGTTTTAAATATTCTGCAAATTTAGTGTTTTTAATATCGAATAATGATGTAAAATTAAAGATTTAATGTATGGTTAACGACCGAAGTTGAGATTTAAATGGTATGAATTTTGGGGTCGTTACAATATGATCCTTCTTATCTAAGATTTTAATAGGTACCTCTTCATATGTTAAATCTTCCGCTATCTCATCCGAGTCTAATTCAATAATGTGGTTTGGGTCTTTCACATATTTACGTAATATAGATATGTGAAAAATGTTATGAACACGAGACATACTTGGCAGTAAGCCGAGTCTATAGGCCACTGTTCCTACTCGATCGAGGATTAAAAATGGGTCAATGAATCGAGGATTGAGCTTTCCTCTCTTTCCAAATCTCGTAACTCCTTTCCATGGAGCAACATGTAACAACACATGATCTCCAATATTTAATTCCACGTCCTTTCGATGAAGATCAACATAACTCTTTTGTCGATCTTGTGAGGTTTTTCATACGTTATCGGATCATTTGAATCTTTTCCGTAGTCATACGTACCAACTCCGGTCCCAACAACGTTGCTTCACCCACCTCATCCCAACATACTGGAGAATGACACTTTCTTCCAAACAACGCCTCAAATGGAGTCATGCCAATACTTGCTTGATAATTGTTGTTGTAGGAAAACTCCACCAATGGTAAGAACTTGTCCCAACTTCCTTTGAAGTCAAGGACACAGAGTCTTAATAAATCTTCCAGAGTTTGAATAGTCCTCTCCGGCTGCCCGTCCGTTTGAGGATGATATACAGAACTAAATCATAAATCCGTGCCCATAGCTTTTTGCAAACTAACCCAAAATCGTGAAGTGAATCTTGGGTCTCGATCAGAAACTATGGTTACTGACATACCATGCAATCTTACAATCTCATTTTTGTAGATACGAGCAAGACGTTCAAGTGTATAAGTTTCTCGTATCGGTAAGAAATGAGCAAACTTGGGCAATCTATCAATAATGACCCAAATCGCATCTATGCCTTGAGAAACCTTGGGAAGACCAGTAACGAAATCCATGGTAATGTGCTCCCACTTCCTTTTTGGAATTTCAAGTGGTTGCAATGGAAGTTTTGGCACTTGATGCTCCGCCTTGACTCGTTGACAAGTTAAACACCTTTAAATAAACCCCGCTATCTCTCTCTTCATATTGCTCCACCAAAATATATGTCGAAGATCATGATACATTTTGGTACTCCCAGGATGGATTTCAAACGATGTGTTGTGCGACTCCATCATGATTTTATACTTCAAGTCAGAATCGTTAGGAACACAAAGTCTGGAGTTGACTCGAAGTATTCCTTCTTCATCGATTCTAACTTCTGGAATAGCACCTTCTTCCACTTTCTTCCTCATACGCATCAGCTCCAGGTCTATAGCTTGAGCAGCTTTAACTTTATCGATTAAAGTCGGTTCTACTCGTATATTCGCCATCATCACATGGGTCCCTGGAGTCTTTAACTCTATCTCCATCCTTTGTAAGTCATACAAAATGGGCCTTTGTGTTGACAATATCGCACTTGTACCTGCATATGATCTTCTACTCAATGCGTCAGCTACTACGTTCGCTTTTCCAGGATGGTATTGAATGGTATGATCGTAATCTTTCAATAACTCAAGCCAACATCGTTGCCGCATATTGAGTTCCTTTTAAGTGAAGAAGTATTTGAGGCTTTTATGATCCGTATAGATCTCCACCTTCTCTCCATACAGGTAATGCCTCCAAATCTTAAGTGAAAAAATGACAGCTGCCAACTCTAGATCATGAGTAGGATAATTCCTCTCATAATCTTTGAGTTATCGTGAGGTATAGGCTATGACTTTCCCATGTTTCATGAGAACACATCCTAACCCTTTGCCTGAAGCATCACTGTAGATGACAAATCCCTCCGAGCCAGATGGTATTGTAAGAACAGGTGCTGAAATGAGTCTCCTGTTGAGTTCTTAAAAACTCTTCTCACATTCCTCGCTCCAACCAAATTTTGTATCTTTCCGAGTCAGCTGAGTTAATGGAGTAGTGATTCGAGAAAACCCTTCTACGAATCTCCGATAATAACCACTAAAATGAAAAGCTACGTGCTTGATCCTTGACTTAGGTTGCTCCCAGCTTTGAATTGCTTCAATCTTTGCCGGGTCAACAGATATTCCATGATTTGATATCACATGCCCAATGAAATGCTACTTTCTCAAGCCAGAAGTCGCATTTCTTCAACTCGGCATAAAGCTTGTTTTCACGAAGCTTTTGGAGTATCAGCCTCGAGTGTTGCTCATGATCTTCATGACTTTTGGAGTAAATAAGGATGTCATCAATAAAGACGACCACAAAGTGATCCAAATAATCTTTGAATACTCGGTTCATCAAATCCATGAAGGCAACAAGAGCATTAGTCAATCCAAAAGACATGACTAGGAATTCGTAATGCCCGTACCGAGTTCTGAAAGCAGTCTTTGGAATGTCATCAATTTTAATCTTCAACTGATGATATCCAGAACGAAGATCGATCTTTGAAAAGAATTTAGCTCCTTACAACTGGTCAAACAGATCATCAATACGAGGTAACGGGTACCTATTTTTGATGGTGACATGATTCAACTCCCGATAATCAATACAAAGTCGCATACTTCCATCTTTCTTCTTCACGAATAGAACAGGAGCACCCCAAGGAGACGTACTAGGACGAATGAAACCGATGTCTAATAATTCTTGTAGTTGGGTTTTTAACTCTTGAAGTTCAATATGAGCCATTCGATATGTGGCTTTGGAAATGGGTTTTGTACCGGATTCAAGGTCGATACAAAATTAAATTTCACGCTCTGGGGGTAGGCTAGGAAGTTCTTCAGGAATTACATCAGGAAATTTATTAATAATAAAAATATCATTCAAATATGATGTATTCGTGTTTAAAGTCGTGACATGTGCTAAGAAAGCTTGACATCCATTTTTCAATAAACGAATAGCTTTATGGCTTGATATGACAGTGATTGACTTTAGTGGTTTGATTGCTTGAATTCGCATAATAGGTTGGTTAGGAATATGAAAGCTAACAACCTTACGAAAATAATCAATCTTTGCATGATGAGTAGTTAACCAATCAATCCCTAAAATCACATCAAATGTAAGTATTTTCAAAGAGATAAGATCGACAGGTAATGCACGGTTACCGATTTGAATCAAACAAGACTTATAAATAGTGGATGTAATGAAGGTTTCTCCCAACGGAGTTTCAACAGATAAATCAAAGTCTAATTTCTTCGGAGTTAAATTTAAACGTTGAGCGCAAGTAGGATAAATAAAAGAATGGGTAGAACCGATATCAAATAACGTATAGACTTCACTAAAGTTTATGATTAGCTTACCCGTGATCACCTCATTTGGATTCCTCACTTTTTGGGAGGTTACGACAAATGCTCTCCCTTGAACTTCCGGTTTTGTCTTGTCTGGGATGGCCTTTGATGCCTCCATCCCAGCTGGACTTGACTTCGGTGCACAACAAAATCAGGTTAGGTAACCTTCTCTTCCATAATTGTAACATGCTTTCGACTATTGCGTACAGTTTGGACTGATGTGTCCCTCCCCTCTATTTTTGTAACATACGACCGACAGTCATTCTCCTTCCTTAACAATAGGTGCTGGTGCTGACGTCTTTCCATCATTATGAAATTTCTACTTCTTGAAATTTCTACTTCTATTATCTTGGCCATGATTACCACTGAATTGGTTACCATTTCTGGCATGTTGATTCTCTCCACGTTTGTTGTCACCGCTTCGATGACTGCTACCACTGATATTATCATT
This sequence comes from Panax quinquefolius, assembly GCA_020205615.1. NCBI lineage: Eukaryota > Viridiplantae > Streptophyta > Magnoliopsida > Apiales > Araliaceae > Panax > Panax quinquefolius. The sequence goes on from CM035167.1 coordinate 129,464,480, forward strand.
TTGCCAACTGTTCTCTCTTGGTTGGGTTAACTCATTATCGCGCTCCAATAACTGAGCCCTATTTACAACATCTAAATACAAACACAGTTTGTGAGAAATTAAGTATTGACGTATCTCGAGTTTCAAACCTATTAGAAATATCCGCGTCATTCTCTCCTCATTAACAACCAAGTGGGACGCAAATCGGGACAACTCGATAAACTTAGCTTCGTACTGCGACACAGTCATATTATTCTGCTCCAACTTGATGAACTCTACCTCCTTCATGTAGCGAATACTTTTGGGAAAGTACTTGTCGTTGAACAGTTCTTGGAATTTCTCTCAAGACATCTTCAATGCGGCAGGTTGAGTACGCTTTACAGATTCCCACCAGTAATCTGCCTCTCCTCACAATATGAAGGTGCCAAAGAGAACCTTTTGCTCGTTGGAGCATCCCAAGACATCAAATATCTTTGTGATCTGTTTTATGCACGTTTCTGCCTTAAGTGGTTTTGGCTCTCCAATAAACTCCGGTGGTCCCAGCTCCTTGAACTGTTTAGCGGTGACTGTCCGAGATTTGCCAGTGTTTCCACCTGTATTTTGAACAGGAGTTATTCTTGCCTGATGTTGCATGAATTGCATAAAGCCTCTAAACATCCCATCGTTCATCACTTGGTTAACGTTGCTGTTTTCCTGAGGATTATTGCCATTCTAATGCACATTATCCTGGATATTGATCGTTAGTGACTCAACGGTCTCATGTGCTTCATTGCTTATCTCAACATTTTCGGATGCCATTATCAAATACTGCCACAAAACAAGGGTTAATTGACATGTCACATATTATCTCTATACTCTGACCGACCAATTAAATACCAAATAAACTTAGGTAGGTCATACTAGCTAAGGAATTCCCCGTCTCTCCCTTCCTAGTTATTGTCTCACATCTCAGCCAGGGATCATATCCCTAAGCTCTGATACCAACTGTGACGCCCCCAAAATAGGTATACATCACCCATTCTGAGTTGCCAAATACATGGTACATAAATCAAATACAAACTTTTTTTATACAATACGACAAAAGTGTAGCTTAGAGTTTTTACACGAATATTGTCTCATACACAGTATTCAATCTCAAATGAAGTCCTCATTACATTTATTATCACTCTATTTCATAAAATAGTGATGACAACTATAGCCACCATCTCGGACCGTCACTCTGTTCCCCGACTAGTCCCAACTACGTTCTCATTTCCTGAAGAGAATAATGAAAGCAAAAGGGTGAGCTCAACTTGCCCAGTAAGAAATATTATGACTAAGATAATGCAGAATAAATTATTGTTAGCATTCAACAGTGTTAAACTGATAAAATACAATAAACATCAAGTTTAACTGCAGTGGAACAAGAAATCTATTAGAAGAGTCAAGTAGAGCATGATATCTACTATCTTCTATGATTTAAAAATGTTTTTCATCAACTTTATCGCTGAGACTCAGCTTAATAAATAAACCACATCATCGAATCATCCCTGCACCACGGCCAAGGTGTTAAAGTTTATGCCCTAGAGGCCAATTATTTGATATAATTGCTTAACATTTTAATATTATATTTGATTGAATAAATGAATTATTTTATTATGACTTTATTTACCGCGTTATATAAATGTTACCATAATAAAATTCCTTAGAATAGTGATACAAATTATATAGTTTCAAGTATGTGACTTGAACATGGGATTATATAATTATAATTAGTATCATTGCTCTTAAATGTCCCTAGTCGAGTATCATTATTGATAGGACACCAATAATGATGCATTGAGGCTAGTATGTGGATTGACTGATGACCAAATCTCATTGGTCATAAATATATGAGATATTAAGTCAATGCATAGGTATGTGTTAGAGAACAATGTACTGGAAAGACCCACTATGAGAATTCTATGTGGAGCATCGAAGTGTCATTAACGATTCTCATAGTGACAATGATGTAATGGTCCTCCGACCTAAAATCACTATATTACTACATGAGAATTTATGTACTTTGATATCATCAAAGGCCACCTTTAATAGGGTGGACTATAAAGGTGATTATTGGGTACATCATGAATCATGTGAGAAATATGAGTGATCTAGATGAAATTTAACCCTCCTATTTATTAGGGGTGATATCCATAGGCCTCTTGATTGAGTAGGACTATGAAATGCATGACTATGCTCAAATAGTGATTTATTTTATATAGTCTACTCATTGATCAAGAAAAACTCAGATTAAATTATGAAGAGTATGACATATTCCATGACTCGAGTTTAATCTAGGATGTCAAGGTTAAAAGGATTAAATTACATTGAAACATTGGTCATGAAAAGGTTGTATCGAATCATCGATTTTATTATAACTTGGGTAGCAGTGATGCATTATTAGATGCCGCTCACTGTTTATAATTTTATAATATGATTTTAAAATTATTGCCAACGTAATAATAACCTATAGGGTCACACACATAGAACATAATTAAAAGGAAATTAATTTAAATTGTAAAGATTTAAATATATCAATATGATTGATAGTATTTAAATTACGAATTTAAATTAATAGGATAATTTATATATAGATATATTAATTAAGTAAGACTTAATTAAGACATGTATATAAATAAATTTGGATTTTAAAAGGATTTTGATTAATCCCTTTAAACTGCTATATATATGATATGTAAAAGTCATTTTAGGGTTAACGAATCATTAACCTAAAACCCTAGCCGTTCTTAGAGAGAGACTAGATAAAAAGTTTTCGAAAATCCTGTTCTTTTGGTGGCTAGTACCGCAGCTCCCTTTATTGCAGAATCGTGCGATGGTTAGCCTGCGTTCGTGTGGATACCGTAGAGACGTAGTACTATGAGGAATTGCGTTGGAGATTCGAAGCGTTTCAAAAAATTCTATAATCGTTATAATATCTAAACACTGAATTATTATGTTTTCGAATGGATCCTGTATTTGAGGTTTCAGATTTGGCTTTATAATTTTTATTTTCCGCTGCGTTTTTATGCTGAAATCCCTACACAAGGATATTCATGTAATCATCAACGGTCATGATTATACCGAATAATCCATGGTTATAATCATACCAACAACTGTCCATCAATGCACTACAGGCCAATGATGACTTTACCACATCATTTGTAACATTACGGGTCATGATTATACCGAATGATCCCTGGTTATAATCATACCAATCAACAGTCCATCTATACACGTAAGCCAAAGATGACTTTCATCACAAAATAAGCATGAGGATGATGACAATGATATAAGAATTCAATTAAAAGAAAGTAAATGATAAATTTTTAAAGATTTATAATTTAATTTATCCAGAATTCAATAATGTCCTAATTGTCAACATGATACTGCTTTGTGGAGTAAAATTCAAGAATAATATTATATCAAAAATGATTTGGACAGTAAAGAAATCAATTTTTATCATGAATAATTCTCCAAGTAAATATTACCTGAGTGAATAGTGCCCCGTGAATAGTACTTCGGGAATATTACCCTGTGAATAGTACTTTGTGAATAGTACTCATGAATAGTATTTTATGAATTGTACCAGTGAATAGTACTTTGTGAATAGTACCCCGTGAATAGTACATTGTGAATAGTACAATAAAAATGAATATTACTCATGGACAGTACTCCGCTATGAAAAGCTTAAAATTTAACAAGAATGTGCAGAAAATATCCTTGTGAAACGATACAAGATAAAGCGCAAATTTCAAGGATATTCTACTAATTTCACGGAGTATAGAAGCAATACTTTAACGAAGTGAGGGTATAATCAGGAATACGAGACAAAATAATATGATTCACATACTACAGAGTATGGAAGAAAATATTATTTCTATGAATACTGAACAAAATAATATCCCTTACCTCGGAAGAAGACTGGATACTGGAATAGTGAGGTAGCAAACTTCTCTTCTACTTTCTCTCTAAAGCTTTTTTCTCTATAACTTCTCTTTCTATAATTGCTCTTGTGAGTCTTAGTGAATTGGTGAGAATGAAAGAAGAATGAGCTTCTATTTATAGGAAAATATAGTTTTGATAATTGCACGTTTTGGGGCTCGAAATATTACAGTATAATACCTTCATCTTTTCCTTCATTTTTAATTGAGTCCTACAAGTATTATCAAACTTGCACCACCTCGCCTAATAGTACATCTTGTGAATCAATAGTACAATCATGTGAATAAATAGTACAATTATGTGAAAAAAATAATTATAGTATAGTACCTTCTTCTATACCTCTATTTTTAATTTAGTCATACAAGTATTATCAATCTTGCACCACCTCCCCAAATAGTACATGCATGTGAATCAATAGTACACACATGTGAATACATAGTTATAAGCATGTGAATTTATAGCAATTAATTGCTCATTTATCCGATTAATTACCCGGTTGGTCAATATAACCTCTAGACATCCATTATTATCGAAATAGATGTTGATTTCCACTAACACTAATAATCCCAACACAATGGAAATATCAATTTCATCTTTAATCAACGCGAACTTATTCATCATTAATATTATAACTCACAATATTTAACAACCAGATCATTCCCAGGAAAGAGGAGGCTTTCCAATAAGGATTTCTCCCTATTGGCGCGCAATTAGGTGACCAAACCTCTCATTGACAGATTTTTCTAGACATTGTCAATATTATAAATAATAATATGAATAACTTTATCGTCTAATTTATTGATTTAATAATATAAAATATTATGAAGATGATACTGTGATAATAATTGAATCAATAATATGAGAGATATTATGCAAAATTCTTCGTGAGCAATAATTGAGTATAACCGAGTGACTTCTCACGTAAGCATCAATAATCAATACCGTGTGCTACTATGCAACCACGCGTATTTCTGTACTTTTACCACCGGGTAGTTCAATAGTTTAACGGTAAAACTTTCGCCGTTATTTTTGTAAAAAGATAATTCTGTCATTTTCTAACTACGACAATACATCCGTTGTAGGGTCCACCAATGATTGTGTCATCGTACGAATATTCCCCGACCAATCGAATATTATATAACCACTTTCTTACTTTGCAAAATTTATAAATAATACCCACAACTATAACATTATATCAAATCTACACCATAATATTCAAAAATATATTTCGAGAAAATTTAATCTTTATTCATAAAAGATGGGGTCTTACAGCACTTCTTGACCTTTTCTTTGTACAACTTTGAGTTCTCATACGTTTGCAGTCGAAATTCATCGAGTTCGTTCAATTGGAGTAACCTCTTCTCTCCTACAGTTGTTTGATCAAAGTTGAGTTTCTGAATGGCCCAATACGCCTTATGTTGTAATTCCAATAGGAGGTGACACGCTTTCCCGTAGACCAGCTGATATGGTGATATCCCTATTGGCATCTTGTATGCTGTCCTGTAAGCCCATAGTGCGTCATGTAACTTTAGAGACCAATCTTTTCTGCTCGAATTCACTACCTTCTCTAAAATTTTCTTCACCTCTCTGTTGGAAACCTCAGCTTGACCACTCGTTTGGGGGTGATATGATGTTGCAACCCTATGATTGACCCCGTACTTCGCCAAAAGAGCTATAAACGACCTATTACAGAAGTGACTTCCCTCGTCACTTATAATTTCTCTTGGCGTGCCAAACCTTGTAAAGATATTCTTCTGTAGGAATTTAAGAATGACCTTGGCATCATTTGTAGGGAGTGCTACGGCTTCAACCCACTTTGACACATAATCTACAGCTACCAAGATATACAAGTTGTTGAATGAAGGAGGAAAAGGTCCCATGAAGTCCATCCCCCATACTTCAAAAACCTCGACTTCCATAATCGTGTTGAGCGGCATTTCATTCCTTTTCGAGATATTAGCCACCCTTTGGCATCTGTCATAGTTTTTCACGAACTTGTGGGCATCTTTGAACACTGTAGGCCAATAGAATGCTGCTTGAAGTACCTTGGTCGCTGTCCGCTCACTACCATAATGTCCTCCATAAGCAGATGAATGACATTCATGCAAAATATTTTTCACTTCGCTGTACGACACACATTTCTGAATCATTTTGTCTTCACATTATCTGAATAAATAGGGCTCGTCCCACATGTATCACTTGACATCATGTAGGAACTTTCTCTTTTGCTGACAAGTCAGATCAGGGGGAAGGATTTTGCTTACCAAGTAATTGGAAAAATTTTCATACCATGGAAACTCTGAGTTTACTCCAAAAAGCTGCTCATCCGAAAACAATTCGTTGATTACACATTTATTTGCCCCATCCTTACTCGAATTTTCTAGCCTCGAAAGATGATCCGCCACTTGATTTTCTATCCCCTTCCTATCCTTTATTTCCAAGTTGAATTCTTAAAGGAGTAAAATCCATCTGATTAGTCTAGGCTTAGCATCCATCTTTGAGATCAAATAACGAATCACCGAGTGACTCGTGTATACCACCACCTTTGTTCCTATTAAGTAAGCTCTGAATTTGTCAAAGGCGTATACTATTGCAAGTAACTCCTTCTCAGTGGTTGTGTAGTTCAATTAGGCATCCGTGAGGGTTTTACTTGCGTAGTATAAGGCATGGAATATCTTCTCTCGGCATTGACCCAAAACAGCCCCTACCGCGTATTCACTAGCATCACACATTAATTCAAAAGGCATCGTCCAATCCGGTGGTACGATCACTGGAGCTGTAGTCAATTTCTTTTTCAACTTTCAAACGTTGTTTTACACTCTTCATCAAAACTAAACACTGCATCTTTCTCTAAGAGTCTGCATAGTGGTTTTTCAATCTTAGAGAAATCTTTACTGAACCTTCGGTAGAATCCGACGTGTCCAAGAAAATTGCGGATTCCCTTAACTGAATTCGGCGGTGGAAGATTTTCTATCATGTCCAGCTTTTCCTTATCAACCTCTAAGCCTTTTGCAGAGACCTTGTGCCCCAGAATTATCCCTTCTTCAACCATAAAATGTCACTTCTCCTATTTTAGCACCAAGTTAGTTTCCACGCATCGCTTCAAGACCATGAACATATTTTCAAGACACTTATCAAAAGTGTTTCCATAGACTGAGAAGTCGTCCATGAAAACTTCCACGTTCTTTTCCACCGTGTCTGAAAAGATGGCCATCATACATCTTTGGAAAGTTGTCGGTGCGTTACACAAACCAAATGACATCCTCCTGAATGAAAAGGTGCCATATGTGTACATGAAAGTGGTCTTTTCTTGATCCTCAGGAGCTATGACTATTTGGTTGTACCCCGAATATCCATCCAGTAAATAGTAGAATTCATGCCCAGCTAACCGGTCCAACATCTGATCGATAAAGGGTAGAGGAAAGTAGTCCTTCCGGGTTACCTTATTTAGCTTCCTATAATCCATGCAAACCCTCCATCCGGTCACTGTCCTCGTTGGAATTAATTCATTATCGTCGTTCTTCACTACTGTCATTCCACCCATTTTTGGAACACACTGAACTGGACTGACCCATGCACTGTCTGAAATTGGGTATATAATTTCTGTATCCAACCACTTTAGTATTTCATTCTTTACCACTTCTTTCATGATCGGATTTAGTCGTCTCTGCTGTTCCACTGTTGGCTTTGAATCCTCTTCCAAGAGAATCTTGTGAATGTAAAAGGAAGGACTGATCCCCTTTATGTCGGCAATTGTCCACCATATCGCAGACTTGTATTCTCTCAAAATCCTCAGCAATTTACATTCCTGCAATTCATTAAGCGCAGATGCAATAATAACAGGTAAAGTATTTGAATTTCCCAAATAAGCATACCTGAGGTGTTTAGGAAGGTTTAAGCTCAGGAGTCGGTGGCTCCTCAAGTGAAGGTTTCATCCGTGTTGAAGCTTGTTCTTCTGTATATAGTGGCTCGAATGGTACCTTGAACCTACTAACTCTAGGCAAAGAATCTAGCATATGTAAGTAATCCACGAACTCTGGATCATTCAAATCCTCATCCCCTAGTAGAGTATTTTCCAATGGATCTCTGACCAAAATTTTAACCAAGTATTCATTAACTATTTTATCGATTACATCCAACCGGAAATATTCCTCCTCATCTGTAGGGAACTTCATGGCCTTGAACACATTGAATTTGACTTCGTGATCTTGTACTCTCATGTTTAATTCCCCTTTTTGTACATAGATGAGAGTCCTACCCGTAGCCAAAAATGGCCTCCCTTGGATGATTGGGGGATGTTTTTGTCCTCTTCATAATCCAGAATTATAAAATTTGCTGGGAAAAAAATTTATCCACGTTAACTAGAATGTCTTCCACAATTCCTCTTAGATATGTCACCGATCTATCCGCTAACTGTAGAGATATTGTAAGACCCCAAATTTTATGAAATGATAGTATTCAATTTTCTGATAATTGTTATTCTATTTAGTAAATGGTTAAATTGATAAAAGGTTAAAGTTAAGGGTGATATTTGAAAATTTTGCAAAGTAAGCATTTGATATAAAATATTCGTTTGGTCTGGGAATATTCTTTTTGTCAAGGAATATCCGCACGATGACATCATCATTGGTGGACCCCACAACGGAATAACTGTCGGAGTTAAAAAATACAGAATTATCTTTTTATAAAAATAACGGCGAAAGTTTTCCTGTTGAACTACCCGGTAGTAAAAGTACAGTAATACGCGTGGTTGCATAGTAGCACACGGTATTGATTATTGATGCTTACGTGAGAAGTTACTCAGTTATACTCAATTATTGCTATAGTAATTATTGCATAATATCTCTCATATTATTGATTCAATTATTGTCACAGTATCATCTTCATAATATTTATTATTATTAAATCAATAATTAAGACGACATAGTTATTTATATTATTATTTACAATATTGACGATGTCTAGAAAGTTCTGTCGAGGAGAGGTTTGGTCACCTAATTGCGCGCCAATAGGGAGAAATTCTTATCGGAAAGCCCCCTCTTTCCTGGGAATGATCTGGTTGTTAAATATTGTGAGTTATAATATTAATAATGAATAAGTTCGTGTTGATTAAAGATGAAATTGATATTTCCATTGTGTTGGGATTATTAGTGTTAGTGAAAATCGATATTTATTTTCATAATGTTATATTGACCAATCGGGTAATTAATAGGATAAATGGGCAATTAATTGCTATTAATTCACATGATTATAACTATTTGTTCACATGTATGTACTATTGATTCACATGCATGTACTATTAGGGGAGGTGGTGTGACGAATGAATTTATTGAGTCGTGATTCTGGAGACAGAATCCTTTTAAGGAGGGAAGGATGTAACGATTGAGAATTTTGTAATTTATTTTAAATATTTATTGAATTATATAAATATTTTAATTAATTTATTTATGGAGATAAATAAATATTTGATGAATTGTGATGTAATAATTTAGTTGAGTGTGTATGCTAACTAAATTAATGAATGGTAATTTTATTATTTGAGGATTTAATTTAATGAAAATAATTAAATTAAATGAATTATTTAATATTTAAGAAAATAAATAAATTAAATAAAGTGATGTTTAAGTCTAATTTAATAATTAAAATTAGATATATAATAATTTATTAATCATAAGTATATTTATAATAAAAAATTAATGTTATTATAATTATAATTATAAGTTATGTAAATTGGTTACATGTGTGACAAATAAAACTATATAATAATATATTATAAAAATAATCCAATAGAGGGGAATTGTGGTGAACCAAACACAACCTTATGGCTTTTGGCCTAACGTAACCGATAGACGCTTGGTTTTGTTAACTGACGTACGTGGGAGTCAGTTTAGCTAGTTTATATTTACGTGTCTATTTCTTTTTAGGCTAACTAAGTACAAAGAGTTGGAGAGGAAGAGAAAAACACAGTGAAAATTGAGAGAGATTCTCTGTGATTTTTGTCAAAGAGAAAGAGTTGGAGCACTGAGGGAAACAAGCAATCCTTTATCATCCTTCTTCCCAATAATCAAGGTATAGTTACTCCTAATATTCCATATTTTAGCTTCTCAATGATTATTCACTATAAATTGAAAGTCACGTTGGATTGATGTTTATACATGTATCTATGGTTTTATAATCTGTTAATTATCATATATATGTAATATTTGGTGATCAAATACTAGAAAATTGGGTTTGAAGAAGAAAATTTAATAACAGTGTTATGTTTATATAAATGGCTTGTGTAAGTCCATATTTTTGTGTTCAATTCTTTATAGAATCTGTAAATTGGTTGTAGATTGTGATAATATGTTAAGAAACGAAAACGGCATAGTTTGAATGGTGTAATTTGGTTAAGAAACAAAGATTTGGAGGTTGATTTCGCTACATGTGTTAAAAATGGAGAAAACAACAAAACACATGGTTTAAATCCTTATAATTTTGGTTGTTTTGTTGTTAGAAGTGTTATGTATATGCTTAGCAATGTTGCAGTAATTTTGTAGCTATTGGGTTTAATGAATTGTTGTGGAATTGGGAGAAATTGGAACTTTTGGTTAAAAATAGAGCTTCAATTCACATTATTATAAAATTGGTTACGGTGTTCAAGCGGCCGCTACCTCCTCACGCCGCCAAGCCATGTATTTATATAAGCGTAGTAGCTATTTGGTCTCTGAGTCATTATGACATAGCTTTAAAATTATTAACTTAACATATTCTAATGATTGTAAAGGACCTAAAACATGTTATAAGATATAACAACATGTTGTAATCACAACGTTGAAACTATAAATTATTAACTAATAAGTTGTGAAAGTTTGTAATGTGATGTCATTTGAACTGGAATTGGTTTGCAATCACCATATTGTATACCAGGATATAATTGAGAATTTAGTTTCGTGTTACGTGAATGAGTAGGATAATCAAGTCCTAAGTTAAGGATTATAGACTTGATTAAAATAAAAACTAAACTAATGAAATTGATGTTAATATAACTAATTAGTATTGTGATTCTAATGGTATATGTAGGGTAATTAGCGAACGTTTATTATATTTGTGTAGCTTACACCCGAGGAAAGTTTCTTAACTTCATTCTCTTTATAATGAATGCATGTTTCTTATCCTAAACTTTTATTGAGCAAGTTTCCTAACTTCATTCTCTTTATAATGAATGCAAGTTCCATAATTCCATTATTTTGTTATTATCAAGCAAGCTTTCTAGTTCTAAATTATCATTATGCAAATCCTATAATACAGTTGAGCAAACCTATTGATTCTATCTCGTGTATGATTGTACAAGCTCTTGTAATCTAGTTCGTTACATCGAGCGAGTTTTATTTTCCTAAGTCTTGTTATTATTATTCAAAGTATATATTGTTCTGATACATTGATTCAAATGAGATTGTTCTAACTATTTTGAATATAGTACTTTGCATGTATACCATGTCTACTCAATTGTACATTTCTATTATTTGATCTTTGACTTAGATAACCTTGTCCAATTCTATATTGTTGTATTAAACCTTCAAGTAGTAAGCAAAGCTCTTATTGATTGAACTAATCTATAATAGAATAGTGTTCTAAAATTCTAGAACCACGGATAAGTTAGTTCCAAGCTAAATTTTCTTTAGTGCGGAAATTCTAAATCCAAACTGAGACGGACAACCCTAACATAGGGGATTTTGTACATGTAACTGTTAGAGTTTATGCCCTAGAGGACAATTATTTGATATAATTGCTTAAATTTTTGATATTATATTTGATTGAATAAATGAATGATTTTATTATGGTTTTATTTACTGCGTTATATAAATGTTAACATAATAAAAATCCTTAGAATACTGATACAAATTATATAGTTTCAAGTATGTGACTTGAACATGAGATTATATATTTACAATTAGTATCATTGTTCTTAAATGTCCCTAGTCGAGTATCATTGTTGATGGGACAATAATAATGCATTAAGACTACTATGTGGATTGACTGATGACCAAATCTCATTGGTCATAAATATATGAGATATTAAGTCAATGCATATGTACATGTTAGAGAACGATGTACTGGACAGACCCACCATGAGAATTCTATGTGGAGCATTATGCGAAGTGTCATTAGCAATTCTCATAGTGACAATGATGTAATGGTCCTCCGACCTGAAATCACTATATTTCTTCACGGGAATTTATGTACTTTGATATCATCAAATGTCACCTTTAATAGGGTGGACTATAAAGGTGATTATTGGGTACATCATGAATCGTGTGAGGAATATGAGTGATCTAGATGGAATTTAACCCTCCTATATATTAGGGGTGATATACATAGGCCTCTTGATGGAGTAGGACTATGAAATGCATGACCATGCTCAAATAGTGATTTGATTCATATAGTCTACTCATTGATCAAGAAAAACTCAGATTAAATTATGAAGAGTATGACATATTCCATGACTCGAGTTTAATCTAGGATATTATTGTTAAAAGGATTAAATTACATTGAAACATTGGTCACGAAAAGGTTGCATCGAATCATCGATCTTATTATTACTTGGGTAGCAGTGATGCATTACTAGATGCCGCTCACTGTTTATAATTTTATAATATGATTTTAGAATTATTGCCAACGTAATAATAACCTATAGGGTCACACACAAAGAACGTAATTAAAAAGAAATTAATTAAAATTGTAAAGATTTAAATATGTCAATATGATTGATAGAATTTTAAATTACGAATTTAAAGTAATAGGATAATTTATATATAGGTATATTAATTAAGTAAGACTTAATTAAGATATATATATATATATATATATATATATATATATATATAAATTTTGGATTTTATTTTAATTGAATTAGGGTTTTGATTAGTTCCTATTAACTACTATATATATGATATATAACAGCCATTTTAGGTTACGATCATAAACTGACAAACCCTAGCCGCTCTTAGAGAGAGACTAGAGAAAAGTTCGAAAATCTTATTCCTTTGGTGGCTAGTACCGCAGCTCCTTTTATTGCAGAATCGTGCGACGGTTCGCGTGCGTTCGTGTGGATACCGTAGAGACGTAGTACCATGAGGAATTGCGTTGGAGATTCGGAGTGCATCAGTTTTATTTTCACAATCGGTATAATTTCTAACCACTGAGTTAATTGATTTTCGCATGGATCCGATTCAGGGTTTCGAAATTGCTTAAAATTTGTAATTTCCGTTCTGCGCTTCTGTATCGAAACCCCAACAGTGGTATCAGAGCTACTTGCAAAACGATTAATTCAGATTATGTTTTTTATTGCTTTCGATATATATGATATATGATGTTACAATTTTACCGATCTAAAATTGATTATATTGTTTTCGATATATATATGATATATGATGATACAATTTTATCGATCAGAAATTGAATATATAATATTCTGTATGTAAGCGTATTCTGGTATTATGAATATCAGTGATAGATATGCATGTATATGATGTTCTGTTAATTGTATCTTATATGGCTTAATAACAGTATACAACTTATGTTCTAATTGGATTGGAAGTATGAAGATTCGGTTTAATTAATATGATTAATTGAAACTAGACATATATGATATGTATCGGGTGTATTGTTATTATGATTGTTTTGGTGGATTAAATATATGATTCTGAAACTATTTCAGAGATTCGTATGGAAAAATTCTGCAATACAGATTATAGTTCAAAAAAAAATTTCGAGGCGATGCCCCAGCCAGTAGGACCACTACCGGGGAGACCCCCCATGCCCCAGTATTGCACGATGGTCGTGTCCCCTATATGTTATATATAATTTTCTTTAATTATATATAAATTTTTATGTGCTTATTGTGATATGCATGGTGCACAGTTATGGCCTTTTGACCCATAGGTTAGTGGTTTTTGGTTTTGAAATACGGCTTGCATGTCATGCCTTCCTATAAATTCTAATGTAATAATCTCTTCTCATCTAAATCCCCTCGAATATAACTCGAGGTTTCTTTATGTTATGTAATAATCTATAATCGATGAAGATGTCAAGATGGAGAACACGATGGAAAGATGATGATAGAGAGGAGGCACATGCTTGAGGAAGATCCAACGAAGTTATTTATTTTAAGATCTTTTACCACCTTAGATTGACCTTCAATCTTTCATTAGCTTGAAAAGATTGACAGTGGATTGGGCCATAACTGTGACGCCCCCAAAATAGGTATACATCACCCATTCTGAGTTGTCAATACATGGTACAGAAACAACTACAACTTTATTATTACAACAGTAAAACTGTGAGTTTAAATACAAATATTATCTTTTAGACAATATCTATACTCAAATAAATTCTCATCACATTTATTGATACTTTATTTTACAAAAATGGTGAGGACTACTAAACAACTCTCTCTAGAACCTTCATTCCATACCCCGACTCGTACTCGCTATATTCTCGCCTCCACGAGAAAAATGGAACAAAAAGGAAAAGGGTGAGCTCAACTAGCTCGAGAAAGAATATTATGACTAAGATAATATACAAAAAATTATCGTTAGTCTTCAACGAGGAAAAATTTAATAGAATACAATAGACAACAAATTTTAAATCAATATTAGCAATGAAATAATAATTCATTAGAAGAGTTAAGTAGAGAATGCAAACTACTATCTTCTATGTATGAATTTAAAAGTTCATCGTCTATCTTTTATCCTCAGTAACAACAATCCATAAACATCTCGGAATCAAATATTCATCTTTGCACTACGAGCCAAAGATATTCATCGATTAATCATGTTCATTTAAACACTGCTCATCTTTGCACTACAGGCCAAAGATATTCTTCAAAATCATTCATCTTTGCACTACAGGCCAAAGATATTCAATAATATCATCATTTAAGATAGGGATGATGAAAAATATTTTTAAAGAAACGAATCCAATGAAACAAAATGACAAGGGATTAAGGATTAAGGATTAGTACTTTGTTTTATCCATGTTCAAAAATACCTCAAAATAATCATAGTGGTGTAAAAATTCAAGAATGATCAAAACATGGATACAATCAAAGCTAGTATCCGAATAGATATTTTGAACGAAAAGAAGAAATTTTATTTTTCGATGAATAGTCAGTATCGTGAATAGTGCCGACATCGTGAATAGTAACTCTCAGACACCAAAAGATAGAAATTCCACAAAAAAACATTTTCACGCTTCATGAATAGTACTCGTGAATAGTAACTCGTGAATAGTAACTCATGAATAGTAACTCGTGAATAGTAACTCATGAATAGTAACCCCGACATGAAAAAGTTCCAAATTTGATAAAAAGTTCCAACCAATATTTCAGCATAATGATATTGAAGAAATAATATCATTTGAGAAGAAAATAACATCCCTTACCTCAAAGAATCGATTAGATTTCTAAGGAAAGATCGGAAGTGATGCTTGAATGAAACTTATCTTGAATAACAGACTCTCTCAAAGTATCTAAATACTCACAAAATACGCTCGATAATATAGAGAGAAAGAGAAAACTTTGTTTACGGTGTGATTTTCAATTCTAACTTAGCCCTCTATTTATAGGAAAATGTTAGCTCATAGAAGCGGACTTGACACCACTACACGATGGCTTTACACTACTATTGCCACCCACCACATTTGAAATAAAATTCAGCACATTTTTCACCAACCACAAGTGGGGCCCACTCAATTCTAGAATTTTCCACCAAAATCAATTATAACCCTACTTTCCTAATCAAACACCTCTTAAAATTTATAACAAATCATTCGTTCATTTTTAACGGTTCAAAATTTGTAGACATATACTCAACTTATATATGTATAACATATCCAAAAATCGCATGACGATCCAATTCAGATTAAAAATTATAACTCACGCAATATATATCGAAAATACTGATTTGATTTTTAATACCTCCATTCCGAACAAAATCTTGATAAAACACCTCAACATTAAATCCTTCAATTATAACCACATATAATAAATAAATCCATCATTTATATCCATAACAAATAAATATTTTCTTATCATATAAATCAATAATTAATTATTCCCAAATAATATTACAGAATCACAATTATAATGACGAGGCGGTTCCCGGAAAGAGGGGTTTTCAATAAGGATCTCTCCTTCTTGGGCGCCGCAATTAGGTGACCAAACCTCTCCTTAGACAGAACTTTCTAGACATTGCCAATAATGTTATCTAATAATATTATTCAAATAATATGAATTATTGATCTGATAATGGGAAATACTGTGCAGTGACAATTATTGAAACAAAGAATAATATAAAATACCAACGCAAAGAATTATTGAATCAATAAAATAAAATCTTTGAGCAATAATTACTTGTAATAATTATTGAGTAGTGCCTTCTTACGTAAGGATCAATAATTGATGCAATCTGTCATACGTCGTGTCTTCTTGCTTCAACAACGCGTATTAGTGTGTTTTAACCACCGGGTATTCCAACAGTATTAACGGTAACAATTACGCCGTTATTTTTAAATAACTTATATTTGTCGTTTTCCTCATCCAATCGCTTTCAGTTATGGGGCCCACACATACATGGTCTACTTGGTAAATTTAATATTCCCAAACGATCTTTTAATATTCCACGACCAAAACGAATATTCCCCGACAACAATGAATATTTTATAACCACTTGCTTATTTTGAAATATTTATGTATTTTACCTTTAACTATCCACATTAATCAAATCAACCCTTACTATTTCAAAATAATAAATAAAGGAAATTCCTTTTTATTTAAAAAAAAAAATTGAGGGTCTTACAATAACTGTGACACATTTAATTTCACACTTTATTTATTCTTGTATGTGATATGATATGATAAATAATGTGCATGCTTAATAAGATTAAAATTGGTGAGATCTAATTTAATTTATAAAATCCCTCAATAAAATATTAAGTCTAAATCATATGCCTTCCAATGAATAACACTCATCAAGACCTTGATCAATAGATGTAGGTTTGTCAAAGCAAAGTACCCTATTTATCTAGGTAAGATGCGATAGGATAATTGTGATATCCAAACTGTTAAAATCATTGGGCCCGACTTAACTAAGTTATCTCAATAGGATTGTGGACTTAGAGGCATGGAGTTTGGTAGGTACCATTAGATGGACTAGAAACAAATGTTATTTACCAAACTATCCAGGAGTTATATATGATATAATTGACAAGGGGTTGTCTACCTAAATGATTGTGTTTTAAGAGATTAGCCAAAGCTAACTTAAGGCATAATGAAATATGGATCTTGGCTCACTAGAAAGATTTAATAGAAAATGCTTTTCGAATTAATGGCGAGGGCTATTAATTTGAATAAAATTGTGGGAGGTATATTTTGAATGTACTATTATCAATTACATAATATCAACTCTGCAATTTA
The DNA here is from genome assembly GCA_020205615.1 of Panax quinquefolius. NCBI lineage: Eukaryota > Viridiplantae > Streptophyta > Magnoliopsida > Apiales > Araliaceae > Panax > Panax quinquefolius. Next base: position 129,481,878 of record CM035167.1, read on the forward strand.
ACTTATTATTTTTACACTTATAAATTGTAGATATCAATGGCAAATAACAACAACACAAATAGTCTTTCATTACGATCAGTCCTTGAAAAGGACAAGCTGAGTGGAATTAATTTCCTTGACTGGCATAAGAACTTGAGGATTGTCTTCAAACAAGAGCGCAAGCTATATGTCCTTGATGGGCCCATTCTGCTGCAAAGACACCGGTATCGCACCACGTGCGGAACATAATGCTTACAAGAAGCATCAAGATGATGCTCTGGACGTGAGTTGTGTCATGCTAGCAACCATGAACGTTGAGCTTCAGAAGTAACATGAGTTGATGGATGCTTATGAGATGATCGAGCATCTCAAGAAATTGTTCGAAGGGCATGCTCGACAGGAGAGGTATGATACAAACAAGGCGTTGTATCAACAAGCAAAATGGGTGAACGTGATCCAGTTGGTCCACATGTCTTTGAAAATGATTGGGTATATTGAGTACCTTGATAGGTTGGGTTTTCCAATCACTCGGAAGCCCAAACCGATCTTGTTTTGCAATCTTTGAACAACACTACTCTCAATTTCTTATGAACTATCTTATGAATGAAATTGAGAAACCCTCTTCTTGAGTTGTTGAGCATGTTAAGAATCTACCGAGAACAACATGAAAAAGGTAGAACCCGCTCCCATAATGATGGTGCAAAAGGGAATGCTAAGGGAAATTGGAAAGCGAAGAAGATGGGATCTAAATCTTTTGCCAAACCCAATTCCAAAACCAAACAGAGCTTTAAAACCTAAAGGTGGGGTGGCTAAAGAAGGTGAGTGTCATACATGGAAAACACCGACACCTTTGAAAAGGAATTGTCACCTTATTTGGATGAAGTGAAGAAAAGGAAAGGAAGTACGACTTCCGATTCGGTATATATGTTATAGAAGTCAACTTGTCTACTTCTACATCATGGGTATTGGATCTTTGGATGTGGTTCTCACATTTGTGTTAATGTCTTGAGGACTCCGAAGGAGTAGGACTTTGGCGAAAGGAGAGGTTGACCTACGAGTTGGGAATGGAGCAAAAGTTGCTGCACTTGCAGTAGGAACTTGTCATTTATCTTTGCCCACTGGGCTAGTTTTATAATTAGAAGATTGTTATTTTGTGCCTGCTATAAGCAAAAATATTATTTCTATTTCTTGTTTGGACAAGAAAGGTTTTTCATTTATAATAAAGAACAATCGTTGTTTGTTTTACTTAAATGATATTTGTTATGGTGTTGCACAATTGTTTAACGGTCTCTATATTCTTGATTTAGAAATGCCTATCTATAACATAAATATAAAACGATTTAAATCAAATGATTCAAATCCGACATATCTCTGGCACTGTCGTTTAGGCCATATAAATGAGAAACACATATCCAAACTCCATAAAGATGGGTTCTTGGATTTATTTGATTTTGAATCATATGAGAAATGTGAGTCTTGTTTATTAGGCAAGATGACTAAAGCCCCTTTCACTGAACACGATGAGCGGACTAGCGATGTATTGGGACTTATACATAGTGATGTATGTGGACCCATGAGTTTGTTAGCAAGAGGTAGGTTTTATTACTTCATTACATTTACTGACGACTTTAGTAGATATGAATATGTGTATCTTATGAGACACAAATTCGAATCCTTTGAAAAGTTTAAGGAATTCAAGAATGAAGTTCAAAACCAATTTGGCAAAAGCATAAAAGCCCTTCAATCCGATCGAGGAGGTGAATACTTAAGCCAAGACTTTGAGGACCTTCTAAAGGAGTGTGGTATTATATCACAGCTCACTCCACCTGGAACACCACAATGGAATGGTGTATCTGAGAGGAGGAATCGAACCTTGTTGGACATGAATACGATCAATGATGAGTCATCACGAGATCTTCCAATAAGCTTCTGGGGTCATGCCCTAGAGACAGCTGCATTCACACTTAACCGTGTTCCTACAAAGACGGTTCAGAAGACACCATATAGGATGTGGACTGGGAAACGTCCTATTATGTCATTCATGAAGATTTGGGGTTGCGAGGCACGTAAAATTTCTTGATTCTGACAAGCTCGGACCCAAATCTGACAAATATAATTTTGTGGGATACCCAAAGGAAACAAAAGGGTATTATTTCTACAAACCTTCTGAGAACAAAGTATTTGTTGCTCGAACTGGTATTTTTCTAGAAAGAGAATTTATCTCTAAAGGAGTGGGAGGAAAGTAGAACTCGAAGAAATTCGAGAACCACAAAATATCATTGAACCTGAGTTGGAACGTGAGCAGGAACCACAAGATATTGTGGAAAGTGAACCTGCTCAAATTACATAAGGCATTCGTAGATCTGGTAGGACACACCAAGAGCCTGAGAGATATTATAGATATCTTGTGACTCAAAACAGCGATGTGATGCTCATAGATCAAGATGAGCCTGCTTCCTACCAAGAAGCTATGAATGGGCCAAATTCTAAGAAATGGCTTGAAGCCATGAAATCTGAGATGGACTCCATGTATACTAACCAAGTATGGACTCTAGTTGATCCACCCGAAGGGGTAAAACCAATCGGGTGCAAGTGGGTTTTCAAGAAGAAAACCGTCATGGATGGTAATGTACAAACCTATAAAGGCCGACTGGTAGCAAAAGGTTTCAAACAAATTCAAGGTGTTGACTATGATGAAACCTTCTCTCTAGCGGCAATGGTTAAATCCATCCGGATTTTACTTGCTTATTACGACTTTTATGATTACGAAATCGGCGGATGGATGTCAAAAGCTGCTTTCCTTAACTAAATCTCCTTGAGGATGTGTATATGACACAACCTAAGGGTTTTGTCACTCCAAAGGATGCTGGAAAGGTATGTAAGCTGCAGCGATCCATTTATGGATTGAAGTAATCCTCTCGAAGTTGGAATCTTCGATTTGATAAAGCAGTCAAAGAATTTGGCTTTATTAAAAATGAAGATGAACCTTGTGTATATAAGAAGGTTAGTGGGAGTCACATTGTATTCCTAGTATTATATGTTGATGACATATTAATTATTGGGAATGACATTCCTTCCTTACAGGCTGTAAAAACATGGTTAGGAAAATGTTTCTCCATGAAAGATTTGGGCGATGCTGCCTACATTTTAGGTATCAGGATCTATAGAGATAGATCGAGAAAAATGCTCAGCCTAAGTCACACTACATATATTGATAAAGTGTTGAAATGGTTCAGCATGCAAGAGGCGAAAAGAGGAAACTTACCCGTGACTCATAGTGTAAAGATCTCTAAGGCCAAATGTCCTAAATCACAAGATGATGAGAAGCGTGTGAGAAAGATCCCGTATGCTTCAGCAATTGGATCTATCATGTATGCAATGATATGTACTCGTCCGGATGTCTCGTACTGTTTGAGCATGACGAGCAAATACCAGTCGAATCTAGGTGAAGATCACTGGACAGCAGTCAAGAATATCCTCAAGTACCTGAAAAGGACTGAGGATTCATTCTTAGTATATGGAGGTGAAGACGAACTGGTAGTAAAGGGTTACACAGATGCTAGTTTTCAGACTAACAATGATGACTATAAGTCTCAGTCAGGTTTTGTTTTTTGCCTTAATGGTGGTGCTGTTAGCTGGAAAAGTTCAAAGCAAGAGACAGTAGATGATTCTACAATAGAGACTGAGTATATTGCTGCTTCTAGTGCAACCAAGGAGGCTGTATGGATTAAAAAGTTCATCACTGAACTTGGTGTTGTTCCAACCATTGTTGATCCGGTTTCTCTATACTGTGATAATAATGGAGCCATTGCACATGCTAAGGAACCCAGATCTCACCAACGATCCAAGCATATACTTAGGCGGTACCATCTCATCCGTGAAATCATTAATAGAGGAGATGTACATATAGGAAGAGTGCCAACAGATGATAATGTTGCAGACCCACTGACCAAGGCTTTGTCATGGCACGAAACCGCGGCAGTTCACACTAGTTCCATGGGGTATTAGATACATGAGTGATTGGCTCTAAGTGCGGTGGGAGACTGTTAGAGTTTATGCCCTAGAGGCCAATTATTTGATATAATTGCTTAACGTTTTGATATTATATTTGATTGAATAAATGAATGATTTTATTATGGTTTTATTTACTTCGTTATATAAATGTTAACATAATAAAAATCCTTAGAATATTTGTGACGAACGAGATTTTTGTAATTTAATATTAATATTTATTGAAGTAAATAAATATTTTTGATGATTTAATTATTAGATTAAATAATTAATTGATGCATTATGTGGTAGATTAATTTAATTATATGTGTTACATTTATTAAATTAATGTGGAGAATTTTATATTATCGAAATATGTCATTATGTGAGCTTATAATTAAGCATGATGTTATTTTAATTATTTTAATTATTAATTAGAGAGTTAATAATTTGACATTATTTATTAATGAGAAAATTATTTATGTGACTATGTGAATTTATGAGAAATTATTATATTTTATTTAAAATAAATTAAATAAGATATTGATTTATTTTATGAAGGAGTGTGACATTTATTAAACTATGTGATAAAGCTTTATTAAATTAATTGGTTTTGTAATCTATTCTTGCTAAGCCAAATAAGGCCCTAGGGGGAGTTATCAGCAGTTAACCCATGATTGGGCCAACTGACCATTTCTGCTTCAGTTCTTCTCCTTTAATTATCAGACGTCTTTTTCTTTTATTCATTATTTGCCTAAGTCTAGAGATACAGAGAGAGAGATTGAGAAATTCAAGAGAGTTCAGAGGAATTTGTGAGAACTCAGTGATTGAAGAAAGAATCTAAGCCTACATATATATACTTTATTCTCAGGGTAATCTCTCCCTCCCAAATTCTATATTTCACGTATTCAAGTTTTGATAAAAATGGCTTTCATAGTTTTCTATAAAGCCTCTGTGATTGAGAAAGGAGTAATATTTATGAGTTATTTATGGGTTAAGATGTATCAAATTGTATTTATATATATATTGCAGGATTCCATATCATTAGTTTCATAATATTACATCGTATATGATTTCTACAAAATTACAAAGTATGGGTTTTGGCCTTATGGCCTTATACGTGATATTTTATGTATTGATCGTATATTATCCCTAAATTTTACACTCGTATATTATTATACATGTTGATACGAAGAGACCAAACTTTAAACGAATGGATTCGGTGTTATAACGAATCCGTAGTATCAATTTTCATGTTTTATTTTCAAAACCTTCAAGAACATCAAAGTCAGTGAAATTATAGATTTTTAACTCTATGATTATGTGTTTTAATGGGTTAAAACCATTCTATAAATGTTGGGTATTGTTTATGCATGAATTATAACATGTGGGTATGATTAATTTCGTGTAGTAGTAATTTAATTGGAGTTTTTGGGATGTGTTATGCAATTTTCGCGAATTTGAGCAGTTTACAACTTTCGTTCTTGCATGGCTAAAGACTTTAAGTCCTGTAAGTCAAATACACCACCGTGTCATAACGCCAAGTGTAATATAACAAGACACTACTGTGTGCATATACTACTAGCGATGACATGAGACCTAATCTAAAAGTGGCGCCATGGCTTCTACTCTCCGAAAAAGTTCGAAATGTAATTTTTTAAAATGTTAAGTCTAACAATGTGTTAGTAAATTAATGTAATGAACATGTAAACATGTTAGAAGTATAATGAGATGTAAAATAGATTTTTAACATGGAAATAACATAATTACATATGGATTGAATTATTGAATACATAATTAGCTTGTTATTCATGATGTGTAAATTATGTGACAAAGTAGTAAATTAACTAAGTATAGTTAATAACCAAAGTTTAAACAAAAAGAATAATCATTGATGATTAGTTAAGTTATAATTAACTGGTATTGTGAATGTGAATGGTATGTAGGATTTAAATTCAAAGAACGTGCTTAGTTAATGTGTAATCTACGCACGAGGCAAGTTTCCTAACCCTACTTGTCATTATTGTTCAAGTTTATTATTTACCTCAAGTAAATTATCATTACTATTATTCATGTTCAAATGTTATATTAAAGATTGATTATCTTTTCAAAGCATGATTTAGTTATACAATAATTGTCCTTTTGTATACTTCCTGAGATTATTATTCAATTTGAATATCATTATTATTGAACCTTATTAGACTAGCGAACCCTTATTGATTCGACTAGTCCATAATTGATGAGCATTCTAAATTTCAGAACCCTTGATGAATTATCCAAACCAAACTTCCTTTGGTGCGGACTCGAATGTCAAACTGAAATGAACAACCCTGCAAAGGGATTTACTTATGCATTAGCGTTAAGATATTGTGCACATGATGGTAATAAGGGCTTATCCCCTAAAGTGCAGTAGAAAGGTCTATAGTCTTATGATATTAAAGGTTTCAAGTATAACCCTTGATAACCTAGGATATAGTTCAAGGTCTTATGACCCTCGAAATTCTTTTGATTCTTGTTATTCATTCTTGATTCAAAAGTTGAGCTTTTATTCGAGATGTCTTTGATTTACTCGCATGTTATTATCTTTGTTATTTCATTATTATACTTGTGGGAAATAGTGTTCACTCTTGTTTAATAATAACATTGCGATTAAAACGAAAAAACCGATGAACCTTCCACTAGTAAAGGCAGGGCAAAGTTAGCAAGTGATGAAGACTTGTTATTTTTATTAGATGATGTATTTATGTTTAAGACTTGAGTTAATGATGTTGTTTAAGACTTATTTGTTTATGATTCCGCAAAGATGTTTAAGGTTAGTTTAACCTGGGATTGTATTATTACTATTCAGATGTTGTAACCCTTAAGGGGAAGATTTTTATTCTATCTATTGCATGGCTTGCATTTATTATGGGTAGATAGATAGATGATATTTATACTGATGAACACCAAATCCGTGGAATTAAAGTACCGGGATTGGGGGTGTCCTGAAGTTAGTATCAAAGTCATGGGTTATGAACCTTAGGTGGGGAACAACCTTAGGTAGTAGCCTTATAGAAAGAAGATAGTGATGGAAAACTCTTATCTAGTTATCATCAATGAATTTCTGTAATTCATTGAAGATAATAAAAGACCTTATGTGTTTATGTGTTAAAGTATGCGTTAGATGATACGACTTAGTAACTAAAACTTAAAATTTTGTTGTCAAGATGTCGAATATTGGAGAAGCTAGTCAAGCTGGGGAGGAAGAACCCTGGGTGCCTATAGTACCTACTGAGGAAGAACCCCGTGTACCTATAGTACCAACATAGGAGGAGCCCCGAGACATTCATGTCGTTAGGGAGAAAAGGCGGTGTGCGAGAGGAATCATCTCCATTGATCACCGTTGTTGGTCGGGGAGCATGAACACGAGGCCCGATCTGAGGAGGATCCTGAGGAGGAATTTGTTTGAGGAAGAGGAAGAAGAGGAGTTACCACGGTATACCGTTGATGCTGAGATGTATGACACATTATACGACCGTAACGTGGAGTTACGAGATGAGGTGCAAGATTTGGCTAAGCAAGCGGTTATTCAGCATATTACTCTGGAGCAGAAGGAGAGGGAGATTTCGACTCTTCACTCTCGACTGGAAAATGTAGAATGGGATTTGGTCCATGAGAAGGGTCAAATGAAGATAAGGCAGGAGATAGAGAAACCGAAGAAGGAACCAAGGAAACCTCAGATGGGCCCGAACATAGCAAAGGAAGGTGGGTAAGAGAATCGCGTCGAGTGATCATGCGAGAGGATGATAGTCGTGCAAAAGCGAAGATTGGGGAAGCGTACTCTACACTTAACAAGGCGATGAATGAGACCCAAGATCGAGTTTTGAGGTACCCAATCCATTCGAAGGACTACCATTGTACATGATGGATCGCGGAGACGATGCATCGTATCTTAGAAGAGGCGTATAAGGCTAATCGATTACCTTGAATAAAGCGGTGATATGATTTATTTAATTATGTGAAGAACTTAATTAGTTTTAGATGTAAATTACGACGTGTTTATGAGCGAAAGAATATTTGAATGTTTTAAATCTGTGGATTCTTTATTCTAGGATAGTTGATGTAAATAGCGGTTATCTTTATCGTTTAATGTTAAAACTTTTGATTTGAATGAAAATATATCAAGTTGTTAAGATGATGTGTTAAATGAGTATGTTAAATTGTTAAGTAATGCCTTAACTATTTAGAGAAATAAATAAAGTTCTAATAAGCGTTTATTTAACGAGAAAAATGCCGCTAAGGAAACAAACAACGTCAACCTACTCGGGGAAGAAATCAACCAATAATAACAATAATGCCAGCGCTAATCCCATGTAGCGGTTGGTTAACTTCTTATTTGGAGCCATGAATAATCAACCGCAAGCTCCACCAAACACAACGTTTAAAGACTTCAAGGCGGTGGGACCGCCAGAGTTCAAAGGTTCCATGAATCCAATCGAGGCTCAAACATGGATTATGGAAATGGAGAAGGTTTTTGACGTTGCTAGGGTTAGAGAAGATCAAAAGACCACTTTTGCAACATTTATGCTGAAGTCTGAGGCTAGCTACTGGTGGCAAGCAAACAAAGTGTGAGGAGGTGAAGGTGTAATTACGTGGGAAAGATTTAAAGAGATGTTCTTCGAAATGTATTTCCCAACTAGTTCACAGAACTAGATTGAGGTTCAATTTCTAGAGTTGAAGCAGGGAAGCATGAGCGTACCTGACTACGTGGCTAAATTCAACGAGTTAGCAAGATTTGCCCCGTATCAAGTACACACGGACGAAAGAAAAGCCAGAAGATTCGAACAAGGACTAAAGCCTTGGGTGTACAACAAGGTATCAATGTTTCAGATAAACACGTTTCTTTGGAGTCTTTGGAAAAGGCCATCCTCGCCGAAGGAGGAAGCGATGCAGTGACCAAGTACAATCAAGATCAGAAGAAGAAAAAGAAGAGTGAAGGTGAAATTAATAACAAGGCCAGTGGAAGTGGCACAGGAGGTGGAAATTTCAATCAGAAGAAAAGGTGGAATGACAGCTCATCATCGGGGAATCATCAAGGTAATCAGAAGAAAAGAATCGAAGCATGCCCGACTTGTGGGAAAGCCCATCTGGGAGTTTGTATGAAAGGAAAAAGAGTGTGCTACAATTGTGGTCAGGAAGGCCACATAGCACCAAACTGTCTAAACCCAAAGAAGGGTGCTTGTTTTACTTGTGGTTCGAAGGACTATCTGGCAAGAGATTGTCCCAAGAAGGGATTGGGAGGGTCGGGATCGGGAGGAAACCGAGAAATAACGATTGGAAATGCCTTAACCATCACCGGGACCAACCGTAATAAATCGAATCGATCGTCCAGGACTTTCAACATGACGGTGATGAAGATGCGATTCAATCCGTGATGTGGTGTCGGTATCATTCCGATCAATAACATTAATGCTTATGTTTTATTTGATTCGGGTGCTTCTTGTTCCTTTATATCCAGATGATTTTGCCAAGAATTTAGATTTGCCTAAGAATGAATTGGATTACCCGTGAACATAGAAATTGCGAATAGAGAAATAATCTACATTAAGTATGTACATAAGAAGTGTAGAGTGGATATTAAGGGTAATATCATGAGCGTAGATCTTATCCTATTCGACTTGGGGAATTTGGCGTTATTTTGGGAATGGATGGTTATTCAATTACGGTGCGATAATTGATTGCCAAAAGAATCGTATTAACCTTATGACTCAAAAAGGTTGTATTTTATAGTAGCAAATCGCTGAGACAAGCGATTTATTTGTCGGCGATGATGATGCGAAAGCTAGGAAGTTATTAAAACAAGGCGTGTAGGATACTTAGCTTACATAGTCGACGATCGAAAAAGAGAATCCGAAGGTAGAAGAAATACCAATTGTGAGGACTTCGATGACGTATTTCTGAGGCGATTTACCAAGACTTCCACCGGATAGAGAGGTAGATTTCATGATCGATTTGGCGCCGGAACCGCTCCAATATCGAAGGCACCATCTAGAATGGCACCGATGAGATGAAGGAATTAATGGTACAATTACAAGAATTGTTGGACAAGAAGTACATTCAATAGAAGCGTATCGTCATGTGGGGCGCCGGTGTTGTTTGTGAAAAGAAGGATGGATCGATCGACTCTGCGTTGACTACTGAGAGAACTGAATAAGGTCACGATTAAACGGATATCCATTACTGAGGATCGACGACCTATTTGATCAATTGAAGGTAGTGAGATACTTTTCAAGATAGACTTGAGAAGCGGTTATCATCAATGAAGGTGAGGCGGAGGATGTCTGAAAGGCGACGTCGTTGAGCAGCGATCGGTCACTCTGAATTTTTTAGTAATGTCGTTTGGTCTAACGAATGCTCCTGCAACATTTATGGGACTAATGAGTGGTGTGTTCAAGCCGTTTTTGGACAAATTCGTGGTGGTATTTATAGACGACATTTTGGTATATTCCAAAACCAAAGAAGAACACGAAGAACATTTGAGGTTAACGTTGGAAGTATTGAGAAGGGAGAAGTTGTACGCTAAATTTTTGAAATGCGAACTCTGGATCGAGCGAGTACAATTTCTTGGTCATGTAATCGATAAAAATGGAATTTCGGTAGATCCATCCAAAGTAGAAGCCATGATTAACTGGGATCAGCCGAGAACGCCGTCAGAAGTAAGAAGTTTTCTTGGATTGGCGGGATATTATAGAAGGTTCATACAAGACTTTTCCAAGATCGCAACTCCGTTAACGAATTTAACTCGAAAAGCTGTGAAATTTTTTTGGACGGAGAAGTGTGAGGAGAGCTTTCAAGAAATGAAGAAGAGATTGAGTACGGACTTTGTGTTATCCCTTAGGATGATCTGAAATTTTATTATTTTTAGCGATCGTCGCATAAAGGACTTGGTGTGTGCTTATGCAAAATGGCGAGTCATTGCGTATGCATCACGACGATTGAAGGATTACGAGAAGGATACCCGACCCATGACTTGGAGTTAAATTGCGGTTGTTTTTCTTTGAAAATTTGGAGGCACTATCTCTATGGGAGAAGTGTGAAATATATACTCGGACCACAAGAGTGAAGATGTACCAAGATCTTAGAATTTTACGGTGTATAATTAAATGATGCGAGAATGTGTTGTCGAGTGTAAATTTTATTATCTGTATAATTAAATCTTTTTACATATAATTTTTTTATTTTTTAGGATGAGGATTTGTACAAGATAATATGCATATGTATTTATGTGGTAAATAAAAATATATTTATTACATGAATATTTACAAATAATTTTATTTTAGAATTATTGACTATTATAAAGTTTATTCTTATAATAATTAATTTTATAGAAATGTTTTTATTAATTATTTTTTTGAAAATATGATTATATATTATTTAAATAATATATGAAATGATTTTAGAATTATTATAATAATTATTTTTTTATTATATGAATTTTAGTACAGATTAATTAATTTAATTATTTTACCTTAATTAATAATGTTAAATATGAAAGAATAAATCGATATGGAATCGAAACCCTAATTTTGGATTATTTATCAATGGAATAAGAATAATAATATAATATTAATTATATTTTTCGATTGATATAAATATGTCTTTGTTTGTGTATATTGATAATAATTGGTCAATTATGGTATTTCACGCTAAAATTCTAGAATTATTGATAAACCCTAATTCGAAAGTCAATTACGACTTTAAGTTTTGGTTGAGTCATTATGTAGTCGTGATGCTGTGATAATGTTTCTAATGACAAGTATTATATATTTTTATATTAGTTAGGAAAAACCTAATTTTCTAAAAAAACCCTAATTAGCTAGAAACCATAATTTATAAATTAGTAACCCTAATTTGCTAAATTGGTAACCCTAATTGTTAATCTCAAGCTAAATGCTAATTAGTGGCCATTAAAATCCTAATGTTCAAGTATAATAAAATTAGATAATTGAACACGATTAAGAAACCCTAATTTGCAAAAATTAGAAACTAATATTATTTTTATATTTGTGCAAACCCTAATTAGTAATTTTAAAAACCTAATTACTAATTATAAACCCTAATTGTTTAATGATCAAGGTTAATTATGATTAGTAAATTTTAATCAATCGAATTAGAAAACTAATTATATTTAGTAAACTCTAAAGTATATTTTTTGGAAACTAATTAAATTGTTATTTTTATTTAAATCCTAATTTTGGAAATCCTAGAATTTTGCTTTTTAAACCCTAAAATGGTCCAAACCCTAACCCAAACCCTAAACCCTAAGGGTTTGCAAGGATTACAAGATTGCCCTTAAATTCTCAAGCCAAATGACCACTTTGCCCTTGCATAATTGAAGCTAGAATTTTAGATCTTGACCTATGAGAGTTGTTGGCCAACCCTAGGGAACCCATGTGACATTATATCTCAGCAATATCAGCAGCACCTCAGCCTTATACAATGTATCTAACACATATATATAGATTATGAGAGAGAAAAGTCTCATTATTTGCCCCATTTTTGCACCACACCCATCCAAGTCCTTATCTAGCTCAAGACCCACGAATTTTTGTTGCATACCAGCCCCATATACAAGCCCCACGTTTACCAAAAACAAATCAGTAGCCTAGATCAAGGAATTGTCCAAGAAAGGTATAAACCCTAACTTATAATCTGACCCTTGATCGTGTGTTAGATGTTAGCTTTTTATGTTAAAACATGTTGTTAGTAGTGTATAATCATGATCTGGGTTGCTAGATGTTAGATTCATAACATCTAGAGGCTCGAAATAAGAGTTTTCAAAAATCTGAAATTTTTTTTTTTGTGTCGACGATCAAATGTCGGATCGTGTAGATCTCTTCACATTTATGTTTTGTGTGTTTGAAGGTTTGTATTTGAAGTATGTTATGAGGTCTTTGATCTAGAACTTCGAATCGAGGTGTAATTATGGCTATTCCATTATTCAAATTGTATTTTATTAAGCGACCACTGAAACAATTTACGGGTAACCCGAAAATTTTCGCGACGTCGACATGATTTTGTAATGCCTAGATCTTTTATATGTTTGTTGTTTTGTTTAGTTTGTTGCATCTAGATTGTAAAGTTGTAGTTGGACTACAACTACCTTCCTTTATAAGACCTAAATATTAAACAAGGTGGAAGTTAGTAGATGGTCAAACATGGGTTGTGAAGATCACGAAAATGATTTTACGGAAAACTCCGAAAAATCAAAAACATGATTTCGACATTACTTTTTGGCCGATATATCGATGATTGTTATGTTGTTAGAGTGATTTTGTGTAATGGATCTATTGTAGTACATGTTTTCTACCATCTAGAACTTTTAAATCACAAAAACATCATACGGATAAAAGTAGTTGGAAGCCCAAAATTGTTAGCATGAAAGTAGTTCTTCAATTTTGGAAAACCCGAAATTGAAGAACGATTCTGACATGATTTTTAGGGCTTGGATCTCACTTATTATGATGTTTGTTGGCATGTTTGTTGTTTAATCGTTGTAGTATTACACGAGTACTACTACGATCAAAGTCATATCACACTAATCCTCAGCTTTATGATTTGTTAGATATTTTTGGTCAAACGGTAGCAGAACTCATTAACTTGCATTACAGTCCAGGTTAAGCTCAAGAACACGAAGAACACCTATAACGACAGTTTATGTAATTTATAGGGTCCCTTTTCTTGACAGTTAATTAATAAATTAATTATTTTTATTAAATAAATAGAAAAAATTAGTTTTTAATTATTAAAAATACAAAATAAATTATTAAAAATTATTTTAAAATCCAAAAAATTAGTTTTAATTATTTTGAATATATTTCATAAATATTTAATATTTTTGGAATATTAAAAGTATTTAATTTATTTAATTATAATATTAAATAAATTATTTAAAAATGATTTTAATACATGAAAAATCATTTAAAATTATATTATGGTATAAGAAAATAATTTAAGTTATTTTTGATAACTTTTAATATTTTGTGATGAATTTCATTAATTAATTAATATTAATGATAATTAAGTTATTTATTTAATATATTAAATAAATTATGAAAAATAAATTAATGATTTAAAAATTATAAAAAAATGATTTAAAGGTTATAAAAATATTTTTAAGTTATAAATATAACTTTTTGATATTTTATTATGAAAAATATTAATATTTTAATATTTAAATATTAAATTTATTTAATAATTATATTAAATAAATTAGTTTAAAAATGATTTTAATATTAGAAAAATCATTTTAAATGAAAATAAATAGTTTAAAAATATTTTAAGTTATAAAATATAACTTTTAATATTTAAAGGTAAATTTCATTAATTAATTAAATATTAATGATATTAAATTATTTAATAATTATATTAAATAAATTAGTTTAAAAATGATTTTAATATTATAAAAATCATTTAAAATGAAAATAAAGTGTTTAAAGATATTTTAAGTTATAAAATATAACTTTTAATATTTAAAGGATAATTTCATTAATAATTTAATATTAATGATATTAATTTAATAATAAATGATATTAAATTTATTTAATAATTATATTAAATAAATAGTTTAAAAATGGTTTTATTTATTTAAAATCATTTAAAAAGGATATAAATGAATTAAAATTATTTTAAGTTATAATTAATGACTTTTAATATTTTGATAATAATACATTAATATTTTAATATTAATGGTAATTATTTAAAAATAATTTTAAATGTTTTAAAAATCATTTAAGAGTGAATATTAATACTTTAAAAGTATTTTGAGTTATTATAAATAACTTTAATATTTTGGCAATGGTTTCATTAATAGTTTAATATTAATTAAATATTAATGATAATAGAATTATTTAATATTTAAATCATTTAATAATGATTAGGTGTTTGAAAATTAAGTGATAAATTATAATAAATGTTTAAAATTATTATAAGTCGTTTAAAAATAATATGACCGATACTTACGGATATTGAACAACGGATGATAGAGTCTTAGACTCGATAATTACCCGATAAAAGTAGTCGTTCAGATACCTTGACGTGTTTGAAAATTGATCTGGACTTAGATAATTTAATTAGATATGTGTTTATTTGTGATTGATGGTTGTTAAACATATGTGACAATGTGATTAGGTTATGTCTTTGTTTACGATAAGCGGTGATATGTGTTATAGTATGTTATTCTAATCGATCGAATGATCTTATTAATGATAGGTGTTATATAAGATAGAACTAAGTTCTGAAATATAGCGGTAGCATATCGAGCATATATCTTACCTTTGCATTTCTTTTATCTGATGGACATGAGTAAAAAGTTTGAAATTATATTATTATTATGCTATATTATTAACCTATTGTGATATATTCTATATCCGATCATTGTTTATCAACATGTTAGTATATAGTAATTCATATATATATATATATATTACATTAATTAATTTCTAATATGGTTATCTGAAAGTGTCCCCACTTGGATAATCATTATATTTAAACACATGTTGATATATATATATATATATATATATATATATATATATATATATATATATATATATATATATATATATATAAGCTATACTTGATCATTTAGACACAAATTTTGAAATATCGTTGAATATGATAAAACCTTTTTTGTATCCATCAAATTATTTTGGTTTGGATTCGGACTAAAATATATGAACATCCCGATCACGGAAAAAATTTTATGCTTCGAGGTGGACAAGGATGAATGATAATATCGTTCTAGCAATTAGTATTGATCAATCTGAGGGCCCATGGGAAGTATAACCTAAAAGCACGTAAGTTATGACGGTTTTGCGAGATGAAGTTCTACTAAACCTTATCGAAAACAAAAAACAATGTTCATAATATATCAACTAAACTATATATATAGTATACATCGTAGTTTCAAAAAATTTGAGATATAATTGTTATGTTATTATTATCGGTTCGATTTACTTCACATCTATAAATTAGTTTGTAGAAGTGATGTACAAAAAAACATTTATTTCTTTCATTACTTATATTTCTAATTGTTATTACTTGTTTGGGCACCCAAATGCTCACCTTGCTTAAATTTAAATGTTTTCATTAAGCGTGAACAACTCGAAGGTTCGAGACGAAAAACAAGTGAAAAGAAAAGCAAAGCAGAACATGTTTAATGGTATCTTTTGTAATAGTTAGACAATATATAAAGATAATGATATGTATTATATATCATGTAAAGAATTATAGTAAAGGTTACGTAATTGGGATTAGACTACGATAAATGTAAGTTAAGTTTGATATTTATATTATTGTTATTATTATTAGTATTATTTCATTCATAGAAATGGTATAAGTGAAGAACCAGGTTCGGGTTTCAAGTACTTTCGAGTTTGGGGTCTTCACAAGTTGGTATCGAGCTTAGGGTTAAAAAACCTTGGGTGGGTTAGACCTTAGGCTATAACCTTAGAAACGAGAGGAAAACGTTGAAAATACAATTAACTCATATAGAGTTTAAAAGGAGATGAATTGAATAAGTTCATCGTCAAATCAAAATAAAAGATAACTTGTATAAAACTATTATTTGTTGTGTGTATATATTAGTTGATAATCGGGATAACTTAAGTGTGTAGATGTCGAGATAGAAAAGGATTAGGATACCCTCATATCATAAAGAAGAAGTCAACCTCCATAACAAGAGCCAATATCAAAGCCAATAGGCTGAAATAGAGGCTCACATTGAAAAAACTACCTCAATGAGGTGGTTGTTTTGAAAAGTATAATACTGGGACCACAAAAGCGATAGTATGGTGATAGGTAAAGTATAGTTAAAGAATATGTGGTCAATGTCGAGTTCTTAAACTCATATGTTTGTGGTGAGTTCTTAAACTCATAATGTATGGTAAGTTAGACGAACTAGGTGTAGTTAGGTGTGAATGGATTATTGAGGATAATGGGAATATACAGATTTCTAAGCAATTGATCCTTAGTGGAGGCGTAAAAAATAAGTAGTACTAGTATTACTTGAATAGGTATGATTCTATGTTATGTATATGATAGGTATGTTTGTATAAGGTAATATTTTTCAAATTTTGTATAAGTTGTGGCGATGATTCCCACTTTTGAGTCACAAAGGGATAGCGGATGATTAAAAGCAATATGTGCTATGGTATGTGTCAGTGATATGAGTATGATGATTTATATGGGATTAATGAAATAAGTTGGTATAAAGATAGTAGTTAATTATATGAGTCTTTTGGTTAATCTGAAAAACCAAATTTTCAAAATCTAATATTTTGAGTACATGATTATTGGAATAGAAAGTTTTGTGTTATATGATTATATTATTCGATAAGGCTTAGAATAAAGAATAAATTGTGATAATGCCGCCAAGGAGATGAAAAGCGAAATACACGACATAAGAGAACACATCAACAAAATTTGGAAGACAACCGGACCCGTCTGAAATTTTGCGAATATGGACGATCAAGCTATTCGAACAAAATACCGATCGCGGAAGATCGGCCGGATAATCGATCGTGAGCGTCCAAAGACTTCAAGGCCATCGTCTTTTGCGAGGATTTAGAAGATCAATGACGACGTGTAACAACGTTTGTGATAGCTAGGATAATGAAGGGGCAAAAGATAGTTTTGTCACTATCGATAAAAGGAAAGGAGATAAAAAGGAAAGTCTGTGTGTTTTAAGTGTGAATCGATGGAGTATAAGGTGGAAGGCATGTCGAAGAAGGAGAAGGAGGAGAGCAAGGAATGCGCTAATACGGGAAAAGCGCGGCGGGGACATTGGCGATGACGGGACCAACATCAACAATCAAACCATGAAATCAACCAAGGCGTCTTGACATGTAATTCATTCAAGAAAGCAGTAGCGGTAGGGGATGCACTCCGTATTACTCAAACCAATTTTATTTTTATATATATATATTTTTTTATATATAGTAAATTATTTTATAAATTATTTTGAAGGAGGAATTTGAGTTCTTTAGAAATCAATTTTCCAGTATAAGCGAGATAGATAAGCTTTATATTGAATAGTTAAAGATCGATTCGATCAATTTTGATCGAGATCTACTTTCAATGATGATTGTGTATTCTATGTACCCAGTATGTATGTATAGGTTTTAAAAGCGGTGATTAGGGGATGGAATCTTTATAAGGGAGGTGAATGTAATAACTTGATATTTTCTATATAAATAAATCGAAAATTTTACATATAATTTTTTTTTTATTTTAAGGATGAGGATTTGTACAAGATAATATGTATATGTATTTATGTAATAAATAAAAATATATTTATTACATGAATATTTACAAATAATTTTATTTTAGAATTATTGATTATTATAAAGTTTATTCTTATAATAATTAATTTTATAGTAGAAATGTTTTTATTAATTATTTTTTATGAAAATATGATTATATATTATTTAAATAATATATGAAATGATTTTAGAATTATTATAATAATTATTTATTTTATTATATGAATTTATATATAGATTAATTAAGTTAATTATTTTAACTTAATTAATAATGTTATATATGAAGAATAAATCGGATATGGAATCCAAACCCTAATTTTGGATTTTTATCAATGGAATAAGAATAATAATATAATATTAATTATATTTTTTTTTGATATAAATATATCTTATTTGTGTATATTGACAATAATTGGTCAATTATGGTATTTCACGCTAAAATCCTAGAATTATTGATAAACCCTAATTTGAAAGTCAATTACGACTTTAAGTTTGATTAATTTAAGTCATTATGTAGTCGTGATCTTTGTGATAATGTGTACTAATGACAAGTATTATATATTTTTATATTATTATTAGGAAAAACCTAATTTTCTAAATTAAGAAACCCTAATTAGCTAGAAACCATAATTTATAAATTAGTAACCTAATTTGCTAAATTGGTAACCACAATTATTAATTTCAAACTAAATGCTAATTAGTGGACATTAAAATCCTAATGTTCAAGTATAATATAATTAGATAATTGAACATGATTAAGAAACCCTAATTTGCAAAAATTAGAAACTAATATTATTTTTATATTTTTGCAAACCCTAATTAGTAATTTTAAAAAGCTAATTACTAATTATAAACCCTAATTGTTTAATGATCAAGGATAATTATGATTAGTAAATTTTAATCAATCGAATTAGAAAACTAATTATATTTATTAAACTCTAAAGTATATTTTTTGGAAACTAATTAAATTGTTATTTTTTTTTTAAATCCTAATTTTGGAAATCCTAGAATTTTGCTTTTTAAACCCTAAAATGGTCCAAACCCTAACCCAAACCCTAAACCCTAAGGGTTTGCAAGGATTACAAGATTGCCCTTAAATTCTCAAGCCAAATGACCACTTTGCCCTTGCATAATTGAAGCTAACATTTTAGATCTTGACTATGAGAGTTGTTGGCAAACCACAGGGGAACCCATGTGACATTATATCTCAATAATATCGAATGACACCTCGGCCTTATCTGATGTATCTAACATATATATATAGATTATGAGAGAAAAAGTCTCATTATTTGCCCCATTTTTGCACCACACCCATCCAAGTCCTCTCTCTCTCAAGACCCACGAATTTTTGTTGCATACCAATTATATATCTGAGCCCCACGCTTACCAAAAACAAATCGAAGCCTAGATCGAGGAATTGTCGAAAAAGGTATAAACCCTAACTTATAATCTGACCCTTGATCGTGTGTTAGATGTTAGATTTTTGTGTTAAAACATGTTGTTAGTAGTGTATAATCATGATCTGGGTTGCTAGATGTTAGATTCATAACATCTAGAGGCTCGAATTTGGTGTTTTCAAAAATCTGGAAATTTTTTTTTTGTGTCTCGACGACGAATGTCGGATCGTGTAGATCTCTTCATGTTTATTTTGTTTTTGTTGTTTAAAGGTTTGTATTTGAAGTATGTTATGTAGTCTTTCTCTGGAAGTGTAATCATGGCTATTCCATGTCCAGATTGTATTTTATTATTGGTCAAACCTAGTTAATCAAGGAAACTGACCAAACAAATTCTGGGTAACTCCGAAATTTTTTGGCGATCGACAACATGATTTTGTAATGCCTTTGATCTTTCATATGTTTGTTGTTTTTTATTACATGTTGTTGTTCTAGATTGTAGTTGTAGTTGGATGAGTACTACATATAAAGCCTTTATATTACCCCTAAATATTAAATGATGTGGGAGAGAGTGGTGGTGAAACTGTGTGAAAGATCACGAAAATGATTTTTGGTAACCGAAAAATTCAAGAACATGATTTTTCGATCACTACTTTGATCGGACATATATCTATTAATTGTTTTGATGTTGTTATGATGATTTTATTGTAATGGATCTATTGTAGTACATGTTTTCTACCATCTAGAACTTTTAAATCACAAAAACATCATACTTGGAAAGAAAGTTATTTGGAAGCCCAAAAGTGTTAGCATGAATATTCTTCATTACGGAAAACCCAAAATTGAAGAACAATGTCTTTGACATGTTTTTAAGGGCTTGGATCTCACTTTTGTTATGATGTTTGGCCATGTTTGTTGTTGTAACGTGTAGTCTTTCACGATTACTACTGATCAAAGTCAAAAGTATTCCCCTAGAATCCTCACTTTAAAATCAATTATTATATTGTTGGTCGAAAATTGGTAAACTCGTTAATTGCATTGAATGTTTGAGTTAAGCTCAAAAACACACTAAGAACATGTTATGTATATATAGGGTCCTTTTTTACGACAGTTTAATTAATAAATTAATTATTTTTACTAAATAAATAGAAAAATTAGTTTTTAATTATTAAAAATACAAAATAAATTATTAAAATTATTTTAAAATCCAAAAAATAGTTTTTAATTATTTTGAATATATTTCATAAATATTTAATATTTTTGGAATATTAAAAGTATTTAATTTATTTAATTATAATATTAAATAAATTATTTAAAAATGATTTTAATACATTAAAAATAATTTAAAATTATATTATGGTATAAGAAAATAATTTAAGTTATTTTTGATAACTTTTAATATTTTGTGATGAATTTCATTAATTAATTAATATTAATGATAATTAAGTTATTTATTTAATATATTAAATAAATTATGAAAAATAGAATTAATGATTTAAAAATTATAAAAAAATGATTTAAAGGTTATAAAAAAGTATTTGAAGTTATAAAATATAACTTTTGATATTTTATCATGAAAAATATTAATATTTTAATATAAATATTAAATTTATTTAATAATTATATTAAATAAATTAGTTTAAAAATGATTTTAATATTAGAAAAATCATTTTAAATGAAAATAAATAGTTTAAAAATATTTTAAGTTATAAAATATAACTTTTAATATTTAAAGATAAATTTCATTAATTAATTAAATATTAATGATATTAAAATTATTTAATAATTATATTAAATAAATTAGTTTAAAAATGATTTTAATATTATAAAAATCATTTAAAATGAAAATAAAGTGTTTAAAGATATTTTAAGTTATAAAATATAACTTTTAATATTTAAAGGATAATTTCATTAATAATTAATATTAATGATATTAATTTATAATAATGATATTAAATTTATTTAATAATTATATTAAATAAATAGTTTAAAAATGGTTTTATTTATTTAAAAATCATTTAAAAGGATATAAATGAATTAAAAATATTTTAAGTTATAATTAATGACTTTTAATATTTTGATAAATAATACATTAATATTTTAATATTAATGGTAATTATTTAAAAATGATTTTAAATGTTTTAAAAATCATTTAAGGGTAAATATTAATACTTTAAAAGTATTTTGAGTTATTATAAATAACTTTATATTTTTGAAATGGTTTCATTAATAGTTTAATATTAATTAAATATTAATGATAATAGAATTAATTAATATTTAAATCATTTAATAATGATTCCGGTTTTGAAAATTAATGATAAATTATAATAAATGTTTAAAAATTATTATAAGTCATTTAAAAATAATATAGTGATACTTACGGATATTGAACTACGGGGATAGAGTCTTAGACTTCGATAATTACCCGATAAAGCCGTAAGTATTTTGCAAACATATTTGAAAATTGATCTGACTTAGATAATTTAATTAGATATGTGTTTATTTGTGATTCAATGGTTTGTTAAACATATGTGATGATGTGATTAGGTTATGTCTTTGGCTGCGATAAGCGGTCTTATGTGTTATAGTATGTTATTCTAATCGATCAAATGATCTTATTATTGATAGGTGTTATATAAGGATAGAACTAAGTTACTGAATCTATAGCGCGTTGCATCGGTAAATATCTTACCTTTGCATTTCCTTTATCTGATGGACATGAGTAAGAAGTTTGAAATTATATTATTATTATGCTATATTATTAACCTATTGTGATATATTCTATATCCAATCATTGTTTATCAACATGTTAGTATATAGTAATTCATATATATATTACATTAGTTAATTTAGAAATATGGTTATCTGAGTGTCCCCACTTGGATAATCATTATATTTAAACACATGTTGATATATATATATATATATATATATATATATATATATATATATCTAAGCTACTTGATCGATTAGACACAAATTTTGAAATGTCGTTGAATATGATAAAAAAAAATTTGTATCCAATCAAATTGTTTTGGTTCGGATTCGGACTAAGTATGAACATCCGATCACGAAAAATTTTTATCTTTCGGTAGGACAAAGGATGAACGATAATATCGTTCTAGCAATGTAGTATTTATCAATACAGGGCCCATGGGAAGTACAACCTAAAGCCCATAAGTTATGACGATTTGCAGATGAAGTTCTGCTAAACCTTATCAAAAACGAAAAATAATATTCATAATATGTCAACTAAACTATATATATAGTCTATACGTAGTTTCAAAAAATTTGAGATAGAATTGTTATGTTGTTATTATCGGTTCAGTTTACTTCACATCTATAAATTCGTTGTAGAAGTGATGTACAAAGAAAATATTTATTTCTTTTAGCTACTTATATTTCTAATTGTTATTACTTGTTGGGCACCCAAATGCTCACCCTTACTTAAATTTAAATGTTTTTAGCTAGGCATGAACAACTCGAAGGTTCAGACAAGAACAAGTGAAAAGGAAAGCAAAAGCGAGAACATGTTTAATGGTATCTTTTGTAATAGTTAGATTATATATAGATAATAATATGTATTATATATCATGTAAAAGAATTATAGTAAAGGTTACGTAATTGGGATTAGACTACGATAAATGTAAGTTAAGTTTGATATTTATATTATTGTTATTATTATTATTATTAGTATTATTCGGGTTTCAAGTACTCGAGTTTTGGGTCTTCACACCAGTGTCGAAATGGTAAAAGTGTAAGCGAACATCGAGACCAGGTGGATTTGGTTTTAGAGTCCCAGTGGAAATGGGAACATATTACAATGGACTTCTTTGGGATGAAGTTGGTGAAAGACAATTGCTAGGGCGAAATTGAGTACAATGAATGACGAGAAATAGTCAAAGTGATCCGAGCACGGTGGTAGCGGCTCAAGATCGACAAAAGAAATACGCTGATCCACATCGTAAAAATATCGAGTTTTAATCAGGTAGTTATGTTTTCTTGAAGGTCTCTCCCTGGAAGGGGAAGATCAGGTTCGGAAAGAAAGGAAAATGGAGCCCAAGATTCATTGGCCCCTTTGAAGTACTGAGAAGAATCGAAGAAGTTGCGTACAAGGTAGCCTTACCTCCAGCACTCGAGAATGTCCACAACGTCTTTCATGTTTCTGTATTACTACCATACAAAGCCGATTACAAGCATATAATTGAATACGAACCCCTGCATTTTGAGAAAGACTTATCTTACGAAGAAATTCCAGTCCAAATTGTCGACCAAAAAGAACAAGTTCTCAAAAATAAAGTTATACCTTCTGTTAAGGTAATTTGGAGGAACCACAATGCTGAAGAAGCTACGTGGGAACTCGAAGAGAATATGATGCAGAATTACCCTCATTTATTTACTTAATTATGTGTAAACGATTCTGGGGACAGAATCTTTGTAAGGGAGGGAGAATGTAACGAGTCGAATTTGTTGAGTCGTGATTCTGGGGACAGAATCCTTTTAAGGGGGGAAAGATGTGACGAACGAGATTTTTTTAATTTAATCTTAATATTTATTGAAGTAAATAAATATTTTGGATGATTTAATTATTAGATTAAATAATTAATTGATGCAGTTGTGGTAGATTAATTTAATTATATATGTTACATTTATTAATTTAATGTGGAGAATTTTTATTATCGAAGTATGTCATTATGTGAGCTTATTATATTAAATAAAATATTTAATTAAGCATGATGTTATTTTAATTAATTTAATTATTAATTAGAGAGTTAATAATTTGACATTATTTATTAATGAGAAAACTATTTATGTGACTATGTGAATTTATGAGAAATTATTATATTTTATTTAAAATAAATTAAATAAGATATTGATTTATTTTATGAAGGAGTGTGACATTTATTAAACTATGTGATAAAGCTTTATTAAATTAATTGGTTTTGTAATCTATTCTTGGTAAGCCAAACAAGGCCCTAGGGGGAGTTATTAGCAGTTAACCCATGATTGGGCCAACTGACCACTTCTGCGTTAGTTCTTCTCCTTTAATTATCATACATCTTTTTTTTTATTCATTATTTGCCTAAGTCTAGAGATACAGAGAGAGAGAGATTGAGAAATTCAAGAGAGAGTTCAGAGGAATTTGTGAGAACTCAGTGATTGAAGAAAGAATCTAAGCCTACATATATATACTTTATTCTCAGGGTGATCTCTCCCTCCCAAATTCTATATTTCACGTATTCAAGTTTTGATAAAAATGGCTTTCACAGTTTTCTGTAAAGCCTCTGTGATTGAGAAAAGATTAATATTTATGAGTTATTTATGGGTTAAGATGTATCAAATTGTATTTATATATATTGCAAGATTCCATATCATCAGTTTCATAATATTACATCGTATATGATTTCTACAAAATTACAGAGTATGGGTTTTGGCCTTATGGCCTTATACGTGATATTTTATGTATTGATCGTATATTATCCTAAATTTTACACTCGTATATTATTATACATGTTGATCTGAAGAGACCAAACTTTAAACAAACGGATTCGATGTTATAACTTGAATCAAGTAGTATCAATTTTCATGTTTTATTTTCAAAACCTTCAAGAACATCAAAGTCAGTGAAATTATAGATTTTTAACTATGATTATGTGTTTTAATAGGTTAAAACCATTCTATAAATGTTGGGTATTGTTTATGCATGAATTATAACATGTGGGTATGATTAATTTCGTGTAGTAGTAATTTAATTGGAGTTTTTGAAGTACGTGTTACGCAATTTTGCAAATTTGAAACAGTTTACTATTTCGTCGCCTGCCGCATGAACCATCACCTTAAGTCCCGCGCCACAGCATGTTGTCGTCCCGTGATGGCCAGACCTAAATAAAAAAGTGGCGCATGATTTACTCTCCGTAAAGTTTAGAAATGTACTTTTTTAAAATGTTTAAGTCTAACAATGTGTTAGTAAATTAATGTAATGAACATGTAAACATGTTAGAAGTATAATGAGATGTAAAATAGATGTTTAACATGTAAATAACATAATTACATATGGATTGAATTATTGAATACATAATTAGCTTGTTATTCATGATGTGTAAATTATGTGACAAAGTAGTAAATTAACTAAGTATAGTTAATAACCAAAGTTTAAACAAAAAGAATAATCATTGATGATTAGTTAAGTTATAATTAACTGGTATTGTGAATGTGAATGGTATGTAGGATTTAAATTCAAAGAACGTGCTTAATTAAAGTGTAATCTATGCACGAGGCAAGTTTCCTAACCCTACTTGTCATTATTGTTCAAGTTTATTATTTACCTCGAGTAAATTATCATTACTATTATTCATGTTCAAATGTTATATTAAAGATTGATTATCTTTTCAAAGCATGATTTAGTTATACAATAATTGTCCTATTTTATACTTCCTGAGATTATTATTCAATTTGAATATCATTATTATTGAACCTTATTAGACTAGCGAACCCTTATTGATTCGACTAGTCCATAGTTGATGAGCGTTCTAAATTTCAGAACCCTTGATGAATTATCCAAACCAAACTTCCTTTGGTGCGGACTCGAATGTCAAACTGAGATGAACAACCCTGCAAAGGGATTTACTTATCGTTAAGCGTTAAGATATTATGCCTGCGATGTATGGTACTAAGGGCTGATCCCCCTAAAATGCAGTAGAAAGTTTCATAGTCTTATGATTAAAAGGTTTCAAGTATAACCCTTGATAACCTAGGACATAGTTCAAGGTCTTATGACCCTCGAAATTCTTTTTATTCTTGTTATTCATTCTTGATTCAAAAGTTGAGCTTTTATTCAGATGTCTTTGATTTACTCTCATGTTATTATACTGTTATTTCATTATTATACTTGTGGGCAATAGTGCTTACTCTTGCTTAATAATAACATTGCAGTTAAGAACGAAAGAACCGATGAACCTTCCACTAGTAAAGGCAAGGGCAAAGTTAGCAACTGATGAAGACTTGTTATTTTTATTTGATGATGTATTTATGTTTTAGACTTGAGTTAATGATGTTGTTTAAGACTTATTTGTTTATGATTCCGCACAGATGTTTAAGGTTAGTTTAACCTGGAATTGTATTATTACTATTCGGATGTTGTAACCCTTAATGGGAAGATTTTTATTCTATCTATTGCATGGCTTGCATTTATTATGGGTAGATAGATAGATGATATTTGTACAGTGAACACCAAATCCTGTGGAATTGAAGTACCCTTATTTGGGGGTGTCACAATATTGATACAAATTATATAGTTTCAAGTATGTGACTTGAACATGAGATTATATATTTACAATTAATATCATTGTTCTTAAATGTCCCTAGTCGAGTATCATTGTTGATGGGACAACAATAATGCATTAAGACTAGTATGTGGATTGACTGATGACCAAATCTCATTGGTCATAAATATATGAGATATTAAGTCAATGCATATGTACATATTAGAGAACGATGTACTAGACAGACCCACCATGAGAATTCTATGTGGAGCATTATGCGAAGTGTTATTAGCAATTCTCAGAGTGACAATGATGTAATGGTCCTCCGACCTGAAATCACTATATTTCTTCACGAGAATTTATGTACTTTGATATCATCAAATGTCACCTTTAATAGGGTGGACTATAAAGGTGATTATTGGGTACATCATGAATCGTGTGAGGAATATGAGTGATCTAGATGGAATTTAACCCTCCTATGTATTAGGGGTGATATCCATAGGCCTCTTAATGGAGTAGGACTATGAAATGTATGGCCATGCTCAAATAGTGATTTGTTTCATATAGTCTACTCATTGATCAAGAAAAACTCAGATTAAATTATAAAGTGTATGAAACATTCCATGACTCGAGTTTAATCTAGGATATTAAGGTTAAAAGGATTAAATTACATTGAAACATTGGTCACAAAAAGGTTGCATCGAATAATCGATCTTATTATTACTTGGGTAGCAGTGATGCATTACTAGATGTCACTCACTGTTTATAATTTTATAATATGATTTTAAAATTATTGCCAACGTAATAATAACCTATAGGGTCACACACAAAGAACGTAATTAAAAGGAAATTAATTTAAATTGTAAAGATTTAAATATGTCAATATGATTGATATAATTTTAAATTACGAATTTAAATTAATAGGATAATTTATATATAGGTATATTAATTAAGTAAGACTTAATTAAGATATATATATATATATATAAATTCAGATTTTATTTTAATTGGATTAGGGTTTTGATTAATTCCTATTAACTACTATATATATGATATATAGCGACCATTTTAGATTACGATCATAAATGACATACCCTAGCCACTCTTAGAGAGAGACTAGAAAAGTTAAAAATCTTGTTCCTTTGGTGGCTAATCTGCAGACTCCTTTTATTGCGAGAATCGTGTGACGGTTCGCGTGCGTTAAATGTGGATCTTAGTAGAGATGTAATCTTAGTGAGGAATTGCGTTGGAGATTCGGAGCGCATCAATTTTATTTTCACAATCGGTATAATTTCTAACTACTGAGTTAATTGATTTTTGCATGGATCCTGTTTAGTGTTTCAAAATTGCTTAAAATTTTTAATTTCCGCTGTGCATTTCTGTATCGAAACCCCAACATGTAACGTTTAGATGTTTGTGCATAATACATGGTACAAAGGGTTGATCCCCCTAAGTACGTTAAGAAGGGTCTGTATAATCTAAATAACTGTTAAGGTTGGAGTAATAATACCTAATCACCGGAGACATAGTTCATGGTCTTAAGACCCTTAAATATTTAAGTTAGAACTCATTTTCTATTTTGATTCGTAGAACAAGTTCACCATTATTCAGCATTTGTTATTCACTCTCATGTTGTTATTATTGTTACTCTTTATATCAGTGAGCAATTGTTTGCTCACTCTTGCATTTAACACTGCAGCTAAAATTGAAAGAGTCGATGAGCCATCTACTAGCAAAGGAAAGGGAAAGATGTCCAAGTGTTGAAGATTTATGAGAATTTATTTAAATAAATTATGTTATAAGACTTTTTTTTATTTTATGATGTATTCCGCAAACTTATGTAAAAATTTAAGGTTAGATTACCTGGGATTGTTTTAGAGATGATGTAACCCTTTAATGGGAAAGATTATTGTTTAAGTTATTTGATGTCTTTATCTTTTATTATGGGTAGTTAGATGTAATTATTTTTGATAGTGAGCACCAAATTCTGTGGAAATGAAGTACCCGAATTTGGGCATGTCACAGGTGGTGCAAGATTGATAATACTTGCATGGCTAAATTAAAAATGGAGGTATAGATGAAGGTACTATACTGTAACTATTTTTTTCACATGTATAGAACTATTGATTCACATGATGCACTATTAGGGGAGGTGGTGCAAGTTTGATAATACTTGTAGGACTAAATTAAAAATGGAGGAAAAGATGAAGGTATTATACTATAATATTTCGAGTCCCAAAACGTGCAATTATCAAAACTATATTTTCCTATAAATAAAAGCTCATTCTTCTTTTATTCTCACCAATTCACTAAGACTTACAAGAGCAATTATAGAGAGAGAAGCTATAGAAAGAATGAAGAAGAGAAGTCTACTACTTCACTATTCCAGTATGCAGTCTTCTTCTGAGGTAAGGGGTATTATTTATTTCATATTCAGAAGAGATATTATTTTTCGTATTCGTATGGATATTATCTTCGTTAAATATTCGTATGAAATAATATTTTCTTCCATACTCTGTAGTATGTAAGTAATATTATTTCGTTTTGTATTCCTACTTCTACACTCATTTTGTTGAAGTATTGCTTCTATATTCCGTGAAATTAGTAGAATATCCTTGATATTTGCGTTTCATCTAGATAATATTATGAGCTTTCTTGATAATTATTGATCTTTTCATGTCGAAATACTATTCACGAGTTACTATTCATGAGTTACTATTTATGAGTTACTATTTAACCGGTTACTATCCATGAGTTACTATTCGGAGTACTATTCACAAGTTACTATTCACCTGGTTACTATTCACTCGAATATTATTCACTCGGGTATTTGGGGCACTTTTCATACCGGGGTACTATTCAAGAGGTACTATTCTCGAAGTAATATTCACTCAGGTACTATTCACCCGGAGTGCTATTCATGACAAAAATTCATTTCTTTTCGGTCCAAATCATTTTTGATACAATATTATTCTTGAATTTTACTCCACAAAGCAGTATCATGTTGACAATTTGGATATTTTTAAACTCTGGATAAATTTAAAGTCTTTAATATTTATCCTTGATTTCTTTAAATTAATGTTTATATCATTGTCATCATCATTATGCTTATATTGTAATGAAAGTCATTTGTGGCTTACGTGCATAGATGGACTGTTGATTGGTATGATCATAATCATGCGTTTTCTTCGGCCAAGGGTGCAAAGATGAATTGTTGTTTGGCATGATCATGACCATTGGTGAAAATACGAATATCCATGGCCCGTAGTACATGGATAATTCATTTTCGTGATACTAATGAATATCATTGGCCCGTAGTACATGGATAATTCATGGATGTGATACTAACGAATATCCTTGGCCGTAGTGCATGGATAATTCGATGATGTATTGAGCCGAGTCTCAGCGATAAAATATTGATAATAAACTTTTAATTCGTAGAAGATAGTAGATATCATACTCTACTTGACTCTTCTAAAATACAGTTGTATGTCTTTGGCCTATAGTGCAAAGATGATCTGTTAATGAATATCTTTGGCCCGTAGTGCAAAGATGAATTTATTAGTATGATTATGAACATGAACTGTGATTTGGTATAACCATGATCTTTGATGTTTCATGTAAAGACAGGTGATGAAAATTATCTTCTTCCAGAGTGCAAAGAGGAATTTAGAATCACAATTATGATTATGAGTTATTCACATGATTGTGGACATGAACTGTTGATTGATGTTACATGGATAAAACATTGTTGGTGGACTTTTAACATGGAGAAGATAATAAACTTTATGGTCTATTTGACTCTTCTAATGGATTGCTTCGTTCACGCCACTATGGTTGAAAAGTTTTATCATCTACCATATGTTCTAAATCTACGATTTATTCTTGTGAAAGGCTATTGATAATTTAATTATCTTTAGTCATGATATTCTTTACTGGGCTAGTTGTGCTCACCCTTTTGCTTCACAATTCCTTTAAGGTAATAAGAGTGTATTTGGGTTTGAAGAAGGGTACCAGGGAATAGAACGATGGTCTATAGTCATTGAGAGTTTCCCTAAAATAGTATGTAAATAATTTGATTAATAATTTTAGATAACTGTGTCGTATTTTATACATCATCTTAACCGTTGATTTTGGTGAACAGAATAGGGTGAAGTGAACCCAACTTTGGAAGGGTGTTTTGCCACTATCATACAAGATGTCTAATGACAAACGACTTCGTGTTATCATAAGACAGGGTTGTGCACATGAACTTGCTGATTATATCTATGAGCACTACCTATATAATCTCGGAGTTTGGTTGAAATATAATTCTCAATTGGAGATAATGGATGTCGACGTCGGGATTTTTATTTATCCTTTTTCTGTTCTTGTCTTTTGGTGTTCTCATGTTAGGTGAGATTTTTTTGAAAAAACAAGTTGTGAAAAGGTCCGACATGTATATGTCGACGATTGGACTGTAAGTGTCGCCAGTTGGTTTTTTAAATGGTTATACCAACACAACCGAGAAAAGATTTGCACATTGACCCAGTGATGTGACACTGCTTAACGGGTCTGTGAAACCAAGATTTATTAGGGTCCGGGGACTTGGTTATGCGGAAGGAAGGTGTTAGGCACCCCCGACATCTGTGTTACCACGATGACCACCACTTTTCAATTAAACTGTTATATGAATATGTGTGTGTGTGTGTGGATCAATGTGCTATTTTTTGGAAGTAGTGCTATGCCTCGTTCGTACCTATATACAAAGGGTTTGAATTTTGTATAAAATTCAGTTTTAACAAGTTATAACAGTGATGTTTTGTAAAAAAGAGGTTTTTCAAACCCTTGTGCTCAATAGTAATTGAGGCCTTTAATACTTCCATTTTATTATGTGTTCGGCTTGATTGCTTTTATTTTCGAGATGCGAAGCATCTTCGAGAAAATAATATACAAAGTTGTGCCAAACTCCTTATGGGCATGAGAGTCATCCAAGGGAATTCAAACACAGTGAATAATTTACAAGCCGTGTACAGCTGAAAATGTCCATCACGGGAACCGAATCTAGATTCAGTAGAATGAATTTGTGATCACATGATTCCTAGGCTCACATGATGCCTTCATATGAAAGATGTAAACAGTTATATATATAAAAGCTATAAATATATATATACAGACTTGATCAACCACCACGAAGCACCTCCATGGGGGATCAGAAATGTAAATATATAAAAGCAATAAATATATATATAGAAACATGATCAACCACCACGAAGCACCTCCATGGGGGATCAAAAATATAAAGAAAGCTGTAAAAAGCGATCAACCACCACGAAGTAAACTCCAGACGGGACAAAATGTAAAGAAAGTAGTTAAAACGATCAACTGCTACGACATAAACTCCTGTCGGGACTGAAATGTAAATATATATATATAAGCAAAAAACGTACATGATATATATCGATCCCGGCTCGGTTTATCATTTCAGTGATTTGTCGCTATATATATTTATAAAAGCAGTAAACGCACCAGATGTAAAATCACGGCTCATCGAACAGAGTTCGACAACAGTTTAAATATATAAGTATATATATAAAAGCATTAAACGCTCCGGATGTAAAATCCAGGCTCATCGAACAGAGTTCGATAACAGTTTATATATAAGTATGTATATGTATATATATATATATATAAGCAAATAAATGCTCCGGACATAAGTCCAGGCTCAATCGAGGCATAACTCGATAGTGTTAGTCCATATATATAAATATATATATATATATATATATATATTGATATAATATATATACAAAAAGAAATAAAAGCCGTGGACCGAAGTCCGAGCATACACACGCAACATGACTTTCAATGTGCAGGACTGTGTGTGCACAGTAGTGGAGAAAGGCTTTAGAAAGTGTAAGAAAGCTTACAGTGAACTGCCAAAGAAGACTTCAATA
Organism: Panax quinquefolius; assembly: GCA_020205615.1. NCBI lineage: Eukaryota > Viridiplantae > Streptophyta > Magnoliopsida > Apiales > Araliaceae > Panax > Panax quinquefolius. The sequence continues at coordinate 129,514,742 of CM035167.1, forward strand.
ACTTTAAGTGGATGAACACTCGGCTCCTGCCTGTAAAAAGTAGCTATATATGAGCTTCAAGTGTTTAAAATGAGAAAGCACACAATTTAGGGTGTGTACATAGAAAATTGGATAGGGCTTCCTTGCCTATTTCTCTCTTCAAAATTGTGCTTTGAAGCCCTCTATTTATAGAGGGGAGCAAGCGAGTGCACCTATGATAATAGCGGATGCACTGCATGCTACCGGTGCCCCGTTCCTCTTGGTCCAATTTTCTATGTACGTGCACGCATGCAACGTGTTGTCCGCTTGAACTTTCAGAACTTCAATCCGGGCATTCGATTGAGGTGTATAAGACCATTTAAGGCATGTTGTTGTCAAGAGCTACACAATGACATGAGATTAGAGGTTGTACGAAGTCAGAGAGATGGGACCATGCCCTTGGTCTTCAAGCTTCAAATTCTATCCGTTATGATGTCTTGTGCAGTAGTCACTCGGGATTGGAGCTCTTTAGTTCTTGTAGGACATTGCTATATAGAAGTTATGTATGAATTTTTTTTGAGACGACGCAATGGGATTGGGATGGCAAAATGATGATTCTGCCCCTCACCGGGGTTATCTCCGATTTGAGCTATTTTTAGCGGTCGTTGCTTAGGGTTATCTCTAAGATTGGTACTTTCTGGTGTGTTGACCGATCCCTCGGGGTTGTCTCTCGAGGTGTCTCGACTTCGAGGTAATCTCCGGGCTTGGGGACTGAGTGCCTTGGGGTTATCGTCAAGTGTTGAAGCTAATAGCATAGGTTTGAAACAAGCATTTCCGGGGTTATCTCCGGAACTGCAACTGCATGCCTCGGGGTTGTCTCCGAGGTTTGATATTATCTTTCTCGGTGTTGTTTCCAGGACTGAGATTGAGTATCTCAGGGTTATCTCTGAGATGAAACGGTCTTCTCTGGTATGAGTTCCGGTATTTGAATTGCATTCCTCGGGGTTATCTCCAAGGTTAAAACTAAAACTCCCGATGTTATTTCTGGGACTAAGCTAGATGACTCGGGGTTATCTCTGAGATAGTAATAACTGAATATCCCAGGGTTGTCTCCGGGATTGAACTGAGCTGTCTTCCAAGGTTATCTCTGAAAGACGATTCTACCCTCCTACAATGTTAGTAACAGGTATGTAAAAAATTTTGAGTGTCTACATATGCCCCTCTTTATCATATTCATGCAATATAATGGCATGGATAAGATAAAGAAATACTAGACACTTGAAATGTAACAAGATATTCATGATGCAATGTACATCAGCATGATGCAAATGTATGTAGTTTGTTGGATTGTTCTCTAACATGGTGGGATGATTGCCAGCTCCCTTTGACTTCTACCGGGGATTGGAATTATCACAGATAACCCTGATGAACTGCTTGGATGTGTGCTCCAAAGTTCTTCAAAACATCAAGGATGTTGACGTTAGGATTATCACCAAAGCCCTTACTCCTTGGTGCAGACCCTTACTGAAGACGTATCTTTCATGTACAAAAGATTATGTGGGGATGTGTTTTGTCGGTTGAGGATGTGTATAACATATTCCATCATCAGTCATTCTCGATGAGGATGCTCTATTGGAGTTATTGCCAACATTCTATGTTGTCAAGATTGCATGACCCTCGCAGAAATGTGCATTAGCTAATGGAATCCATGCTGGGTATAATGTCAAGGCTGCTTGACCTTTGTTGACGTGTGCATCAACGGATGAAATCATCGGATGGCTTCCGATGCTTCGATGGGTTTACTTGCCATTGGCTGAAGTAACGTAAAGGTTGGTTGACCTTCGTTAACATGTACATCAACAGATGAAACATGCGTGATACCCCCGCCGGGGATCTGTACTTTGACAGATGAAAATTCGTGATACCCCCGCTGGGGATATGTACTTCGACATATGAAAACGTGTGATACCCCTGCCGAGGATATGTATTTCGACATATAAAAATGTGTGATACCCCCATCGGGGATATGCACTTTAATATATGAAAACGCGTGATACCCCCACCGGGGATATGTACTTCGATATATGAAAATGTGTGATACCCCCGCCGGAGATATGTACTTCTTGAGTTGCAACCCCCAACTGATGGCATCGAACCTTTGTGAGGTATTGCCGAGTGTGATTTGCAACCGCTGAGATTATCAGTATAGTATACCCTATGTTTGGGCGAATACCAATGAATGATATAAAAAGCCACAGTTTGGCCAGGGAAAACAAGAATTTCAGGCTACTCTGTTCAATCGCGTAGCGTTTTTATCCCTGATTTGGCCTTTTCAGCTTATAAAAACTCCTTTTCAACTCGAACTGGACCAATCCAGAGGGGTGGGCCCCACCCAAGGGAGCCACAAGTACACCTGCATCAGCCGCAGGTGGACCTGCGGGCCAGCCGTGGATGGCTCTAAAGGCTGCATGTTATTTTCTTAAGTCATTTCACGTTGCGCCGCACATGAAATCCAAGAGCTCTTCTTCAAATCTGTTGAGTTCGGGCGTCTTTCTGCAAATTCTGTCACCGTACAAGTGTTCTACATTGTCCTGGTAACGTATGCATACATTCTTTTCTAGTTTTTATCCGTTGGAAAATGACTTATCACATGAAATGCTTCCAAACACATAGTAGTGAACATGCATGCTCAAATGACTTGATAAAAAATATTCAACATAGTAAATGTTAGTATTAAACCATGCTGAACATAATGATGTAAAAAAATTTGACTTTTGAAACAGTCAAATTGACACCTTTTTTTGCTATTTCTTATCCTATTTGAGGACAAATGAGCAAAGGTGGTAATGCAAAGTAATCTTATTAATTAGGCTACCCTTATGGATTGAAGACTTTGACATTTTAATGCATATAGTATGTATATGATAGTGTGCAAGTGTGCTACTGAATGACCACCTAGTCATGCCTATGTGCATATGGATAGTCCTATTTATAGAAGAAATTATGGCAAAGTTTTTCCAAAATGTAGGCATTGGGTAGTCATGCATTTTTAACTCTACTATAGACGTATGTTAAAATAATGCATGCATGCATGTAGTCATAAAATGCATTTTTAAAAGCTCCAGGTTAGAAAATACCACACCCTTTTTAAGGTGATTTGGAGACTTATTGTCCAGATATTATGGACCTAGATCAGCCAAGTAGTTCCCGCAGGACCACTTCAGGTGTGCAGACGAGGGCTTTTGAAGTGCCTCAACCCTGTTCAATTAAACAGCCTCGTCTTCTGGCAGTGGCGGTGATTCGTCCTATCTAGGTTGATATACCGGATGTCGAGGATGAGGAGGAGGATGTACCGGTAGTAGCACCAGCTCCTGCTACTCATATTCCCCATAGGGATCTCCCAGGCATTCAGGTGGCTATTCCAGATCTTCTGGGTGATTTGAGTCGCCACCCCTCAGTTTACTTGCATGCAAATGAGGTAAAAGCTGGATTTGATCGTTCTTTTTCCTATTGACGAGGAGCAAGGATTTTGACATTGATTTCCCGACGTTACACAGCCTCGAGGGAACTAGTTCAGCATACACTCACTGTATCAGGCTCTGCATCCAGATTACCGAGGTATTATGCATGGTTGGGGCTTTGGGGTGTTCTTTTCCATCCTTTGCTGCTGTTGTCGATGGGGTTACCTCAGGGTATTCTCTGAGCATTAGTTTCACCAGACTCAGTCCCTCCATTTATTAGACTGTGAGGTGATAATGATGCCGATGGATTGGCAGTTTATCACTGGTATGGAGTTTGGAGGGGCGTCAGTGCCATGTACGACAAATATTACCCTGACTACCGTCATATCCTTGTTAGGAGTTCTGGCTGAGGCGCTCAAGGGAAGGACCGTCCGCATGGGTCCTTTGAGCGTAGATGCTATGAGTGGGCTATTAAGTGAGCCCATACCTGCTGATGTTAGAGTCAGAGATCGCATTCTTCGGCGATTGTTCCTAGTTATCATCAGGGGTTGTTTCATAGCAGACAACTCTTCTACGGTGTCATTCTCTTTGATCAGCGCCATGCGGGATGTGGATCGTATTGGAGATTATGATTGGGGTTCTTACACCTTTGCCTATTTCCCTAGGGGAATGCTCATGCGTTCGCAGGGCTTGACCGAGGCTTGGCTAGGATTTTACCCATTTTTGCTGGTGAGTATTTCTCTTTTGATTTCCTATGTACAGGTTGAGAATGTTCCCTGACAGCAGATGTTTTGCCTTTGTGTTGGCAGTTTTGGGCCTATAAGAGGCTTCCATGTTTGCGTCCTGTGAGTGTGTTAGGTTTAGATACCTATCCATGAGAACGTCGTTAGCATCACTCCATTTTGGCGGAGGTTCCTGTAGCATAGGGTTTCACCCATTGTCGCTTACAGTTAGAGTTGTTGACAGTTGATGTCATCACTTGGGTTCCCTACTTTGGGGAACATTTGACCATTGGATTTGAGGATGGATTCCCGACTGGTATCGAGCACGTGATATCCACCCGTAGGATTCTTCTTTTCATAGATGGAGGATGGGAGTTCTATTTAGGAGAGCGTGCTATTAGGAGCACCACATGAGAGATTCATGTACCGATCTTGCCTCTTGCCAGGCGTTATTGGCCTATGTTGCATTCACCCGTCGATGACATCTCATTGATGGGTATGGATGGATATACTTTGTCAGAGGGTTCACGTACTCAGGATATGTTCCATCACTGGTGGTCCCCTCGCACCATATGAGCCCAGACCCGTGCCACTCAGTTTATGGGGGATATGGTTCCTGGATCCGTGATGATGACGGATTGGCTGTCCTGTGTCCGAGATCCAACTCATTTGGCACAGGTTGATCGTTTGACCCGACAGTTGGACCGAGCACATTTTTTCATCTGACACTTGGGCAGAGATTCTTTCAGAGGCAGATACTTTTGATCCTTTCAGCTCAGGTGCTGGCCCCTCAGGTGACCCGTATGGCTTTACCGGTGCATGTCATCCCTTGTATAGCCCTAACATCCCTATTGATAGAGATCTAGTGACTCAGGAGGAGTTACATCAGGTGGACAGGATTGATGATGTAGATATTGACACCATTATCTTCTTCTGATGTGTATTCTTGTTATCTCTTTTGTTAGGCCTCTGTTAGATATTGGGTGGATGTGCCCCATTCTCGCTATATCTTTTGATAGGCCTCTGTTAGTAGTAGGGCGTCTATGCCCCATTTTCCTGTATTTTTAGCTGTACAGAGATGATATTTATAGATGATGATGTACTTAGGAATGTATATACTATTTTCCATTCCCTACATCATATTGTCATCTATTACTTGTTATGCATGTATCATGATATGCATATATATGTATGTCCGGAGATATTCAGTATTGACCCCTGGATGGTCTTTTGATACGGCCTACACAGATGTCTTCTTTGATAGTCAGCTGCATCAATCACACCCTACCAGTGTTGATAGCCTCCCATCTGAGGTCGTGGTATAATAGTATGTCACCTACAGATAGGGTGACTGTAGATCAGCTATTACAACATTCTATGACCTTCTTGATGTTTTAGGTTCCCGCAGGCTTTGTAGAGGGTATGCTGGAGCATTGGATATCGGAGAGACAAGTTTTTCAATTTGGTACCCAGGAGTTGACTTCTATATTAGAAGAGTACGAGCGGTTGATGGCTTTGCCCTTAGACAGACCTTGCGCTCATATGGCTGCCAGAGATATGCACCGACAGTTCATGACCCTCACTGGGTTATGACGTAGAGTAGTAGATGATAAGATTACATCCGGCCATGTATTGTCTCAGTATTTTTTGATAGATAGATTTGGCTTATTGGACAGCTATGCACGACATTCTGGGGATTTTACCACACTAGAGGATCAGTGGCATTTGGCCAGAGTGGATGTATTTGTGATGTGCATAGTGGCGTATGTGTACATGCCACTGTATATGGATGAGCTGGACATCGGTGTTATCATGGCAGTGAGAGCTCTCAGGGAGGGTCATACCATCATTCCGATGATTGTGGCGGAGACGCTGAGGTCAACCACGTTTTGTTGTACTTACCCTATAGGAGTATTTACAGGCAGCTCGGTCATGTTATACGTGTGGTTTATGACACACTTGAGACCGATTGGTACTTTCTACCGATATGGATAGTGTTTTACCTATGATATAGCTATGTCTTACTCCTTTCAACCATCGAAGTGTACATATGCTATGTCTTGGTCGGTATTCCTGGCGGGGATCAGAGATCCGTTTGGCATCCTGCCGTGTTTAGGGCTCAGCTCACCCTATATCTTTATTACTCATGCTCCGAGCATGGATTATCTCCCTCTGGCTGGTTTGAGGGGCATGACTATCTACCACCCACTGGCTATGATGTCACAGTTTGACCAGTTCAGGACTTTCATCCTTTGAGGGGGCGTTAGGTCAGCGTTTAGCTTCTCGCCATCTATTAGCAGAGGACCAATCCCAGGTGTATGCTTGTTGGGATCAGCGTGAGATAGCTGATTTTTTTGTTTGCCATCTGGGTTGTTCATCAGAGTATTCTGCGTAGATGGAGACAAAGACTTCATCGGCTGCAGAAGTATCCACAGTGTCTGAGATTGATTTAGATGGTGGAGAGCCCATACAGGACATTGATTTTCCCACCGAGGAGGAGCCATTTACTAAGTTTCTAGTAGCTCTGTTAGATTCTCCCAGTACTAGCACTGTCGTGATCTAGCATTCAACACAATATTTTGAGCAGAGTCTCCATCTGATGACCTTCAAGAGAGATCAGGCTAGAGCCCTGATGTTGACAGACCTTGATGGGAGAGACGCCGCTCTATTAGAGAGAGACGAGTCATTAGCTCGTAGAGATGCCGCTGTTGTTGAGCGGGATGAGGCCAGATCAGCCAGAGATGTAGTGATAGTCGAGAGGGATAGCGCCATATCTTCCTGGGATGTAGCCGTTATAGATAGTACCACAGTGAGGTCCCTTACTACTGGCATGATTGCAGAGATGAGCACATATATTGATGAGCACCGCATCACCATGCAGATGGATGTAGATCTGTTAGCTCGTGTGGATACCCTTGTACATGAGACCAAAACGTTACCTCCTTCTTCTGAGAGAGATTCCATGTTGGGCTTGATAGCTCGCATATACACTGATTTGTAGATGGGCTTGTATTTTCCTGCACAGACTAGCTTAGCCACTTTGTCATGTTCAGTTTACATTGTATATATCAAATAACATTATATATAGCAGGGAAATATATTTTTGATCACTTCCCTTTTAGTTTTGCCTTGTTGCTTGCTTGATATTTTCATGTTTCTTCAGGGCTTGTGATCTTGATGTATTCTGAATTCCTCCTTGATGGATAGATATTGAGTTGTCTCTGGATATTTCAGAATGGATCGTTGATCTGTGTGTATTCCCTACCATCTTTGGTGTCCTGGGACTGGTTTCTGTATGTAGATGTGGAGATGAATGTGGCTTTCCTCTCCGAGGTTGACCGCACCACAGATGGTCGCCAGTACTTCTATTTAAGAGGAGCCCAGTTAGTTCCATCTCTTATAGATTGGTGTTTCTCTTTGAAGAATCAACCGCAACTTAGATGGTCACCGAATCTCCCATTTACATGGGACCGAAGGTTAGGTAGTTTCATCCCTTTGGTCTGAAGCCGATGAAATGTGATGGATTGAAGGATGATCCAAGTACCGTTAACAAGTGTTTGTGTTTTGGTAGGCGGTAATACCGAACCATGAATTGCTGCCTACGTACTCCTATTGAAGAGGAGATCAGGTCTGCGTATTTTGATCCTGGTGTATGAGGTTCAACGCTGTGAATGGCAAAAAGGGTGTAGAGATTTTTTTGTTGTTTTTGTTTTTGTAATGAGAAGGGCGTAGAAATGTTTTTGTTGTTTTTATTTTATTACGACCGGACCATATAAAATATGGTTGCCTACGTACTCCCATGTATCAAGGAGATCAGGTCGGCGTAGTTCGCCCCATGTTAAGGACGATTTGCAGCCAATAAAAAGTTTGATCCCATGTTCAGGACAAACTGCGGGGAAGAAAGTTTAATCCCATGTACAGGAAAAATTGCAGGTGCGAAAAGTCTTATCCCTAGTGGGGTAAAACTGCGGGTGTGAAAGGTTCAATCCCTGGTGGGATAACCGGAGTTGAGTAAGGGTTCAAAACCAAGTTGAGAGAAAAGGATTTGGCAATCTAAAACCAGGCTGCTGGTTAGAAAATGTGTTTATCCCTAATGGGGCGGATGAGTTTGAAAAGAAGTTGTATATAGTGAAGGGTTAGAAAACCTGAAATGACTGGGGATCTAATGATCCAAAACCAGGATGCTTGCTTGATGGTGACCTTAGACATAGTACCGTTTCACAGTGTCCGAGTTGATAAGCTGTGGAAATTCATCGTCGTCCATTTCCTGTAATATGAGAGCACCTCATGTCAATACCTCCTTGACAATAAACGGGCCTTCCCAGTTCGGGGCAAATTTTCACTTTGACTGATCTTGGTTGTCAATGATCTTTTTCAAAACTAAGTCGTGTTGTTTGAACTGCCATAGCCGGACTTTTCTGTTGTAGGACCTGGCGATCCTTTGTTGATATAACTGACCGTGGAAGATAGCAGCGGCTCGCCTTTCGTCTATTAGAGACAATTGGTGATACCTATTTTGTACCCATTGGTCTTCATCCAGCTGTGCGTTTATCAATACTCTAAGGGATTCCATTTCCACTTCTATAGGGAACACTACTTCCATCCCATAGGTTAATGCATAGGGTGTTGCCCCAATGAAAGTGCGCATTGAGGTTCTGTAGGCTAAGAGAGTTAGAGGAAATAAGTCAGGCCATCCTTTATGGTTGGAGGACATCTTTTTCATGATCTTCTTGATGTTTTTGTTAACCGCTTCAACAACACCATTCATCTTTGGATGGTAGATGACGGAGTTGAGATGCTTGATGTGGAATTTACTGCACAACTCCTCCATCATTTTGTTGTTGAGGTTCTTAGCATTGTCTGATACAATTACCTCTGGTTGTCCATATCGACAAATGACATTGTTTCTGATAAAAGCAATGATGACTTCCTTGGCAACCCTGGGGAAGGAGGCTGCTTCCACTCACTTGGTGAAGTAGTCGATCATGGTGAAGATAAATTAATGCCCATTACTGGCTTTGGGCTCGATGGGCCCGATCACGTCCATTCCCCACATAAAGAAGGGCCAAGGCAAACTTATATTATAGAGCTCCCTCAGAGGGGCGTGGATAGCATTCCCATGATTTTGGCATTGATAACATCTCTTGACGTGATCATCACAGTCAGCCTTGAGAGAGAGCCATTAATGCCCTATTCTGAGGATTTTCTTTACAAGTAAAGGGCCACTCATGTGTGGGCCACATACTCCACCATGGATCTTATCCATGAGCCTCTGAGCTTGGTCCTTGTCCAGACATCTGAGGAGACCTAATCTTGCATCTCTTTTATAGAGTGCATCTCCGCTCAGGTAGAATTTCATAGCCAGTCGATGAATCTGCCTTCTTTCAGACAGGCTCGCCTCAGCGGGTGTAGATCCATCTTATAAGTACTCTTTGATATGTTGATACCAAAGGTGTTGGATGGGAGGTAGCTCATCCGATACTTCTTTAATGTAATTCCCATAGGCTGGAACCTTTTGTTGGGCAAATATGAGGGTTGACATGTCTTCCTTATTAGGTATGTTGATCAAGGAGGCCAAGGTTGCTAGTGCATTCACAAAAACATTCCTATTCCGAGGAATATGGAGGAAGGATATTTCTTCAAACTCCGAAGCCATCTATAGAACCTACCGATGGTAAGGCAGCAAGTGTAGACCTTTGGTGTGATAGATTCTGGTGGTTTGTCTAATTACTAACTCAGAATCTCCAAAGACAGTTAAACGTCTGATGCCCATTGATTGGGTAAGTTTTATCCCCATGATACAGCCTTCATACTCAGCTGTGTTGTTGGTATTGGCAAACTGCAATTTGACAACGACGAGATGTTGCTCCCCCATAACGGATACTAGCACAGCTCCAGCCCCAGAACGTTCCATGTTTACAGCTCCATCAAAATACATCTTACATGCTTGGTGTGCATCGTACTGATGGTGTTGCTAAATTGCCATTACCCCTTCATCGGGGAAGTATGTCTCCAAGGGTTGAAGTCCCCTGAAGGTACGGCGGCCAGTTGATTCGAAATTCCTTATCCTTTAATAGACTTTTGTGTCATATAGACGATGTCAAACTGCTGTAGGATCAACTGCCATCTGGACAGTCGACAATTTAACATGGGTTTACTGAGCACGTACTTAAGAGGATCCACGCGGGATATGGGATGGGTTGTGTGACCATGGAGGTAATGTTGTAACCTCATGGAAGCCCATGCTAAAGCATAACAAGTCTTCTTAATTAGAGTGTACTTGTGTTCACTGTTGCTCAATCTTTTGCTGAGGTAGTAGATAGCTCGCTCTTGGCCTTTATCGTCTTTCTGTCCCAGCATGCAGCCCATGACATTGTCACTTATGGACATGTACATGAACAGGGGAACATCATCCCTGGGTGGTACCAAGACATAAGCTTTGACTAGCTGCTCTCTGATTGTAAGGAAGGCCTTCTAGCACTCATCATTCCATTTCATGGGCTCACATGTTGCTGTGAGTTGAGAAATGCACCTGCTAATGAAGTTGATTCTTCCCAAAAATCCCTGTATTTCCTTCTCTGTCTGAGGAATGGGCATTTCTGTGATGGCCTGGATTTTGGTGGGATCCAGCTCAATCCCCTTGTGGCTGACTAGGAATCCTAGCAACTTTCCCGATTTAACGCCAAAGGCGCACTCAGCTGGATTTAACTTCAATTTGTACTTATGCAACCTGTTGAAGAGCTTTTTAAGATGGTCTAGGTGGTCTTCCTCCCTTCGGAATTGACAATGATGACATCCACATAGATCTCTATCTCCATATGCATTAAATCGTGGAAAAGAGCCATCATGGCATGCTGGTAGGTAGCTCCGGCATTGATGAGGCTAAAAGACAACCGTCTATAGCAAAAGGTTCCCCAAGGAGTGATGAATTCAGTTTTTTCACGATCCTCTTCAGTAACCATAATTTGATGGTACCCCGCGAAACAATTAGCAAAGGAGTACATGTTGTATTGAGCAATATTGTCAATGAGAATGTGGATAAATGGCATGGGAAAGCTATCCTTAAGGCAAGCTTTCTTCAGATCCCGGTAATCCACGCAAACTCGCACCTTCCCTCCTGGTTTAGGCACGAGGACTATATTAGATAGTGTGACAACCTGAGAATTTAGGTAATTATTAAAATACTAAAATGATGGATTAAAGGTTATAAGATGAACCTAGACAGAAAATAAGTGTATGGATTTGACGTTTCTATGAAGGAATTTTAAGGATTTCAAAATTTTTGGAGAAGAACTTGGATGATTTGATAGACTATAAGTGATAGTCTGATAATGAGGTATATGTTTAGTGTATATGTTTATAAGAATATGTGTATGTGGTGAATATATTAATATATTTACTTCAGTTAAATAAATTGTGAAGACAATTTATAGAAAGTAAAAGAAAATCATTGGATATATGGTTAATGGTATAATATTTAATATTATACCAAAGGATGTAAAAAGTAAAATTATGGGATGACATCCAATATGCAAATATAGTAAAACCTCTATTTAGGAATACTACATATAAGAATAACCTCTACAATATTATAAAAAAATTGGTCCTAATTTGGGCCGATTATAAATAGGAATAACCTCTAAATTGTAATATGTTATATACTTTTTAAGTCCCGTATTAAGAAACTATACCTCTATATAGTAATAATTTCATATATATATATATGAGAGAGAGAGAAAATATTGATTTTAAAAGACTACATTTTCTATAAAAGACTACATTTCCTATAAAGAACTATATTTTCCTATAAAAGACTACATTTCCTATAAAAGACTACATTTTCCTATAAAATACTATATTTCCTATAAAAGACCATATTTTCCTATAAAAGACTACTATGCATAAATATTTTTTGAATAATAATTATTAGGGAGTTCTTATTGATATTTTTATTAAAGTGGATATTTTTGGGTGTTCGAAAAATATTTTGTACCAATACCTCTATTTAGGAATAACCTCTCAATTAGAATACAAATAGTTTGGTCCCAAGTCTATTCCTGAATAGAGGTTTTACTGTATGTATATTGTTATCAACTAGTTAGTAAATTAAATTCATATTTGAATAAGTGATTGAATATATTAAATTATATATTTAATATATAAATAAATTGTTTGAAAACAATTTATGGAGAGAAAGAGGAAATTAAATTTAATTATACAATATAAATTGTATAATTTAAATAAGTTATTTAAACTAGGTATGATAATTAAATAACTTAAATGGTTATTGTTATTTAGTGGTTCTAGTATTTTAATTATATACTAGTGACCTAATCTAAGCGATTTGAGGACCATGTTTCAATTTATTTAATTATTATGTGAGTAAGTGAATATGAATATTATGTTATGGTTTATATTTGTTTATTATATAAACAAATAAAAGAAACTAGGAAATCCTAATTATATATTAGTTATGAAGAATTGAATAACTTAAGTGTTATAGGATGAGAGAATTATGGTATTTAAAGTATATACTAATTCTAAGAAATTTATTTTATATATCTCAATTGATTAATTTTATAACCTAATTAAGGTAAGTTTAATTGGGTTAAGAAATTAAATATACTTGGGTAAGAATTTAATATGGTGGCCCAAGTGTTGGCCCAATCAAATTATTTAGAGGCCCAATCAATAAATTTTAAAAGCCCAAAATTTGATCCAAGTATGGGGGTACATTTTTGGACAAGGAAAGGCAAAGGATGGACATTTTTGGACAAAGAAATTAAACCAAATGGTGGGAGAATAAGTAGGCCACATGGCTAGCTAATGAGTGGTGGAGGAAATGGCCACAAGTAAATTAAAATGTGGAGGAAAGAGAGGCCACTTGGCCAGCTATGAAAGAGGAGAAAAGAGAGGATGACATGTAATCATTTAAGCGACAATTTGTAAAGATGTTTCACAACTTAGCCATGTGTCAATTTATTTATGAAGCCACATTACTTAATAATCTCCCATATATCTATGTAATGATTGAGGAGAGAGAGAAAATTAGAGTGGGGTAATAATAGATAGATATATACAATATATCTATACATTTTTACTACAATCAAAAGAAAAAATACTCTAAGCTAATATCTCTTCCATTTCATTTTTACCAACATAAGAAAGAGAGAGAGAGAGATAGAAATTCGGTGGGAAGAAGAGAGAAGGAAGAAGGAGATCCACCATTGATGCTCCATACGTTCATCTCATACTTTGGAAAGGAAAGAAAGTGTCCCAAAAATCAAGGTGAAAAGAATTAAACAAGCTTATTCCTTTTTATTTTGGTTGATTTTGGTGATTTAAAGTTTATGATCTTGAGGTTTAAAACCTTCTATCTACATGTTAACGAGTGTTTCATATTTAGATATACCCATATTGGGTGTTGCTTTGGCTGGAAATCAAAAATAAAGAAAAGTGATATTTCTAGTTTATAAACCATAAAATTTCTATGTAGTTTGGGTTTCTACCGTTTTTAATCTACACCTTCTTTTTGCGATCCATCAAAGAGAGGTGCTATATATGTAAGTTAACTACTAAACCCAAGTGGTATCACTCAAAAATGTTGAGTACACAGTCCATAGTGACTGATTTAGGAAAAATAGTTTCGTTATTAATAAAGAAAACAGACTATTTTTGGACAGTCAAGAGTAGGGGTAGTTTAGTCATTTTTCTAACATTCAAAATTATGGAAATATTTGGGAGGATAATATGATAAGTTTTCTAACATCTCTAAGTGGAATCACAGAAAAAGGAGTTGTATATTTCTGTATGGACTATTTTTAACAAAGCACGAAAAAGTTAAAAAGGAGAAAAAGCTACTGCCCTTAATTTTGTAAGGGCTGTTTCGGTCACTTAAATTATGAAATAAATTCCGGCCTTTTTGGACATGAAAATATATGGTATTAAGTACCTCATGTCCAAAAATGAGCTCATTCTGACTTAAAATGACAAAGTTATGACCATTTAAAATTTTGTGATTTTCTGACGAAAACGACTATAATCAGAGTTCTATAACTCCGATGGCCACAAAATTTAAACTGGAGGCTCACGTTAACACGTATAAGATTGTGTCAAGAGATGGAAATTTCTGGAGTTGAGCATGATAGGGCTAATTTCTTAAGCTACGAACTAAAAATAATTTTTGAAAAATACTAAAGGAAGATGAAAAATTATGGAAAATTAATTTTTGGGTATGAAATATATGTATATGTGTTTGGACAAAGGATAGAAAAATAATAAGCTGATTTGCTATTTTCGTGAAAATGGATATAGAATCCAGCTTGCTGGATTGAATAATTTATGAATCCAGCTTGCTGGATTGAATAATTTATGAATCCAACTTGCTGGATTGAAGGATAATGAATCCAGTTTGCCAGATTGAGAAATCTGATGAATCCAGCTTGCTGGATTGAAAAGAAGTTTTCTGAATTGAAAATATGTTGAATCTAGCTTGTTGGATTGCAGTTTGGTTTGCTGGATTGACCATCTAGGTTACTGGATTTGGAATCCAAATTGTTGGATTTGGAATCCAGGTTGCTGGTTTGGTATTTGACTTATTAGATTATAGAAAAGAAGTTATAGTATGAAAGATTAAAGTGTTAAATTATAATGAATATGATATAGTGATTAAAGAATTATCAAAGGACAATAATAATACTGATGTGTTATGATGTTATCTAATATTTGATTAAGTGTTAGATAATCTATGGATAAAGTAATAGTATTATGAGCTAACATGTATGTTATGCTAATTGAAAGATCAATCTTATAATCGATATGACTTTCATGAAAGATTAAATTAGTTGCTTAGCGGTAATCAACTGTACATGCAAGTTTCCTAACTCAACCTTGAGTTGTATGTTCAAAGCATATTAGTGAATAATTATTGTTGATTATTCACATCTATAATGATTATTGATTCGCACTTAGTGCATGTTGCATATGTTCATCAGGTATGAAAGGCTAATCACCTTCATTACCATCTGCTCATGTTGAATTATTCATATTCATTATTGACAATAATTCTTGTCGTCCTGATCGTTCAATTATGAAATTTGATTCCTGCTAGTTCTCAATTTGTATATTGTTGAATGTACCCAGCTTTTTGTTCAAATCTTTCAATCATGATATATCCTCAATTAAATTTATACTTACTAGGCAAATTTGTTGCTCACCTTTGCTATATCATGATAAAAAAATTTAGATTAAGAGGAAAGCTCGAGTAAAGACAGAAGCAAAGGCAAAGTGCAAGATTAAATTATGATGCAGTTAGATTTATTAAATTTTTTAACGAAAATAGTATTGTAAACATTTAAGATATTGAAGGTATATATTAAGTTAAGGTTCTAGACCTTGGGAATGATGTGTAAAAGTTAAATCTATAAACAATTTATGTTTATATCTTCCGCAATAGTTATAGAAATGATGTACCAGATCTTAGGTAAAAAGTACCCAGATTTGGGACTATCACAGATAGCCACTCAGGGTATGTAGACACCATGATGATGCCTGCTTGAAATTGTTTCACAATTTCCTCTTTAACCTTTAAACTCCACTCAGGTTTTAATCGCCTGAGCTTCTGCCTGACTTGCTTGAATCCCTCTTTGATGGGGAGGCGATGAATGACGATGTCAGTGGACAAACCCACCATGTCTTCATGAGACCAGGTAAACACATCCTGGAATTGGGTTAATAGTGTAACCATGCCATTCCTTTAGTTTGGAGTGAGGTCTTAACCAATCTGGATTAGCTTAGGGTTTTCTAAGGTTCGAGATTGAAAGAAGTGGTTTGATCAATGTTGGGTTTATGTGACAGCCCCAAATCCGGGTCCTAAATCACAACGGACCTGGTACAATCATTCTATAACTATTGCGGAAGATATAAACATAAATTGTTTATACAATAAACTTTATAAACTATTTCCCAAGGTCGAGTAACCTTAAATTATACATAATTCATAACTTGTCTAGCATATAATATTATCATCATACATAACTGTTACAAATAAGATGTACATATAATCCCAAGCTGAACTTGGCTTTATCCTTTCCTGTATCCAACGTATTCATCTTAATCTGCAATGTTAATCATGGTATAGCAAGGGTGAGCAATAAGTTTGCCCATCAAGTTTAAGTTCAATAATTTAAAGATATATCATGATAGAAAGAATTGAACAAAAGCTAGCTACAGTTCTACAATATAGTTGTGAACTAGCATGAACAAATTTTCATAACTGAATGAAAGTTGAACATGAACATATATATATATATATATATATATATATATATATATATATATATCTGGACCGAATGGTAATGAAGGTGATCAGCCTTTCATACCTGATGAATACATGCAGTATGCACAGGGTGCGATTTAATAATTCTTAGACATGTCAATCAGAAATGATTAACCACAAGTATAATTGAATAATACAACTCGAGGTCGAGTTAAGAAAAACTTGCATGTTCCGTTGATTATCATTACGCATTTATTAAGCTTTGTCTGAACCTAATATATAAATTATATCGATATACAAATTAGAATAATATCATTAGAGTATTTCAAATAACCTAAACACGTTAACACATAACCCTATCAGTCTATACAACACATAAAACCTAACATCAAGTCAAACTGTTACAGTCTGAGTCGAGTTCGGTACAATTCTGACATCCTGATGGCTTAGTCGGATAAATATCGAGTTTAAGTTCAATTAAACTCTGTATAAACACTTAAAAATTATCTTAGATAATTTATTATCAGTCAAAACATTTTTCATAAGCTCGTAATAATTTTTAAATAATTATTATCATTTATCATGATTTTTCAATCATTACGTTTGTATTTATATGAATTAAATACCACATAATTCATTTATCATTAATATTTATTTAATACCAAATATTACTGAAAATCATATCATAATATTATAATATATTTATAATATATCAAAGTTGAGACGCCCCCAAAATAGGTATACATCACCCATCTTGAGTCGCCAGAAAATACAGTATTGACAACTCCATTTATACAACTGTCGTGCAGAATACAACCACAGTTAAACTGTGAGTTTTAATAAAAATATATGTAACTCTCATAGTGCCTCGACCACAACACCGTACAATGGTACCTTACATAAAGATACAGTCAATAACTCTTTTAGAAATTAAAATCTTTGAAAAATGCTCAAGGAAACCTTCGTACATGGGAGGCCATGCGTCTAAGTTATCATATGACTCGAGAATTATCCTTAGTTTACCCAATTGTCCCTAAAGAAAAAAGAGAAGATTGCTATCATATTCTTTCCAGTGGTGAGTTTTCTCTTGACATGTAATTATCTCCATTGTCTCCAATTGAGAATTATATTTCAACCAAACTCCAAGATTATATAGGTAGTGCTCGTAGATATACTCAGCAAATGGATGTGCATAACCCTGTCTTATGATAATACGAAATCGTATGTCATTAGACATCTTGTATGATAGTGGCAAAACACCCTTCCAAAGTTGGGTTCGCCTCACCCTATTTGATTCACCAAATATAACTATTAAATGACGTATATAATACAACACACTTATCTAAAGTTCTCAATAAATTTATTTCCATACTATTAAGGGAGAACCTCAACAGCTATAGACTATCATTCTATTCACCTGTTACCCCGCTCGACCTAGCTACACTTTTATTACCTGAAAGAAATTGTGAAGCAAAAGGGTGAGCACAAATAGCCCAGTAAAGAATATCATGACTAAAAATAATTAAATTATCAATAGCTTTCGTCAGTGATAAATCAGAGATTTAGAACATATGGTAGATGATAAAACTTTTCAACCATAGTTACAGCGGAACGAGCAATCCATTAGAAGAGTCAAATAGACCATAAAGTTTATTATCTTCTCCATATTAAATGTCCACCAATAATGTTTTATCCCTGTAACATCAATCAACAATTCCTGTCCACAATCATGTGAATAACTCATAATCATAATTGTGGTTCTAAATTCCTCTTCGCACCCAGGACGAAGATAATTTTTATCACCTGTCTTTACCTGAAACATCAAAGATCATGGTTATACCAAATCACAATTCCTGTTCATAATCATACTAATAAATTCATCTTTGCACTACAACAAAAGATATTCATTAACAGTTAATCTTTGCACTACAGGCCAAAGACATGCAACTATATTTTAGAAGAGTCAAGTAGAGCATGATATCTATTATCTTCTACGAATTAAAGTTTATTATCAATATTTTATCGCTGAGACTCAGCTTAATAAATAATCCACATCACCGAATTATCCATACACTACGGCCAAGGATATTCGTTAGTATCACATCCATGAATTATCCATGCACTACGGGTCCAGGATATTCATTATTATCACATCCATGAATTAATATTTCATCGCTGAGACTCAGCTCAATAATTAATCCACTTCATCGAATCATCCCTGCACTATAGGCCAAAGGATATTCATTAGTATCACGACCACGAATTATCCATGCACTACGGGCCAAGGATATTCGTGTTTTCATCAACGGTCATGATCACGCCATAAAACAATTCATCTGTGCACCCTTGGCCGAAGAGAACCCATGGTCATGATCCTAACAAAAACTGTTCATAAATGCACTACGGGCCGATGAGGACTTTTATCACATCGTTTGTAATATTACGACCATGATTATACCGAATAATCCCTGGTCATAATCATACCAAGTCCATCTATGCACTACGGGCCAAAGATGACTTTCATAACAATATAAGCATGAAGATGATGACAATGATATAATAATTCAATCAAATAAGATCAAGGATAAATTTTAAAGATTTATAATTTAATTTATCCAGAATTCAATAATATCCAAATTGTCAACATGATACTGCTTTGTGGTGTAAAATTCAAGAATAATAATGTATCAAAAATGATTTGGACCGAAAAGAAATCAATTTTTGTCATGAATAGTATCCCGTGAATAGTAACTCATGAATAGTACTCCGTATTCATTTATAGTATCGTATACATAAATAGTGTCAAATACGTAAATAGTGCCATATACATGAATAGTGATGTATACGTGAATAGTATCGTATACGTGAATAGTAACCCCGACACAAAAAGGTAGAAATTACAAAATAAAATTCATATCAATATTTCGGCATAATGATATTGAAGAAAATAATATCATTTACGAAGAAAATAACATCTCTTACCATCCCTTACAATCTCTTACGACTGTTGAACGAAAAATAAATTTCTTACGAATATTAAACGAAAATAATATTCCTTACGAATATTAAACGAAAATAATATTCCTTACGAATATTAAACGAAAATAATATTTCTTCAGAATATGAAAAACATAATAACCCTTACCTCAAAAAGAAGAGTATTTCAACTGGTATAGCGGATATATTCTTGAAGAAAACTTTCACTGTTTTCTACACTCAAAGCTTCCTAAAACTCGAAATAAATATGTTCAATATTATAGAAGAAGAATTCTCTTATTCTAGTGTGATTTTCAATTCTAAATAAACATCTTATTTATAAGAGAATGGAAAGGATACTATTTGAAAATTTTAATCACGGACTACACAGTACAGAATAATCACGTGCGACGTTCGGCTAAAATTTTCTGAAAACTTGATTTTACTATTCATTACTGTGCAATAAAATATTCTAATAAAACAAAAATTTTAAATAAAATATAATATATTCTATTTATAATCAAATAAAACAAAACTTATAAAATATATATATGTATATATATATAATAATAATAATAATAATAATAATAATAATAATAATAATAACATTTGCCTTACTATGAAAGGCAATTCTTCTCCCCTTTTTTTTCATCACATGTGTGTGTGTGTGTGTATATATATATATATATATATATATATATATATATATATATGAGACCCCAAATTTTATGAATACAGATTTAAATTTTTTCAAAATATTTTTTTTGAATATTATGGAATGAATTTGATATAATGTTATAGTTGTGGGTAATATTTATAAATTTTGCAAAGTATGTAAGTTATTATATAATATTCGATTGGTGAGGGAATATTCGCTTTAACAGGAATATTAGTGCAAACTAAGACAATCATTGGTGGACCCTAGCAATGTAATTATTATCGGATTGAGAAAAACGACAAAAATATTTTATGAAAATAACTACGGAAGCTTTACCGATTAATCGCTCGTTGAAATACAAGATGTACGTGTGGTTGCATAGTAGCACACGGTATTGATTATTGATACTTAAGTGAGAAGTCACTCAGTTTTGTTCAATTATTGCTACAGTAATTGCTACATAGTATCTCACGTTATTTGATTCAATTATTGTCGATATTTTATATATTATTAAATCAATAATTGAGATAACAAAGTTATTAATATTATTATTTGCAATATTAACGATGTTCTAAGTTACGCCAAGAGAGATTTGGTCATCTAATTGCGCCGCCATAGGAGAAATCCTTATTGAAAGCCCCTCTTTCCTAGAACGACCGGGTCGATTAATATTATGAATTATAATAAAGGTGATAAGTTTTGTTTTATTATTATTATAAATGTAATAAAATAGAAAACTTTTATATAAAATGAATACTTTTATAAAGTTATTTATTTTATTAGACTATAAATAGAATATATAATATTCTATTATGCATAGTGTTTGCATAAGGTTCTGCATAGTGTTTGCATAGTAAAATCATTTTATATAAAATGTAATATTTTTATAAAGTTATTTGTTTTATTAGACTATAAATAGAATATATGATATTCTATTATGCATAGTGTTTGCATAGTGTTTGCATAGTAAAATCTTTTTATATAAAATAGAATACTTTTATAAAGTTATTCGTTTTATTAGATTATAAATAGAATATATTATATTTTATTTAAAAGATTTTATTTTATTAGAATATTTTATTAATACTGCATAGTAAATCAATCTGGACCGTTCATGAATTAGTTACTATACAGTCCATTCTCATATAAATAGAAGCTTATTCCTTCATTATTTCTTACGAATTCACTGAAACTCTAGAGAGAGAAACTATAGAGAGAAAGAAAAAAAGTATTCTGCTACTTCACTACTCCTATATCCAGTTTCTTCTAAGGTAAGGGGTATTATTTCTTTCGTCTTCATGAAGAGAACTTCTGTTATTCCATTCTTTATCATTATGTTGGAATAACCTGTCTGTGCGGTCTATCGCATGCCTGGTGAATTCCGTTGTTATTCCATTCTTTATTATTCTGTTGGAACATCCTGTCTGTACGTTTACGCATGACCTAGTTCCGTTCTTTATTATTCTGTTGGAACATCCTCTGTGCGGTTTACGCATGACACGGATCCATTCTTTATTATTCTCATTGGAACATCTCATGCATGCGGATTACGCATGACCTGGTTCTATTCTTTATTATTCTGTTGGAATAACCTGTCTGTGCGGTCTATCGCATGCATGGTGATTTCTTCTGTTATTCAATTCTTTATTATTCTGTTTGAATAACCTGTCTATATGGATTATCACATGCATGGTGAATGATCCTTTGTATTCATTCCTTATTAAATTGTGGAAATGATCTGTCTAAGTGGATTATCGAATGGCGGACGAAAAATCCATTTGCAGTTTCATATATTCTCTTATACTCAGTTGGTTAAAGCTTTGACTTCTATACTCCATGAAATTAGTGAAATATCCTTGATATTTGCGCTTCATCCAGTATCTTTTTATGGAAATATTCTTCTGAGCATTCTTGAATTTTACTCCACAAAGAAGTATCATGTTGACAATTTGGACGCTATTGGTTCCTGGATAAATTTATCCTTGAACTTGTTTTATTGAATTGTCATCGTCCTCATGCTCATATTATGTTGAAAGTCATCTTTGGCTTGTAGTGCATAGATGGACTTGGTGTGATTATAACCAGGGATTATTCGGTATAATCTTGATCGTAATGTTACCAATGATGTGGAAAAAGTCCTCATTGGCCCGTAGTGCATTGATGGACAGTTTTTGGTATAATTATGGCTATAGATTATCTTCAGCCAAGGGTGCAAAGATGAATTGTTTTATGGCATGATCAGAACCGTTGATGAAAATACGATTATCTTTGGCCAGTAGTGCATGGATAATTCGTGGTTGTGATACTAAAGAATATCCTTAGCCTATAGTGCATGGATGATTTAATGATGTGGATTATTTATTAAGCTGAGTCTCAGCAATAAAAGTGATGAAAAACCTTTTAAATCATAGAAGATGGTAGATTTTATTCTATACTTGACTCTTCTAATGGATTGCTTGTTCCGCTGT
Source organism: Panax quinquefolius (assembly GCA_020205615.1). Lineage (NCBI taxonomy): Eukaryota > Viridiplantae > Streptophyta > Magnoliopsida > Apiales > Araliaceae > Panax > Panax quinquefolius. Next base: position 129,537,262 of record CM035167.1, read on the forward strand.
AGTTAAACTTGATGTTTGTTATATTTTATCAGTTTAACACTGTTGAAGGCTAATGATGATTTATTCTGCATTATCTTAGTCATAATATTTCTTACTAGGCTAGTTGAGCTCACCCTTTTGCTTTTATTGTTCTCTTCAGGAGATGAGAACGTAGATGGAACTAGTCGGGGAACAGAGTGATGGTCCTAGATGGTGCACTAGTAGTCCTCCCTATTCTGTGAAATAGTGTGATAATAAATGTAATGAGGACTCCATTGAGTGTGGATATTGTCTAGATGACAATATTTGTATTAAAACTCACAGCCTATATTTTGTCGTATTCTACATGAATTTTGTATTATTAAGTTGTATTTGAATTTTGTACCATATATTTGGCGACTCAAGATGGGTGATGTATACCTATTTTGGGGGCGTCACAATTGGTATCAAAGCTTAGGGATATGATCCCTAGCTGAGATGTGAGACAAGAACTAGGAGGGGAGAGACGAGGAATTCCTTCGCTAGTATGACCTACCTAAGTTTATTTGGTATTTAATTGGTCGGTCAGAGTATAGGGATAATATGTGATATGTCAATTAACCCTTTTTTGTGACAGTGTTTGCAAATGACATTTGAAAATCACGAGATGAACTCATATAGAGTTTTAAGTAATGAATTGAGGAGAATTTTATGATCAAAATATAGAACTGTAAGATCCCATTCGTGAGTTAGAAGAGCAGGGTAAAGAACGACAGGCGATCGTGGAAAAAAGGGATGCAGCAAAGTCAAGTCCAGCGGCAATGATGACGCCAAAGGATGTCCCAGACAAGTCAAAGCCGGTAGTTTAAGTGAGAGTGTTTTTCGAGGAACCCGAACGAAGTTATCACGGGTAAGTTAATCATAAAACTATTGCGAAGTCTATACCTTATTAGATACCGGTTCTACCCATTCTTTTATCTCTTTGCTTACTTTCAACGCTTAAATTTGACTTCGAGAAATTAGACTTTGACTTATTGGTTGAAACTTCGATAGAGAAACCTTCACTACCTCCACTATTTATAAATCTTGTTGATTCAAATCGACACTTTCACGTTACCTGTCGATCTTATCTCTTTGAAAATACTTGCCTTTGATGTGATTTTAGGAATCGATTGGTTAACTACTCGTCAAGCTTTTTGTATGGTTGTTAGCTTTCATATTCCAAACCAACCTGTTATGCGAATTCAAGCAACCAAACCACTAAAGTCAATCACTATTATATTAAGCCATAAGTAAAGAGCCCTTAGCCTTTCGCTGGTAACTTCCTTGTGTGGAATTTACCGAAGCCGAACTTTCCGTAGGGGACGTTGTGAATAACGGTGGCAAGTTGATAGGTATCAATGTGACGTACTATCCAAGTCTTGGATGAGAGTCACAGTTTTGAATGATATTTCTATTATTAATAAATTTCCTTACGTATTCTTTATGACTTCTTAGCCTACCCCTAGAGCGTGAAATCGAATTTTGTATTGACCTTAGTACAAAACCCATTTCTAAAACCCTCAAATATTTTCTTCACCCAAAACAAATGTATAATGCGCCAAAGACGTTGGCTCGAGCTATTGAAGATTACGATCATACCATTCAATACCATCGTGGGAAAGCGAACGTGGTAGCTGACGCGTTGAGTAGAAGATCGTATGCGTTTAAGAGTGCGATGTTGTTAAAACAAAAACCCATTTCGTATAACTTACAAATGATGAAGATAGAGTTAAAGACTCTAGGAACCCACGTGAAGATAATGAATATACGAGTAGAATCGACTTTAATCGATAAAGTTAAAGCCGCTCAAACTACACACCGGGAGCTGATGAATACGAAGAAGAAGGTTCAAGAGGGCGTTATTTTAAAAGCAAGAGTTGTTGAAGAGAGGAAATCTCAACCCTCGATTTAATTGGCCCATTTAAAATCCTTGATCGAGTAGGAACTGTGGCCTATAGACTCGTTTTACCGCCAAGTATGTCGCGTGTTCATAACATTTTTTTTTTCACGTATCGATGTTACATAAATATATGGACGACCTGAACCACATTATTGAATTGGAATTAGATGATATAGCAGAAGATTTAACGTGTGAGGAGATACGTGTTAAAATCTTGGATAAGAAGGATTATATTCGACACTCAAAGGTTATACCTCAAGAGTTAGAATTTGAAGTGAAGTCAAGGTATCCTCACCTATTCGAAATACCAGGTACGTACGTAAATTTCGAGGGCGAAATTTCATAAGGAGGAGAGATTGTGAGACCCCAAATTTTATGAATACAGATTTAAATTTCTCAAAATATTTTTTTGAATATTATGGAATGAATTTGATATAATGTTATACTTGTGGGTAATATTTATAAATTTTTCAAAGTACGCAAGTTGTTATATAATATTCGATTGGTCGGGGAATATTCATTTTAACAGGAATATTCGTATAACTAAGACAATCATTGGTGGACCCCACAATGAAATTATTGTTTGATTGAGAAACGACAAAATTATTTTATGAAAATAACGGTGGAAGCTTTACAGTTAACTCTTGAAACAATCTGATGTTAAAAGTACAAGAATACGCCAGCGTAGTTGCATAAGTAGCCTATTACACGGTATTGATTATTGATGCTTACGTGAGAAGTCACTCGGTTTTGTTCAATTATTGCTACAATAATTGCTGCGTAAGTATCTCACGTTATTTGATTCAATTATTGTCGATATTTTATATATTATTAAATCAATAATTGAGATAACAAAGTTATTAATATTATTATTTGCAATATTAACGATGTCTGAAGTTCGCCAAGGAGAGGTTTGGTCACCTAATTGCGGCGCCAATAGGGAGAAATCCTTATTGAAAGCCCCTCTTTCAGAAACGACACAGTCGATTAATATTGTGAATTATAATAAAGGTGACAAGTTTTGTTTTATTATTATTATAAATGTAATAAAATGTAAAATTTTTATATAAAATGTAATACATTTATAAAGTTATTTGTTTTATTAGACTATAAATAGAATATATGATATTCTATTATTCATAAGTGTTTGCATAGTAAAATCTTTTTATATAAAATAGAATACTTTTATAAAGTTATTTGTATTATTAGACTATAAATAGAATATATGATATTCTATTATGCATAAGATTTGCATAAGGCTCGCATAGTGTTTGCATAGTAAAATCTTTTTATATAAAAATGTAATACTTTTATAAAGTTATTCGTTTTATTAGATTATAAATAAAATATATTTTATTTTATTTAAAAGATTTTATTTTATTATAATATTTTATTAATACTGCATAGTAAATCAATCTAGATCGTTCATGAATTAGTTACTATTCAGTCCATTCTCCTATAAATAGAAGCTCATTCCTTCATTATTTCTTACGAATTTCCTGAAACTCTAGAGAGAGAAACTATAGAGAAAAAGAAGAAAATTATTCTGCTACTTCACTACTCCTATATCCAGTTTCTTCTAAGGTAAGGGGTATTATTTCTTTCGTCTTCATGAAGAGAACTTCTGTTATTCCATTCTTTTTCATTATGTTGGAATAACCTGTCTGTGCGGTCTATCGCATGCCTGGTGAATTCTGTTGTTATTCCATTCTTTATTATTCTGTTGGAACATCCTGTCTGTGCATTTACGCATGACCTGGTTCTGTTCTTTATTATTCTGTTGGAACATCATGTCTGTGCGGTTTACGCATGACCTGGTTCCATTCTTTATTATTCTGTTGGAACATCCTGTCTATGCGGATTACGCATGAACTGGTTCCATTCTTTATTATTCTATTGGAATAACCTATATGTGCAATCTATCGCATTCATGATGATTTCTTATGTTATTCCATTCTTTATTATTCTGTTGGAATAACCTGTCTATGTGGATTATCACATGCATGGTGAATGATCCTTTATATTCATTCCTTATTAAAATTGTGGAAATAATCTGTCTAAGTTGACTACCACATGGCGGATTTAAAATCCATTTCAGCGCTTCATATATTCTCTTATACTCAAATTGGTTAAAGCTTTGACTTCTATACTACATGAAATTAGTGGAATATCCTTGATATTTGCGCTACATCCAGTATCTTTTCATGAAAATATTCTTCTGAGCATTCTTGAATTTTACTCTACAAAGAAGTATCATGTTGACAATTTGGATGTTATAGGTTCCTGGATAAATTTATACTTGAACTTGTTTTATTGAATTGTCATCATCCTCATGCTTATATTATGTTAAAAGTCATCTGTGGCCTATAGTGCATAGATGGACTTGGTGTGATTATGACCAGGGATTATTCGGTATAATCATGACCATAATGTTATAAATGATGTGGAAAAAGTCCTCATTGGCCCGTAGTGCATTGATAGACAGTTTTTGGTATGATTATGGCTATGGATTCTCTTCGGCCAAGTGCAAAGATGAATTGTTTTATGGCATGATCAGAACCGTTGATGAAAACACGATTATCTTTGGCCCGTAGTGCATGGATAATTCGTGGTCGTGATACTAAAGAATATCTTTGGCCTGTAGTGCAGGGATGATTTAATGATGTGGATTATTTATTAAGCTGAGTCTCAGCGATAAAAGTGATGAAAAACCTTTTAAATCATAGAAGATGGTAGATTTTATTCTCAACTTGACTCTTCTAATGGATTTCTTGTTCCGCTGCAGTTAAACTTGATGTTTGTTATATTTTATCAGTTTACACTGTTGAAGGCTAATGATAATTTATTCTGCATTATCTTAGTCATAATATTTCTTACTAGGCTAGTTGAGCTCACCCTTTTGCTTTCATTGTTCTCTTCAGGAAATGAGAAAGTAGCTGGGACTAGTCGGGGAACAGAGTGATGGTCCTAGATGGTGCACTAGTAGTCCTCACTATTCTGTGAAATAGTGTGATAATAAATGTAATGAGGACTCCATTGAGTACACTAAGAGTCGTAGAGTCTACTGATCATACCAGAGGCAGAGATCATAGTCGAGCAAGATCAAATGAAGACATCGAGCATAAAGACAGAAATCGTAGAGTGTCAAGATCTAATCTCGGAGTCGTAATGTTTGCATAACCGAAGCTGAATCGTAAAGTGCAGAACTACGACCTCAACCGTTCTGCTCATAATGCCAAAGCAGAATCGTAGAGCAAATACGATTCTCAATAAATGAGCACTCCCAGAATATTCAAAGGAATGAAGCCTCTGCTTGGCACTGCAAAGATACATCCCATTATGAAGGAAACTAGAGAGAACTTAACGAATGGCATGCAAGCTAATAGAATATCTAAGCACCAACCCAATCAACATCAAGATTGAGTTGTGAAGCCATTCGAGATGAAGTCTTCCACAAGGAGATCAGAAGAAGACTTCAATGAATCGACTAAGAAAAGTCGCTAAGTCGAGAGTCATAAGAGACGAAGACAACGATCTTGGAAGCAACCAAGATCGTAGTGTTTACCAAACAAAGAAAGAACTGATGAAGTGTATACAGAGATACTGGACAGCTTCTGAAGAACAAGGCTAAACTGATTAAGCATTGGGTCAGTCCATTGATGATAAGTGAACGAGAGATCACAAGGAGAAATCGAGCTGGACACGCCACAAATCTGAAGTGTCTTGCTATTCAGAAGGGGCCAGAATAAAGAAGTCAAATCATCAGTATCTGAGAGCTGTTGAGGCAAATAGAAGTGTTGAAGCACTGCACAAAAGAAGGAGGAGGTGTTCTACATTGAAGATCCAATCAATACTGTTCAAGATCATAGTGTTGTCTCTACTAGTCAACATGAGACTACGATAAGGTCCTATGAAGACATGCATCAGAATCGTAGAGTTTGAATAGCTGAAGACTGAAGCATTGGCAATGGTTCAATCTGAAGGGTAATATTCAGACAAGAGCTTATTGAGAGCATCGATACAAAAGGACAACCTCTGATCGAGAAATCAGAAGGAGGAAATAAAGTCTTCGACCTGCCCAAGATATTAAAGTGACATCTCTTACGGGGTAGGAGAAATAGTAGACTGCAGTGTCAGAGAAAGTATGACTTGTCACGTCAGCAGTCTACCTCTGTCAACTCAAGATCTGTGAAGATATTTGAATAGACTTCAACGGCTACTTTCCAACTGAAGGATTGGGAAGGAGTATAAATCAGCAAGAACTTCAAAGATCGAGGAGTGCTGGAGTTGCCGAGTTTGGAGAAAAGGTGGACTATTCTAAACCATGTGAGATAGTGAGTCCAAAGTCTCACTCTATGATCCACCAAGAACACTTAGAGTCAGACAAAGAAAGAAGTAGAAGTGAGAGTTCTACAATGTAGAAGTAAGAGTTCTACTATATAAAGAGTGTTCTGAACTGCCAAGAGAAAGAAGAGCGTCATGTCATCTTGATGTCCATCATGGGAAGAATCTAAGTACCATTGAGAAGAGCTTAGAGTCATCTTAGCAAGTCCATCATGAGAAGGCATCAAGTATCAAGAAAGGAGATCACAAACGCCATCATGGTGGCAAGCATGAGAAAGTTTCTAAGTACCTAGCAGAAGAGCTTACGGTCATCTTAGAAACCCATCACGGTGCGACCATCACGTATCAAGAGGAATGATCTTCAAGGCAGTTCATCAAGGGATCATCAGAAGAGGTTGAGTAACTGAAGAAGCTGAGCATCATGCAACACTCAACTGCACTTCAAGGATGATCACACCAAGCTGCTAAGTACAGAAGATGTTCAAAGCATAAAGATATCTTAGCAGCTCAGCACCAACTCCAACAAACAAATAATCAACTCAACAAGAAGCCAGGGCCTGAGGGGTCCTTATCCGGAGGGACTAAATGAAGTTCCAAGCCTGCTGGGCTTGAAGAGTTCCTAGGGAACTAGAGACATTCCAAGGCTGCTGGCCTTGAAGGAATCTTAGTGATTCAGGGTACTGCCCTTCCTTAATGGAAATCCTGCTAGTTGAAAGCAGAAGAGTGGATTAGGAGCTTGAGTCTCTGAACCACTTAAAACCCCTTGTGTCTTTTACATTATGTCATTTACATTATGTCTATTAACTGATATAATTGCTATGTATGTTCTAACTGCTTACAATCGAACTAACTCTACGAACAATGTATGTATGATTATGAATATATCAATGAAGGGGATCTTTTACTTATTCCGATGTGCTTGAAAAGATTCTTATGTTTGTCATATGCTAATTTAATAGCAATACAAAATAAAAGAGAAAAGTATTTGAAATTAAAAAGGATCTATTCAACACCCCCTTCTAGTGCCTACTGGGAACTAACATACTGTATTCATATACAATCATATACCCCGCACATATACACGTATACCCGGCCTTAATCCTGAATAATTCTCCACAAAATTTTAAATTCACGAAATTCCTTCTCGGAAATCTCAAATTCATTCACTTATTTTCTATCTAGGTTTATTATTTAACCTTAATTCAATATTTTCAAATTTAAATATCTCTAAATTCTTGGGTTGTCACATTCACCCCTTCTTCTAAAAATTTCGTCCCCGAAATTTACCTTATACCTTACACCATGCACCATACACCATTCATATACCGTATCACATGCTACCCAATACATTCCTCACAAGTGTTAAAATTTTGAAATTGTGCTGAGGAGTTATATAGAATGTTGTCTGTCATTTTCGCGAAGGTTATATGGAAATTCATTCGCAAACCGTCATAACTTACGGACATAGTGGGTAATTAGCCCGGTATGCCCTGTACTTATTAAGTACTGCTGGTCGAATCTATTTCTCGTCACTGCCACAGACACAAAAATTTTACCTCAGTCTTATCGGATTCCACACCAAAATAATTTGGTTAGGGAAAATTTTCAAAGAATGCTTAAAATTTTCATAAACGTTGGTCTAGCCGAATCAAATAGCTTAGACTCATATCAATAATCAACTTCAATCAAATTACGAATGTGTGTAGCCAAACCCCGTTGGCAAATTAAAATATTTGAAAATATTTTTGAGAATGACGTCATGATGTCGTACTGTATTAACAGTCCGTTTGAGGATGTCGTCATTGTATGCCTTTATCATAACACATCATACAATAGTGGAACAATGATTTTTAGATGGAATTCACACTAAGTATTCCTGTATTTATAACTCTATCAACTTTTTATCATCTCTGCACCAGGTTACATGGTACATAAGTAATAAAAAAAATATATTTTGATATTTCAAATCATTATCGTCTAGCTAAAATAATTAGCATAGACTATACTTTAAACCGTTCAAAATTTATTACAAATTTGTTTTATTACCTCAACAGGTAACGATGTGTCGGTGGCCCGAAGTCCACGCATACACAATGGTCACCAAGAGCTGAAATTAAAAATTCATTTTCAAAAAGGCACATAGTGCGTATTTAGCTTGATGACAAAAATTTTGAAATCTAACACAACTAGGAGATTTGGAAAACTTAATGTCTCCACTAATGATCAATTACTTAATCAATCTATCTGTTCCTATTATCCTCAATATTTCATTCACACTTAATTCTACCTAGTTTGTCAAACCACACTCATGAGTTCAGGAAGTTTCTACAATCACATGAGTTTAAGAACTTGTCCTAGTCAGACCTTTGGCATCCATTCGTTGAGGGGTTCTTAAACGTTTCATATAATTATGAGTCACAAACGTACCATAAGTATGAGTTTTAAGAACTCGTACTTAACCTGAAATTCTCTACATATAACCTATTTATCTGTTATACACATGAGAAAGGAATCACAATCTCAACATGCATATAGCAAATAGCGCGACACAGACATTTTAATGATTATCAGTGTAAAAAACTAAGTGGTTGTTACACTAAGTACAATTCCCCGCCCATAACAAGGAATCATATAACTTAGCTGCTGACATGAGTCCTCAATTGAAATTCCCACATAATCTTAACTCCCTTCTCAATACGAATTTCATTCAACTCGTATTCATAATTCTTTCCTGAATCTGTACCAATTCGTAGTACCACTAACACACAACAATCTTGCTGTAAACTTTTCAATCATTCGCTTGATCCTTCTCCATACTATAACCTTATCCGATCACGGGGTGATCTCATCGTATATATTACGATTCATTTCTATATTATGATCATTTTTTTATGATCTCTTATCTCTGTACTTTTAGTCTTTTAGACTCTATCTATTCACCACTACTGTTCAACTTTATTATCATAGTTAGGGAACTCTATATCTTTACAACTCGCTGAGATTCGTCTTTGAATCTTATCGACACACTAACTCTATTTGAGTTAGTACTTATCCTAATCACTGCGGTTATTAGTCTTAGGTATTCCTACCTAAGGTTCATAACCTACAGCTTTGATACCAACTGTGACAGCCCCAAATCCTGGTCCTAAATCACCATGGACCTGGTACAATTATTCTATAACTATTGCGGAAGATATAAACATAAATTGTTTATACAATAAACTTTACACACTATTTCCCAAGGTCGAGTAACCTTAACTTATACATAATTCATAACTTGTCTAACATATAATATTATCATCATACATAACTGTTACAAATAAGATGTACATATAATTCCAAGCTGAACTTAGCTTTGCCCTTTCCTGTATAAGACGTATTCATCTTAATCTGCAATGTTAATCATGATATAGCAAGGGTGAGCAATAAGTTTGCCCAGCAAGTTTAAGTTCAATAATTTAAAGATATATCATGATAGAAAGTGTGACACCCCCAAAATTAGGTATACATCACCCATCTTGGGTCGCCAGATACATGGTACAGAATTCAAATACAACTGTCATGTACAATACGACAAAACATAAACTGTGAGTTTGAATACAAATATTGTCTACTAGAGATTATACAAACTCAAAAGGAGTCCTCATTACAATTATTATCACACTATTTCACGAATAATGGGGGATTCTTAATGCTATCCTCTGGACCATTACTCCGTTCCCCGACTCATCCCAACTATATTCTCATTTCATGAAGAGAATAAAGGAAAAGAAAGGGTGAGCTCAACTAGCCCAAGAAGAAATATTATGACTAAGATAATGCGTAAATAAATTATCATTAGCCTTCAACAAATGTTAAACCGATAAAATATAATAAACATCAAGTTTAAGCTGCATAATGAACCAAAGAATCCATTAAAAGAGTCAAGTAGAAAATAAAATCTACTATCTTTTATGATTTAAAAGTTTTTTCATTATTTGTTATAGTTGAGACTCAAACTTCATAAATATTCCACATCATCGAATCACCCCCGCACTACTGGCCAAGGATATTCTTTAGTATCACGACCACAATTATCCATGCACTACGGCCAAGAATATTTGTGTATTCATTAATGGTCATGATCATGCCAACAATCGTCCATCAATGCACTACACGGACCAATGAGGATTTTTACCACATCATTTGTAACATTACGGTTATGATTACAATCAATAATCACAGTCATAATCATACCAAGTCCATCTATGCACTACAGCCACGAGATGACTTTCAACATAATATAAACATGAGGATGATGACAATGATATAAGAATTCAATAAAACAAGTTCAAGAATTAATTTATCCAGGAACCAATAACATCCAAACTGTCAACATGATAATGCTTTGTAGAGTAAAATTCAAGAATACTTAGAAGAATATTTCCATGAAAGGATACTGGATGAAGCGCAAATATAAAGGATATTCCACTAATTTCATGGAGTATAGAAGTCAAAGTTTTAACCAACTGAGTATAATAAAGAATGGAATAACAAAATAAATCACCATGCATGCGATAGATCAAATGACAGCAAAAGTTATTTCAATGTAATAATAAATAACGGAACCAGTCCTAAAGTAAAAGCGTAAAACAGGATATTCCAACAAAATAAGAAAGAATAAAACCAGTCCGGCGTAAACACACAGATGTGGATGTTCCAATGAATAATAATAAAGATTTTAACCAGTCCTGTAAAACACATGACATGGATGTTCCAATAGAATAATAATAAAGATTTTAACCGAATCCCTGTAAAACACACGCATGTGATGTTCTAACGAATAATAGAAGAATGTCACCAAGTATAGGGTAAACCGCGATACAGTTATTTCAACAGAATAATAAACAATGGAATAACAATGTTCTCTTCATGAATAAGAAAGAATAACACCCCTTACTTTAGTAGGAGATTGAATACCGCAGAGAGTGTAATAATGTAATACTCTTCTTCTTTCTCTCTTATTCTCTCTATACTTTCTCTCTCTATAGCTTGAATGAATTTGTGAAAATTAATGAAGCACTAGGCCTCTATTTATAGAAGATTTCTAGCTTAGCACTTGCCGTGTGAAAAGGCAAGTGGCTTGACGACTTGTGATGTGAAAAGAAAAGTGGTTTGACGCCTGTAATGTGAAACGATAATTGGTTCGACGCCTGTAATGTGAAACGGCAAGTGGTTTGACGACTGGTAAAGGTAATTACTATTGACAAAGGTAATTACTATTGACGAAGAGACTCTTAGATGATGACATATGCCCCCCCCCCCATAAAATAACCAAACTTACCACAAACATCTCATAACAGACTCTTTATATAAATCAAGGATTGAATAAATATTACCACAAATCTTTTATTTTAATCAACACATATTTAATCTTTCAACAATTATTAATCATTTATAACTTGTCGTCTCAATTATTGATTTAATAATATAACATATTATACGGATGATCTTATGTGACAATAATTGAATCAATAATATAAGAGATATGATGCAAGAATTATCATAGTAATAATTGAGTATAGGTTTGAGTGACTTCTCACGTAAAGCATCAATAATCAATACCGTAGTGTACTACATGCAACCATGCCATTCATCGTACTTTTACTACTAGGGTAGTTCAATGCTTTTAACGGTAACACCTCCGCCATTATTTTTATAGAAAGATAATTTTATCATTTTCTAACTATGATAATACTTCCGTTGTGGGGTCCACTTAATGATTGAGCCGTCGTCTTAATATTCCCCACAAAAAAGAATATTCCCACCAAAACTAATATTTTATAACAACTTGCTTACTTTGCAAAATTTATAAATATTACCCACAACTATAACATTATATCAAATTTATTCCATAATATTCAAAATAATATTTATAGAAAATTCATCTTTATTTATAAAAGTTGGGGTCTTACAACCTCCCTTCTTATGAAATTTCTCCCTCGAAATTAGGGTGCGTGACGCACAGGTATGTCAAAGAGGTAAGGATACCTTGATTTCATTTCAGATTCTAACTCCCAAGTCATTTCCTCAACATCGTGGTTTCTCCACAAAACCTTGACTTGAGGTATAACTTTTGAGCGTAGAATATGTTCCTTCTTATCCAAGATTTGAACAGGAACCTCTTCATACGTCAAATCATCCGCTATTTCGTCCGGTTCTAGCTCAATAATGTGGTTCAAATCATCCGCTATTTCGTCCGGTTCTATGCCAATACTTGTTTGATAACTGTTGTTGTAGGAAAACTCCACCAATGGTAAGAACTTGTCCCAACTTCCCTTGAAATCAAGGACACAGAGTCTTAATAGATCTTCAAGAGTTTGAATAGTCCTCTCCGACTGTCCGTCCGTCTGAGGATGATATGCCGAGCTAAATCATAAGTCGGTGCCCACAGCTTTTTGCAAACTAACCCAAAATAGTGAAGTGAATCTTGGGTCTCGATCAGAAACTATGGATACCGGCATACCATGCAGTCTTACAATCTCGTTTATGTACATACGAGCAAGACGTTCAAGTGTATAAGTTTCTCGTATTGGTAAGAAATGAGTAGACTTGGTCAATCTATCAATAATGACCCAAATCACATCTATGCCTTGAGAAACCTTAGGAAGACCGGTAACGAAATCCATGGTAATGTGCTCCCACTTCTATTCTAGAATTTCAAGTGGTTGCAATGGACCTTTTGGTACTTGATTCTCTGCTTTAACTCGTTGACAAGTTAGACACCTTGAGATAAACAACACTATCTCTCTCTTCATATTGCTCCACCAAAATGTATGACGAATATCATAATACATTTTGGTACTCCCAGGATGGATTGCAAACAGTGTGTTGTGTGCCTCCATCATGATTTTATACTTTAAATCAGGGTCGTTAGGAACACAAAGTCTAGAGTTGACTCGAAGTATTCCTTCTTCATCGATTCTTGCTTCCGGCATAGCACCTTCTTTCACTTTCTTCCTCATACGCATCAGCTCCAGGTCTGTAGCTTGAGCAGCTTTAACTTTATCGATTAAAGTCGGTTCTAATCGTATATTCGCCATCATCACATACGTCCCTGGAGTCTTTAACTCTATCTCCATCCTTTGCAAGTCACACAAAATGGGCCCTTGCGTTGACAATATCGCACTCGTACTTGCATATGATCTTCTACTAAATGCGTCAGCTACCACGTTTGCTTTTCCAGGATGGTATTGGATGGTATGATCATAATCTTTCAATAGTTCAAGCCAATGTCGTTGTCGCGTGTTGAGTTCCTTTTGAGTGAAAAAATATTTGAGGCTTTTATGATCCGTAAAGATCTCCACTTCCTCCCCATACAAGTAATGCCTCCAAATTTTAAGTGCAAAGACAACAGCTGCCAACTCTAGATCATGAGTAGGATAATTTCTCTCATATTCTTTGAGTTGTCGCGAGGCATAGGCTATGAATTTTCCATGTTGCATGAGAACACATCCCAACCCTTTGCTCAAGCATCATCATCAGATGACAAATCCTCCGAGCCGGATGGTATTGTCGAGCAGTCTTTGAAATGAGTCTTCTCTTGAGTTCTTGAAAACTCTTCTCACATTCTTCGCTCCAACCGAACTTTGTATCTTTCCGAGTCAGCTGAGTCAATGGAGTAGCGATTCAAGAAAATCCTTCCACAAATCTCCGATAATAACCAGCTAAACCGAGAAAGCTACGTACGTCGGTCACTGATTTAGGTTGCTCCAAGCTTTGAATAGCTTCAATCTTTGCTGGGTCAACAGATATTCCATAACTTGATACCACGTGCCCAAGGAATGCTACTTCCTTAAGCCAGAACTCGCATTTCTTCAACTTGGCATAAAGCTTATATTCACGAAGCTTTTGGAGTGTCAGCCTCAAGTTTTGCTCATGATCTTCACGACTTTTGGAATAATAAGGATGTCATCAATAAACATGACCACAAAGTGATCCAAATATTCCTTGAATACTCGGTTCATCATATCCATGAAGGAAGCAGGAGCATTAGTCAATCCAAAGGACATGACTAGAATTCATAATGCCCGTCTGGAGTTCCGAAGCCGCCTTTGGAATGTCATTGATTCTAATCTTCAATTGGTGATATCCTAATGAAGATCAATCTTTGAAAAGAATTTGGCTCCTTGCAATCGGTCAAACAGGTCATCAATACGTGGCAATGAATACCTATTTTGATGGTGACATGATTCAACTCCAGATAATCAATACAAAAAGTCGCATACTCCCATCTTTCTTCTTCACGAATAGAACAGAGCACCCCAAGCGGAAGTACTAGGACGAATAAAGCCAATGTCTAACAATTCCTGCGATTGGGTCTTTAACTCCTCGAAGTTCAATAGAGTCATTCGATATGGGGCTTTGGAAATGGGTTTTGTACCAAGGTTCAAGGTCGATACAAAATTCAATTTCACGCTCTAGGGTAGGCCGGGAAGTTCTTCTAGAATACGTCAGAAATTTATTAACAATGTAAATATCATTCAAAGTCGCGTATTTTTGTTTAAATCGTGACATGAGCTAAGAAAGCTTGACATCCGTTTTCAATAAACGAATAGCTTTATGGCTTGAGATGACCGTGATTGATTTTAATGGTTTGGTCACTTGAATTCGCATAATAGGTTGATTAGGAATATGAAAGCTAACAACCTTACAAAAATAATCAATTTTTGCATGATAAATAGTTAACCAATCAATCCCTAGAAACACGTCAAATGCAAGTATTTTCAATGAAATAAGATCGACAGGTAATGTGAGGGTACCGATTTGAACCAAACAAGACTTATAAACAGTGGATGTAATGAAGGTTTCTCCCAACGGAGTTTCCACAGATAAGTCAAAGTCTAATTTCTCCGGAGTCAAATTTAATCGATGAGCGCAAGTAGGAGAAATAAAAGAATGGGTAGAACTGCTATCAAATAAAGTATAGACTTCGTTAGAGTTTATGATAAGCTTACCCGTGATGACCTCATTCGGGTTCCTTGCTTTCTGGGAGGTCACAACAAACGCTCTCCCTTGCACTACCGGCTTTGACCTTTCTGGGACGGACTTTGGTGCCTCCATCCTAGCTGAATTTGTCTTTGGTGAATGACAAAATCGGGCTAAGTGACCTTCTCTTCCACAATTATAACATGCTTTGGACGGCATCACGCAATTTGGACTGATGTGTCCCTCCCCTTAGCATTTGAAGCATATGATAGGTGGTCTTTCTCATTCCTTAACAACGGGTGCTGGTGCTGACGTCTTTCCATCATTGTTGAATCTCCTCTTCTTGAAATGTCCATTCTTATTGTTTTGTACGATTACCACCAAAGTGGTTACCATTTCGCCTGTTGATTCCTCCACGCTTGTTGTCACCGCTTGATGACTACTCTTGCCGGTATTATAATTTTGCTTAAATTTGCTCTCTTTTAGTTCGCGTTGACTCGTTATCGCTACGCTCCACTAATCGAGCCCTATTTACAACATCTGAATACAAACACAGTTTATGAGAAATAAGATGTTGACGTATCTCCGGCTTCAAACCTCTTAAAAACATTCGCGCCATTCTCTCTTCATTATCCACCAAGTGGCACGTAAACCGGGATAACTCCGTAAATTTTGCCTCGTATTGCGACACGGTCATATTATTTTGTCCCAACTTGATAAACTCCACCTCCTTAATGTGGCGAATACTTTCGGGAAAGTATTTGTCGTTGAACAACTCCTGGAACTTCTCCCAAGATATCTTTAAGTACAATGAGTTAAGTACGCTTTCTGATTCCCACCAATGTCACCTCTCAAAGAGCAACATAAAAGGCGGCAAAGGGAAGCTTTTGCTCCTCGGAGCATCCCAAGACATCAAATATCTTGGTGATCTGCTTTATCCATGCTTCCGCCATAAGTGGTTTTGGCTCTCCCTTAAACTCTGGTGGTCCCAGCTCCTTGAACTGCTTTAGCGGTGACCGCTTTGAGAGTTTCAGTGTTTCCACCTACGTTTTGACAGAGGCGCTCTCTACTTTCTATTGCATGAATTGCATAAAGCCTCTAAACATTTGATCATTCATCATTTGGTCAGTGTTGTTGTTTGCATGAGGATTGTCGCCTTCCTGATGCACATTATCCTGATTATTGATATGTGATGAATTAACGGTCGCCTGTGCTCCATTGCTATTCACAACATTCTCAGATGTCATTTTCGGATACTACCACAAAACAAAAGGTTAATTGACATGTAACATATTATCCCTATATTACGAATTCCAATAAAAAATAGCACATAAACTTAGGTAGGTCATACTAGCGAAGGAATTCCCCGTCTCTCCCCTCCTAGTACTATTCTCACATCTTAGCCAGGGATCATAACCCTAAGCTTTGATACCAACTGTGACGCCCCCAAAATTAGGTATACATCACCCATCTTGGGTCGCCAGATACATGGTACAGAATTCAAATACAACTTACTAATACAACTGTCGTGTACAATACGACAAAACATAAACTATGAGTTTGAATACAAATATTGTCTACTAGAGATTATAAAAACTCAAAAGGAGTCCTCATTACAATTATTATCACACTATTTCACAGAATAGTGAGGACTACTAATGCTATCCTCTGGACCCTTACTCCGTTCCCCAACTCGTCCCAACTATATTCTCATTACATGAAAAGAACAGTGAAAGAAAGGGTGAGCTCAACTAGCCCAGCAAGAAATATTATGACTAAGATAATGCAGAATAAATTATCATTAGCCTTCAACAGTGTTAAACTGATAAAATATAATAAACATCAAGTTTAATTGCGGTGAAACCAATGATCCATTAAAAGAGTCAAGTAAAAATAAAATCTACTATCTTTTATGATTTAAAAGTTTTTCATCATCATTATATAAATGAGACTCGACAATAAATATTCCACATCATCGAATCACCTACGTACTACGGCGAGGATATTCTTTAGTATCACGACAACAATTATCCATGCACTACTACAGCCAAGAATATTTGTGTATTCATTAATGGTCATGATCATGCCAACAAGCATCCATCAATGGACTACGGGCCAATGAGGATTTTACCACATCATTTGTAACATTACGGTCATGATTACAATAGAATAATCCACGGTCATAATCATACCAAGTCCATCTATGCACTTCTGAAGCCACGGATGACTTTCAACATAATATAAACATGAGGATGATGACAATGATATAAGAATTCAATAAAACAAGTTCAAGAATTAATTTATCCAGAAACGATAACATCCAAACTGTCAACATGATCTTTGCTTTGTAGAATAAAATTCAAGAATACTTAGAAGAATATTTCCATGAAAGGATACTGGATGAAGCGCAAATATCAAGGATATTCCACTAATTTCATGGAGTATAGAAGTCAAAGTTTTAACCAACTTAGTATATTAAAGAATGGAATAACAAAAGAAATCACCATGCATGCGATAGACCGCACAGGCAGGTTATTCCAATAGAATAATAAATAACGGAACTAGGTCCCAAGAAAAGCATGATAGGATATTCCAATAGAATAATAAAGAATGGAACCAGGTCCGGCGTAAAACACACGAACATGGATGTTCCAATGAATAATATTAAAGGCGAACTAGGTCCCGTGTAAAACACATGCATGTGATGTTCCAATGAATAATAATCTGAGACGAAACCAGTCCTAATTGTAAAACACACATGACGGGATGTTCCAATGTAATAATAGAAGAATGTCACCAAGTATAGGGTAAACAACATCTGAGTTAGTCCAATGAGAATAATAAGCAATGGAATAACAACAGTTCTCTTCATGAATAAGAAAGAATAACACCCCTTACTTTAGTAGGAGATTGAATACTGCAGTAGTGTAGAAACATAATACTCTTCTTCTTTCTCTCTATACTTTCTCTCTCTATAGCTTGAATGAATTTGTGAAAAATAATGAAGCACTAGGCCTCTATTTATAGAAGATTTCTAGCTTAGCACTTGCCACGTGAGAAGGCAAGTGGCTTGACGACTGGTGATGTGAAAAGAAAAGTGGTTTGACGCCTGTAATGTGAAACGATAATTGGTTCGACGCCTGTAATGTGAAACGGCAAGTGGTTTGACGACTGGTAAAGGTAATTACTATTGACGAAGGTAATTACTATTGACGAAGGTAATTACTATTGACGAAGGTAATTACTATTGACGAAGAGACTCTTAGATGATGACATATGGGCCCCCCATAAAATAACCAAACTTACCACAAACGTCTCACAACAGACTCTTTATATACATCAAGGATTGAATAAATATTACCACAAATCATTTTATTTTTAATCAACACATATTTAATCTTTCAACAATTATTAATCATTTATAACTTGTCGTCTAAATTATTGATTTAATAATATAACATATTATCTGAGATGATCTTGTGACAATAATTGAATCAATAATATAAGAGATATGATCAAACAATTCTTGTAGCAATAATTGAGTATAGGTGAGTGACTTCTCACGTAAGCATCAATAATCAATCTGGTATGTACTATGCGCGACCACGCCAGATATTCTTTGTACTTTTTTACTACCGGGTAATTCAACGGTTTTAATTGGTAACACCTCCGTGAATTAGTTTTATAGAAAGATAATTTTGTCTTTTTCTAACTACGACAATACTTCCGTTGTGGGGTCCACTAATGATTGAGTAGTCGTCACGAATATTCCCCAAACAAAAAAATATTCCCCAGCAAAACGAATATTTTATAACAACTTTGCTTACTTTGCAAAATTTATAAATATTACCTGAACTATAACATTATATCAAATTTATTCCATAATATTCAAAAATAATATTTATAGAAAATTCATCTTTATTTATAAAAGTTGGGGTCTTACAGAAAGAATTGAACAAAAGTTGGCTACAGTTCTACAATATAGTTGTGAACTAGCATGAACAAATTTTCATAACTGAATGAACGTTGAACATGAACATATATATATATATATATATATATATATATATATATATCTGGACCGAATGGTAATGAAGGTGATCCGCCTTTCATACCTGATGAATACATGCAGTATGCACATAGTACGATTTAATAATTCTTAGACATGGCAATCAGAAATGATTAACCACAAGTATAATTGAATAATACAACTCGAGGTCGAGTTAAGAAAAACTTGCGTGTTCCGTTGATTATCGTTACGCATTTATTAAGCTTTATCTGAACCTAATATATAAATAATATCGATATACAAATTAGAATATATCATCACAATATTTAAAATAACCTAAAACCTATCAGTCTATACATCACATAAAACCTAACCTCAAGTCAAACTGTTATAGTCCGAGTCGAGTCCGGTATAATTTTGACATCCTGAGGGCTTAGTCAGATAAATATCGAGTTTAAGTTCAATTAAACTCTGTCTGAACACTTAACAATTATCTTAGATAATTTATTATCAGTCAAAACATTTTTCATAAGCTCGTAATAATTTTTAAATAATTATTATCATTTATCATGATTTTTCAATCATTAATTTTGTATTTATATAAATTAAATACCACATAATTTCTTTATCATTAATATTTATTTAATACCAAATATTAATGAAAATCATATCATAATATTATAATATATTTATAATATTTCATAGTATTTTTAATACCTTAAAATCGTATTTATATGATTTTAAAACAATTAAATTTATTATCCGATAATTAATTTTAATATTAAAATATTAATATTTTCATGACAAAATATCAAAAGTTATACTTTATAACTTAAATTTTTTTATAACACTTAATTCATTTTTATATGATTTATAAACCATTAATTCTATTTTTCCATAATTTATTTAATATAGTTATTAAATAAATTAATTATCATTAATATTAATTAATTAATGAAATTCATCATAAAATATTAAAAGTCATTTAAAATAACTTAAAATATTTTCTTATACCATAATATAATTTTCCATGTATTAAAATAATTTTTAAATAATTTATTTAATATTATAATTAAATAAATTAAATCCCATTATTATTCCAAAAATATTAAATATTTATGAAATATATTAGAATAATTAAAAACTAATTTTAGGACTTTAAAATAATTTTTAGGAATTTATTTTTTATTTTTAATAATTAAAAATTATTTCTTTCTATTTAATAAATAAATTAATTGATTTTCTGAAAT
The DNA here is from genome assembly GCA_020205615.1 of Panax quinquefolius. NCBI lineage: Eukaryota > Viridiplantae > Streptophyta > Magnoliopsida > Apiales > Araliaceae > Panax > Panax quinquefolius. The sequence continues at coordinate 129,557,732 of CM035167.1, forward strand.
TATCTGTCACTAAAGGACCTATAACAATGCAGCGAGTAATCATTTATAGGTGTTCTTGAGCATTTTCCAGAACTTCCAGTTAGTGACTAAGGAAGTAGGTTTGACCATATATAATTTCTTGATCATAAGATTTCTGGGCAGTCTAATTTAATAGGATTGTAGTATTGATGCATTACTATAATCTCCAGAACGTTTCATAGTCAAAACATATCAAATATGCAAGATCTAAGCCTCCCAAGTCTTGTCAGTGACTGTTCTTCATTTCTGGGTTTCCCAGAAATGAAGAACTGCTCGAGTGTGGTACTTTGGAGCTTTATAACATGGAATCTGGGTCGGGTTTGTGTGATGTAAAGGTTCCATCAGGTATTCCATATGTCAAGGTACAAGTATCATGCACCAAACCAATCTAATAACATCACACAAAGATATTCAGGATGGTCAAAGTTCTGACAGAAAAACGGTTCATGAACAATCTGGGTTTTCCAGATTGTTCATCCGGTTGATGGTCAATGCTATTTTGACCAACATTATCTTTGAATCTACGAGAGATCTGGTTGTTCTATGGACATAGATGTGTAGTTCGCTTGACAGACTACAAATATCAAACAACAAAATAGCCATAACACTAACATACTGCAAGATCTGAGGCTCAGAAAACGTTGTCAGACGAGATCTGGGTTTCTGGGTTGCCCAGAAACTCATTCTTCGTGAACGGTCAATGAGGTTTGACTACATATAACTTACGATCTAGACATGATATGACCCTGTTTTCAATTCCAGATCACATTCTACATGACATACTATACATATATAACTTCAAACACCATAAATCAGTAACACAAAAGAATCTAGAGTCCCTGACATTTGCTTGTCAGACGACTTATGAAGGTTCAAGAACAGTTTCTAAAAACTTGATTTTTGTACATCTACATGATATGGATCCATGATCCAACAACCCAGATCATTAAAAGACACCCTCTAACACATATCTAACCAATCATTAACAACATTTAACATCAAATCATAAGATTTTGAAGATTAGGGTTTTTATACCTTTCTAATGCTTGATAGTGATTTTGATCCTTGTGATCTGTTTAAGGAGATCTATAAACTGATCATGTCTCAATATTTCACTCTCTCTCACTCTAGATTTTCGGATTTAGAGAGAGAAGGGTCTAGGAGAAAATGAAAAATAAAGTGAAGTTTTCTCTCTCCTTTTAATTTATATATTTTGATGATACAATGCACTTGGCTGATCTAGATGACTGAAATGCTGTCTTAAGGCACATGGTAGATAGAGTTGGTTACTAACTCAAGATCTTGGCAAGATTTGCAAGTAACCTTCAATTATGCAACAAAGGGCATAATAGTCATTTGATTTCTAATTTTAATGGCAACATGGTCTTTTGTCCAAACTCTTAGGGTTTGAACCCTTAGGATTTGAACCCTTAGAGTGTAACCATTAGGGTTAAAACCTAAGGTTCTAAAATTTTTATTTTCTAGGATTTCCAAAATTAGGTTTTTAAAATAAAAATTAATATTTCTAAATTATAATTAGGATTCTAAAATTATATTAAGATTTCCTAATCATAAATTCAAGCTTGCTAATTAGGATTAATATTTTCTAATTAAAATTGCTAATTTAGCAATTAGGGTTTTCACTACAAAAAAATGGGGCTTCAGCAACAACCGATTTTTGTTGTTAAAGGTGCCAAATTTAGTTTGCAAAGGGTTTTGTAGCGACTTTCTTTGTCGTTCGTCTTTACGTTCTGTGAATGGCGTTGCTAATTGTTCATGAATCGAACATATTTTTTCGTTGCCAAAAGTAATACATTTTGCAACGAAATTTGGCTTTCGTACAGAGACATCGATCCTTTAGTAACAAAATGTATTGTTGCAGAATAATTAAAATGTCGTTGCTAAAAACTCCATTTCGTTGCAAAAGCCTGCTAATTGGCAACGAAATGAAATCTTTTTTTTGCAACGACCATGCATTTTCGTTGCAATTGACACCATTTTGCAACGACATTTTTCGTTGCAGTAAATTATGAAAATTGTTGCCTAAGCTTGCTTTCGTTGCAGAATGTAAACTTTTTAGCAACAATTTTCGTTGCTGATTATATTATTTGGCAATGATATTATGCTCAATCAGCAGCAAAAATGTTTGTTGCTGGTTATTTTTTAATAGCAACGAAAGTCGTCAATTAGCAACGACATTATATGTTGACGTTTCTTTATATGTGCAACGAAAGTTGATATGATTTGCAACGAAAAAAAATGTTGCCTTTTATTTTAGTATTAGCAATAATATCCTCTCTGCTGTTATTAGGTTAATTTTTCGTTGCCAAATATTATATTTTTAATGCCATTAGCAATGAAAATTTGTTGCTGCATGTATAAAAAAATTGTTGCTATATTAAAACTTGTTCAATGCTTTGGTAACGAATTATATTGTTGCCAAATCAAAATTTGACATTCTTTTTGTGTACCTGGCTAGCTCAATGTCCTCATAGAAAATAATGGCAAAAATACAATAAAACTAAAATATTATTAACTTAATAAAATCATCCACTACATAATCATTTATTATCTTTGCAATTAACCATCTAAAGTTACCACAGTTCTTTAATCAAAGTATATATCTACATATATAGAGATAGTACACTTCATAATTTCGTCTCTTGTCTTCCGTAAACGTAGTACGAAAATTTGATACCCAGTATTGTAAGGCAGGTCGTAGAAGCAGTCTTCCTGCACATATTTAAAAATAATAGCAAGTCAGAAAAATGAAACAAATAGGTCACCAGATGCACTTAGTGCCAAAATCAATACACAAAAATAATAGAGTTGATACGTGGTACTAATGTACATCGTATTGCTCATAAGCAGAAAAAGACAAATAAGCAATCACAATATCATTTGCTACAAATCCAAATAGAAAAAAAACCTTCAGTGCAACTATATGATTGCTCTGTTACAAGAAAAAATTGGAATCTTAATCGGTCATTTCATGAACCTTCAGTGCGACTATAAATGTAGACATATACATATACTTTTGCAACATAACGAGCTAGAAAATTGTGTATGAGTTTGCAACAACTGCCCTAATATATATCAGGAAGCAATCAATTTTTGGTTGATAATTTTATTTATATACGGCTTTAGTGAAGACAATCCAGCTTAACCTCAGACTCCACATCAGAATCTTTGCACACTATAACTGTTACAAATTGAACTTTTTAAATAAAGTTTGGGAACTTTTTTAGTAATTTTATTTAAGATAATATATAGATGTAGCACAAGCACAAATGTCAAGTACTGACTTACTCTACCATATGTAGTAGATTAAACAAAGATGAATTTATGCTAAGAAACAAACAAACTTCTTAAAATTTATTGTAGACTGCAAGAAATTAAAAACTATTGTAAATAAATAAAGTTACCTTATATTGTCATGATTAGGGTAGTTATCTACATATGAAAGATCCCTGACAAACAACACATCTTTTCCTTTCGTTGGATTTAGTTCATAATGGTTAAGTGTCTGATTCGAATCATAACTCTGACCAAGATCCCCTGCAATAAAATTATTAAAAAGTGAATAAAAGATATATAGACAACAAAAAATGTCATATAGATTCATGATGTTACATCACAACTGTGTTTTCCTTTTTGAGATTCATCTAAACATGAAAAAAACTCTAACAATTAGTCTAATTAAAATTTCTTCTTATTTGGTACTTCTTTATTAAGTCCAGTTGTCCAAGGTAGTACACTACATTCACATTTATTCAATTCAACTCTTTGAAAGGCATACAGTAAAAAAGCTTGGAATTCGCCAACAGGACAGAAGATTATTGAACAAATGTCAAAACTTTATTCATTAGCCCTTCTTTGGAATGCAAATATAGGAAGGGCAGTTTACCAATGAGGCCAAAAGTATATGGGACATCATGTCCAACTACAGGAGGAGTGATGAACCAGAAAGTTAACAGAGAATGTCCAATCCCAACTTTGTAGTAATACTTAGTATCAAACTACCAAAAAGAAATAACTAATTAGTATTAATGCTTGATCACATTCATCATTTTTCAGAGAAATCCTCACAATTCCAAACATATTTCATACCAAGAAGCTCAAAAGTCGAAACTATCCATATTAAAATGAACCATGAATATAAGGAAATCACGGGAAAGCCAGAACATCCAAAATAACATAAATTTACCTTCAAATTATTAATGATGCAGTGATGGATGTACCGAGAAGTATAATTGTAGTATTTATAGGTTGTAACCTTGCCCTGTGCCTTTTTGCTGTGATTGTTGAGATTTGAAATTTCCCCATCAGGTCCAACTACAGGAGGAGTGATGAACCAGAAAGTTAGCAGAGAATGTCCAATCCCAACTTTGTAGTAATACTTAGTATCAAACTACCAAAAAGAAATAACTAATTAGTATTAATGCTTGATCACATTCATCATTTTTGAAAGAAATCCTCATAATTCCAAACATATTTCATACCAAGAAGCTCAAAAGTCGAAACTATCCATATTAAAATGAACCATGAATATAAGGAAATCACGGGAAAGCCATAACATCCAAACTAACATAAATTTACCTTCAAATTATTAATGATGCAGTGATGGATGTACCGAGAAGTATAATTGTAGTATTTATAGGTTGTAACCTTGCCCTGTGCCTTTTTGCTGTGATTGCTGAGATTTGAAATTTCCCCATTCTATGCTAATAACCTGAAAGTTAAAACAGTCGTTAATAATTAGTAATTAGATCTTATTTCTCCAGATTCAGGGGATGGACCATGCCATTTGGGAACTTCTTGAAGTGGTTCTATGTAAGCAGCATTGGTGGTCATACCTAGAGTAATTGCTGTTATGCTCTCATTGTTGTAGTATCTACCTCCAGCCAAATATACGGTAGTATCATCAACCTGCACGAGCGCACATGTGACGCCCCCAAAATAGGTATACATCACCTATTATAAGTCGCCAAATACATGGTACAGAAACAAATACAACTTCAGTAATACAATTATCGTGCAAAATACGACAACACATATACTGTGAGTTTGAATACAAATATTGTCTAATAGACAGTATACAAACTCAAAAGGAGTCCTCATTATAATTATTGATACACTATTTTACAAAATAGTGAGGACTACTAAAACAACTATCCTGAACCATCACTCCATACCCCGGCTAGTTCCTGCTATGTTCTCACTTTCTGAGAAAAAAAATGGAACAAAAAGGAAAATGGTGAGCTCAACTAGCCCAGTAAAGAATATTATGACTTAAGATAATATATAATAAATTATCATTAGTCTTCAACAGGAAAAATTTTGATAGAACATAATAGACAAAAAGTTTTAGACCAACAACTGCAGCGGAAACAACAATCCATTAGAAGAGTCAAGTAGAGAATGAATTCTACTATCTTCTAAGATTTAAAAGTTCATCATCAATATTTCATTCCTGTAACATCAATCAATATGCATCTTGAATCAAATATTCATCTTTGCACCACAGGCTAAAAATATTCATTTGTATCACCAATTAATTCATGTTCATCTCAACACTTTGCTCATCTTTGCCTTATGGGCCAAAGATATTCATCAGTTAATCATTCATCTTTGCACTACAGGCCAAAGATATTCAGTAATATCATCATTTAGGACTGAGGATGATGAAAAATATCTTAAAGAAAACGAATCCAGTGAGACAAAATGACAAATATTAAGGATTCGTATTACAGTTTATCAAAGTTCAATAATACTTCAGAATAACCAATTGTGAAGAATAATTCAAAAATAAAGATCAAAACATGGATACAATCAAAGATAATAACCATAATAGACATCTTGGACAAAAAGGAAAATATTTCATTTTTCGGTAAATAGTGCCATATTCGTGATGCCGTATACGTGAATAGTGTCGTATACGTGAATAGTAACCCTGACACAAAAAGATAGGAATTTCACAATAAAATTCATATCAATATTTCGGCATAATGATATTGAAGAAAATAATATCATTTACGAAGAAAATAACGCCCCTTACCTCAAAATAACAGTACTTCTGATCGGAATATCGGTATAAGGCTGAAGGAAACTTGCACTGAATAGCAACTCACAAAGTATCTAAATACTCACAAAATACGCTCGATAATATAGAGAGAAAGAGAGAAAACTTGTTTCTGGTGTGATTTTCAATTCTAACTAAGCACCCTATTTATAGGAAAATGCTAGAACGCCAAAGAAGACTAAGTAATAAAGTATTAATATAATTCTTTTCTTCCTACGCCTGCCACTTTTAAAATCAACAGCCGGGACCTTTGAAAAAATTAATTCAGCACATGTTTTCGTAAAAAACAAAAGTGGGTCCCACCCATAATTTTAATAAAAATATTTAATTTCCAAAACTTCAATAATTCATAATAAATAGCCCTTTCATCAGAAAAATACGAATTTTATGTTCATTCCATAGAAAATTAAATTCTCTACATTTTTGTAGTTTTAAGTTTTTCCAAATTCCAAACGAAAAATGCCTGAAATTCACATACGGACGATTTTCAACACCTCTTTTCCGACAAAATACTGATAAAATACCTCAACATTTATTCCTTTATTTATAACCACAATAAATATATACATCATTTATATCCACATAAAATAAATATTTCCTTATCATATAAATCAATAATTAATTATTCACAAATAATATTACAGAATCACAATTATGACAACCAGGTCATTCCTAGGAAAGAGGGGACTTTCCGATAAGGATTTCTCCTTATTGGCGCACAATTAGGTGACCAAACCCCTTTCCTAGACATAACTTCCTTAGACATTGCCAATAATGCTATCTAATAATATTATTCAAATAATATGAATTATTGATCTGATAATGGAGATACAATGCAATGACAATTATTGAACAATAATATAAAATATCGACGCATCAATTATTGAATCAATAAAATAAAATATTGAACAGTAATTACTGTAATAATTATTGAGTAGTGTCTTCTTACGTAAGAATCAATAATTCAAAAATATTGTGCAATACTGTGTGCTACTGTGCAACCACGCGTATTACTGTATTTTAACCACCGGGTATTCCAACAGTGTTAACGGTAACCATTATGCCATTATTTATAAAAACTTAAACTTGTCATTTTCTTCATCCGACAGTTATCCGTTATGGGGCCCACAAAATAGCTGCGTCGTCGTACGAATATTCCCTGACAGCAAGAATATTCCACGACCAAACGAATATTCCCCGACAAAAATGAATATTTTATAACCACATGCTTATTTTACAAAATTTGCACATTTCACCCATAACCAAAGCATTATCAAATTAACACATTATTATTCACAATAATAAATAGAGAAAATTCGATTTTATTTATAAAAAGTTGGGGTCTTACAGCACAACTGTATGGACGTTTTTCAATTAAGTTAGTTAGTTAGTTTGATGAACTTGTTTCAATAAGGAGAGGAATCCTCTTAATGAAATTGAGAAAATGTAGAGATAACTATGACAAGTACAATGCTAATAATCAAATTCTCACATCTGCATCATCCTCCTGATTTACCCAAACGAACTGTACCTTGGGTTGTAATGGGCTCCCTACAGATAGACGATCAATAATAAGGACTACTATTGAACAACTTATGCAAGCTAATAATAATTGCACTGTAAATGCTTTACCATCTTTAACCAATCCCATAAGAACTGGCAAATAATCTTCAAGAGCCTGAATAAGATCTCCCAATGTTGAACCCCCTTGCAGATCATGGCAGATGTCAATTTAGGCCATATTAGTGAAAATTGAGACTCTAGGTTTTAAAACAAACCGTGTTGAGTAGCACTTCTTCTCCTTATTCTTGTGATTGTTGGACCTTCTTGACCAGCCATTACAACTATTCGGGTTCTAAGAGCTGAGAGGCATTCCACCAAACTCTTGGACAAGTGGTCACCTAACGACTGAGAAAAATCCAAAGGCTTTGGAATCCGTAAGCCAGGAACAAAGATATCCAGGTTTTCCACAACTAGATCTTCCGAAAGCGACGTTAGTGGATAACTATAGGCTTCTGAACTGTGAGTCACGACCTTTCTTTCCCACTGATTTGGCCTCGGTGATTCTTCAGATTTGATTCCACTAAATTTAACAATGATTCCAAATTGTTCCAAGCATCCCATAAGAAGCTACTACCATTTTCCACCATGTTGTTCAACTAAAATCTGGCTGTAGCACTGCTGTTTATGTTTGAACTATTACTTGAACTTTCCTTGCCTTCATTGAACAAGAATGAACTCATTGTGGAAACAGAATTGTCTGAAAATTCAGTTTTTGCCATGCCTTGGAGGTCAAAATTTGTTAAATTTGGCATTGAAATGAACCCAGAGTAGGGTTTGGCTTCAAATTGATTTTGGTCATTGGAGGATCTTTGAGTTTGCTCATATTCCACCAAAAGATTGGAATTGTATCCAGTCGGATCAATTCTTTCTTGGAATTCGAGTAAGAACAAAGGTTCAAAGTCCGGTTTGCTCATGAAATGCTCCCCTTAAGCTTCTGTTAATTCTCCAGTAACGTAACTGTTATAACATCTTTTGTTCACATCATGAAATGGTTGCTCCGTTTCAGCTGAAGTTAATGCAGTTTCATTAGTTTGTGGTTGTGGTGATTGTAGTGAACCTTTATATGCAAAATTCTTCTCATTGTTGGCTCTAAATTCCGTTTCACTTAATGGCTTATGGGGGTTGGGATCAATACCTTGCTTCATTAGCTTCTTCTTCAAACATGAGTTCCAAAAATTCTTTATCTCATTATCTGTTCTTCCGGGTAATTGTACTGCAATTTGAGCCCACCTGAAATTAATGAACACCCACTTTTAATTTTCCACCAAAAATTCAAACTTTAATTATTATTCATCAATATTTGATCAATTCTTACCTATTCTTAAAAAAAAGACGTGTAAGTTGTGTAACTGTACAAGCACCCATCCACTTCCAGACACTATTAACATGATATCCTCTTGATCAGTGTCTGTCAATCTGTGTTTGTGCGTAGACAGCCTGAAAAGCCATGCTTCGAGTGCATTCTATAAATATTTCGACTCCTTTTTGTTATATTAACTTCATCATTAACTAAACCATACAAAAATTGCTGCTTTATTATGCTTCGGTAGCAGAGCCAGTGTGCTGGTTGAGAAGAGATGGTAGGTCTCTAATTCGAAGTCCACTACCCCAAAAGGAGGCTAGACAAAGGCACATGATAGCCATGGCAACTACTGAGCATGCTGGGGGAACTTCTTGACTTCTTCCCAGAAACTGGGTTGCAAGAAGCCCAGCCAGCGTGGAACTTTGCATCCCTGTGCACAGAGATATTGTCCTGCAAACTTCTTCCTCTTGCCTGCCATAATACCAAATTTATTACCAGAGAAATCTCAACAGTACACAGGTGTAATAGAATGTCAATAAATCATACACAAACAATAGCCACGCAATTGTAATAGCTGATATAAATTTAGAAGAACAGTAGTTTGTTGGATGAGGATGAGAGACCAAAGATTTGATGGTAAGGATGGTCAGTAATCTTATAAAGGTAATATATTAAGAGGAAAACCCATAAATACACAGCTTAAGTTCTCAGACTTCATAATCCAATTCTCAAACAACCATCATAACTCCATTATTATGTAATCAGTACTTACTAAAGTTAACTGGGACAAAAATATATCTTTGTAAATGGAAAAGAGGGAGTATAATAACAAGCCATATCCAAGAATCAATAACTAATGCTACTAAAGATTAAAAAATACCTAATCATGTAACATCCACTCAATTCAACTAGTAAATATCAATAGTTCCATAAACTACATTTGGAATTCAATTTAAACTATTCCAAGGTCTTATTGTAAAATTCCAAAATTGTAGCCTAATTAAAAAAATACGATATTTTGTTCCTTGAGGTCTCAAATAACAAAAACCTAATAATAATAAATAAATAACAACAAAACAAACTCAATTCAAACACTCACACGATCAATTGGTCTTGGCATCAGGCATTGGGAAAAGCCCAGCTCCGGCAGCCCCACGAGGCGGTGAAAACCCTAAAAACTTCTGCAAATTGGTGCGAATACTAATCGAACACAAAAAGAACAAAAATGCCATCGATCGTGTCCCAGATTTGAACTTAAATAGAGACAGATCACGGTGGATTCCTTGAGACTGGTTTCGACGCGGTCAATTTTCTTGGTTTTGGAATTTTTAGGGAGATTTTGGGAGCGACGTTTGGATCTGTTTTCATTGTTTCAAGTTTCTTGGAGGCTTTGTCAATGGTGGATTCGAGGGATTTGTAGGAATTGGTCCGGTAGATTAAGAGCTTCGCAGACTACCGCTGTGCAGATGCCATGGAAGGGTTGGACTTGGGTTGGAGACAAAAGTATATTAGGAGAAAGAACGGGGAAAGGTTGGATCCGGTAGAATTGTCTAAATTATATTTAACTTTTTTTAATTATATCTATTTTGTTCAAATTTTGTTGGAATAAGCTCTTCTCTTAATCAAATTAATTAATTAAAAAATAATTTTTATAAATAAAAAAAACTTTATTTTGTTTTTTAAAAAAGCTATAATTTTTTTGAAAAAGATTTTATTTTTAAACGAATATTTTTTTTTTAAAATATAAATTTCAACGACTGTCGTTGTGAGTAAAGGCTCTCACATCTACTTCGGAAAAACTACTGAACGCCATTTGAAATGGCGTTGAATTTTTGGATAATTTTTTTTGTTTAAAAATCAGAAAGGCAACCAACGCCACTTTAAAATAAATTAAATAATATGGAACAACTTATAAGTACAAATTATACAACTTATATGTACAATTTATATTAGTAAATTTTAATTGATTTTTATGATCAATTATGAATGATGATGTATTTGATATGTCTCCCATTTATGATATGTATTTTTACAACTTTAAATGGTTGTGATTTGTTAGTGATTGGTCAATATTTTTTTTATTTTTACTTTTTATAAATAAATTGAATAAATTGTTTATTAGGTGATTGACATTCGAATTCGGGATATTTGAATAATTTGTTTATTCGAATAAAAAATGGAAACGAATATGTTCCGCATTTGGACATAATTTTTAAAAACTAAATACGAATATTTTTTGACAATTCTGAGCCCCTTTCTATTCAAAAATTTTGACTTTGAACCCCAAGGCGCCACATATACGTTGACCTGTTGACATGACACACGTGGCGCTTACGTGACACACGTGGCAGGTCTTACGTGGTATTTAATATTATAAATTAACACGTGTCCGTTGCTGATGTGACAGATCTTTTGAATTTTTTCCAAAAATTGCTTCTATATAGATTCGAACATGTGACCTATCATTTAAAACTTTGGTCATTTGACTGCTGGAGCAACACAAGTTATTTGTTAATATCTTGCAAGGATTAATATTTATATCAAAATATGAGATTTCCCCCATATATTCCTTTCTTCTCCTTCACTACATACCATTAATATAATCTCAGGAAGATAATAATAATAATAATAATAATAATAATAATAATAATAATAATAAACACATCCATTAAATATTTATATAATTCAATAAATATTTAAAAATTACAATTAAAATTCTGGATTGTTACAATTGGTTTTTCAGCCTTTTCTTTAACCACTAGATCTTCCTCTGCCTTTGTTCCTTCAACTGTCTCCTCTACATTTTTTTCTCACTTTCTATTTCCTTCATTAGATTTTCTGCACTTTTCTCATTCAACGGTTTCCCACTATAAAGTGTCACTGTCTGACATTGCTCTTTCCCATCATTTTTTAGATTGACTTCCGTGTTGCTCGGGAGAGCTCCCTACGGTCTATTAGTCAAAGTATTCACCATTTGGCCCATTTGATTTTCTAGATTTCGAATGGCAGCCGCCTGACTCTTCATTTCCACCTCATTATTTGCTATATATTTCATTAACAACTCTTCCAATTCTGACTTCTTTTCTGGCTGCTGAACTGCCCGAGGTTGTTGATTTTGAAATCCGGGAGGATATGATAGTTGTGGAGCCTGCTGATGATTCTGATTATTACTCCATGAAAAGTGAGGATAGTTCCTTGCCCGCAGATTATAAGTGTTCTGATATGGATTTGGTGGCCGAGTATAACTACCCACATATACTGAACTGCCTCCGGATTGATTGCACACTGCTCCGTCGGATGTGCTCCCGCACACAATTCACCTACAAAGCCATATGTTGAATGTTTGCACCTGCAATTGCATCCATTTTCTTTGATAATGCAGACATCTGAGCTGGTAATGCTATAACTGCATCTGTGATAACCTGGGATTTCTAATAATCCGAATTTTACGAATAATTTTTTTTATTTAATATTAATATTGATTATCAATTTTGTGCCGAGTATATGTGATACGAGTCTAGAGATATGGTCAATTTGTGTATTGACTGAGAAAATAATAGTAGAGTTGTGCTTAACAGATTTAGAAACCCTAACCCTAGTTACGGATGGGAATTCGATAGAAAATACAATTAAAATAATTATATTGATGAGTACGTGTTTGTACTGTATAGAAATTTTGATAAATGATTGATCGGGTAGGGTACAATATTAGTAAACCCTAATAAGAGATTAGAAATCCTAATCTTAGATTTAGAAACCCTAACGCACAGTTAGGAACCCTAATCGAATGTTGGAAAACCCTAATTTTAAATTCAAAAATCCTAAACCCTAATTAGGAAACTCTAATCCTAATTAGCAAGACTAATGTGATTAGTAACCTTTAATATAATTAGGAACCACTAATTATATTTTAGTTATCTTAATTTTTTATTTAAAAAACTCTAATTAGAAAATTCTAGAAACTAAAGTTATAAAACCTAAGGGTTAGAACCTTAGGGTTAAACCCTAAGGGGTTGGACAATGTCTAGAATGCCATTAAAATTACATGTTCAATGACCAAAATGCCATTTTTGGATTTCTTTATTAAGTAACTTGTAAATTAATCTTACCAAATTTGTAGTTGTTGACCAACTATTATTGACCATGTGACTTATATATCAGCAACTCAGCCAATTATTAACAGCAACCATAGCTATATACATTACATTTATATAATATAAGGATTAAAGATAGAGAAAGTCTAGCATATTGCTCATTTTTCTATAAAACACTCACTTACTTTTATCTATCCCAAACCTCCGAAAATCTAAAGTGATTCAGTCACTAGATAACCTCCTAGAACACCTAGATCAGTTAAATAGATCAAAAATCAAGGATTGGATAATAGAAGGTATAAACCCTAGTTTACCTTTTGATCTTGTATGCTTAGTCAAAATTCGTGTTTATGTGTTTATATAAGTGCTAAAAGATTTTTCATGATGATCTATGATGATCCATCATAGATCTATAGCATCAAATGGCTTTAAAAATGAAGTTTACAAAAATTGCTCAAGAATACTAAAGTAATCTGACAACCAAATGTCAGTGACCCACGATTCTTGTCTGTTTATGATTTTTGTTGTTTTATGTTTTAAATCTATAGTTTGATATGAGGTCTGTGATCTGGAAGTGGAATCACAACCATTCCATGTTCAGATTGTAAGATATTCATGGTCAAACCCCGTTGACCGAGCTTGACCGGGTGATTTCTGGGTAACCCAGAAATTCTAAACCAATGTCTGACAATACTTTGCAAGGCTTTGATCTGTCAGATGTTAAGTAGTTTGTTGATGTTGTTGTATATAGTTTGTAGCCTGTAATTTGGACTCTATAAACATGCCTTTAGATCTCTTAAACAACTAACAGATCGGATGTAGTGGATGATCAAAGTAGACCATCCGATATCATTCTCTATTTTCTGAAATTTCCAGAAAAAGTAAGAACACATTTTCTGACAGGCTTTGACCGAATCATAACTTGAGATTTTGATATTGTTGAGCTGATATGTTGATGTATATATATTCCTTTCCATTAGTACTACATGTTAGAATCATGAGATTAACCATTCAATGAACAGAACTGAAAGGAAATCAAGCAAGAAACTGGGCACTCGAAACTGCCTAGGTTTCTAGGTTACCCAGAAAACTCAGGAACCCTCTGACAGCTACTTTGGAGGCTCAGATCTCTTTATTGAGTTGTTGTATGACTTAGATTGTTGATGTTAATCGTAGTACTATGTGACACGCCCAAATCCGAGTACTTCATTTCCGCCAAATTTGGTGCTCACTGTCAAAATAATTACATCTAACTACCCATGATAAAGGATAAAACATTAAATAACTTAAACAATATTTTTTCCCATTAAAGGGTTACATCATCTCATAAACAATCCCAGGTAATCTAACCTTAAATTATTACATCAGTTTGCGGAATACATTATAAAATAAAACAAGTCTTATAACATCATGCATTTAAATAAACTTTAAATAACTCTTCAACACTTGCACATCTTGCCCTTTCCCTTGCTAGTAGATGGCTCATCACCTCTTTCGACTTTAGCTGCATTGTTAATTGCAAGAGTGAGCAAACAATTGCTCACTGACATAAAGAATAATAATAATAACCATATGAGAATGAACAACGAATGCTGTACAATAATGATCTTGTTCTACGAATAGAACTAGAAACAAGTTCGAACTTTAATATCTGAGGGTCTTATGACCACGAACTATGTCCACGGTGATTAGGTATTACTACCCCAACCTTAACAGATTAATTAGGTATCATGAAATCTTCTTAATGTACTTAGGGGGATCAGCCCTTTGTACCATGTATTGTGCACAAACATCTAAACTTTACACGTACAAAATCCCCTATGTTAGGGTTGTTCGTCTCTGTTTGAATTTAGAATTTCCGCACTAAAGAAAGTTTAGTTTGGAACTAGCTTATTGGTGTTTCTAGAATTTTAGAACACTTATTCAATTTCCATCAATAAAGGTTTAATACAAGAATGTATAACTGAACAAGGCTATCAATGTCAAAGATCGGATATCAATAATATATAACTGAATAAACATGATATACATCAAAGTATTATATTCAAAGAATTAGAACAATCTCCTTTGAATCAATGTGTCAGAACAATATACGTTTTGAATAATAATAACAAGAAATGAGAATGTGAAACTCATTCGATGTAACGAATTAGGTTACATGAGCTTATTTAATCATACATAAGAATAGAATCAATAGTCTTGCTCAATGAAAGTTTAGGATAAGAAACTTGCATTCATAAACAAAAGAATGAAGTTAGAAAGCTTGCTCAATGTAAAAGATAAGGCTTAGAAACTTTCCTTATTTGTAAGCTACACAAGTGTAAAATAATCTTCAATTACCCTACATACATCATTAAAATCGCAACAACAATTAGTTGTATGAATATTAGCTTTAGGGGTTTAAACCATCATTTAGGTCATAACCCTAACCTAGCACCTAACCATGTAGGTTAACATACTTAACGAATCTGAAATCTCATTACAATCCAACATAACTTAATCGTTTATCTCTAACTTTGGAAACACCATATTTGGTTTCATTTTATAACTTATTTAAATAATTATTTAAAATCTTCACACTTTGAGTTATAACACATTACAATATGATTTTATAGCTTATATTATGTCTTAACATCATTAACATGCATGCTAAGCTAGTACAAGTTCGTTACACATGACCTGCAAATAGGCAGAAGTCCGTTACATATGTGTTTAATTAAACATAACAAATAATTTAAATTAATTAATTAAACAAATAATAATTTAAAGAATAGTAATAATAACCATATGAGAATGAACAACGAATGATGTACAATAATGAACTTGTTCTACGAATAGAAACATAAACAAGTTCGAACTTTAATATATGAGGATCTTATGACCATAAACTATGTCCACGATGATTATGTATTACTACCCCAACCTTAACAGTTAATTAGACTGTACAGACTCTTCTTAATGTACTTAGGGGGATCAGCCCTTTGTACCATGTATTGTGCACAAACATCTAAACATTACACGTACAAAATCCCCTATGTTAGGGTTGTTCGTCTCTGTTTGAATTTAGAATTTCCGCACTAAAGAAAGTTTAGTTTGGAACTAGATTATTAGTGTTTCTAGAATTTTAGAACAATTATTCAATTTCCTTCAATAAAGGTTTAATACAAGAATGTATAACTGAACAAGGCTATCAAAGTCAAAGATCGGATATCAACAATATATAACTGAATAAACATGATATACATGCAAAGTATTATATTCAAAGAATTAGAACAATCTCCTTTGAATCAATGTGTTAGAACAATATACGTTTTGAATAATAATAACAAGAAATGAGAATGTGAAACTCATTCGATGTAACGAATTAGGTTACATGAGCTTATTTAATCATACATAAGAATAGAATCAATAGTCTTGCTCAATGAAAGTTTAGGATAAGAATCTTGCATTCATAAACAAAAGAATGAAGTTAGAAAGCTTGCTCAATGTAAAAGATAAGGTTTAGAAACTTTCCTTATTTGTAAGCTACACAAGTGTAAAATAATCTTCAATTACCCTACATACATCATTAAAATCGCAACAACAATTAGTTGTATGAATATTAGCTTTAGGGGTTTAAACCATCATTTAGGTCATAACCCTAACCTAGCACCTAACCATGTAGGTTAACATACTTAACGAATCTGAAATCTCATTACAATCCAACATAACTTAATCGTTTATCTCTAACTTTGGAAACACCATATTTGGTTTCATTTTATAACTTATTTAAATAATTATTTAAAATCTTCACACTTTGAGTTATAACACATTACAATATGATTTTATAGCTTATATTATGTCTTAACATCATTAACATGCATGCTAAGCTAGTACAAGTTCGTTACACATGACCTGCAAATAGGCAGAAGTCCGTTACATATGTGTTTAATTAAACATAACAAATAATTTAAATTAATTAATTAAACAAATAATAATTTAAACAAACCCACCATAAACAAATGAACATGTATCCTAATTAATTAATAAACAGAACTAAAGGAAAAATCTAAAAGTCATGTATTGGTTTTATTTTATAATGTATTCCGCAAACTGATGTAATAATTTAAGGTTAGATTACCTGGGATTATTTATGAGATGATATAACCCTTTAATGGGAAAGATTATTGTTTAAGTTATTTAATGTTTTATCCTTTATCATGGGTAGTTAGATGTAATTATTTTGATAGTAAGCGCCAAATTCGGTGGAAGTACCCGAATTTGGGGGTGTCACAGGTTGGTATCAAAGCCTTAGGTTATGAACCTTAGGTGGGAAAAACCTTAGGAAGTATCATTTAAGGAAACAAAAACACAGAGGTGTTTAACTCTTATCGGGTTTTAAGGAAATGGATTAATGCATCCATTGAAACTAAACAATAAAAGATATTATGTGTTATGTGTTAATAACTTATGTGATCGCGAGTATCAATAATGTTAAGTAAAACTTAAAATATTTTGTTGACAGGATGTCTAACAAAGGAGGGTCCAGTCCAACTAGGGAGGTGATACCTCAGTTACCTAGAGATGATGAACCCCAGGATATTCACGTAAATGCGGAACAGTTGATCCGGGAGGATGAGCACATGGCCGATCCAGGAAGTATAGTCCTGAGGAGATAGAGGTGGATGATGAGGAAGAAGATCCTATGGAGTTTCCACCAAACTCCATATCGGCTGAGATGTATGATGCTTTATACGACCGTAACATAGAGTTACAGGATAATGTAGAAGAACTGAAGGAGTTGGTTGAGGTGCATCACGCTGCGATGGGGCAGAAGGATGTAGAGATTCAGGAACTTGACTCAAAACTCGGAAACACAGAATGGGATTTAGTTCATACTAAGGGTCAGCATGAAGATCTGTTGGCAGTGAACGAGAAGATGAAAGACCGATATGGAGAAGTTGAAAGATGACTTCAAAGAGGAATCATTTAAGCATACTGAGAGCGAAGGGCGCTTTGGATGAAGGCGACTCAACATCTGAGACCATCTTTGAGGCTAAAGTCCAAGTGAAGAAGGCCAAAATGAACGAAATGGATCATGCCTTTAATTCTGCGATTGATAGGGCCCAAGATCGAGTCTTTTATTACCCACCTCAATTTGAAGACTCGTCGTGGTTCGTGATGGATCGTAGGATGACATATCGCATCACGGAGGAGGAGCGCAGAGAAGCCTCTCGACGTCTTAATATGAATAGATAGAAAATAAGAGTGATGATAATATGTGGTTATTATGTGAAAAAATAAAGTTTTAAATCCCTTATTCTGAGATGAATAAAAGGGGTAGTATGAGTATGTAACCCTGAAACTTGTTTAGTTCAGGAAAGTGGATGTTTATAGCAGATATGCTATCTTTTATATATTTTAAAGCATTATAAATGAATAAAATATCAAAGTTTATTTGAAATGTTATGTGTTATAGCTTTAATCTTAGAATATTTAAGTTAAACTTCAAATACTCAAGAAGTTGAGTGAGGAACTAATAAACGTATATTCTAACAAAAAATGCCCCTAGAAGAAGACAACCACGTCAACAACCACCTCCTGAGGGATTTACTAACAATAACGATGAGGCCAACGCTAATCCGGTTCAGCAGTTGGTAACTCTGTTGATGGAAGCACTAGTGAATCAACCGCAAGCTCAAGTTACGACCTTCAAGGAATTCAAAGCGGTTGGATCGCCAGAGTTTCAATGGTCTATGAATCTAGTGGAAGCTCAAACCTGGATTATGGAAATGGAGAAGGTGTTTGATGTTGCTAGAGTTAACGAAGATCAAAAGACTGCATTCGCGACGTTCATGCTGAAGTCCGAAGCTAGCTACTGGTGGTAAGCAAATAATGTTCGTGGGGGACAAGGAGTGATAATGTGGGATAGATTTAAGGAGATGTTTTTCGAAATGTACTTTCTAGCGAGTTCTCGGAATCAGTTGGAGGTGCAATTTCTGGAATTGAAGCAAGGAACCATGACGGTGCCAGAATATGCTACGAAGTTTAACGAGTTGGCAAGGTTTGCCACTTATCAAGTCAATACGGATAAGCGTAAGGCGAGAAGGTTCGAACAAGGATTGAAACCATGGCTGTATAGCAAGGTTTTAATGTTCCAGCTGAATACATTTGCAGTTGTACTGGAAAAGGCAATCATCGCAAAAGGTGGAAGCGATGCCTTGACCAAGTACAATCAAGAACAAAAGAAGAGGAAGAATGATAGTGAAAATAAGGCTGGTGGGAGTAATGTTGGAAGTAACAATCGGAAGAGGAAGTGGAGCGAAATTAAACGACGGGAGAATGACGAGGAAGTCGTGAAGAAAAAATTTTGAAGCTTGTGCTACTTATGGAAAGAACCATCTTTGGGGTGTGTTTAAGGGAAGCGGGTGTGTTTTATTTGTGGTCGGGAGGGACACATTGCACCAAACTGTTTTAGCCCAAAGAAAGGAACATGTTTTACCTGTGGTTCGAAGGATCACATGGCTCGTGATTGCCCTAAAAAACCAGCGGGGAGTGCAAGTGGAGGAAAGGGAAACAACAACGGTGGTGGTGCATTGACTATTATTGGATCAGCACAATCAAGCCGACCTACTGCGAGAACTTTTAATATGACCGTGCAGGATGTTGTTCATTCTAAGGATGTGGTGTCAGGTATTATTCCGATTAATGGTATTAATGCTTATGTACAATTTGATTCAGGTGCTACTTGTTCATTTATATCCAATGAATTTACTCAAAACTTAGATTTGCCTCAGGAAGAATTAGATTATCCTTTGAGCATAGAGATTGCAAATAGGGAAGTGATTCCTATTAGGTTCATATATAAGAATTATAGAGTGGTTATAAAGGGTCAAGAGATAAGGGTAGACTTGATACCAATTATACTGGGTGAGTTTGATGTTATCCTGGGAATGGATTGGTTATTCAATCACGGAGCAATAATTAATTGCCAAAGAAAGTGTGTTAACCTTATGACTCAAATCGAAGGTTGTGTTACATGGCGACAAATCAACTCGACAAGCAAGTTGTTTGACGGTGATGCAAGCCAAGAAGTTGTTAAGACAAGGATGTGTAGGATACTTAGCCTATATAGTTGATACACAGAAGAAAATTGCGAAGTTAAAAGAGATACCGATCATAAGAGATTTTGCAGACGTATTTCCAAACGATTTGTCGGGTCTTCCGCCAGATCGACAAATCGAGTTCGTGATTGATGTAGTACCAGTAACAACTCCGATATCTAAGGCACCATACAGAATGGCCCCGGTAGAGATGAAAGAGTTGATGGTGCAATTGCAAAAATTGATCGACAAGAAGTATATCCAGTCGAGCGTATCGCCATGGGGAGCGCCAGTGCTATTTGTTAAGAAGAAGGATGGATCGATGCGGCTCTGCATTGATTACATAGAATTGAATAAGGCCACGATTAAAAATAAGTATCCGTTACCGAGAATAGATGACCTGTTTGATCAACTGAAGGGTGCGAGGTATTTTTCAAAGATAGACTTGAGGAGTGGTTATCATCAACTGAAGGTGAGGCCAGAAGAAGTACCCAAGACGACATTCAGAACTCGGTATGGTCATTACGAGTTTCTGGTTATGTCATTTGGTTTAACCAATGCACCTGCAGCGTTCATGGATTTGATGAACAGGGTGTTTAAACCATTCTTAGATAAATTTATGGTGGTGTTTATTGATGATATCCTGGTGTATTCTAAGACCAAGGAAGAACATGTTGAACACTTAAGAGTGACGTTAGAGACATTGAGGAAAGAGAAGTTGTACGTAAAATTTTCAAAATGTGAGTTTTGGTTGGGCGATGTCACGGTTTCTCGGGCGTGTTATTGATAAAGACAAAATTTGGTAGATCCATCAAAAGTTGAAGTTTGTAATGTAGGGATCAGGATCAAAAACACCGTCAGAGATAAGGAGTTTCTTAGGGTTGGCAGGTTACTATAGGCGTTTTATTCAAGATTTTTCCAAAATTGCGACCCCGTTGACCAATTAACCAGGAAAGCGGTTAAGTTTGTTTGGACGGAGAAGTGTGAGGAAAGTTTTCACGAATTGAAGAAGAGGTTAAGTACAGCACTTGTGTTGTCATTGCCTGATGATATAGGGAATTTTGTGGTGTATAGTGACTCATAGCATAAAGGAATAGGCTGTGTGCTTATGTAGAACGACAGAGTTATCGCGTATACATCACGTCAATTAAAATATTACGAAAAAGGGTATCCGACTCATGACTTAGAGTTGGCTGCAGTGGTGTTGGCCCTGAAGATTTGGAGACATTATCTTTATGGAGAGAGGTGTGAGATATATACTGACCATAAAAGTCTAAAGTATATCTTTACACAAAAAGATTTGAATATGAGGCAAAGAAGATGGTTGGAGCTGATCAAACACTATGACTGCGAGATTTTCTATCATCCTGGAAAGGCGAATGTTGTTGCTGATGCTTTAAGCAAGAAGGGACAAGAGAAGTTAATGTTGTTGACAGCTTAGGAGAAGTTAGTGTCGGAAATGGCTAAGATGGAATTGGAAATTAAATATCTGACCAAATCCGACGAGAAGTTATTCCAGATAGGAAGCGATTCAACGTTGGTAGATAAAGTGAAGTATGCACAACTTCAGGATGAAGAATGCGAAAAGATAAAACAAAAAGTATCTGAAGGGGGGGAAAGAAAATTCAAAATCGATTCAGAAGGGTTACTTCGATTAGAAGGGAGAATTTGGGTTCCACCAATACCGGAAGTTAAAGAGGAAGTTCTGAGTGAAGCTCACAACGCAAGATATTCGATTCACCCAAGAAGTACGAAAATGTACCAGGATCTTAGACATCATTTTTGGTGGCCAAATATGAAGAAGGATGTGGCTGAGTGTGTAGCGAAATGCTTAACGTGTCAGAAAGTTTAAGCTGAACACCAAAGGCCAAGCGGATTATTACAACCGTTGGAGATACCGGAATGGAAATAGGAGCATATCACAATGGATTTTGTGGTAGGTCTTCCAACGACTCAACAAGGTTTTGACGTCGTTTGGGTGATTGTTGATCGACTGACGAAGTCGGTACACTTCTTACCAATCAAGATTAGATTTAACCTGGATCGGTTGGCAAAACTATAAGTGAAAGAAATTATTTCACGACACGGTGTACCTGTGTCCATTGTATCAGACAAAGATCCACGTTTCACATCAAATTTCTGGAAGCGATTACAAGAATGTTTGGGAACGCAGCTAAGAATGAACACAACGTACCATCCTCAAACAGACGGACAGAGTGAGAGAACCATCCAGACACTATAGGATATGCTGATAGCATGTATTATGGATTTCAAGGGAAATTGGGATGATCATTTACCGTTGGTTGAATTTTTCTATAATAATAATTATCACGCGAGTATTGGCATACCACCTTATGAAGCGTTATACGGCAAGAAATGCAGAACTTCGTTATGCTGGGATGAGGTAGGTGAACGTCAACTATTGGGTCCAGAGTTGGTGCAACAAACCGTCGAAATCATCAAGGTGATTCGAGCAAGATTGATAGCTGCACATGATGAATGCGGAATAAATATCGATCGATCAACAAACAAAAAAATCGGGAATTTGATGTTGGTAGTTATGTATTCTTTAAAGTATCTCCCTGGAAAGGGAAAATTCGATTTGACAAGAAAGGGAAATTAAGCCCTAGGTTTATATGTCCTTTTAAAGTACTTCGACGTGTGGGTGAAGTGGCATACGAGGTAGCTTTACCTCCAGAATTGGTGAATATCCATAATATTTTCCATGTCTCGGTGTTGAGACCATATAAGCCTGAATATAAACATGTTATAGAATATGAGCCCTTACAGTTTGAGAAAGACTTAACGTATGAAGAAGTCCCTGTTCAAATTTTTGACAGAAAAGAGCAAGTACTGAGGAATAAGGTGATACCTTCTGTTAAGGTAATCTGGAGGAACCACAATGCTGAGGAAGCTACGTGGGAACTTGAAGATGTTATGATGAGAAATTATCCTTAGTTGTTTGCTTGATCTTATATAGCGATTCTGGGGACAGAATCTTGTTAAGGAGGGAAGAATGTGACGAATGAATTTGTCGAGCTATGATTCTGGGGATAGAATCCTTTTATGAAGGGAAGGATGTAACGATCGAGAAATTTGTAATTTAATTTAAATATTTATTGAATTAAATAAATAAATATTTTAAATAATTTATTTATTGAGGTAAATAAATAATTGATGAATTGTGATGAATTAATTTAGTAACTAAATTGATTTATGATAATTAAATTGAGTAATGATAATTTTATCTAATGGATTTAATTTAAGGAAATAAATAAATTAAATCAATTGTTTAGTTTTTAAGGAAATAATAAAATTAAATGAATTGTTTAATTTAAAGAAAATACATAAATTAAATAAAGTGATGTTTCTAATTTAAGCTAAAGTTATTTAAATTAACTAAATTAATGGTGTGACATGAAAACTATATAATAAGAATAATATAAAAATAATTTAGTTTATGGAGTTATATGGTAGCCAAATAAGGCCTTGTGGCCTTTGGCTTATTCAACTGACGCAAACTTTTTATTTTTCTAACGGAAGAATACGTGGGTGAATGGTCTGTCTATATTATCTACGCATCTTATTTTTTCTAAGGCTAGTGGTGAGTTGGGTGAGAAGAAGAATTACAGAGGGTGTGCAAGAGAGAAGAAAAACACCGAGTTTTTGGAGATTGGCAAGAGGAAGAAGGGGAAATACTAAACCTAGTCACCATCTTTTGTAGCATACAATCAAAGAGAAGGTGTAACTTACTTCAATTCTAATTTTTTGATAATTTTGTGGAATTGATACAAATACATGTATATATATGATCTATAATCTGTTAATCCTCGTTTGTGGGTGTTATTTGATGATTAAAAGCATGGAATAGGGTTATAGTAGAAGGTTTTATATATATCAGTGGTTATGTTATTGGATATGGCTTAGAAAGTACAAATTCTCATGATCAATACTTGTTATAATTGGTAATTTGTTGGTGGATTATGTTAGTATGTTAAGAAACAAAAGCGGCGTAGTTGGAATCGTGTCAATTGGCCAAGAAACAAATTCGTGGTGATCGAATTCGCTAATAGTGTAAAAATGATGAAAATTGGGAAAATTGGAAAAATTGGGATTTTAATCCTTCAAAATTGTAGGTATAGAGTGTTTATGTTGTTATTATGTGGTATTACATTTTTATGGATGTTATCACAAAGTTCTAGTTGCTAGCTTTCATGTTTTCTGTAGGAATTAGGTTGAGATGGGTGACTCTGAGTAATATGAGTCTGCTTTGCTGCTTTTTTTCTGTATAGATAGTAGGCTAATACCACGGGTACCATCGGCGAAATGGCACAAATTTACCTTTGGAGCGATTGTGCCTTGAAATGGCAAGAATGCGCCATGTACTCCCGAGCCCAGAGCGGTGACTTACGCCTATTTACAGGTCATGTGTAATGGACTTGTACTAGCTTAGCATGCATGTTAATGATGTTAAGACATAATATAAGCTATAATATCAGATTGTAATGTGTTATAACTCAAAGTGTGAAGATTTTAAATAATTATTTAAATAAGTTATAAAATGAAACCAAATGTTGTGTTTCCAAAGTTAGAGATGAACGATTAAGTTATGTTGGATCGTAATGAGATTTCAGATTCGTTAAGTATGTTAACCTACATGGTTAGGTGCTAGGTTAGGGTTATGACCAAAATGATGGTTTATACCCCTAAAGCTAATATTCTTACAACTAATTGTTGTTGCGATTTTAATGATGTATGTAGGGTAATTGAAGATTATTTTACACTTGTGTAGCTTACAAACAAGGCAAGTTTCTAAACCTTATCTTTTACATTGAGCAAGCTTTCTAACTTCATTCTTTTGTTTATGAATGCAAGTTTCTTATCCTAAACTTTCATTGAGCAAGACTATTGATTCTATTCTTATGTATGATTAAATAAGCTCATGTAACCTAATTCGTTACATCGAATGAGTTTCATATTCTCATTTCTTGTTATTATTATTCAAAACGTATATTGTTCTAACACATTAATTCAAAGGAGATTGTTCTAATTCTTTGAATATAGTACTTTGCATGTATATCATGTTTATTCAGTTATATATTATTGATATCCGATCTTTGACTTTGATAGCCTTCTTCAGTTATACATTCTTGTATTAAACCTTTATTGATGGAAATTGAATAAGTGTTCTAAAATTCTAGAAACACTGATAAGCTAGTTCAAAACTAAACTTTCTTTGGTGCGGAAATTCTAAATTCAAACTGAGATGAACAACCCTAACATAGGGGTTTTGGTACGTGTAACGTTTAGATGTTTGTGCACAATACATGGTACAAATGGATGATCCCCCTAAGTACGTTAAGAAGAGTCTATACAGTCTAATTAACTGTTAAGGTTGGGGTAGTAATACCTAATCACCGTGGACATAGTTCGTGGTCATATGACCCTCAGATAATAAAGTTCGAACTTGTTTCTGTTTCTATTCGTAGAACAAGTTCATTATTGTACAACATTCGTTGTTCATTCTTATATGGTTATTATTACTGTTCTTTATGGCAGTGAGCAATTGTTTGCTCACTCTTGCAATTAACAATGCAGCTAAAGTCGAAAGAGGTGATGAGCCATCTACTAGCAAGGGAAAGGGCAAGATGTCCAAGTGTTGAAGAATTATTTAAAGTTTATTTAAATGCATGATGTTATAAGACTTGTTTGATTTAATAATGTATTCCGCAAACTGATGTAATAATTTAAGGTTAGATTACCTAGGATTGTTTATGAGATGATGTAACCCTTTAATGAGAAAGATTATTGTTTAAGTTATTTAATATTTTATCCTTTATCATGGGTAGTTAGATGTAATTATTTGATAGTGAGCACCAAATTCGGCGGAAATGAAGTACCCAGATTTGGGGGTGTCACAATAACAACAACAATAATAATAGTATTAATAACAAGAATAATAATAATAATAATAATAATAAATAAAATAAAAAAATAAAAAATAAAATAGGACCGGGGCTATTTACAATGTTACTATAAAAATAAAGTTCATTGGTTTTCAATGTATACATAAAAGTTACTTCATGCATACATAACATATGATACATATATATATGGTTATACGTTTTATAATTTGTACAACAATTTATGCATGAAATACAAATATATTATCTTATAATAATAACACACTAATTTGTCATTTTATTACATGATATATAAGATCGTTAGTATGGAAAGGCTGTTTGACTTACATTTTTCCTTTTTTTCCACAAGTGCTAATTATTATATCAATTCTTTTTTTTTTACAAAATAAAAAGTAGTAGATTTTCGAAAGCAATAGCATTAATTATTCCTTATTTTAAAATATCCAATATTAAAAACTAATTAATTAACTTGACTATTAATTTTTTTATAATCTTCTATATATTTATCATGTATGATCATCGATATGTCATTTAATTATTTCATTACCAATTTCCATCAAAAAAGGGTTCGATCGCCCATTAAATATTTAACTTAAAAGAAGAAGATAATTGAAAAGAATAACTTATACTATATTCCAAGGCAAAATAAATAAATTAAAGAACAAGTAAGATAAATATCATAATTTTGTAAGTATTTGACATATATAAGTAGAAATTATAGTGTTATTATTTTTATTTATTTATTTTATTATTATTATTATTATTATTATTATTATTATTGTAATTATAATTGTTATTTTTATTGTTATTATTGTTATTAGTACTATTATTATTACTATTGTTATTGTTATTGTTATTATTATTATTATTATTATTATTATTATTATTATTATTATTATTATTATTATTATTATTATTGTAGTATATAACTTCTTGAGATTATATTAATGGTATGTAGTGAAGGAGAAGAAAGGAATATATGGGAAAAATCTCATGTTTTGATATAAATATTAATCCTTGCAAAATATTAACAGATAACTTGTGTTGCTCCAACGGTCAAATTACCAAAGTTCCAAATGATAGGTCACAGGTTCGGATATGTTCCGCATTTGGACATAATTTTTAAACACTAAATACGAATATTTATTGACAATTCTCCGAATACCGAATATGGTCTTACAAAAACATGCTTATTGGGATTATTTTAATTTAAGGCAACATATTAATAGTCGTTGGAAAAAGTTGTATAAACTATGAAACGAAAACAAAAATTATTGCCAATGAATGTAGTCCATATTACGCAACGAAATATTGCAACAAAAAAACTTTCTTTGCCCACGATGAGGAGAAATCAAGTGGTTAGAAATTTTGCAACGAATTTCTAACAAATTTTGTTTCCAAATTTTGAAACGACTTATGAATTTCGTTGCAAAAAGTTAAAGCCTAACACAATCTGCAATGAAGGACAAGTTTCGTTGTTAAACATACACTTTTAGCAACGACCTTAAAAAATCGTTGCTAAAGCCCCATTTTTAGCAACAAAAAAACTTGCGTTGTCCACGATGACATAAAATCAAGTGGCCGAAAATTTTGCAACGATTTTCTAACGAAATTTATTCCCGCCAATGAATTAGCAATGAAATTTTGCAACGACTTATGAATTTCATTTTAAAAGGTGAAAGCCTGACACAATCTGCAATGAAGGACAACTTTCATTGGTAAACTTATACTTTTAGCAACGACTTATAAAGTCGTTGCCCGAAAAATTGTTGTTGAAGGCCCATTTTTTTGTAGTGTTTAAATTCAAAGTTAGGGTTTCTAACGAAATAATTAGGGTTTTCTAATTAATAGAATATTTAATTAATCAAATAGGCTTACCCTTAATTAGATTTGTGATACACAAAAACCTTATACCTTGTATTTAAATCACCAAATTAGGGTTTCAAATTCCCGGAACTAAAATTAGGATTTCCAGAATTGGTTTTAGGGTTTCTTGTTAATCGTAAGAATTTTCTAACTAAACGTTGACGTTCTTAATATAATATTAGTGTTTTCCATTGATATAGCTTACCTGGTCAACCCTTGACCCTTAACCACATAATGTACACATATACAACCATATACACCGCACATATACACGTATACCCTTAATCCTGAATAATTCTCCACAAAAATTTTAAATTTACGAAATTCCTTCTCAGAAATCTCAAAAATCCATTCACTTATTTTCTATCTAGGTTTATTATTTAACCTTAATTCAATATTTTAAAATTTAAATAATTCTCTAAATTCTCTGGTTGCCACATTCACCCCTTCTACTAAAAATTTCATCCCCAAAATTTACCTTATACCTTACACCATTCACCATACACCATTCATACACCGTATCACATGCTACCCAATACATTTCTTAGAAGAGTTAAAATTTTGAAATTATGCTGAGGAGTTATATAGACTTTTGTCTGTCATTTTTGCAAAGGTTATATAGAAATTCATTCGCAAACCGTCATAACTTACGGATATAGTGGGTAATTAGCCCGGTATGCCCTGTACTTATTAAGTACTGCTGGTTGAATCTGTTTTTTGTCACTGCCATATACACAAAAATTTTACCTTAGTCTTATCGGATTCCGCACCAAAATAATTTGGTTCGGGAAAATTTTCAAAGAACGCTTAGAATTTTCATAAACGTTGGTCTAGCCGAATCAAATAGCTTAGACTCATATCAATAATCAACTTCAATAGAATTACGAATGTGTGTACCCAAACCCCGTTGCCAAATTAAAAATTTTAAAAATATTTTTGAGAATGACGTCATGATGTCGTACTGTATTAACAGTCCATTTGAGGATGTCGTCATTGTATAACTTTGTCATAACACATCATACAATAGTGGAACAATGATTTTTAGATTGAATTCACACTAAGTATTCCTGTATTTATAACTCTATCAACTTTTTATCATCTATGCACCAGGTTACATGGTACATAAGTGATAAAAAAATATATTTTGATATTTCAAATCATTATCGTCTAGCTGAAATAATTAATAT
The DNA here is from genome assembly GCA_020205615.1 of Panax quinquefolius. Classification (NCBI taxonomy): domain Eukaryota; kingdom Viridiplantae; phylum Streptophyta; class Magnoliopsida; order Apiales; family Araliaceae; genus Panax; species Panax quinquefolius. The sequence continues at coordinate 129,586,851 of CM035167.1, forward strand.
AGACTATACTTTAAACCGTTCAAAAATCATTACAAATTTGTTTTATTACCTCAACAGGTAACGATGTGTTGGTGGCCCGTAGTCCATACATACACAATGGTCACCAAGAGCTGAAATTAAAAATTCATTTTCAAAAAGGCACATAATGCGTATTTAGCTTGATGTCAAAAATTTTGAAATCTAACACAATTAGGAGATTTGGAAAACCTAATGCCCCCACTAATGATCAATTGGTTAATCAATCTATCTGTTCCTATTATCCTCAATATTCTATTCACACTTAATTCTACCTAGTTCGTCAAACCACACTCATGAGTTCAGAAACTTTCCACAATCATATGAGTTTAAGAACTTGTACTAGTCAGACCTTTGGCGTCCATTCGCTGAGGGGTTCTTAAACGTTTCATATAATTATGAGTCACAAACGTACCATAAGTATGAGTTTTAAGAACTCATACTTAACCTGATATTCTCAACCTATAACCTATCTATCTGTTATACACATGAGAAAGGAATCACCCTCTCAACATGCATATAACAAATAACGCGACACAGACATTTCAATGATTATCAGTGTAAGAAACTAAATGGTTGTTACACCAAGTACAATTCTCCGTCCATAACAAGGAATCATACAACTCAGCTGCTGACATGAGTCCTCAATTGAAATTTCCACCTAACCTTAACTCCCTTCTCAATACTAATTTCATTCAACTCGTATTCATAATTCTTTCCTGAATCTGTACCAATTCGTAGTACCACTGACACACAATAATCTAGTTATAAACTTTTCAATCATTCGCTTAATCCTTCTCCATACTATAATCTTATCCGATCACGGGGTGATCTCATCGTATATATTACGACTCAACTCTATACTATGATCATTTTTTTACGATCTCCTATCTCTGTACTTTTAGTATTTTAGATTCTATCTATTCACCACTACTATTCAACTTTATTATCAGAGTTAGGAAACTCTGTATCTTTACAACTCGTCGAGATTCGTCTTTAAATCTTACTGACACACTAACTCTATTTGAGTTAGTACTTATCCTAATCACTGTGGTTATTAGTCTCAGGCATTCCTACCTAAGGTTCATAACGTACAGCTTTGATACCAACTGTGACAGCCCAAATCCGGGTCCTAAATCACCACGGACCTGGTACAATCATTCTATAACTATTGCAGAAGATATAAACATAAATTGTTTATACAATAAACTTTACACACTATTTCCCAAGGTCGAGTAACCTTAACTTATACATAATTCATAACTTGTCTAACATATAATATTATCATCATACATAACTGTTACAAATAAGCAGTACATATAATCCCAAGCTGAACTTGGCTTTGCTCTTTCATTTATCTGACGTATTCATCTTAATCTGCAATGTTAATCATGATAAAGCAAGGGTGAGCAATAAGTTTGCCCAATAAGTTTAAGTTCAATAATTTAAAGATATATCATGATAGAAAGAATTGAATAAAAACTGGCTATAGTTCTACAATATAGTTGTGAACTAGCATGAACAGATTTTCATAACTGAATGAACGTTGAACATGAACATATATATATATATATATATATATATATATATATCTGGACCGAATGGTAATGGAGGTGATCAGCCTTTCATACCTGATGAATACATGCAGTATGCACAGAGTGCGATTTAATAATTCTTAGACATGACAATCAGAAATGATTAACCACAAGTATAATTGAATAATATAACTCGAGGTCGAGTTAAGAAAAACTTGCATGTTCCGTTGATTATCGTTACGCATTTATTAAGCTTTTTCTGAACCTAATATATAAATAATGTCGATATACAAATTAGAATAATATCATCACAGTATTTAAAATAACCTAAACACATTAACACATAACCCTATCAGTCTATACAACATATAAAACCTAACCTCAAGTCAAACTGTTACAGTCCTAGTCGAGTCCGGTACAATTCTGACATCTTGATGGCTTAGTCGGATAAATATCGAGTTTAAGTTCAATTAAACTCTGTCTAAACACTTAACAATTATCTTAGATAATTTATTATCAGTCAAAACATTTTTCATAAGCTTGTAATAATTTTTAAATAATTATTATCATTTATCATGATTTTTCAATCATTAATTTTGTATTTATATGAATTAAATACCACATAATTCCTTTATCATTAATATTTATTTTATACCAAATATTAATGAAAATCGATCATAATATTATAATATATTTATAATATATCAAAGTATTTTAATACCTTAAAATCATATTTATATGATTTTTAAACAATTAAATTCATTATCCAATAATTGCTTTTAATATTAAATTATTAATATTTTCATGACAAAATATCAAAAGTTATATTTTATAACTTAAAATATTTTTATAATACTTGATCATTTTTATATGATTTATAAACCATTAATTTATTTTTCCATAATTTATTTAATATAGTTATTAAATAAATTAATTATTATTAATATTAATTAATTAATGAAATTCATCATAAAATATTAAAAGTCATTAAAAATAACTTAAAATATTTTCTTATACCATAATATAATTTTTCATGATTTTTTATGTATTAAAATCATTTTTAAATAATTTATTTAATATTATATATAAATAAATTAAATACCATTATTATTCAAAAAATATTAAATATTTATGAAATATATTCAGAATAATTAAAAACTAATTTTCGGACTTTAAAATAATTTTTAGGAATTTATTTTGTATTTTTATAAATTAAAAACTATTTCTTTCTATTTAATAAATAAATTAATTGATTTTCCGAAATTATCTGTCACTAAAGGGCCCTATAGCGATAGAACCGTCGCTATAAGTGTTCTTGAGCATTTTCCAGAACTTCAAGTCAGTGACTAAGGTAGTAGGTTTGACCATATATAATTTCTTGATCATAAGATTTCTGGGCAGTCTAATGTAATAGGATTGTAGTATTGATGTATTACTATAATCTCCAGCAAGCTTCATAACCAAAACATATCAAATATGCAAGATCTAAGCCTCCCAATTCTTGTCACTGACTGTTCTTCATTTCTGGGTTTCCCAGAAATGAAGAACTGCTCGAGTGTGGTACTTTGGAGCTTTATAACTTGGAATCTGGGTCGGGTTTGTGTGATGTAAAAGTTCCATCATGTATTCCATATGTCAAGGTATAAGTATCATGCACCAAACCAATCTAATAACATCACACAAAGATATTAAGGATGGTCAAAGTTCTGACAGAAAAACGGTTCATGATCAATCTGGGTTTTCCAGATTGTTCATGTGACGCCCCCAAATTCGGGTCTCTTTCAACCCGACAGATGGTGCTCCACGGTGCTACAGTTCACACAAACATTCAATTGAAAAAGCCTCAAAAGAACGAATCTGTCTTATATATATTCCAAAACAATAGTACCATTCCCTAGGTTCTTTATAACCGTTACATTTGTTCTTGTCATAATATCAAATATTATCATTACAAACCTATACTATTACATAGGTACGCTACAAGTTCGCTTTAGCCTTCACTTTATCCTTGTCGAATCCTTTGGTCATATCGTCTAAGCTGCAATCATATGGTTCAAGAAAGTTTGAGCATAACAAGCTCAGCAAGTACAACAATTCCATTTTTTTAAAAGCATGCTTGAAACATAGGAATCATATATCTTCAATAACTGGATGATAGTTACGAAGTACTATCAATATTTCAAAATAGCTTTCTTTTTCCTTCAAAACGTTTTTCAATAACAATATTCCGTAAATCATCAATTCTAGTTCAAGACGTGAACATCTTATAGTTTCTTTGAAAAGGACAACCCAAGAGACGAAGTCCGTAAGTCCCAAGATAGCTTACGAGTACATCTAGGTGATCAACTTATAGTACCCTATGTTGATCAACACTACATCCATTAAACGTGTATACGCTTAAGTTGTGGCAACCTCACGTGCCCATCGAATAATCGATGAAAATATATTTGTTTATACATATTCAGCTTACCTTGAATCCGTACTCAAAGAATTGGCATAGATATAGCATTAGCAATTCTATATTGAAAGACTTGTAAACAAACCAATCGACTTATCAAGATTAGTCTAGCCGAAAGTTAAAACGGCATCGACTCTTTCTTTAAAACCATACATGCATCTCATAACTTGAATCATTTGAAAACCCGACTAACACGAAGGTTAGACAAGGGTTTAAGAAAAACTTGCCTTCAAATATCGCTACCACCAATAATTACGCTTTCCTTTGAGTCTTTACAGCCTCTACAACACATAATCACATAACATACCACATTAGGTCATGAATGAACATACTTGGTTCCTAAAGAATCTTACCATTCTTCTCAATCTAATCCTCAGATTAGATTTGTTATTTATCGTTCCGCTTTTCCGTCATTCTTTTACATCGTCCTTACCAACTTCATTCTCTTATAACACTGAAGTGAAATTATTTCATTAATACAACTCAGTTCGAGTTAATCATCTTTCCTTACGGTTTATTAATGTCCTTACGTTATTAATCGAAACTCGATCGTCATTGGTTATGTGTACTTATTACGTATAGTTCACGTTCATCTTCAATTGACTTTCTTTAACCCTAAGTGATCATACTTGGGGTTTAATTATAACTTTATAATGTTTGATTAAGTCCCTTAGTTCATTACTAACCAATTTCCCTTCATCTCCTACTTGTAAACATTTTTCATTGTCGAAGTTTAGGGTCATTGCCATACATGCTACACGATTATATAACTCTTTGTCACGTCATGGCATGGCAAGCCTATTATTAGGCTTGGAGACCGACTTCGTGTCACGGCGCGAGTCCCTCGTGTTAAAGGTCGTACAAGCAGCAAGTGAGTCTCCGTAAGTCGGCTCACTTTGGCGTTCATGGCATGACTTACCTTTCGCTTTGATCAAGCGCTGTATGGCACCAAAGGTTTCAAAGACTGTAAAATTTTTACGAAATTTTCTTTTAGTGAGATTCCCGGCTTCAGAATCTCTTCGTTATAAGTCCGAATTGGTTCGCTCAAGAGCCTACGGTTCACAAATCACGACTTACACGTGGTCAAGTAAGAATTTTATCTATTCGACTTCATTTGCTAAAGTTCCACCTATTAGTCCATTTTTAACGAAAACGATAAGCGTTCGTGAATGTTAAACGCTCGTTTCTTCGTTCTAAGTCGGAATTCGACCATTTTTGAGTTCGGAACTCTATAATGACAAATATGACTTGTCTTCATTGAAAACCAATGTTTCCAAGCTCAATATCAAAATTCGACTTCCATTCTGAGAATTTCACGAATTCGACAGTCGTTGTCTAATCGTGTGAATTCCGGCGAAACTTCGTCACATGAGATTTTTAAACCATTTCACTTGGATTCAATCCATTATACTATCATCTTGACATACATGCTTCTTTAACTTATAAACATGATAAGTTATTACTAGTTCATTGCGAATTTATGACTTATGAAAATATCAATTACTTATATTTTCATTTCTCATAACTTATGACTTCTTTTCTCATGATTTCCTATGGCTTCAATCTTTTAACCACCATCCTTGCTTCTTATTATCATACCATCTTTTTAAGAGAACATATGAAAAGTTCATATAAGTTCCTTATGAATTCATAACTTATTCTTGGTTCGATTTCTTATTCATTACGATACCTACTTATTAAGACTTAAGCCTTTGATTTATCATTCCTTAGCATATTAGTTCTACCAATACCCCCCTTCTCTATATCTATGGAAGAGAAAGAGAATCATGGTTCAAGATGGCTTACCCTTAATGAGCACTTGACTAAACTTTGATCTTCTTCTTGCTAACTCTTTTTCTTCCTTCTTGCTTATGTGAATAATGAAAGACTAACTTATGCTAACTTATTCTCTCAACCAAATAAGCTCTCAACTTATAAGTGGCATGAAATGAAACAACCTCCAAATGAATGCACAGGCTCCCTATTTATAGAAATTCCTAGATGAGGGTATAAGGGACATAAAGCCACTCCACCTCCTTAATCACCTCCTTACTATTCATTGCTTTGCCCCTAAGTAAACTTGGCCTCCACACAAAATACTTGGCCACCAAATCACTTAGCCATTAAGTTATCTTGCTCCCCACAACACTTGATCATCACACTTACTTAATAATTAAGTATTCTTGCTAATCACATATATGTACTTTGTGTGATCACCACACTAACTTAGCCTTTAAGTTTACTTGATTAGCACATCAATTTCTTGTCCACCACTTTGGACTATCCATGGTTTGCCCCATGGTTTTAAACCATCCCCTAACCCATTGATTTATAGCTTGGGCCTTTAACTTAATTAACTTAACCTAATCATTTGGGCTTGCATTAAATTGCTTTGGCTCAGTAATTAAACAAACATTGGGCTTGCATTAATAAACTCACATTGGACTTAACCATCCAATACTTGGGCTCACATAATACTTAAAAAATCCTACCAATTCCTTTATTTTGGCTTAAAGCCTTATAACATATATTATACGTATAATTCTCGTATTCTAACTCATATACTAATTCCACATATACGACATACCATTATTCATATCGCGCATCAGTATAATACCTCATATAGTATTCAGATTCTTACCTCATATAATACCTACGTATTATACAATCATCGCTTAATTCATTAATCACATTTCCTTTCCTTCTCGTAAATCATTTTCCTTAAACGTTAGGTTTTAAGTCCACAAAGCTAATATTACGCTTTCCATAACTCAAATATTATTAGATATTCCATCTCACCTCGATATTCTATCGTTACGTATTTCTCGGAAGTTCAAAAATAATTCCTAAACGTAAATGCGTGAATAGTGTTTTTTTCGAAAATTTTCTCGAAAACTTTTATTTTCGCCTTGGAAATTCAAACACTTTAATTCTACCACGTAGCCAAAATCCTACGATGTTCGACATTTCTAGGTCGAGAACGACGCTCGATTAGCTTGCTCCATAAATAATCAATTAAATTCATTTAATAAAATAAAATTTAATTCTCAAAATCCGATTTTCTCTCAAGCTTACATTCTTCCCTCCTTATAAGGATTCTGTCGCCAGAATCTAGCTAATAATACCTACACCACAGAGGATAATTTTCCTTTATTTTAATCTCGAGTTCCCAAAATGCTTTTTCGACATTGGGGTTCTTCCATTTCACCTTCATCGAAGGTATTATCTTTTCACACATGACTTATCACTTCCTGTTAATAATTTGAGTTGGAAGTTAAACACTTACTAACACATTTCACTATCTTTATATCATCTCAGTTATCCTTTTAACTCGGACTTATATGGAACTCAAATTCCTCCCTCAAAATAAGACTATACTTAGTCTTCTACTTATCCTGCATCATCTTCTTCATTCACTTGTACTCCTCGCTACCTAATTGTACTTAATTGACTCGGTCCATTATTGTGGATTGAGTCTATGTTTTGAATAACATTTCTATCGTTTCATTCTATAATTTAAATTCTAACTCCACTCCCGCCATCTCCGTTATTAACTCATTCTGAGTCGTTAACATCGATAGTTTTCCTTATACCTTCCTACTTAACGCGCTTTTATTTCTACGCTTACCTTCCTTGAATGATATAAGATATCCCAATCCTCTCTCTCTACGCATATTCAACTCCTTCGTGTGGGAGATATATCTCGACTCTTAGAGTCCTTGTATATCTCACTTTTCTCCCCGTATAATTACTATCTTCGATTTTTAATTCAAAACTACAATCGCCAATTCTAGATCATAAGTAGGATAGACCTCCTCATAATCCTCTAATCAAGTTATGATGTATACACAATGACATTGCCATGCTATAAGAGCACGCAATCATGTCATCTATAATAACATCGAGATACACTACAAAATTCCCCGATCATCCGATAAAGACAATACAGTGCCGTAATTAACCTTTCTCTAAAATCCTATGACGCTTAATGGTACTTCCTCTTTTTCTTCTTTCTTCAACCGACTATACCCCGTACAAAATCTATCTTTGAAAAATTCTTTGCCCTCTCAACTCAATTTCAAATAGATCATCGATCCCGGGCCATGGGTATTTATTATTAATCGCTAACTTATTCCTCCTACGATAGTCGATACGCAAAATCGTAACGACTCCTCCTCTCTTCTTAACACCAACCTAACTTGCATCCATGGTTCGATTAATAATAATGTCGCGGTATTTTATTATCAGAAATTACTACCTTAGATTTTCTGAGAAAACTAAAGGTTCACACTTTTCTTATAACAATTTATTATAGTTCTATGGTTAATCAACCCATTCATACCGAGAATTTTCTCAAATCCTCTCGACATTAATCGGAACTTATCTACCGATACTTGCTTACTTTTATTATTCATGAAACCATTTCCATGAATATAATTAACGAAAATTAATCCCTCCTCCTCTATCTTAATGTTTTAAAGGTACTTATAATCCCTTCCAGATAGACTCCTAGATAAGTCTTTCCACATGTCTTACACACCTCGATCCTTCACTTAGGATCCCCTTGTCCCACTTCAGTATTCCTAGAGTTAAAAATTTCTGTCTCTTTGGCATACCGCCACTACCATTCTCTACATTGGTTCCTCCCTCTCTCTTGCTCTCATCTTTTCCCTCTTTGTGGTATTGAGTCTACAACTCACTATCACCTTATGCTATAATCACCTTCTCCAGAATGATCCCATAGAAACACTCTAGATCACCAAAATCCCACTATAGAGCTAGGGTTTCAGTGCCCCGCCCAACCTACGAGCCTTCACCTCCTCCGTGTCCACTTGATGTGAAACAAACCTTGCCAATTCATTTGAATTTGGTCGCAGATCGGGAAATATCATATCCCTTTGCTTAAGTTCTAAGAATTAATCTCTATCCTCCTCACATATTTATAGAGAAATAATTCTCAAAGAAAACCTTCTTGAATTGTTTCCACGCTATCAAGATCTGTTTCTAACCCCACCTCGTGAGCCTTCTACCAAAAGTTGGCTTCACTCTTCCTCGTAAGTCACAAAAAAGAAACTTCAGATCTCACCTACGCTTGTAATAACAAACGCCTTCTCTATTTCTTTTACCCCTAGATGGGCCTCGATTGGGTCCATCGTTCCTTTGAACTCCCATGGACCTATGCTTTTAAACTCTTTAAAGGTAATCGTTCTAGCTACCTTAGGTTTCATGAGTACTTCTACCCCGGTTTGGTAAATGCAAATGCTAATAACTTAACGAACTCTTGCATAGGGTTGTTTTGACCCCATTAATTATCATTATGTGATTCCGATTCCTTATTACGTTATCTTCTCCCTGGCGACATTTTTAAATTAAATAAAATTTCACTATTATCTATTTACTTACTTCGTTATTAATTGCCACATACCAAATCGCATCATAAAAAATCATTTCCATGAAAACTTCATTATATTCATACGCTTCTTCATAGTTTGAAACTATTTACAATTTTTTTTCATAGACAAAAGCTATTACATTTTCTATCCCGTAATTGAACTTCACAAAAGTTGGGATTTACAAAAAGACTACCCTTTAAAAGAGGATTTTACATCACTACACACATATTTATAACTCTAGACTTGTAATAATGCATAACAGCATCCTCGTGTTTCTCATTCGCAATCATTGCTACAGTATCCCGACTAATCATATGACGGGTTTGTCCTGACTCAATGGAATAACAAGCAACCTTCAGCTTGAAATCCTTATGTGCACTCTCATGGATGTAAGATATCCGTGCTATCTTCCGGTCCTTCTCCCCGCCTTCTCACGGCTCATCGGCCTCTGCCTTATAATTCCTAGCATGCTCTGCCATAAGCACCTGCTTATCGTGCTCTAACTCAAAATCTGCTTCTGCAGACATCTTAGCTTCATGGAGATAACTAATCTCTTCACTCTGATTCTGCACAACTGTACCCAACAGCACATTCCTCACTGTTACCGCCAGATACAATTCTTCCATCAGATCCGGAGGTGATGACTCCAAAGTAGGTACCACCGTAGTAATCGATGTTACCTCTCTTCTTCCTCCCCATCATTCATCATACTAAGATATGACGCTATATCCATCTCTCCCTGAGAGTAGTCTTCCTCGTAAAAAGTACTCTCCCTGCCTCCCATTCCTCTAGAATCACTAATGGTACCTTCGCCACCCAAGATAGGTACAGTGCCTACTACTTGGTTCACAAGCTCTTCGCTTCCACCGCGTGTATATCTCTATACATCAAACTATCGATCGACATCCTATAATAATAACATATGTTGATTAGTACATAACACACAATAGTATAAGCACAAATCACATTTAATTTATTTAGGGTTACTTTTCATCTTTTAAATCTTTTGATACCGAAGTTTCCTCAATACCTTATCGACTCATTCAACTCAAGTAAAACTCAAGTTTTTTTTTTCTTCCTTCGGACTTCTCTTCCTTAACGAGATTATGAGCCTAAGGTTCTTCACCCCTTAAGTTTTATAACCTAATGCTTTGATACCAATTGTGACGCCCCTAAATTTGGGTCTCTTTCAACCCCGACAGATGGTGCTCCACTATACATAGCTCACACAAAACATTCAATTAAAAAGCCTCAAAAGAACGAATCATCTTATATATATTCCAAAACAATACTACCATTCCCTAGTGTTCTTTATAACTGCTACATTTGTTCTTGTCATAATATCAAATATTATCATTACAAACCTATACTATTACATAGGTACGCTTAAGTTCGCTTTAGCCTTCACTTTATCCTTGTCGAATCCTTTGGTCATATCGTCTAAGCTGCAATCATATGGTTCAAGAAAGTTTGAGCATAACAAGCTCAGCAAGTACAACAATTCCATTTTTTTAAAAGCATGCTTGAAACATAGGAATCATATATCTTCAATAACTGGATGATAGTTACGAAGTACTATCAATATTTCAAAATAGCTTTCTTTTTCCTTCAAAACATTTTTCAATAACAATATTCCGTAAATCATCAATTCTAGTTCAAGACGTGAACATCTTATAGTTTCTTTGAAAAGGACAACCCGGCACGAAGTCCGTAAGTTCGACATAGCTTACGAGTACATCTAGGTGATCAGCCTATAGTACCCTATGTTGATCAACACTATATCCATTAAACGTGTATACGTTTTAGTTTTGGCAACCTCACGTGCCCATCGAATAATCGATGAAAATATATTTGTTTATACATATTCAAAGCTTACTCTTGAATCTGCACTAAAGAATCGGCATAGATAGCGTTAGCAATTCTATATTAAAAGACTTGTAAACAAACCAATCGACTTATCAAGATTAGTCTAGCCGAGTTAAAACGGGCATCGACTCTTTCTTTAAAACCATAAATGCATCTCAAAACTTGAATCATTTTAAAACCTGACTAACACGAAGGTTAGACAAGGGTTTAAGAAAAACTTACCTTCAGCGTCTGCTACCGAATAATTACGTTTCCTTTGAGTCTTTACAGTCTCTACAACACATAATCACATAACATACCACATTAGGTCATGAATGAACATACTTGGTTCCTAAAGAATCTTACCCTTCTTCTCAATCTAATCCTCATTAGATTTGTTATTTATTGGTTCCGCTTTCCGCCATTCTTTTTTACATCGTCCTTACCAACTTCATTCTCTTATAACACTTAAGTGAAATTATTTCATTAATAAAACTCTTGGTTCGAAAGTTAATCATCTTTCCTTACTTACTTATTAACGTCCTTACGTTATTAATCAAAACTCGATCGTCATCAAGTTATGTGTACTTATTACGATAGTTCACGCTCATCTTCAATCGACTTTCTTTAACCCTAAGTGATCATACTTGGGGTTTAATTATAACTTAATAATGTTTGATTAAGTCCCTTAGTTCATTACTAACCAATTTCCCTTCATCTCCTACTTGTAAACATTTTTCATTGTCGGTTTTAGGGGTCATGGCGATGCGTCACGGCTATTATTACTTCAGTGTCTGCGCCATGCGGCCACGCCTATTAGGGGCTTGAGACCGACTCAAGCACCATGCGCATGAGTCCCTCGTGTTAAAGGTCACGCACGCAGGCGTGAGTCTCCGTGTTCTCAGCTCACTTTGGCATGACATGATTTACTTTGCATTTGACCATGATCATGGCGCCAAAGATTGCTCAAAGACTGAAAAAATTTTACAGCTAATTTTCATTTAGTGAGATTCCTGGCTTCGTAACTTCTTCGTTATAAGTCTGAATTGGTTCATTCAAGATCCTACGGTTCACAAATCACGTACTCTACGTGGTCAAGCCCGAATTTTATCTATTCGACTTCATTTGCTAAAATTCCACCTATTAGTCCATTTTTAACGAAAACGATAAACGTTCGTGAATGTTCAACGCTCATTTCTTCGTTCTAAGTCGGAATCTGGCCATTTTCAAGTCCGCAACTCTATAATGACAAATATGACTTGTCTCCATTGAAAACCAATGTTTCCAAGCTCAATATCAAAATTCGACTTCCATTCCGAGAATTTCACGAATTCGACGATCGTCGTCTAAACGTGTGAATTCCTACAAAACTTCGTCACTTGAGATTTTGAAACTATTTCACTTGGATTCAATCCATTATACTATCATCTTGACATACATGCTTCGTTAACTTATAAACATGATAAGTTATTACTAGTTCATTGCGAATTTATGACTTATGAAAATATCAATTACTTATATTTTCATTTCTCATAACTTATGACTTCTTTTCTTATGATTTCTTATGGCTTCAATCTTTTAACCACCATCCTTGCTTCTTATTATCATACCATCTTTGTAAGAGAACATATGAAAAGTTCATATAAGTTCCTTATGAATTCATAACTTATTCTTGGTTTGGATTTCTTATTCATTACGTATATGGCTTATTAAGACTTAAGCCTTTGATTTATCATTCCTTAGCATATTAGTTCTACTAATACCCCCTTCTCTATCTATGGAAGAGAACGAGAATCATGGTTCAAGATGGCTTACAATTAATGAAAACTTGACTAAGCATTGATCTTCTTCTTGCTAACTCTTCTTCTTCCTTCTTGCTTATGTGAATAATGAAAGACTAACATATGCTAACTTATTCTCTCAACCAAATAAGCTCTCAACTTATAAGTGGCATGAAATGAAACAACCTCCAAATGAATGCACAGGCTCCCTATTTATAGAAATTCCTAGATGAGGGTATAAGGGACATAAAGCCACTCCACCTCCTTAATCACCTCCTTACTATTCATTGCTTTGCCCCTAAGTAAACTTGGCCTCCACACAAAATACTTGGCCACCAAATCACTTAGCCATTAAGTTATCTTGCTCCCCACAACACTTGATCATCACACTTACTTAATCATTAAGTATTCTTGCTAATCACATATATGCACTTTGTGTGATCACCACACTAACTTAGCCTTTAAGTTTACTTGATTAGCACATCAATTTCTTGTCCACCACTTTGGACTATCCATGGTTTGCCCCATGGTTTTAAACCATCCCCAACCCATCAATTTATAGCTTGGGCCTTTAACTTAATTAACTTAACCTAAACATTTGGGCTTGCATTAAATTACTTTGGGCTTGTAATTAAACAAACATTGGGCTTGCATTAATAAACTCACATTGACTTAACCATCCAATACTGGGCTCACATAATACTTAAAAAATCCTACCAATTCCTTTCTTTTGGCTTAAAGCCTTATAACATATATTATAATGATAATTCTCGTATTCTAACTCAGATACTAATTCCACATATACAACATACCATTATTCATACGCATCAGTATAATACCTCATATAGTATTCAGATTTCTTTACCTCGTACAATACCTACGTATTATACAATCATCGCTTAATTCATTAATCACATTTCCTTTCCTTCTCGTAAATCATTTTCCTTAAACGTTAGGTTTTAAGTCCACAGGCGAAATATTACGTTTTCCATAACTAAAATATTATTAGATATTCCATCTCACCTCGATATTCTATCGTTACGTATTTCTCGGAAGTTCAAAAATAATTCCCGAACAGAAATGTGTGAATAGTATTTTTCGGAAATTTTCTCGAAAAACTTTTATTTTCATCTTGGAAATTCAAACACTTTAATTCTACCACGTAGCCAAAATCCTACGATGTTCTGACATTTCTAGGTCAGAGAACGACGTTCGATTATCTAGCTCCATAAATAATCAATTAAATTCATTTAATTAAAATAAAAATTTAATTCTCAAAAATCCGATTTTCTCGGGCGTTACAGTTCATCCGGTTGATGGTCAATGCTATTTTGACCAACATTATCTTTGAATCTACGAGAGATCTGGTTGTTCTATGGACATAGATGTGTAGTTCGCTTGACAGGCTATAAATATCAAACAACAAAATAGCCATAACACTAACATAAAGCAAGATCTGAGGCTTAGAAAACGTTGTCAGACGAGATATGGGTTTCTCTGTTGCCTAGAAACTCAGTCTTCATGAACGGTCAACGAGGTTTGACTGCATATAACTTACGATCTAGACATGCTATGACCCTATTTTCAATTCCAGATCACAGTCTACATGACATACTACACATATATAACTTCAAACACCATAAATCAGTAACACAAAAGAATCTAGAGTCCCTGACATTTGTTTGTCAGACGACTCATGAAGGTTTAAGAACAGTTTCTAAAAACTTGATTTTTGTACATCTACATGATATGGATCCATGATCCAACAACCCAGATCATTAAAAGACACCCTCTAACACATATCTAACCAATCATTAACAACATTTAACATCAAATCATAAGATTTTGAAGATTAGGGGTTTTATACCTTTCTAATGCTTGATTTTGATTCTGATCCTTGTTATTTGTTTAAGGAGATCTATAAACTGATCATGTCTCAATATTTCACTCTCTCTCACTCTAGATTTTCGGATTTAGAGAGAGAAGGGTCTAGGAGAAAATGAAAAATAAAGTGAAGTTTTCTCTCTCCTTTTAATTTATATATTTTGATGATAAAATGCACTTGGCTGATCTAGATGACTGAAATGCTGTGATTTAAGGCACATGGTAGATAAAGTTGGTTACTAACTCAAGATCTTGGCAAGATTTGCAAGTAACCTTCAATTATTCAACAAAGGGCATAATAGTCATTTGATTTCTAATTTTATGGCAACGTGGTCTTTTGTCCCAACTCTTAGGGTTTAAACCTAAGGTTCTAAAAATTTTATTTTCTAGGATTTCCAGAATTAGGTTTTCAAAATAGAAATTAATATTTCTAAATTATAATTAGGATTCTATAATTATATTAAGATTTCCTAATCATAAATTCAAGCTTGCTAATCAGGATTAATATTTTCTAATTAAAATTGCTAATTTAGCAATTTGGGTTTTAAATTCAAAGTTAGGGTTTCTAACAAAATAATTAGGGTTTTCTAATTAATTGAATTCACTACAAAAAAATAGGCCTTTAGCAACGATTTTTTGGGCAACGACTTTCTAAGTCATTGCTAAAAGTATATGTTTAGCAATAAAATTTTTCCTTCGTTGAAGATTGTGTCAGGCTTTCGCTTTTTGCAACGAAATTCATAAGTCATTGCAAAATTTCGTTAGAAATTCGTTGCAAAATTTTCAGCCACTTGATTTTCCATCATCGTGGGCAACGAAAGTTTTTTTGTTGCTAAAAATGGGGCTTTAGCAACGATTTTTCAGGCAACAACTTTATAAGTCATTGATAAAAGTGTATGTTTAGCAACGAAACTTGTCCTTCGTTGCAGATTGTGTGAGGGCTTTCACTTTTTGCAATGAAATTCATAAGTCGTTGCAAAATTTGGAAACAAAATTTGTTGCAAAAAATCTAACCACTTGATTTCTCCTCATCGTAGGCAACGAAAGTTTTTTTGTTGCTATATTTCGTTGCCTAATATAAACCATTTTATTTTCGTTGCATATTTTATACAACTTTTTGCAACAACTATTAAAATGTTGCCTTAAATTAAGATAATCCCAATAAGCATGTTTTTGTAAGACCATATTCGGTATTCGGAGAATTGTCAAAAAATATTCGTATTTAGTATTTAAAAATTATGTCCAAATGCGGAACATATTCGAACCTGTGACCTATAATTTAGAACTTTGGTCATTTGACCGTTGGAGCAACATAAGTTATCTGTTAATATCTTGTAAGGATTAATATTTATATCAAAATATGATATTTCCCCCCATATATTCTTTTCTTCTCCTTCACTACATACTATTAATATAATCTCAGGAAGTTATATACTACAATAATAATAATAATAATAATAATAATAATAATAATAATAATAATAATAGAACTAATAACAATAATAATAATAATAAATAAAAATAATAACACTATAATTTCCGCTTATATATGTCAAATACTTACAAAATTATGATATTTATCTTACCTGTTCTTTAATTTATTTATTTTGCCTTGGAATATAGTATAAGTTATTCTGTTCAATTATCTTCTTCTTTTGCAGCAAATAATTAATGGGCGATCGAACACTTTTTTGATGGAAATTGGTAATGAAATAATTAAATGACATATCGATGATCATACATGATCAATATATGGAAGATTATAACGTAAATTAATAGCCAAGTTAATTAATTAGTTTTTTTTCTATTAGACATTTTAAAATAAGGAATAATTAATTCTATTGTTTCCCGAAAATCTACTGCTTTTTTATTTTGTAAAAAAAAATTGATATAATAATCTGCGCTTGTGGAAAAAAGGGAAAAACAAAGAAATGTGTTGATAGTTTCTTTCTAAGCCAAAATGAGAGAAAAAGTGTGTTGGTCATTCCTTAACATATAGTACTTGGTATTATTTAGTAGTATTTTGGAGTCAAAATTAATTTATTTATTTTTGTTGGCAACTTTATTCAGTTCACCTGTCTCTTCAAATTACATGCCAAATTAGTTGAGCATGAAAACAAAACTATGAATGATGACTTTTAACAAACTTTTTTTTTTAAAGATCTCTGCGACTTTGACTGATTTCTACATTTTTCGGTATATGCCTTCAGCGACCCTGGTCTAAAGCATCCATGATTTATTCAGCACATAAAACTCAAAACAACATGAACAATAGTTATTTTATCAGCGAAAATAAACACCAGTTATTTATACAGCGCGCAACATGCTAACAATTACCAATTAAGATACAAAATACTTACAATGACGAGTTTTTAACTTAAAACAAGCTGGTGGTTGAGATGTGGGAGGACCTATCTAGGATCACTGGAACTTTACAACCACACAGGAAATGTCACCAGTGTTCTTCCTTACAAGTGCCTCTTCGATAAGGTGTTTTTTGGCTTACCATCTTGAATGCTATAAAAATCATCATCTCTATCAGAGTCGACAATGCAATAACCACTGACAGTAGCAACACCTACAACACATGTATCCCAAACTGCAGATAGGTGCCCATAAATGATAAAATGCCCCCAGCTGCAACCTGAAGCTAAGAGAAAAAAATCTCAGCCATACCAAACAGTAGCCCCTCAAAAATAAAGCCCAGCAGCAACCTGCAAATCAACATCAAAACACAGTGATGTTCCAGCTAGACCCAATCTACAAAGACACTGGAAGAGGAAGAGCAAATTCCCCTGAAAGTCAAGTCCCAAAGAACACACACAACAACCTACATTGCCCACATAGGTACACAGCCATATTGAATACATAGGTGAACCAGAATGGAAACCTAGCAAACATATCACATGATGGCCATATTCGAAATTAAATATCCCAACCATGTAAAACATAGATGGCATATGGCAAAAGAGAATTACAGATCTAAATCTAAATGGTGATAACATGGTGTAGTTTTAACTCTCTGAAACCTAGCATTAGTATGGAGTCCAAATTTTAACAGGTGAATGATATCTTGAGTAATGGACTGGTTTGGGATAGCAGTGTTAGTAAATATCCTAGTATTGAGTTCCTGCCAAATTATGTAGACAACAATAGCAAAACTAACGTGCAACATGCTATGATGAAATTGGGTCTGAGAGCAGGATATGACATAATCAATTTTGAGAATAGATTGGAGACAAGAGAAGAAGACTGAGATTGAGAAATTTTGAGAAGAATATGCGAGTGTTTTGACATAATCAATTCATCAAACAACTGTAGGCAACTAGAGTTGAAGCCATCCAATTGCTAGTGAGATGTAAAATATAATTTATAACTGGGACACAATACATACCACAATATCAAGCCAGCCAATGGCTAGTGCAGATGATACAACCTCCCAATACCTTCAAACCAACATTAGGATGTGAGGTAATGTAAGACCCCGAATTTTATAAAATAAAAGTATTTAATTTTTCGATTTTGGTAAATAGTTAAATTGATAAAAGTTTAAAGTTAAAGGTAATATGTGATTTTTTTTTTTGCAAAGTAAGCAAGTTGATATAAAATATTTGTTGTGTCGGAGAATATTCGATTAGTCTGGGAATATTCTTTTTGTCGGGGAATATCCGTACGACGGTACAATCATTGGTGGACCCCACAATGGAATTATTGTCGGATTGAGAAAATGACAAAAATATTTTTATGAATATAACGGCGGAAGTTTTACCGTTAACTGTTGAAACACCCGGTGTTAAAAGTACAGTAATACATGTGGTTGCATAGTAGCACACGGTATTGATTATTGATGCTTACGTGAGAAGTCACTCAGTTTTGTTTTATTAGTATTATTAATGTAATAAAACAGAAAAGCTTTTTATATAAAACAGAATACTTTTATAAAGTTATTTGTTTTATTAGGCTAATAGTAAAATCTTTTTATATAAAAGCGAATACTTTTATAAAGTTATGCATTTTATTAGACAATAATTAGAATATATTATATTTTATTATGCATAGTATTTGCATAGTGCTGCGTAGTGTTTTGCGTAGTAAAATCTTTTATATATAAATAGAAAACTTTTATAAAGTTATTCGTTTTATTAGATTATAAATAGAATATATTATATTTTATTGTAAACCAATCTGACCGTCTGCTTAAAATAAATCAATACGACCGTTCATGAATTAGTTTATGCGTATCCATTCTTCTATAAATAGAAGCTCATTCCTTCATTATTTCTTACGAATTCACTGAAACTCTAGAGAGAGAAACTATAGAGAGAGTTCTTCTTCTATAATCTTTAGCGTATTTCTTTAGAGTTTTAAGAAGCTTTGAGCGTAGTATAAGTTTTTTTCAAGTATATTCCCGCCCTACTAGTAGGAATACTTTTCTTTTTAAGGTAGGGGATATAATTGTCGTACTCGTAAATGATATTATTATTATTATTATAGTAAGGGATATTATTTGTTGTACTCGCTAGGGGTATTCCTTCTTTCTTATTGGTGAAATTCTTTTGTTATTCCATTCTTTATTAATATTCTGTTGGAATAACCTGTATACGCGGGATACCCTATACTTGGTGAAATTCTTCTGTTATTCCATTATTTATTATTCTGTTGGAACATCCTGTCTGTGCGTTTACGCATGACCTGGTTTCGTTGTTTATTATTCTGTTGGAACATCCTGTCTGTGCGTTTACGCATGACCTGGTTCCATTATTTATTATTCTGGTGGAATATCTTGTTGGTGCGTCTATGCATGACCTGGTTCCATTATTTATTATTCATTGAATAACTTTATCTATGCTGATTTCATCGTACGCCCGGTGAATTCTTCATTATTCCATTATTTATTATTCTCATTGGAATATCCTCGTCTCATGCATTTACGCATGACCTGGTTCCATTCTTTATTATTCTGTTGAAATAACATGTCTATGTAGATTACCGCATGCATGGTAAATGATCATTCGTATTCATATGAATAGTATTTTCATTAAAAGGGGGTTTCTGCCAGGGGCAGATTTATAATTTTTATGACCCTCAAAAATTCTGGAAAATTTTGACATGATAATGTGATGAGTTTTCTAGATTGTGTCCAAAAATGACGATTTTTGGATGTATAGATTAAGAGTTATGGATTTTATGGGAAAAGACTATTTTAAAAGTAATCCCTTATAACTCCTTATGGTTAACTCCAAAATTGGTAAAATTTTTATTGGGAGTACATGTATATAACAAGAGTATATCCTGCAAATTTCGGAATTTTTGGACAAAAGTACAATTTATAATAAATATCTAAATATTTGGCAGTTTTAGCCATATGAAAAATAGTAAATGAATTTTAAAAATTATGAGAATAATATATGTTCAAGATGGGACTATATTCTGCTAAATCCCAGAAAAAAAATATTTTTGGGACTGATTTGTTATTTTTCATGAAAATGAACTAGTTATGAGTAAATGAATTAAATATGTTATGTGAAGTAATAAAATTGGAAAATAGGATTTTATGGTTTGAGAATCCTATATAGGGTATATGCAGATTTTTGATGAGGGATTTGATCATTGATGATGAAATCTTATGAGTATGGCATTTTTGAATGATTAAATGCATTATTTGAAAAAGTGTAAACAATTGAAATAAATTATTTATAAGTTTAAGAAATGATTAAAATATTGTTATAATATTAATGATATTAGATTATGAGATTATTAAGTGATTGATAACATTTGGTTATTATTGAACGCTGGATAAGTTGTATTATAAATGTTTAATATTTATTATTTATCTCATTTGGTTGATTCTTATATCATTGTCATCATCCTCATGCTTGTATTGTGTTGAAAGTCACCTTTGGCCGTAGTGCATAGATTGACTTGGTATGATTATGACCAGGGATTATTCGGTATAATCATGACCGTAATGTTACAAATGATGTGGAAAAAGTCCGCGTTGGCCCGTAGTGGTATTGATGGACGCTTTTTGGTATGATTATGGCTATGGATTCTCTTCGGCCAAGGGTGCAAAGATGAATTGTTTTATGTCATGATCACGATCATGTTGATGAAAACACGATTATATTTAGCCCAGTAGTGCATGGATAATTCGTGGTCATGATATTAACGAATATCCTTAGTAGTAGTATATATAATTCAATGATATGGATTGATTATCGAAATGAGTCTCAAATGAAAATATAAATTCATGGATGTGATATTAACGAATATCCTCGGCCGTAGTATGTAAGTGATTCGATGATGTGGATTATTTATTGTTTAGTCTCAAATGATAAAATATTTATTATACACTTTTAATTCGTAGAATATAGTAGATATCATGCTCTACTTGACTCTTCTAAAATACAGTTGGTATCAGAGCTTAGGGATATGGTCGCTGGCGGAGATAAAAGTCTAGAACTAGGAGGGGAATAGAACGGTGGTCTCTAGCTGTGGAGGTTCTCCCTAAACAGTATAAAAAAGTGTGTTGTATTCTATACATCATTTAGTAGTTATATTTGGTGAATCAAATAGGGTGAGGTGAACCCAACTTTGGAAGGGTGTTTTGCCACTATCATACAAGATGTCTAATGACATACAACCTCGTGTTATCATAAGATAGGGTTGTGCGCATCCACTTGCTGAGTATATCTACGGGCACTACCTATATGATCTTGGAGTATATTTGAAATATAATATTCACTTGGAGACAGTGGAGATAGTTATATGTCAAGAAAAGACTCACCATTGGAAAGAAGATGATAGTAATCTTCTCGTTTTTCTTTGGGGTCTATTAGGTCAAACAAGGGTAATTCTGTGGACATATGATATCTATTATAACCTAGACGCATGACCTCCCATGTACGAAGGTTTCATTGAGCACTTCCCAAAGATTTTAATTTCTAAAACAGTTTTTGACTATACTTTTATGTAAAGTACCATTGTAAGGTTGTGGTCGAGGCACCATGAGAGTTACATACATTTGTATTAAAACTCACAGTTAACTGTGGTCGTATTCTATACGACAGTTCAACAGTTGTATAAATGAAGTTATATTTGAATTTTGTACCATATATCTGGCGACTCAGGATAGACGATTTATACCTAATTTTGGGGGCATCACAGTTGGTATCAGAGCTTAGGGATATGGTCGCTGGCGAAGATAAGAGTCTAGAACTATGAGGGGAAGAGACGAGTTATATACTTCGCTAGTGTGTGACTTACCTAAGCTGAAATTATTTACTTGATAAGTTCACAAATTATGATATGTCAATTACCCTTTGTTTTAAAGCTATATTCTAGAGTGATATCTGAAATACAGGAGTTGAGAAATGGGAAAAATCATGATAGGGAGGAAATTACTGGGAAGGTACAATCTGAAAAGAAAGCAAGGTATTCTCATCTCTTCGAATATCAGGTACGTACGTAAATTTCGAGGGCGAAATTTCATAAAGAGGGGTGATTGTGAGACCCCGAATTTTATGAAATAAAAGTATTCAATTTTTCTATTTTGGTAAATAGTTAAATTGATAAAAGTTTAAAGTTAAAGGTAATATGTGAATTTTTTTTTTTGCAAAGTAATCAAGTTGATATAAAATATTCGCTGTGTCGGGGAATATTCGATTAGTCGGGGAATATTCTTTTATCGTGGAATATCCGCATCGACGGTACAATCATTGGTGGACCCCATAAACGAAATTATTGTTTGGATTGAGAAAACGACAAAAATATTTTTATAAAAATAACTACGAAAAAGTTTTACCGTTAACTGTTTGAACACCCGGTTAAGTAAAAAATACAATGAATACACGTGGTTGCATAGTAGCACACTTGCAGTATTGATTATTTATGTTTACGTGAGAAGTCACTCGCTTTTATTTTATTAGTATTATTAATGTAATAAAACGTAAAGTTTTTTATATAAAATGTAATACTTTTATAAAGTTATTCGTTTTATTAGGCTAATAGTAAAATCTTTTATATAAAATGTAATACTTTTATAAAGTTATCTTTTATTAGACAATAATTAGAATATATTATATTTTATTATGCATAGTGTTTGTATAGTGCCTGTATAGTGTTTGCATAGTAAAATCTTTTTATATAAAACAGAAAAATTTTATAAAGTTATTCATTTTATTATATTATAAATAGAATATATTATATTTTATTGTAAACCAATCTGACCGTCCGGTTTAAAGTAAATCAATCTAGACCGTTCATGAATTAGTTACTATGCAGTCCATTCTTCTATAAATAGAAGTTCATTCCTTCATTATTTCTTACGAATTCACTGAAACTCTAGAGAGAGAAACTATAGAGAGAGTTCTTCTTCTATAATCTTTAGCGTATTTCTTTAGAGTTTTAAGAAACTTTGAGCGTAGTATAAGTTTTTTTCAAGTATATTCCCGCCCTACCAGTAGGAATACTTTTCTTTTTAAGATAGGGGATATAATTGTCGTACTCGTAAAGGATATTATTATTATTATTATAGTAAGGGATATTATTTGTTGTACTCGTCAGGGGTATTCCTTCTTTATTATTGGTGAAATTCTTTTGTTATTCCATTCTTTATTAATATTCTTTGGAATAACCTGTATACGCGGGATACCCTATACTTGGTGAAATTCTTCTATTCTTCTATTATTTATTATTCTGTTGGAACATCCTGTCTGTGCATTTACGCATGACCTGGTTCCGTTGTTATTATTCTGTTGGAACATCCTGTCTGTGCATTTACGCATGACCTGGTTCCGTTGTTATTATTCTGTTGGAACATCCTGTCTGTGCATTTACGCATGACCTGGTTCCATTATTTATTATTCTGTTGGAATATCTTGTCGGTGCGTTTACGCATGACCTGGTTCCATTATTTATTATTCTGTTGGAATAACCTGTCTGTGCGGTCTATCGCATGCCTGGTGAATTCTTCTGTTATTCCATTATTTATTATTCTGTTGGAATATCCTGTCTGTGCGTTTACGCATGACCTGGTTCCATTCTTTATTATTCTGTTGAAATAACATGTCTATGTAGATTACCGCATGCATGGTAAATGATCATTCGTATTCATACGAATAGTATTTTCATTAAAGGGGGTTTACGCGGCGATTCATAATTTTTATGACCCTCAAAAATTCTGGAAAATTTTGACATGATAATGTGATGAGTTTTCTAGATTGTGTCCAAAAATGACGATTTTTGGATGTATAGATTAAAAGTTATGGATTTTATGGGAAAAGACTATTTTAAAAGTAAACCCTTATAACTCCTTGTGGTTAACTCCAAAATTGGTGAAATTTTTATTGGGAGTACATGTATATAATGAGAGTATACCTCAGTAAATTTCGAATTTTTGGATAAAAGTACAATTTATGATAAATGTCTAAATATTCGCGCTTTTAGCCATATGAAAAATAGTAAATGAATTTTAAAAATTTTGAGAAAAATATATGTTCAAGATGGGACTATATTCTACTAAATTCCAAAAAAGAAATATTTTTGGGACTGATTTGTTATTTTTCATGAAAATGAACTAGTTATGAGTAAATGAATTAAATATGTTATGTGAAGTAATAAAATTGAAAATTAGGATTTTATGGCTTAAGAATCCTATATAAGGTATATGCTGATTTTTGATGAGGGATTTGATCATTGATGATGAAATATTATGAGTATGGCATTTTGAATGATTAAATGTATTATTTGATAAAGTGTAAACAATTGAAATAAATTGTTTATAAGTTTAAGAAATGATTAAAATATTGTTATAATATTAATGATATTTGATTATGAGATTATTAAGTGATTGACAACATTTGGTTATTATTGAACGCTGGAAAGTTGTATTATAAATGTTTAATATTTATCCTTTATCTCATTTGGTTGATTCTTATATCATTGTCATCATCCTCATGCTTACATTGTGTTGAAAGTCATCTTTGGCCGTAGTGCATAGATGGACTTGGTATGATTATGACCAGGGATTATTCGGTATAATCATGACCATAATGTTACAAATGATGTGAAAAAAGTCCTTATTGGCCCGCAGTGCATTGATGGACAGTTTTTGGTATGATTATGGCTATGGATTCTCTTCGGCCAAGGGTGCAAAGATGAATTGTTTTATAGCATGATCATGACCATTGATGAAAACACAATTATCTTTAGCTGGTAGTGCGTGGATAATTCGTGGTCGTGATATTAACGAATATCCTTAAGTAGTAGTGCATGGATAATTCAAAGATATGGATTGATTATCGAAATGAGTCTCAAATGATGAAATATAAATTCATGGATGTGAGATTAACGAATATCCTTGGCAGTAAAAGTGAGGGTGATTCGATGATGTAGATTATTTATTAAGCTGAGTCTCAGCGATAAAATATTTATTATACAATTTTAATTCGTAGAATATAGTAGATATCATGCTCTACTTGACTCTTCTAAAATACGATTGGTATCGTGAGCTTGGGGATACTATTGTCATGAGATAAGAGTCTAGAACTAGGAGGGAATAGAACGGTGGTCTCTAGTCATGGAGGTTCTCCCTAAACAGTGTAGAAAAGTGTGTTGTATTCTATACATCATTTAGTAGTTATATTTGGTGAATCAAATAGGGTGAGGTGAACCCAACTTTGGAAGGGTGTTTTGCCATTATCATACAAGATGTCTAATGACATACAACCTCGTGTTATCATAAGATAGGGTTGTGCGCATCCACTTGCTAAGTATATCTACGGGCACTACCTATATGATCTTGGAGTTTATTGAAATATAATATTCACTTGGAGACAGTGGAGATAGTTATATGTCAAGAGAAGACTCACCATTGGAAACAATATGATAGTAATCTTCTCGTTTTTCTTTGGGGTCTATTGGGTCAACCAAGGATAATTTTGTGGACATATGATATCTATTATAACCTAGACGTATGGCCTCCCATGTACGAAGGTTTCCTTGAGCACTTCCCAAAGATTTTAATTTCTAAAATAGTTTTTGACTATACTTTTATGTAAAGTACCATTGTAAGGTTGTGGTCGAGGCACCATGAGAGTTACATACATTTGTATTAAAACTCACAGTTAAATGTGGTCGTATTCTATACAACAGTTCAACAGTTGTATAAATGAAGTTATATTTGAATTTTGTACCATGTATCTGGCGACTCAGAATAGGCGATGTATACCTAATTTTGGGGGCGTCACAGGTAATATGTCGACCAACAATTTTGAGAGATATTTATGTAACATATATAGAAGAGTCGCAGAACCTTCCTTCAACAGTAGTTTGAACAAGCTTATCATGCAAAGCCTCCGGATCAGCTTCAATAATAATACTAACCTGCTCTCATGAAAAATAAGGAGCACATGAAGTAAGTCCACAAAAAGAAGGATAGTAAGTGGTCATCGCAATAGCAAGTGACTTGAGAATTTATTGACACTTCTACTTACTGCTCGTAATGCCTTAGCACGAATCACAGGTGAGTTCTCCTTTAAACTTGCCTGAAATAAGATACATAGTAATGTTGATGAACCCATATTCCAGCAATGTTGAATTTGAACATTTATGGGACCCAAGAGGCATAAACAAGTTAAGACAGTCCAAATAAGTTTACAAATTCAGAGCAAGGCAGTCCAAACAACAGAAAACATAGACAAAACCAACCATTTTTTGGCCTAAAACAAGTTAAGAACTGTAACAATAGCAAACCAATAAGGACAAATGCAGCCTCAACTATGAATAACAATATTTGTCATAATTTAATATTATGCATCTTACTTCAACCCTTTACAATGATTCTTCAATTACTCCCTTTGTAATATCCTTGAACTTGGTATTCATTGGGAGGTGGTAGCGGACCATCAATCCTATATCTGACGACAACTTAGTTGATTTTGTAGGATCTATGGGCCTTCCTTTAGTAGGTGACACATTGATAGCCAACTTCTTTCCTTTTGACTTGGTGAGTTTCTCAAGACCAATACCGCGAGTAGGTCCGCGTATTTTCTGTGCTGAAGATGATGTTATTCAAAATATTAGATGTCAAAAAGTAAAAGGAACAACAAATTAACAAGAAAACAATAATTATGTATATCATATATATATATATATACACACACACACGTGTATAACATATGTCTACTAAATAGGTTTACATAAAACACACATTCGGACATCGGTACGGGCCACATTTTGTTGGTGGGGTAGAATTTTCACCAACTATAGTGTCATTAGTACGTTGCATCGAGGTAGAAATTGGAGTATGCACTTCATTCGCATGACCATCATTGGCATTCGGTGAACGTGCAATAATTGAATGTAATTTGCTTGTTCAACCCACATGTGATGGTTGAGTAGATCGAGTTTGTGATCTTGTGATTGGGCTTCTTGGAGGACTTGATGTTAGCATAATTCTTCTTTTTACACGAGGATTCGAACCTTCAGTTAAGTTTAGTTCAACTTCTTCATTATCCTCAAAGACCTTAACATTTTGTGAGGATAAATATTTTCTTGTTTGAGATGCTCCTTTCCTCTTAAATCCAGGGCCAGACATTTTGAAGTACCAATTATGCAAGATGAGTAAATTTCTGAAACTACATAATCAGATCAGTTTTATGTATTAGTAAATAAGACATGTATAGTACTAGAAAGTAATACTTAAGCATGTCGTACATCTCAAAATCATAACTAGGTCCACCATGCATGCCTAAATTCACACATCCAAAAGAAGGTGATTCATTTTTTAAAGTATATCAGCACTAAACAATGAAAAAAAATCATTTAGATAAAACGAGTGGAATATTCCACTACTTAATTTGCCTAACAACAACAATAGTTATGTCAAATCTAAAATGGAGTAGCTAAATGGAAATGTAAATCTCTTTTGCATTCAAGAACTATTAATACAGTCAAGAGAGTAAAACCTATGTTTTACCTCCAAAAGCAAATAAAGAGAAGTACATAAACTCAGTTTGGTAAACCAAAATCAAAACATAAACTACATCGATCCATAAGGTATCCACAATATTTACTCCATATTCAACATACTCACAAATAAACTGATTATAAAAACAAAAAACAATATAAATCGAAGTTAATAAGAAGAAAGGATCTAATCTGCGATATAGGATACCCTCGATAGTTACGCCAGAGGAGACCTAACCCTTATTTTGGGAATAAGAGAATGAGAAGAAAGGATCATATATTAATTGGAGCGAAATATCATATATATCTTAGCGCTGAACGATTTTTGGAGGGAAATATAATATATTATAGCGAAAATATCATATATTATATTGGAGCGAAAAATATAATACATAACAATATTGTTAATTTAATAGATAATTATTATTATTTTTAGATAATTAGTACTCTTCGTCATATATTAAACGTCTTTATTTGATTTTGTTATGTGAAATTGACCATTTTTTAAATTATTTTTTTAAAAATAAAATAAAATATACGTCTATCGATTATGATCGTAATAAAATATGGAGAATTTACTACAATTGTCAAGATTCGAATCTAAAATTTATGTATAAATATTTTTAATAAATAATTTTAAAATTATTTATTAGACCATAAAAGTCAAATTATGGAGTTTATTAGAGTATTATATAGATGATTAGTTATTAAGTATTGGAATGGCTCGTATGAAATTAAGAGATGGTAATGGTGATAATGGAACTTGTAATCATATATATTATACGCCTACTAATTTATAAAGAATATGTTTTGCATAAACAATTAGATAGAATAGTAATATATATGTGATTTCATTCTTTATTTTCTCTTATCAATGTACCCACATATTACCAATTATTTAATATTGATATATATATTTATCGTCATATATATATATATATTAATAGTTATAAGTGTTAATAAGTTTTAATATTGATATAAATTTATCGCCATTCTTTATTTCTTCTTAAAAATGTACTCCCTAAATCTTAATAAGTGTTAATTTTGTAGTATTGTTGATGTAATATTAATAAAATTGTGATGATAAACTTAAAAATATTATTGTCGACGTCGGGATTTTTAGATGCCCCTTTCCGTTACTTGTTCTTTGGTGTTCTCATTTTAGGTGAGATTTGTTTGAAAAAAATAAGTGAAAAAGGTCTGACATGTATAATGTCGACGATGATGGGACCGTTAAGAGTCGCCATTGGGTTTTTAAATGGTTGTACCAACACAACCGAGAAAAAGGTTTGCACATTGACCCAATGATGTGACATCATAAATGGGTTTCGGTGAAACCGAGATTCATTAGGGTCCGGGGACTTGGTTATGCGAGGGGGAAGGTGTTAGGCACCCCTCGACATCCGTGTTACCACTACGACCGCTTTTTTCAAGAAATTGTTATCTCTAATGTGTATGTGTGTGGGTCAATGTCTGTTATTTGGAAGTAGTGCGAGGCCTCGTTACACCTATATACACAGGTTTTAATTTATGTAAAAATTCAATTTTAAGCAAGATATGGCAGTGATGTTTTATAAAAGAGGTTTTTCAAACCCTGATGCTCAATAGTAATTGAGACCTTTTACACTCCCATTTTATTAAGTGTTCGGCTTGATTGATTTTATTTTACAGATGCGAGGCATCCGTACGAAAATAATGTACAAAATAATGTCGACTTCCTCATGGGTATGGAAACTATCTGAGGAAATTCAGACACCGCAGAATAATTTACAAGCTGCTTACAGCTAAAAATGTCCATCACGGGAACCGAATCTAGATCCAATGGATTGAATCTGTGATCACATGATTCCTAGGCGCACATGATACCGCAATTTGTATAAAAGCAGTAAGCAGGTATATATAAAAAAGCAGTAAATATATATATATACAGATATGATCACCAACCACGAAGCACCTCCATGGGGGATCAGAAATGTAAATAAGCTATAAACCGCCACGGAGGAAACTCCAGGCGGGACAAAATGCAAATAAAGCTATAAAGCTATCAACCGCCATGGAGGAAACTCCAGGCGGGACAAAACGTAAATAAATCTATACAAAATGATCAACTGCCACGAAGTAAACTCCAGGCAGGACGAAACGTAAAGAAAACTGTAGAAGCGATCAACCACTACGAAGTGAACTCCAGGTGGGACGAATATATATATATATATATATATATATATATATATATATATATATATATATATATAAGCTGAAACAAAACCGTGGACCAAAGTCTGGGCAAATGCGCGCAACACGACTCTCAACGTGAAGAAGGGTGTGTGTAGAGATGAAGAGAAAGACTCTAAAGTGTGTGAGAAGGCTTACAGTTGACTGCCAAAGAAGACTTCTATATCTTTAGAGTGGGTAAACACCGGCTTTTGTAGGTACAAAAGTGGCTATATATGAGCTCACAGGTGTTTAAAATGAGAAAGTACACTGCATGGGGTGAGTGCAGAGCAAATTGGGCACGGCTTCCCCGCCATTTTCTCTTGCAAAAGGGCAGCCCAAGCCCTCTATTTATAGACGATTTAGCCCCAGGTGTACCAAAGGTAACCCGGGTGGGCCCGAGTTTCTCGGGTCAGGTCGTCTCGTAGTACGTGCACTCGGGCACTGTAATGTCCACTCGAACTTTCAGAAGTGCAATCCGGGCATCCGTTTGAGGTATACAGGACCTATTTCGAACCGCCGTTGTCGAGAGTTATATGATGGCATGGGATTAGAGTTTGTACGAAGTCATTGAAGATGGGACGATGCCCTCCAGTCTTCAAGCTTCAACTTCCATCCGTTACCCCACACAATAATCACTCGGGATTGGTTAGTCTTGTGGGACATCGTTGTGTAGAGATGTTGAGATGGCGTGGCGTGGCATCGTGTTGACGAGATGATGATGTTGCCCTTCACCGGTGTTATTGTGACACCCCCAAAATTAGGTATACGTCACCCATCTTGGGTCGCCACTTACATGGTACATAAATTCAAATACAACTTATTAACCTAACGTCGCGGTACAATATGACATAAATCGTGAGTTTGAATACAAATATTGTCTACTAGATATTATACAAACTCAAAAGGAGTCCTCATTACAACTATTATCACACTATTTCACGTAATAGTGAGGACTACTAATGCTATCCTCTCGGACCATTACTCCGCTCCCCGACTAGTCTCCAGGCCTATGTTCTCATTTCTTGAAGAGAACAAAGGAAAGAAAGGGTGAGCTCAACTAGCCCAAGAAGAAATATTATGACTAAGATAATGCGAAATAAATTATCATTAGCCTTCAACAAAGTGTTAAACCGATGAAATACAATAGACAACCAGCTTTAATCTGCAGCTGAATATGCAATCCATTAAAAGAGTCAAGTAGAGAATAAAATCTACTATCTTTTAGGTTTTAAAAGGTTTTCATCAATTTTTTTTATCATTTGAGACTCACTTTTAATAAATAAACCACCACATCTAATCATCCTCGTATTCACGGTCAAGGATTTTCATCAAATTATCAATGGTCAAATGACTATACCGAATCACCCCTGGTCATAATCATACCAAAAACTATCCATCAACGCATTACGAGCCACCGAGGACTTTTATCACATCATTTATAACAAGCCATGATTATACCGAATGATCCTCGGTTATAATCATACTAAGTTCATCTATGCACGTAAGCCAAAGATAACATAATATATCATGAGGATGATGACAATGACATAATAATTCAATAAAACAAGTTCAAGAATTATTTTATCCGAGAATTAGTAACGTCCAAATTGTCAACAAGATATCTTGTTTTGTAAAGTAAAATTCAAGAATGATCGTAAGAATATTTCCATGAAAAGATATCGGATGAAACGCAAATATCAAGGATATTCTACTAATTTCATGGAGTATAGAAGTCAAAGTTTTAACCAACCGGGTATAATAAAGAATGAAATAACAAAAGAAATCACCATGCATGCGGTTATTGCGATGTATTGTGTTATTCCAATGTAATAATAATAACGGAACCAGTCGTGAAATTCACAATCGGCAGATGATCCAACAGTAATAATAAATGCTTGAATAATAAACAATGGAACCAGGTCCTGTGTAAAACACACGACATGTGATATTCCAATAGAATAATAAATGCGGAATAATAAACAATGGAACCAGTCCTGTAAAACACACGCATGAATATTCCAACAGAATAATAAAAAGCGGAACCACCCGTAAAACACATGCATGTGATGTTCCAATGTAATAATAGAAGAATGTCACCAAGTATAGGGTAAATCACAGATATCTGAGTTATTCCAATGTAATAATAAGCAATGGAATAACATAAGGATTTCACCAAGTATAGGGTATCCACATGATACGAAGTTATGTATAGGGTATGCCACTTTTACAAAAGTTATTCCAATGTAATAATAATGAATGGAATAATGTGTTCTCTTCAAGAAGAAAGAATAACACCCCTCACCGTAAAAAGAACCTGAATATAGAAGTAGTGAAGTAGCGAGTAATACTCTTCTTCTTTCTAAAATTTTCTCTCTATAAACTTCTCTCTATAATTTCTCTCTAGAGTTTCAATGAATTCGTAAAAAATAATGAAGGAATGAGCTTCTATTTATAGGAAAATGGAATGCATAGTAACTAATCCATGAACGGTCCAGTTTGATTTACTTTAATCTGACGGTCCATATTTAAAGAAAAATCTTTTAAATAAAATATAATATATTCTATTTATATAAAAACATTTTACTATGCAAACACTATGCAATACTATGCAAAACACTATGCAAAAAACACTATGCAACACTATGCATAATAAAATATAATATATTCTATTTATAGAATAACTTTAATAAAGTATTCTATTTTATATAAAAAGATGTTTCGCTTTTTATTACGTTAATAATACGAATAAAACAAAACGTCATTATCACTATAATAATTCATATTATTAATCGACAATAATGGAATCAAACCGAGTGACTTCTCACATAAGCATCAATAATCCATACCGCAAGTGCTACTTATGCAACCACACGTATTCATCGTACTTTTACTACCGAAAGTAGTTCAACAAGAACTACGGTAAAACTTCCGCCGTTATTTCAATAAAATATTTTTGTCGCTTTCTCAATCCGACAATAATTACATTGCTAGGTCCACCAATGATTGAGCTAGTTGTGCGAATATTCTCTCGCTAAACCGAATATTCCCCACCAATCGAATATAATATAACCACTTGCATACTTTAAAAATTTATAAATACTACCCACAACTATAATATTATCTCAAATTCACACCATAATATTAAAAATTATTTCACCAAATTTAAATCTTTATTGATAAAATCTGGGTCTCACAATCTCCCTCCTTATGGAATTTCGCCCTCGAAATTAGGGTATGATACTGGTATGATAAAGAGGTGAGGATACCTTGAATACCTTTATCGTTGAAAATATTAAGTTCATCTTTGCAATCCTACCAAAGATATTCATTAACAATTCATCTTTGCACTACGGCCAAAAGATATTTATTAACAATTCATCTTTGCACTACAAACAAAGATATATAACCTGTAAAACCAATAATACTGAGACTCAAATTTTAATAGTATCACAACCATGAATTATCCATGCACTCATCGGCTAAGGATATTCGTGTTTTTAATTACTGATCATGATTATACCGAATAATCCGTGGTCATAATAATACCAAGTCTATCAATGCACTACTACCAAAGATGACTTTTACCACATCCATGAATTAATATTTCATTCTTTGAGACTCTCAAACTCAATATTTAATCCTTATCATCGAATCATCCCTGCACTACAGGCCAAGGATATTCATTAGTATCACGACCACGAATTATCCATGCACTACGGCCAAAGATAATTGTGTATTCATTAGTATCACGACCACAAATTATCCATGCACTACTACCAAA
This sequence comes from Panax quinquefolius, assembly GCA_020205615.1. NCBI lineage: Eukaryota > Viridiplantae > Streptophyta > Magnoliopsida > Apiales > Araliaceae > Panax > Panax quinquefolius. Next base: position 129,620,726 of record CM035167.1, read on the forward strand.
GATAATTGTGTATTCATTAAGTATCACGACCACAAATTATCCATGCACTACGGCAAAAAAAGATAATTGTGTATTCATTAAGATCACGACCACAAATTATCCATGCACTACTACCCAAGATAATTGTGTATTCATTAAGATCACGACCACAAATTATCCATGCACTACTAAGAAAAGATAATTGTGTATTCATTAATATCACGACCACAAATTATCCATGCACTATGGCCAAAGATAATTGTGTATTCATTAAGATATCACGACCACAAATTATCCATGCACTACTACCAAAGATAATTGTGTATTCATTAAGATCACGACCACAAATTATCCATGCACTACTACCAAAGATAATTGTGTATTCATTAAGATTCACGACCACAAATTATCCATGCACTACTACCGAAGATAATTGTGTATTCATTAAGATCACGACCACAAATTATCCATGCACTACTACCAAAGATAATTGTGTTTTCAATTACTATTATGATTATACCCAACAATCCCTCAGTCATAATCATACCAAGTCCATCTATGCACTACTGAGCCACGTAGATGACTTTCAACATAATATAAACATGAGGATAATGATATAAAGAATCAATCAAATGAGATAAAGGATAAATATTAAACATTTATAATATAATTTATCCAGATTCAAGAATATCCCCATGTTATCAATCACTTAATAATCTCATAATCTAATAACATTAATATTATAACAATATTTTAATCACTTCTTAAATTTATAAACAATTTTTCTCAATTGTTTACGCTTTTACCATATAATGCATTTAATCATTCAAAATGCCATACTCATAAAATATCATCACCAATTATCAAATCCTCATCAAAAAATATGTATATACTCTATATAGGATTCTCTAGCCATAAAATCCTATTTTCAACTTTGTTACTTCACATAACATATTTAACTCATATGTTCAGTAATTAAACTATTTTCATGAAAAATACCAAATCAGTCCCAAAAATATTTCTTTTCTGGAATTTAGCATAATATAGTCCCATAATGAAAATATATTTTTCTCTAATTTTTAAAATTCATTTACTATTTTTCAAAAATTAATTTCCAATTAATTCCTTAAGAAATTAGCTACCTCAAGGATAACTCCAAAAATTCCCAAATCTTGGCAGAATCTTACACATGTTAACGTGAGCTTCTAGTTTAAATTTCATGGTCATCGGAGTTATAGAACTCCGGTTATAGCGTTTTTCGTCGAAAAAACCTAAATATTGAAATAGTCATAACTTGCTCATTTTAAGTCAGAATGAGCTCATTTTTGGACAGGAGGTACTTTATACCATATACCTTCATGTCCCAAAAGGCCAGAATTTTTCTCATAATTTAAGTGGCCGAAACAGCCTCTCTAAAATCATGGCAGAAGCTTTTTCTCGTTTTGCAGCTTTGCACTCCTTTGCTAAAATCAGTCCACACAAAATCTACAACACCTTTTCCAGTAATTGCACTTGGATTAGTTAGGTAACTCATAGATCTAACTCTAGGACTTGACCACATTCAAAAATTCAAAATATAATAGGAGATATGGTCAATTGAATTTCATGTTACGCTTTTTCACCAAAATCGATTTTCAACTCTTTGTGATTTCTAAGAAACTTTCATGTTTTCACATACTAACCAACACAACTCATTATAACACTTACTAATACCACGTATACCCATGATTTTCATTAGTCCAATGCTTTTATTATGACTTTCATCATAATCCACGTAAATGCATCCTTTTAGTTGAAGAAATATTTGAGGGTTTAAGAAATGGGTTTTTGTCTTCGGGGTCAATACAAAATTCGATTTCACGCTCTAAGTAGGCTAAGAAGTCTTCAAGAATACGCCGTAAAATTTATTAATAATAGAAATATCATTCAAAATCTGACTCTCATCCAAGACTTGGATAGTCGTCACATTGATACCAACCGTGACTTCTATCCCTTAACCTAGATAGCACCTCACAAATGATACCTATAAACTTGCCATCTTCATTCACGATGTTGCCCTACGTGAAAAGTCCGCTTTGGTGCATTACACACAAGGAAGTCAACAACGAAAGGATCGGGGCTCTTTACTTATGGCTTGATATAACAGTGATTAACTTTAGGGTTTGGTTACTTTGAATTCGTATAACAGGTTGGTTAGGAATATGAAAGCTAACAACCTTACAATGCAAAAAGAATAATGAGTAGTTAATCAATCGTTTTCAAAAATTACCTCAAAGGCAAGTATTTTCAAAGAGATAATATCGACAGGTAACGCGAAAGTGTTTATTTGAATCAAACAAGATTTAAAAAAAAAGTGGAGGTAACGAAGGCTCCTACTAACGAGGTTTCAACCAACAAGTCAAAGTCTAACTTCACCGGAGTTAAATTTAAACGTTGAACGCAAGCAAGTGAGATAAAAGAATGGGTAGAACCGATATCTAATAAGGTATAGACTTCGCAAGAATTTATAATTAACTAACCCGTGCTAACTTCGTTCGAGTCACTTGCTTTTTAAGAAGTCATGAAAACGCTCTTCATGAAAACCACCGACTTTGTTTTGTCCAGATCCGCTTTTGGTGCCACCGTCCCAGCTGGACTTGACTTCACCATACGACAAAATCGAGCTAAATGACCTTCTCTTCCGTAATTAAAACAAACTTTGGATTGCTGCGTACAGTTTGGACAGATGTGTCCCTCCTGTCCGCATTTGAAACATACGACCGGTGGTCGTTCTTCTTCCTTTGAAACGGGTCTTTGATCTTGCCGCGTCTTCACGTCATTGTTGAACCCTCTCTTCTTGAAATGTCCATTCTTATTATCTTGGCCATGATTACCACTGAAATGGTTACCATTCTTGACATGATAATTTCCCCCACGATGGTTATCATTGTTCCGATGACCGTTGCCACCGGTATGATTATTATCTTGTTGTTGCTCATTACCTTTTGGTTGAGCTGACTCAACGGTCTCATGTGCTTCATTGCTTATCTCAATATTTTCAGATGTCATTTTCAAATACTGCCACCAAACATGGGTTAAATAACATATCACATATTATCCCTATACTCACGTGACCAAATAAATACCACATAAACTTAGGTAGGTCATACTAGCGAAGGAATTCCCCCTCTCCCCTCCTAGTTCTTATCTCACATCTTAGCCGTGGATCATATCCTAAGCTCGATACCAACCGTGATGCCCCAAAATTAGGTATACGTCACCCATCTTGGGTCGCCACTTACATGGTACATAAATTCAAATACAACTTATTAACCTAACTGTATGTGTATATAATATGACATAAATCTGTGAGTTTGAATACAAATATTGTCTACTAGATATTATACAAACTCAAAAGGAGTCCTCATTACAACTATTATCACACTATTTCACGTAATAGTGAGGACTACTAATGCTATCCTCTGGACCATTACTCCGCTCCCCGACTGTCGTCCCAAATTATGTTCTCATTTCACAAGAGAACAAAGTGAAAGAAAGGGTGAGCTCAACTAGCCCAAGAAGAAATATTATGACTAAGATAATGCGTAATAAATTATCATTAGCCTTCAACAATGTTAAACCGATGAAATACAATAGACAACCAGCTTTAATCTGCAATGAATATGCAATCCATTAAAAGAGTCAAGTAGAGAATAAAATCTACTATCTTTTAGGTTTTAAAAGGTTTTCATCAATTTTTTTATCACGAGACTCGACAATAAATAAACCACCACATCTAATCATCCCCGTGTACTACTAGTCAAGGATTTTCATCAAATTATCAATGGTCATGACTATACCGAATCACCCCCGGTCATAATCATACCAAAACTATCCATCAACGCATTACAGCCACCGAGGACTTTTATCACATCATTTATAACAAGCCATGATTATACCGAATGATCCCCGGTTATAATCATACTAAGTTCATCTATGCACGTAAGCCAAAGATAACATAATATATCATGAGGATGATGACAATGACATAATAATTCAATAAAACAAGTTCAAGAATTATTTTATCCGTGAATTAGTAACGCCCAAATTGTCAACAAGATATCTTTGTTTTGTAAAGTAAAATTCAAGAATGATCGGAAGAATATTTCCATGAAAAGATCTCGGATGAAACGCAAATATCAAGGATATTCTACTAATTTCATGGAGTATAAAGTCAAAGTTTTAACCAACCGGGTATAATAAAGAATGAAATAACAAAAGAAATCACCATGCATGCGATTGCTTAGCATAAAGTTATTCCAATGTAATAATAATAACGAACCGTGTCGTGAAATTCACACCGGCAGGATGATCCAACAGAATAATAAATGCTGAATAATAAACAATGGAACCGTGTCCTGTAAAACACACGCATGGATATTCCAATGTAATAATAAATGCGGAATAATAAACAATGGAACCAGTCCTGTAAAACACACGCATGTGATATATTCCAATGTAATAATAAAATCTAACCGTGTCCGGTAAAAACACACGCATGTGATGTTCCAAATGTAATAATAGAAGAATGTCACCAAGTATAGGGTAAATCACAGATACAAAAGTTATTCCAATGTAATAATAAGCAATGGAATAACATAAGGATTTCACCAAGTATAGGGTATGCCAAGCGTGTCAAAGTTATGTATAGGGTATGCCACTTTTACGGAAAGTTATTCCAATAGAATAATAATGAATGGAATAATGTAAGTTCTCTTCAAGAAGAAAGAATAACACCCACTTACTAGTAAAAAGAACCTGAATATAGAAGTAGTGAAGTAGCGAGAATACTCTTCTTCTTTCTAAAATTTTCTCTCTATAAACTTCTCTCTATAATTTCTCTCTGAGTTTCAATGAATTAAAAAGAAAATAATGAAGGAATGAGCTTCTATTTATAGGAAAATGGAATGCATAAGAACTAATCCATGAACGGTCCGTATTGATTTACTTTAATCGTGACGGTCCATATTTAAAGAAAAATCTTTTAAATAAAATATAATATATTCTATTTATATAAAAACATTTTACTATGCAAACACTATGCAAAACACTATGCAAAAACACTATGCAACACTATGCATAATAAAATATAATATATTCTATTTATAGAATAACTTTAATAAAGTATTCTATTTTATATAAAAGATGTTTCGCTTTTATTACGTTAATAATACTGAATAAAACAAAACGTCATTATCACTATAATAATTCATATTATTAATCGACAATAATGGAATCAAACCGAGTGACTTCTCACATAAGCATCAATAATCCATACCGGTAATGCTACTATGCAACCACACGTGACATCGTACTTTTACTACCGAGTAGTTCAACAAGAACTACGGTAAAACTTCCGCCGTTATTTCAATAAAATATTTTTGTCGTTTTCTCAATCCGACAATAATTACATTGTAGGGTCCACCAATGATTGAGTAGTTATGTATCTAATATTCTCTCGCTAAACCGAATATTCCCCGACCAATCGAATATAATATAACCACTTGCATACTTTGCAAAATTTATAAATACTACCCACAACTATAATATTATCTCAAATTCACACCATAATATTAAAAATTATTTCGACCAAATTTAAATCTTTATTGATAAAATCTGGGTCTCACGATTATCGCCGGATTGATGATAAAGCGCGACGTTGCTCGAGCTTATTTGATTGAATCACAGATTTGTTGAAGGTCCTCATTATCATCTTTGAGGTGTGCCTGTCTTCCCGATGTTATCGTCGGGTTGGTATAGTTTATCTCGTTGTGAGCACCGAGATTGAACCTGGTCGTATTTGAAACAAGCATTTCTGGGGTTATTGCCGAACATGTATTCCTTGGGGTTATCACCAAGGTTGGTGGCTATTCCCATGGTTGGGACTGAGACTAGATACCTCGGGGTCATCTCCAATATTAATTGGTCTTCTCCGGTGTGTGTTCCGGTATTGGATATGCATGCCTCGGGGTCATATCTGAGGTTGGTGTTATTCCCAAAGTGATATGGGGTTGATGCTGAATTTTAGGTAGTATCCGGTATGGATATGGATTATTTTTCAGGGTTCCCTCTTAAAAGACGAATCTGTCCTCCTGCAATGTTAGTGACAGGTGTACATAAAATTTCGAGTGTCTACAGATGCCCATCTTTATCATACTCATGCATGGCGATGCATGGGTAGGATAAAGAATCCTAGACACTTGAAACACAACAAGACAAACATGGTACTATGGGTAGCAACATGATACAAATGTATGATGCATGTATGCGGGTTGTAGCCCAACATCTTTGGGGGATGATTCTTTGGATCCTGTTATTGCTTCAACTGGGATTGACAATGATGACCAGATTTGATGTGTAACCTGAATCTGTCAGGATGTTGATGTTGGAGTTATCACCAAATTCCTGTGTTCTTGGTAACGACTTGATCCTTAAGATGTACCTCTTATGTGTAAGAGATCTATGGGGATAAAGCTTGGTCTGTTTGAGGATGTGTATAACATATTCCATCATCTATCCTCTTTGATAACGTTGACCTTTCCTGGTTGGTATCGCCAGGATATGTCAAGATTCTGCTGGATTTACTACCAACAGCAAATGCTGTCAAGGACGCCTGACCTTCTATGACGCCCCCAAAATAGGTATACATCACCCACTCTGAGTTGTCAATACATGGTACAGAAACAACTACAACTTTATTATTACAACAGTAAAACTGTGAGTTTGAATACAAATATTATCTTCTAGACAATATCTATACTTAAATAAATCCTCATCACATTTATTGATACATTATTTTACAAAATGGTGAGGACTACTAAACAACTCTCTCTAGAACCTTCATTCCATACCCCACTCTTCATACTCGCTATATTCTCGCCTTCCGAGAAGAAAAATGGAACAAAAAGGAAAAGGGTGAGCTCAACTAGCCCAATAAAAGAATATTATGACTAAGATAATATACAAAAAATTACCGTTAGTCTTCAACGGGGAAAAATCTAATAGAATACAATAGACAACAAATTTTAAATCAATATTTGCAGTGAAATAATAATTCATTAGAAGAGTTAAGTAGAGAATGCAAACTACTATCTTCTATGTATGAATTTAAAAGTTCATCGCTCATCTTTTTATCCTGTAACATCAATCAATATATATCCGAATCAAATATTCATCTTTGCACTACTGTGCCAAAGATATTCATCGATTAATCATGTTCATCTAAACACTGCTCATCTTTTGCACTACTGGCCCAAAGATATTCTTTAGAAATCATTCATCTTTTACTTACGGGCCAAAGATATTCAGTAATATCATCATTTAAGACTGAGGATGAAGAAAAATATTTTTAAAGAAACAAATCCAGTGAAACAAAATGACAAGGATTAAGGATTAAGGATTCGTGCCTTGTTTTATCCATGTCCAAAAATACCTCAAAAATAATTATAGTGGTGTAAAATTCAAGAATGATCAAAACATGGATACAATCAAAGCTAGTATCCATAGTAGATATTTTGGACAAAAAGAAGAAATTTCATTTTTCGGTGAATAGTACCGTATACGTGAATAGTAACTCCGACACCAAAAGATAGAAATTTCACAAAAAACATCTTCACGCTTCGTGAATAGTACTCATGAATAGTAACTCGTGAATAGTTACTCGTGAATAGTAACTCATGAATAGTAACTCATGAATAGTAACCCCGACATGAAAAAGTTCCAAATTTGATAAAAAATTCCAACCAATATTTCGACATAATGATATTGAAGAAATAATATCATTTTCGAATAAAATAACATCCCTTACCTCACAAAGACAGTACTTCTAGTTGAAACACCGGATATAGGCTATGACTTGAACTTGCACCGAATAGCAATACTCAAAGTATACTCAAAATACTCACAAGAATACGCTCGATAATATAGAGAGAAAACTTGATTTACGTGTAATTTTCAATTCTAACCTAAGCACCCTATTTATAGGAAATTGCTTAGAACACCAAAGCGAAAAATTTAATTTAATATTATTATATATATCAAAATTCCTACGCCACTCTTGAAATCTGATTTCACTCAATAAGCACATGCCACATTCTAGAAAAAGTAAGAAAAACGTTTTTCTAATTTAAAATAATTTAAACTTCCAAAATCAATTATTTGAGCTTGAACTTCAATAATTCACAATAAATAGCCCTTTTGTCATAAAATTCGAAACTAGCGAATTTTTATAGGAAATTCAATTCTCTACAACTTTGCAAAAGAAAGTTTTTCCAAATTCCAAACAAAAATTGACCGAAATCCACAAACCAGGCGATTTTACAAAAGTTATAATCAAATTTCGATCAATAAATGGGGTCCACCAAGCATGTTTAACATGTTTTAAACATTTATTGCAACAAAAATACTCTTCCTCCTCGTATACTCATATATCCCACATTTGTTGTAAAAATATCACCATTATTATATTATTAAAATATAATAATATATTTAAATGAATTATTTTATCGAAAAAGATAAAATTTCAATTTTTAACAATTGTCACATTAAAAATTTTCTCCATCTATATCCACATAAAATCAATATTTTTTCATCATATGAATCAATAATTAATTATTCACAAATAATATTACGAGAATCACAATATTGACAACCAGTGCGCTCCTGTGAAAGAGGGGCTTTCAATAAGAATTTCTTCTTCTTGGGCGCCTTGCATTAGGTGACCAAACCTCTCCTTAGATGAACTTTCTAGACATTGCCAATAATGTTATCTAATAATATTATTTAGATAATATAAATTATTGCTTCGATAATGAAAAATACCGTGTAATGACAATTATTGAAACAACAACAATATAAAATATCAACGCAGAATTATTAAATCAATAAAATAATTGAGCGATAATTCACAGTAACCATTATTGAGTAGTGCCTTCTTACGTAAGAATCAATAATTGGTGCATTACACGTGTCTTCTTGTGTTTTAACCAATTTAGTATTTTAATAGTATTAATTAAGAATAACTACTTCTGGCAGTTATTTTTAAACAACTTATATTTGTCGTTTTCTTCATCCAATCGCTTTTTCAGTTATGGGGCCCACATGGTCGCTACTGTCAGTAAATACGAATATTCCCAAGCAATCATTTAATATTCCACGACCAAACGAATATTCCCAACAACAATGAATATTTTATAACCACTTGCTTATTTTGAAATATTTGCGTATTTTACCCTAACTATCCACATTAATCAAATCAACCCTTACTATTTCAAAATAATAAATAGAGAAAATTAAATTTCATTAATAATAAGTTGGGGTCTTACAACCTCCCTCCTTATGAAATTTCGTCCTCGAAATTGGCGTCGTACTGGTGTTTTTGAAAGGCGAGGATACCTCGCTTTCATTTCCGTTTCAATTCCTGGTCATTTCCTATATAGCATGATTTCTCCACGAACTTTAACTTGTGGTATGACCTTTCTTGCGTAGGGACATGCTCCTTCCTATCCAAAATCTTGACAGGTACCTCCTCATACGTTAAGTCTTCGGCTATCTTGTCCGGTTCTAACTCTATAACGTGGTTCGGGTCTTTCACATATTTACGAAGTACAGATATGTGAAACACATTATGAACACGAGACATACTCGGAGGTAATGCGAGTCTATAGGCTACATTTCCTACTCGGTCAAGAATTTGAAATGGACCAATAAATCGTGGATTGAGCTTTCCTCTCTTCCCAAATCTTGTAACTCCCTTCATGGAGCAACTCACAATAATACATGATCCCCTATACTAAATTCCACGTCCTTTCGATGAAGATCCGCATAACTCTTTTGTCTATCTTGTGCCGTTTGTATACGTTGTCGAATCATTTGGATCTTTTCGGTGAGTCATACGTCTTAACTTTCGGGTCCCAACAATGTTGCTTCACCCACCTCATCCCAACATATTGGAGAGCGACACTTTCGTCCATATAATGCTTCAAATGGAGCCACACCTATACTTGCCTGATAACTGTTGTTGTAGGAGAATTCCACCAATGGTAAATACTTATCCCAACTGCCCTTGAAGTCTAGGATACAGAGTCTTAATAAATCTTTAAGAGTTTGAATAGTCCTTTCTGATTGTCTGTCTGTTTGAGGATGGTATGCCCGAACTGAATTGTAAATCCGTGCCCATAGCTTTTTGCAAGCTAACCCAAAATCTTGAAGTGAATCTTGGGTCACGATCCGAAACTATGGATACTGGGCATGCCATACAACCTCACAATCTCATTCACATGTACATATACTAGCAAGACTTTTAAGGAATAAGTCTCCGTGTCGGCAAGAAATGAAAGCGAACTTGGTTAATCTATCAACAATAACCCAAATAGCATTGATGCCTTGAGAAACCGTAGGAAGACCCGTAATTGAAATCCATGGTAATGTGTTCCCACTTCCATTTCGAATCTCAAGTGGTTGCAACGGACCCTTAGGTACTAGATGCTCCGCCTTTACACGTTGACAAGTTAAACACATCGAGATAAACTTTGCAATCTCTCTCTTCATATTGTTCCACCAAAATGTATGTCAAGATCACGATACATTTTGGTACTTCGAGATGGATTGCAAATGGTGTATTGTGTGCCTCCATCATAATCTTGTACTTCAAATCGTCAGTCGTTAGGGACACAAAGTCTAGAGTGGACTCAAGTATTCCTTCTTCATCAATTCTCGCTCCTAGGAATAGCTCCTTCTTGTACTTTCTTCTTCATACGCATCATTTCTCAAGAATTGGGTGGCTTGAGCAACCTTAACTTTTTCTATTAAAGTTGGCTCTGTCGTATATATGACATCATCGCACTCATTCCGCATATGATCTTATACTCAACGTAGCGTCACTACCACGTTAAACTTTACCGGGATGGTATTGAATAGTGTGGTCGTAGTCTTTCAATAGCTCGAGCCAACGTCATTGCTGCCGTATGTTGAGTTCTTTTGAGTGAAGAAATATTTAAGGCTTTTATGGTGCGAATATATCTCCACTTTCTCCCCATATAGATAGTGCCTCCATATCTTTAGCTGAAAACGATCGCTTGCTAACTCTAGATCATGGTAGGATAATTCCTCTCATACTCTTTAAGTTGTCATGAGGCATAGGCTATGACTTTCCCACGTTGCATGAGAACACATCCTAACCCTTTGCACGAAGCATCGTTTGTAGATAACAAATCCATCCGAACCGATGGTATTGTTAGAATAGAGTCTTGCCAAATAAGTCTCCTCTTAAGCTCTTGGAAACTCTTCTCGCATTCTTCGCTCCAAACGAATTTTGTATCCTTCCGAGTTAGCTGAGTTAATGGAGTAGCGATTCGAGAAAACCCTTCCACGAATCTCCGATAATAACCAGCTAGACCCAGAAAGCTACGTGATACTTGATCACCGACTTGGTTGCTCCCAACTTTGTATTGCTTCAATCTTGGCGGGTCCACGGATACTCCATGTTTTGACACCACGTGCCCAAGAAATGCTACTTCCTCAAGCCAGAACTCGCATTTCTTCAATTTGGCATATAGTTTGTTTTCATGAAGCCTTTGGAGTACCAACTTCAAATGGTGCTCATGATCTTCACGACTTTTGGAATATATGAGGATATCATCAATAAAGACAACAACAAACTGATCCAAATATTCCTTGAATACTCGGTTCATCATATCCATGAAAGCCGCGAGGAGCATTAGTTAGTCCGAAAGACATGACTAAGAATTCATAATGCCCATACCGAGTTACGAAGGCGGTCTTTTGAATATCCTCGGTTCTAATCTTGGTGATGATATCCGAATCGAAGATCAATTTTGAAAAAGAATTGTGCCTTGCAAATTGGTCAAACAAGTCATCAATACGAGGTAGAGGATACCTATTCTTGATGGTGACATGGTTCAATTCCGATAGTCAATACAAAAAGTCGCATACTCCGTCTTTCTTCTTTACGAATAAAACAGGAGCACCCCAAGGAGATGTACTAGGACCAGATGAAACCGATGTCCAATAATTCACGTAGTTGGACCTTTAACTCCACGAAGTTCAATAGGAGCCATTCGATATGGGGTTTTAGAAATGGGCTTTGTACCAGGTTCAAGATCAATAAAGAATTCCACTTCACGTTACGGGGTAGGCCAGGAAGTTCTTCAGAAATCGTCGGAAAGTCAATAACAACAGGAATATTATTCAAATTTGGCGTGTCTTTATTCAAATCCATAACATGGGCTAAGAAAGCTTGACATCCGTTTTTCAATAAATGAATAGCTTTATGATTAGATATAGCGGTGATTGATTTTAATGGTTTAGTTGCTTGAATTAAATCTAACACGGTTGGTTAGGAATATGAAAACTAACAACCTTACGAAAACAATCAATTTTGGCATGATGAGTAGTTAACCAATCAATCCCTAAAATTACATCAAAAGCAAGTATCTTTAAAGAGATAAGGTCAACGGTAAGGTGATGGTGCCAACTTAGAATCAAACAAGATTTATAAGCGATGGATGTGATGAAAGTTTCTCTAACGGAGTTTCCACAGATAGGTCAAAGTCTAATTTCTCCGGAGTCAAGTTTAAATGTTGAGCACATGCAGGAGATAAATGAATGGGTAGCACCGGTATCAAGTAAGGTATAAACTTCAGAATTTATAAATAAACTTACCCGTGATCACCTCGTTTGGGTTCCTCGCATTTTAACCAAATCCACAACAAACGCTCTTCCAGAACCGTTGACTTTGACTTTTACGGGACGACCTTTTGAGTCACCGTCCCCATTGAACTAGGTTTCGTTCTGCATCTGATCTCGAGCAATATGTCCTTCCTTTCCACAATTATAGCATACCTTGAATTGTTGTGGGCGGTTTGGTGATATGTCCCTCTTTTCTGCATTTATAGCATATAATGACCGGTGGTCGTTCTCCTCCCTTAGAACCGATTCTTTGCCGTGACTGTCGTCTTCACATAGTCGTTGTTAAATCTCCTCTTTTAAAATCTCCTCTTAACTCGCTTCTTCTATTTTCATGGCCATGATTACCACCGGAGTGGTTACCATTTTTGTCCGTCTGTTTCTTTCTCCGCCGGTTATCATTATTACATTGGCTTGCTATATCTACGATACGATCCACGGTTATGGTCCCTCGGTTGAACATACTCGTTATCTCGCTCTAACAATTGAGCCACATTAACAACATCTGAATAGAGAGAAATTTATGAGAAATGAGATATTATGCGTATCTTTGGGTTTCAAACCTCTCGAAACATCCGCGTTATCGTTCCTCATTCTCCACCAAATGAGGTGCAACCGGATAACTCTATGCAAACTTTGCCTCGTCTTTGAGATACCGGTCATGTTGTTTTGTTCTAATCGATGAACTCCACTTCCTTCATATAGCCGAACACTTTCGGAAAGTATTTGTCATTAAATAGTTCTGAAACGTCTCCCAAGACATCTTTGAGTCTTGGCCGGATGGAGTACGCTTCACGAGACTCCCACCGATGAGTCCGCCTCGCCACGAAACATAAAAGGTGGCGAATGGAACCTTCTGTTCCTCCGTGCATCCCAAGACATCGAATATCTTGGTAATTTGCTTGACCCATGTTTCCGCCATGATCGGATTGGCTTTACCTTAAATTCGGTGGTCCCAACTCTTTGAAGCGCTTGGTTGTGACAACCCGTGAATTGCTATCATTTCCTCCTATATTTTGAACACGAGTCTCCTCGTCTGATTTTGCATGAATCGCAAAAAGCTTCTAAACATCCCCTCGTTCATCATCTGCTTTCGGTGGTGTTGTTCACGGGAGGAACATTACCGACTGTTGCACGTTCTCCTCGTTGGTGAGTACAGCGTCTCCACGGTCTCATTTCCATTGTTAATATTCTCGATCGACATTCTCAAATCTTCATCAAAAAACAAGGGTTAATTAAGGAAATCAATATATCACATAATATCCCTATATACTGACCAACTAACAAATAAGCTTAGGTAGGACACACTAGCGAAGGATTTACTCGTCTCTCCCCTCCTAGTTCTATTCCCCGATCTCCGCCAGAGATCATATCCCTAAGCTATGATACCAACTGTGACGCCCCCAAAATAGGTATACATCACCCATTCTGAGTTGTCAATACATGGTACAGAAACAACTACAACTTTATTATTACAACAGTAAAACTGTGAGTTTGAATACAAATATTATCTTCTAGACAATATCTATACTCAAATAAATCCTCATCACATTTATTGATACATTATTTTACAAAATGGTGAGGACTACTAAACAACTCTCTCTAGAACCTTCATTCCATACCCCCACTAATACTCGCTATATTTCTCGCCTCCGAGAAGAAAAATGGAACAAAAAGGAAAAGGGTGAGCTCAACTAGCCCGAAGAAAGAATATTATGACTAAGATAATATACAACAAATTACCGTTAGTCTTCAACGAGGAAAAATCTAATAGAATACAATAGACAACAAATTTTAAATCAATATTCGCAGTGAAATAAAAATTCATTAGAAGAGTTAAGTAGAGAATGCAAACTACTATCTTTTATGTATGAATTTAAAAGTTCATCGTCTATCTTTTATCCTGTAACATCAATCAATATATATCTGAATCAAATATTCATCTTTTGCACTACTGAGCCAAAGATATTCATCATTAAGTCATGTTCATCTAAACACTGCTTCATCTTTGCACTACGGGCCAAAGATATTCTTCGAAATCATTCATCTTTGCACTACTGGGCCAAAGATATTCAATAATATCATCATTTAAGACCGAGGATGATGAAAATATTTTAAAGAAACAAATCCAATGAAACAAAATGACAAGGATTAAGGATTAAGGATTCGTACTTTGTTTTATCCATGTCCAAAAATACCTCAAAAATAATCATAGTGGTATAAAATTCAAGAATGATCAAAACATGGATACAATCAAAGCTAGTATCCATAGTAGATATTTTGGACAAAAAGAAGAAATTTCATTTTTCTAAGTGAATAGTATAGTGTATCGTGAATAGTAACTCAGACACCAAAAGATAGAAATTTCACAAAAAAAATCTTCACGCTTAATGAATAGTACTCATGTGAATAAGAACTTCGTGAATAGTTACTCGTGAATAGTAACTCATGAATAGTAACTCATGAATAGTAACCCGAACATGAAAAAGTTCCAAATTTGATAAAAAATTCCAACCAATATTTCGACATAATGATATTGAAGAAATAATATCATTTTCGAATAAAATAACATCCCTTACCTCACAAAGACAAGATCTTACAGTTGAAACACCTGGATATAGGCTATGACTTGAACTTGCAATTGCAATAGCAATACTCAAAGTATACTCAAAATACTCACAAGAATACGCTCGATAATATAGAGAGAAAACTTGAGTTTAAATGTAATTTTCAATTCTAACCTAAGCACCCTATTTATAGAAATTGCTTAGAACACCAAAGCGAAAAATTTAATTTAATATTATTATATATATCAAAATTCCTCGCCACTCTTGAAATCTGATTTCAAACAATAAGCACATGCCACATTCTAGAAAAAGTAAGAAAAAACATTTTTCTAATTTAAAATAATTTAAACTTCCAAAAATCAATTATTTCAGAGCTTCGGAACTTCAATAATTCACAATAAATAGCCCTTTTGTCAGAAAATTCGAAACTCACAATTTTGTATAGGAAATTCAATTCTCTACAACTTTACAGAAGAAAGTTTTTCCAAATTCCAAATAAAAATTGACCAAAATCCACAAACGGGCAATTTTACAAGCTATAATCAAATTTCAGTCAATAAATGGGGTCCACCGACATGTTTAACATGTTTTAAACATTTATTGCAACAAAAATACTCTTCCTCCTCGTATACTCATATATCCCACATTCGTTGTAAAAATATCACCATTATTATATTATTTAAATATAATAATATATTTAAATGAATTATTTTATCAGAAAAGGATAAAATTTCAATTTTCAACAATTGTCACATTAAAAAAATTTCTCCATCTATATCCACATAAAATCAATAATTTTCTCATCATATGAATCAATAATTAATTATTCACAAATAATATTACAGAATCACAATATTGACAACTAAAATGGGTTCTGCGGGAAGAGGGCTTTCAAGAAGAATTTTTTTCTTCTTGGCGCGCAATTAGGTGACCAAACCTCTCCTTAGACAGAACTTTCTAGACATTGCCAATAATGTTATCTAATAATATTATTCAGATAATATGAATTATTGCTTCGATAATGAAAAATACTTTGTAATGACAATTATTGAAACAATAGCAATATAAAATATCAATGCAGCAATTATTAAATCAATAAAATCTTTGAATATAATTCTCATAACCATTATTGAGTAGTAGTCTTCTTACGTAAGAATCAATAATTGGTGCATTCTGGTGTCTTCTTGTGTTTTAACCAATTTAGGTATTTTAATAGTATAATTGGTAACTTCACTACGCCATTATTTTTAAACAACTTATATGTGTCGTTTTCTTCATCCAATCGCTTTCAGTTATGGGGCCCACACATGGTCATAGCGGAAGTCGTCATGCGAAAATTCTCCGAAGCGATCTAATATTCCACGACCAAACGAATATTCCCGACAACAATGAATATTTTATAACCACTTGCTTATTTTAAAATATTTGCGTATTTTACCCCTAACTATCCACATTAATCAAATCAACCCTTACTATTTCAAAATAATAAATAGAGAAAATTAAATTTCATTAATAATAAGTTGGGGTCTTACACCTTCGCTGACGTGTACTTCACCGACAAGTGAATCAACGGCTGAAAAATCATGTGGGATATATTGTCAAGGCTGCTTAACCTTCGCTGACGTGTGAATTCACGGAGCATTCTATGGGTAGATTGTCAAGGTTTCTTGACCTCCACCGTCGTGTAGATCAACGGAACATTGCGTTGTGACCCCCACCGGGGATCCACTGGGGAATATGAGTAATCGAGCCTGAAATCCTCGAATAACTCTAGAGCTCTGATAGATTTAATTGCTATCGATTGAGATAACGTCAAGGCTGCTTGACCTTCGTTGATATGTGTGTCAACGGCTTGAATGTACGTTGTAATCCCCCGCCGGGGCTTCACGTTGTAACCCCCATCAGGGACATACGTTGTAAACCCCGTCGGGGACATACGTTGTAACACCCGTCGGGGACTCATTTAGGGTAATGACCCGGAGTTGGCGGCATCGGACCTATACAAGGTATTGCTAGATGTGTTTTGTGACAAACGAAATCATTGGCAGAGTATACCTTGTGTCCGGGTGACTACCAATGAGCGATATATAAACTCAAAGTTTCATCTGAGAAGACCAGGATTGTATGCTATTTTGCTCAATTGCGTGGCATTTTGATTCCCGATTTGACTTTTCTAGTCCGAAAGAACTCCTTTGCAACTCGAACTGGACCGAGTCAGAGGGGTGGGACCCACATAGGGATACCCGACTTTGAAGATGGATACCCAACAGGAGTCGAGTACATAATTTCCACCAGGAGAGTTCCTCTCTTCACAGATGGAGGTTGGGAGCTCTATTTAGGAGAGCGTTCTATTAGGAGCACCACAGGGGAGATTCGTATGCCAATCTTGCCTCTTGTCGAGCGTTATTGGCTCAGATCGCGATCACCCATCAACGATATCTCATTGTTGGGGTTGACAATTTTGCATTATCGAGGGTCCTTGCACTCGTGAGAGACGTTCCAGCTGGTGGTTCCCTCGTCTTATCGAGCCCGATCCTGCGCCACACGCTTTATGGGGATATGGTTCCGAGATCCGTGATGATGATGATTGGATAGCTTATTATCTCGAGATCCGACTTATATGACATGATTGATAGTTTAACCCGACAGTTGGACCAGGCACATATATTTATCTGACATTTGGGCAGAGATCCGGCAGAGGCGGCTTCATTTTATCCTTCCAGCTCAAGCGCTGGCCCCTCAGATGTCCCATTTGGTTTTACCAGCATAGACCCTCCTCTATATAAGCCTGACATCCCTGTTGATAGAGATCCAGTGACTCAGGAGGAGTTACATTAGGTGGACAGGATTGATGATGTGGACATCGACACCATTATCTTTTTCTGATGTGTATTCTCGTTATATCTTTTTGATAGGCCTCTGTAAGATATTGGGTGGCTGTACCCTATTCTCGCTATATCTTTTGATAGGCCTCTGTTAGTAGTATGGCGTCATGCCCGCTTCCCCTCATATTTGTAGTCACAGATGATGTATTAGATGATGATATACTTAGGAATGTATGCACAGTTTTTTCATTCTATATATCATATTGCCATCTATTATCTGCTATGCATATATCATGTTATGCATATGTATGTATGTCTAGAGATATTCAGCATTGACCCCTGGATGGTCTTATGACACAGCCCACATAGATGTCTTCTTCGACAGTTAGCCATATAGATCATACCCCACCGTCATTGGTGGCATTGGGTATGCGATCGTGGTATGATAGCATGTCACCACCAGACAGGGTAACTATAAATCATTTGCTGCAGCATACCATGACCTTATTGATGTTTCAGGTTCTCGCAGGGTTTGTGGATGGGATGCTAGAGCATTGGATACCGGATAGGCAGGTTTTCCGATTCGGGACCCATGAGTTGACTCCTACTCTAGAGGAGTATGCACGATTAACGATGTTGCCTTTAGACAGACCTTGCGTGCATCTGGCTTTGGGAGACATGAGTAGATGATTTATGACTCTCACTGGATTGCGGTGCAGAGTGGTACAGGATGAGCTGACATCTAGCCATGTGATATCCCAGCATTTTCTGTATGACAGATTTGGCTCTGAGGATAGCTATTCACGACATCCCGGGGATTTCACCGCACCGGAGGATCACTGGCGTTTGGCCAGGGTTGATGTACTGTTGTTGTGCGTACTATCGTATGTCTTTATGCCACGATACATGGACGAGATAGACATCGGTGTCATGGCCGTGAGAGCTCTTATGGAGGGTCGTACCATTATACCTATGATTGTAGCAGAGACCTGCGGTCGATCCCACTTCTTTGCACTTATTCGACGAGTGTTTCACGGTAGTTTCTAATCATGCTATATGTGTGGTTTATGTCACACTTGAGACCGATTGGTACTTTTAGATGACATGGATATTGTTTCACCTATGATATAGCTATGTCACACTCCTTTCAGCCATCGGAGTGTATAGATGCTCTGTCCTGGTCCATAGTTTTGGCAGATATCAGAGATCCATTTAGCATATTGCCGTGTTCGGGGCTTAGCTCACCATACAGCTTCATTACTCATGCTCCTGGCATGGACTACCTCCCTCTGGCTAGTTTGAGGGGTGTGACTACTTATCATCCACTGGCCGTGATGTCACAGTTTGACCAATTCCAGGATTTTCATCCTTTCTAGGGGGAGATAGGTCAGCGTTCAGCTTCTCGATATCTCTCAGTAGAGGACAGATCCCATGTGTACGCTTGCTGGGATCAGTGTGAGGTAGCTACTTTTTCTGTGAGCCATTCGGGTTGTTCTGCAGAGTATTCCGCATGGATAGAGATAGAGATTTTATCGGCTGCAGCAATATCTACAGTACCGGATAGCGAGTCAGATGAGGAAGAGCCCATGGAGGACATCGATTCCTACATCGAGGAGGATCCCGCTGCTGGGTTGCCAGCGTTTCTTCCGTATTCTCCTAGTACCAGTACTGTTGTGATTCAGCACTCAGCACAGTACTTAGAGCAGAGTCTTCATCTGATGACCTGTGAGAGAGATTAGGCTCGATCTATGATGTTGACTGCCCTTGATGGGAGAGACGCAGCTATATTAGAGAGAGAGAAGGCATTAGCTCGCAGAGATATCGCTGTTGTTGAGCGGGATGAGGCCAGATCAGCCAAAGATGCAGTGATAGTTGAGCGGGATAGTGCCATAACTGCCCGGGATGTAGCCATCACGGATAGTACTACAGTGAGGTCCCTTACCACTGGCATGATCGCAGAGATGAGCGCTTACATTGATGATTATATGGTCACCATGCAGATGGCTGCAGATCTGTTGGGTCGTGTGGATGTCCTCATACATGAGACCACAGCTTTACCTCCTTCTTCTGAGAGGGATGCTATGTTGGGTTTATTAGCTCGCATACACGCTGACTTGTAGATGGATTTGTATTTTCCTGCACAGACTAGCTTAGCCATTTTGTCATGTACAGTTTACATTGTTTATATCAAACAACATTATATATATGGCAGGGAAATATATTTTTGATCACTTTCCTTTTAGATATTCCTGAATACTTGCTTGATATTTTGCCTGCTGCTTCAGGGCTTGTGATCTTGATGTATTCTGAATTCCTCCTAGGTGGATGGACACTGAGTTATCTCTGGACAGTTCAGAATAGATCATCGATCTGTATGTATCCCTACCATCTTTGGTGTCTTGGGACTGGTTTCGGAAGGAAATATGGAGAGGAGTGTGGCTTTCCTCTCTGAGATTGACGGCACCACAGATGGTCGCTAATACTTCTATTTAGGAGAAGCCTAGTTAATTCCATCTCTTATTGATTGGTGTTGCTCTTCAAGGTATGATCGTAGCTTAGATGGTCGCCGAATCTCATATTTGGGAGGAGTTCAGGTAATTCCATCCCTTTGGTCTGAAGCCAAATGAAATGTATTGGTTTGAAGGATGATCCCAGTACCAACTTACAAGGGTTTGTGTTTTGGTAGGGGGTGAGACCGAACCATGAGTGGCTGCCTACATACTCCTATTGAAGAAGAGATCAGGTCTGCATAGTTCGAACCTGATGTAAGAGGTTCAACACTGTATATGGCAGAAATGGTGTAGGAATTTTTTGTTTGTTTTGTTTTTGTAAGGGTAGAAATGTTTTTGTTGTTTTTGTTTTATTGCGATCGGGCCATTTGAAATGGTTGCCTACGTACTCCTATTAAAGAGAAGATCAGGTTGACGTAGTTCGCCCCTCAGGGCAAGATGAAAAGCATAGTCCCATGTGCAGGTCAGAGTGCGGGGAGGAAAAAGTTTAATCCTAGGTTGAGGATAAACTGCAGGTAGGAGAAGTTTGATCCCATGTATGGGTAGCCAAACTACAAACGCGAGAGGTTCAATCCATAGTGGGATGACCAAAGTCGTAGGAATGCAAAAAGGAGCATTTCTTGCTTGAAAGTATGTTTCCTGAAGGCAAGTGTGGAAGAGTTGTATGTGGTAAAGGGGTTAAAGAACCGGAATGGTTGGTGATCTGATGGTCCAACACCAGGATGTTTGCTTGATGGCAACTTCAGACATAGTATCGTTTCATGGTGTCTGAATTTATGAGTTGTGGAAATTCATCGCCGTCCATTTCTTGTAATCTGAAAGCACCTCCTGTCAATACTTCCTTGACAACAAACGGGCCTTCCCAGTTAGGAGCGAATTTTCCCTTAGATTGATCTTGGTTGTCAAGGATCTTCTTCAAAACCAAGTCATGTTGTTTGAACTGCCGTAGCCGGACTTTTTTGTTGTAGGATCTGGCGATCCTTTGTTGATATAACTGAGCATGGAAGATAGCCGCGGTTCGCCTTTCGTCTATCAGAGACAATTGGTGATACCTGTCTTGTACCCATTGGTCTTCATCTAGATGAGCATCTATTAACACTCTGAGGGATTCCATTTCAACTTCTATGGGGATCACTGCTTCCATCCCATAAGTTAATGTGTAGGGGGTTGCCCCAGTGGAAGTGTGCATTGAGGTTCTGTAGGCTAACATAGTAAGAGGCAATAGGTCAGGCCAATCTTTGTGGTTAGCGGACATCTTTTGCATAATCTTCTTGATGTTTTTGTTAGCCGCTTCAACAGCACCGTTCATCTTCGGACGATAGATGACATAGTTGAGATGTTTGATGTGGAATTTACTGCATAATTCCTCCATCATTTTGTTGTTGAGGTTCTTGGCATTGTCTGACACAATCACCTCTGGTTGTCCATATCGACAAATGACATTGTTTCTGATGAAAGCAATGATGACTTCTTTAGTAACCCTGGGGAAGGAGTCTGCTTCTACCCACTTGGTGAAGTAGTCGATCATGGTGAAGATAAACCGATGTTCATTACTGGCTTTAGGCTCAATGGGCCCGATAACGTCCATTCCCCACATTGACAAGGGCCAAGGTGAACTCATATTGTGGAGTTCCCGTAGAGGGGCGTGTATAGCATTCCCATGAATCTGGCACTGATAGCATCTCTTGACGTGGTCATTGCAATCAGCTTTAAGAGATAGCCAATAATGTCCTATCCTGAGGACTTTCTTGACAAGGAGGGGGCCACTCATGTGGGGCCATAGACTCCGCCATGGATTTCATCCATAAGCCTTTGGGCTTGATCTTTGTCTAAGCATCCGAGGAGACCTAGTCCTGCATCTCTTTTGTAGAGTGCATCTCCACTCAAGTAGAATTTCATAGCAAGTCGATGGATCCGCCTTTTCTCAGTCGGGCTCGCTTTCGCGGGTGTAGATCCATCTCGCAGATATTCCTTGATATGTTGATACCAAGGATGTTGGATGGGAGGTAGCTCATTTGATACTTCTCTAACGTAATTCCCATAGGTTGGTGCCTTGTGCAGGGCAATTGTGACGCTTGGCAAGTGTTCCTTATCTGATATGCGAATCAAGGAGGCCAAAGTAGCTAATGCGTCTGCAAAGTCATTCCTATTACGAGGAATGTGTAGAAAGGAGATTTCTTTGAACTCCAAAGCCATCTTCAAAACCTGCCGATGGTAGGGCATCAAATGTAGTCCCTTGGTTTGATAGATTTCGGTGGATTGTCTGATTACCAACTCTGAATCTCCAAAGATAGTTAACAGCCTGATGCCCATTGAACGGGCAAGTTTTAGCCCCATGAGACAGCCTTCATACTCAGCTGTGTTGTTGGTACTGACAAACTACAATTTGATGGCGACAGGATACTGCTCCCTCATACCGGATACTAGAACTGCTCCAGCTCCAGAACCTTCCAGATTAACAGCTCCATCAAAATACATCTTCCATAATTGGCATGTGTCGTACTGATGGTGTTGTTGAACTATCGTTACTCCTTCATCGGGGAAGTATGTCTCCAAGGGTTTGAAATCCCCTGAAGGTGCGGCGGCCAGTTGATCTGCAATTCCATGACCTTTGATGGACTTTTGAGTCACATATACGATGTCAAATTGTTGTAGGATCAACTGCCCATCTAGAACTAATAAACAATTTAACATGGGTTTATTGAACACGTATTTGAGAGGATCCACGCGGGATATGAGATGGGTTGTGTGACCATGGAGGTAATGTTGTAACCTCATGGAAGCCCATGCTAAAGCATAACACGTCTTTTCGATCAGAGTGTACTTGTGTTCACTGCTGTTGAACCTTTTGCTGTGGTAATAGATAGCTCGTTCTTGGCCTCTATTGTCTTTCTGTCCCAGCATGCAGCCCATGGCATTATCACTTATGGATATGTACATAAACAGGGGAACATCATCCTTGGGTGGTACCAACACAGGAGCTTTGACTAGCTGTTTCTTGATTGTGAGGAAGGCATTCTGGCACTCATCATTCCATTTCATGGAGGAGTTCTTCCTTAATAGCTTGAAGATTGGCTCACAGGTTGCTGTGAGTTGAGAGATAAACCTGCTAATGAAGTTGATTCTTCCCAAAAATCCCCGTATTTCCTTTTCTGTCTGAGGAATGGGCATTTCCGTGATGGCTTGGATTTTGGAAGTATCCAGCTCAATCCCTTTGTGGCTGACTAGAAATCCTAGCAATTTGCCTGATTTAACGCCAAAGGCGCATTTGGTTGGATTCAAATTCAAGTTGTACTTACGCAACCTGTTGAACAATTTTCTGAGATGGTCTATATGGTCATCCTCCTTCCGGGACTTGACAATGATGTCATCCATGTAGATCTCGATCTCTTTATGCATTAAGTCGTGGAAAAGAGCCATCATAGCTCGTTGATAGGTGGCTCCAGCGTTGATGAGGCCGAATGACAACCGTCTATAGCAAAAGGTTCCCCAAGGCGTGATGAAAGCAGTTTTCTCACGATCTTCCTCAGCAACCATGATCTGATTATACCCCGCAAAGCAATCAGCAAAAGAGTACATGTCGTATTGCACAATATTGTCAATGAGAATGTGGATAAATGGCACGGGAAAGCTATCTTTTAAGCAAGCTTTGTTCAAGTCCCGGTAATCCACGCAAACTAGCACCTTCCCTTCAGGTTTAGGCACGGGCACAATGTTGGATATCCACTCAGGATATGTGGACACCATGATGATGCCAGCTTGAAATTATTTCACAATTTCTTCTTTTACCTTTAAACTCCACTCAAGTTTCAATCGCCTGAGCTTTTGCTTGACTGGATTAAATCCCTCTTTAATGGGAAGGCGATGAAGGACAATGTTAGTGGACAAACCCACCATGTCTTCATGAGACCATGCAAACACATCCTGGAATTGGGTTAATAGTGTAACCATGTCATTCCGTTGGTTTGGGGTAAGGTCTGAACCAATCTGGATTAACTTAAGGCTTTCTAAGATTCCGAGATTGAAAGAAGTGGTTTGATCAAGGTTGGGTTTGGGTTTGTCATTGATCCATTCTTGAATTTCTGGAGGCACCTCAATGCCATCCTGTATATCCATCAAGGATGAATTCATCTCTACATCAAAGGTACAATCCTTGTGGAGAAGAGGCAAATGTCGCAAAAGTACATGCACATCTAAATTGAGTCTCTCAACAAAATATGCTTTCACTTAGTATATATGAAATGTGTTGATCATACACAGTGTTAGCATATACTGGCAAAATAAACTGCTAATACTGTACAGAAAAATAAGCAGTTATTATATCTACAGGGCAGAAAGAGTTCTGCCCGTTTTACCCTTGACGACCAATGCAAGGAGTGATGTTCTAATTGGCAAGGGCAAAGTCCGGGTGGACCGCAGTGATGGAGGGATTGTTATCATCCTCCCAGTCCCAAATGATGGCCATTATGTCTGGGCAATCATCATCTTGGGTGTATCTGTTGGTATGTTTATCAAGAATGATGATGCGTATGCCTGACATCATTCGGATGATGTCTTGTTTGATTATTCGTTCCTCTTCTTCCACTGCGGGATTTGGAACAAAGACTTCTTTCTCCTTCACCGGTACCGACTTGGGAAATAACATAGCCATTACATTGGCTGGCACCTTTACAGGAGGTTGTGCGGACTCAGAGCTTGAAGGCGAAGATAAACGCCGCATGGTTGAAGCTGAAGGAATATGTTGATGCTTATGAGGATTCCTGTGACTAGAATTGGCAGAATAGCCTAGCCCAGCTATTCCAGTTTGCTTGGTTAATCGAATTGGGTACTTGATACCCTGGTAATTTTTACCCAACCCTTGTCCCGGCTTATGACCTAACGACATCATTTCTTGAGTAGCCGACATTACCTCGGCAGAAATCTTGGGTTCGGGCAATGGCATTCCAATAGCATGGTATTGGGTATTGCTTACTTCCAAAGCATAAAAACTGACTGGTTTAATGTCTGCATTGGCATTGATGAATGGTATGTCCCCGTGTTGAGGACATTCTAGTTCAGCGTTGAGGTGTGCATGTCTTCCCGATGTTATCGCTGGGTTGGTACAGTGTATCTCGTTATGAGCGCCGAGATTGAAGCTGATCGCATTTGAAACAAGCATTTCCGGGGTTATCGCCGAAACTACATTCCTTGGGGTTATCACCAAGGTTGGTGGCTATTCCTATGGTTGGGACTGAGACTGGATACCTCTCCGGTGTGTGTTTCGGTATTGGATCTGCATGCCTCGGGGTCATATCCGAGGTTGGATTTGTTATTCCTAGAGTGATCTAGGGTTGATGCTGAACTTCCGATAGTATCCAGTATAGATATGGATTGTCTTTCAGGGTTTCTTCTTAAAAGACGAATCAGTCCTCCTGCAATGTTAGTGACAGGTGTACAGAAAAATTTCGAGTGTCTACAATTGTCATAAAAATTAAACCCATGTTATGAAACTTAAATATTTGTTAAATATAAACGTGTGCTTAATTATATTAAAAAAATTAAGACAATCGGAATTTGATTTACTTTATTTTTATTAATACTTATTGTACAAATATTTAAAAGACTACCTATGTTCCAAAATTTTAAAAAATTCCGTTCATAAATATTTTATACATTCCATTCCATTCCACTCCATATATAGAATTAGGTTAAATTTCATGTAATTCAGTAAACAAAATATTAATTTTAACATTGATATATTATCTATATGACTGAATGATCTTAGGTAGAAAACGTCTGTTTCACTTATCATATCGCAGTTGCATGTACTTTTTTGTATATTTTAAATGATTGGGGATCACATGAAATTTTTACGGTCAAAACTTCAGGATTATATTTATTTGAAAAAAATATTCTTGGGATTTGAATATTTATATTAATTTAACATTACTTAGGAATATGTTCTCCCATGATATAAATTATAGTGAATATAAATTGTATTATATATAAATGCATTAAAATTTTAACAATATTAAATTTAATTTTAATAACACTATTTACGTAACTTACAATATCAATTATGGACTATAATAATCTATAAAGTAAATATATTTCCACTACTTTAAAATTTAAAATTTCATACATTGACCATATCATAAAGAAATAAAAAAAATACAATATGATGGTGGCGCTCTTATATGGAATAGAGCACAAATGAAAAAAAAAAAACATATGTTTTACGAGAAAGAGTAAAGTTTGAGTTTATTCTTTAATTTATAATATACTACAATTCAAGTTGTAATGTAATTAATATTTTAATACAATTTTTATTCTTAATAATATTTTTTGAAGTAATTTAAATTATTAATTGTATTAAATAGAATATTAACTTATAATAATTTAAAAATTAAAATATTGTTAATTGACAATAAACGAAATTATAATAATTATTACTTTTTTTTTTGCGAGCAATTTATAAATGTTTATTTATATTACTTTTTTATTCTACAAAAAGAGTTATATTTGAGTTTGTTATAATTAATTTATAATATCCTAAAATTTAAATTTATTAAAATAATATTAATTGAAGTATAATATTCCTTCTATTTTTTTTTAAAATAATGTTATCAAACACTATTTTTGGAACAGAGTCCCTAACTTACCAAACACTTGTTTGGTGTTATACGGAAGAAAGAGAGGCAATTTGGGTTTCTTCTCCTTCTTTGCAAAGTAGCCAAAACTCACATCCATCTCATCCGTAGTTCACTTGCACTCATGTCCTCCATCACAGGCACATGTCCTACTTTTCTCCCCCATCCGTAGCTTCGCTTGCACTCAAGTCGATCCCATCCGGGTTCTAGGGTTATTTTTCTTCTTCTATTCTCTTTCAATTCGGAAAGAAATCAAATCTTATTTTATTTATTTCTTAATATCTGCACTTTGTTTATTCATTTGTGCATAATCAAATCTGAAATTGGGTATATGTGATGATCAAATCTGATATTGGTAATATGTCATTACCATTTGGCTATCACACATGTTTTGGTTGGATGAAATACGTGTTATTTTTTAGTTGGATGGAAAATGTTGCTCTAAACTTTGAATCTGTGGACATTTGTCAAATATTATGCACTTTTTATCATTTAATTTATTTTTCAATCTTGTTGTACTAATAAGGTTATGTTAATTTTAAATATTTGGAAATTGCATGAACTTGCGGATCATTATTTGTTTTGCCCACAGAAAATACGATTATGTTAGGGGATAGGATAATGAATTGTGTTTGTTAAAAGGGATTTTCTGTTTTGGCTCTTTTCTTCCTTTGATCAAGTAAGCCTGATACTAAAGTCTCATCACTACTTTCATTAGAGTCAAACAGAAACTGACATTGATTCAGTAAATGGGCAGTAGTTGGGCAACAACATATAGCTTATTCTTGGAATGATATTTTCACAAATATCTACTTGCTAAAACTGGGTAGTGCAGAATTCAAGTCAAAAGTGCAGAATTTAAGTGTAAAATTTTAATTCAAGGAAACAATGCGCTAGCTGTTATATCACGAACACAAAATAACAGAGCCCTGAGCAATTTGACGAAATGATTCCAATATCAATCTAATCGGTTTTAGTACATAACCAAAACCCCCAATCATAGCCATGGTTTTAGTAGATGAAAGTGCATTTGCCCTCATGTCTATGGTACTTCAACTTAAGAGATGTTATCAACTAGGCAGTGCAGCAATTGCTATAACTTTGTCTGCATCCACCAAAATAATAATGGCCTCACTGTTCTTCCCTCCCCCTCCCTCCCTCCCTCCAAACACCCCAAAACCCCTGGGTTCCCCAATCCTTTCAAAGAAACTGACATATTTCAAAACATTTCTTGGTCATGTATATGGAAGGAGATGATGTACTTTTTCTAGAAGTGGTGACAGGATACAAAACACGATGTATGAAAATATCAAGGTCTCCCCCTTGATTGATATGAGAAACATCAGTCTGAATGAAATGTGAAGGAATAATAGAAACAATATTCTTCTCTCCTTTTCTCAAGGCTTTCACATGTTTCGGTTTGTCATCCTGCACATCTCCGTTATCTACCTCCCTCTGTGTGGTACCATTGCTTGAATGTACCAATTCTATAAAAGCTGCAATAAGGGGAATATGAGTGATTGAAAAAAAAAATATTCAGAGAAGCTTACAATTATTTAAGATCATCAAATATATACTAAATTTATGACGAGAGAATAAAAACAGAAGGAATACTATTAAAAACAATGGTTGGACCAGATTCTAACATGGGGAACTTCAGATGCAGCATTCACATTAAAAGTTCATATAAATGTAATGCTCCTATTAGATAATTAACTGCATGTTTGCTGAATGTTAACAATTTATTTACAGTCTACAAATATGAAAGGGGAACTGCAGATAATCACTCCAATGTCACAAAACCTTTAGTCTTTTTATATTCCAAACAGTTTCTTTGGTGTTGGTCTTATATAAGTTCAGATTTTCTAGTTGTGTGTCTCAACTCTTAAGCATGTCGCAAACACATAATAATATCTTATTAAGTTACCTCACTTGTAAATTTGAAAGACACACGAGTTACAAATCAAGCTTTTATGACATTTTCTTTGACAATTGTTATTTAAACTGTAAGAGTGACCCAAATGTTTCCCTTTAAACTGTAAGAGTGACCCAAATGTATGACAATGTAATCGTTTAACTAAAAGTTTGATTCGATCTCTCAAAATATAAATGATTTAAATATGACCACAGGTTATTGTTTTATCTGATTTTTGTGTATTGTGTTATTGTTTAAATCATTGGTTGAGTTGATGTAATTGAGTTGATGAATAAATTTCAAGTTAAACTTAATATCATGGATATGAGTTGGACGCATCATGAGCGTATATCAACGACTTATCGCAATGGGGTCAAAAGCTTCATTGAGCATGTACGTGCAACATTTGGCCCAACAGTTGACATTAGATGTCCTTGTATCAGGTGTATGAACCTATACACTAAAACCCAAGAAGAGGTGTCTTCACATTTGTGCATAAATGGGATAATGCCTTCTTATGATAAGTGGATTTACCACGGTGAAGCCATTCCATGTATACCCAATGAACATGGTCAGAAAATTTTCTCTCAAAATGAGGAGTTTATGGACTATGATTTAGTTGGCGATGAGGATGAAATTGAGACATTAATGGAAGATATTAATCGAGGAACCTTTTATGTTGGTGGGAATGAAGATACCTTCAAAAATCGAAATCATACCAGATTTGATCAAATGCTATATATGTTAGACAAAGAGTTATATCCGGGATGCCAAAAGTACTCCATTTTGTCATTTGTTATAAAATTGTTGCATTTGAAGGTTTTCAATCATTGGACAAATAAGTCCATAGACATGCTACTTGAGTTGATTAAAGATTTTCTTCCTGATGGTGCGAATTTGCCAAAATCATACTACGAGGCAAAGACAATGCTACGTGAAATTGGCCCTGCATACCTTCCAATACACGCATGCAACTAAGTAAAATAACATATCAAAAAGTCCTTAATTGTAACACTCATTCATATATAGTTAATCTGTCTCATTTTTGTTGAAGGTATGATTGTGCCCTTTTTTGGCAAGAAAATAAGGATTTAGAAGAGTGTCCAGTATGCCGGGAATCAAGATGGAAAGTTAATGATGGGAAGGGTAAATAAATCCCACACAAGATTTTGAGATACTTTCCAAAAAAACCGCGGTTGCAAAGACTTTTTATGTCAAAAAATTGCAAAAGACATGCGGTGGCACAAGGAAAAACTTATTTCAGTAGAAGGTGAACTGAGGCATCCAGTATATTCTGTATCGTGGAAGGAGTTTGATAGAAAGTATGAATGATTTTCCAATGATCCAAGAAACATTCATCCTGGCCTAGCTACGGATGGATTCAATCCATTAGGAAATATGAGTTGCTCATATAGCATGTGGCCGGTAATACTCACTCCTTATTGTTGGGAGAATGCATATGTTGATTTGATGTTTAAATACAAATGCTCATTATTATTTGTAAAGTCCTTCAAAGAATATATGTACAAGGACTTAGTGATAGATCAAATTTGTTAGGTTGATCTAAGCTCTTAATGTGTATCATTCTAAAAATGAATGTATAGATAGAAAGATCAAAGCTGTTAGGTTGATCTTGAGATGTAATAGATAGGCTTCGAAGAATTCGTAGTGCATCAATCTGAGCAAGATTGCAGAAGTCAAGGCAAAAATGTGGAGCTTCAAGAATCGTGAGTGTGCCTTTGAAGGGCCTCTTGAAAATCGTAGAGTGGTCCCAACGTTTTAGAGCCAACTCGAGATCGTCGTAGTGTGCTCTAAAAGCGTAGAGTTTACAACTCAAGCAAGAAAAGATCATAGTGTGCAAATATTTAAGAGAAATCGTAGTGCTCTTGGCTGATAGCATTAGACCAAGCACCAAGGAGACAAGTTACCACGATCTGAATCGTAGAGTACCACGATCTGAATCGTAGAGTATCATATGTCTTGTGTCAGAAGCATCAAGCCTCACGATTTATATGGAGACAAACTCCAACATATGAGGAATGGATTCTAAACGTTGTAGTACTCACCAGTCCCAAAGTCATAAGAAATATCCTTAGTATAC
Organism: Panax quinquefolius; assembly: GCA_020205615.1. Taxonomy (NCBI): domain Eukaryota; kingdom Viridiplantae; phylum Streptophyta; class Magnoliopsida; order Apiales; family Araliaceae; genus Panax; species Panax quinquefolius. Next base: position 129,651,996 of record CM035167.1, read on the forward strand.
AACAAAGAAGCGTATTGAAGAAGCTAAGGAAAGTACCATTGGTAAGGGGGAAAAACACCTTTTCAGGTGGTAGGTGAGAAAGCAGTCTGTTGTGTCAGTGGGCCACAATGCAATTCAAAAGATGTGCAGAAAAGTCTCCATCAAAGAACAGAAAGGTCAAATGCATTTAATGCTTCAATGGATGGATCCAACGGATAGTTTTCAAGATCACATATATGCAAATCAAGCAGATGAGAGAAGCAAGCAAGCATTGAACAAAAACGTACAAGAACTCTCAAAGCTTAACTCTACAATCTAAGAAAAAGGAAAGCTTGCTCAGCTACTCAGTTCTTTCGAACAAGTGCTTAAACAGCAACTGAGTAGTAACCATCAAGAACTCAACATCTACCAATCAACTGAAGATAAAGTTCCAAGTCAGAAGGACTTGAAGAGTTCTAAGTGAACTGTAAGAGAGCAAAGTCTGCTGGACTTGAAGAGTTCAAGAGTGAACTAAGAAGTTCCTAGGCTGCTGGTCTAGAAGGAACCTAAGTGATTCAGAAAGTGTAAAAGACATCCTTAGTGGATTTCCTACTCGAGAAGTAGAAGAGTGAACTAGGAGCTTTAAGTGCTCTGAACCACTTAAAACGACTGTGTCTCTTACATTCTTACTATATCTGCTATAACTGCTATATCTGCCTCACTCTTATAAACTCACTATCTTAAGGGAGATTAAAACTAATATTAATTCCGCTAAAGTTTTAATCATTATCTACTAACAAGTTAAAACAAAAAGTTTTTCAAATATCTATTCAACCCCCCCCCCCTTTCTAGATAACTATCGTGCCTCCAGGAACTAACAATTGGTATCAGAGCTGGTTCTATTATATAGCCTACAAAGCTTTAGAAGATCCAATGACACACTTACCAAGTGAATCAAGAACTGGAGGAGGCAGCAAGCCACCAATGTGCAATAAAGATAAATTTGCTAACTGGAAAGTTCGGATGCAAGCATACATGGACTCAATAGATGAAGATCTATTTGAGACCGTTCAAAATGGGCCCTATATACCAAAAAAAGCTTACACCAACAACAGACGATCCAAACATAATACAAATTAAAGTCAAAGAAGAATGGACTGACAACGAGAAGAGAGCTGTCCAACTTGATAAGAAGGCCAAGAACATTTTATTTCAATCCTTAGAAGACGATCTGTTCAAAAACGTTGTCAACTGCAAAACAAAGAAGGAGGTTTGGGAAGCACTGCTCATCATGCACAAAGGAACGGAAGAATTAAGAGAAAACAAACAATCACTCCTGACACAGCAGTATGAAATGTTTGCTCATGTTCAAGGAGAAAACGTAACTACCACATATGAGAGATTCAACGTTCTGCTCAACTCTCTACGAGCATATGGGAAGATCTATCCAAACAAAGATCTGATCATAAAATTCACGTGAGCCCTACCGAGCAGGTGGGATGCCAAAACCACTTCTATAAGAGAGTCAAAGAATCTTCATGAGATGACAGTTCAACAACTATGTGGCAATCTCCTAATATACGAACTAGAGCTAACTCAATGAGCTGAAACGCTATCAGAAGGAAGAAAGAAGGATAAGGGTGTTGCTCTCAAAGCAACTAAAAGTGCATCCAAGGTCAACACTGAGATTAACTCTGACTATGACGAAGACGATGATGAAGACTTTGCTATGCTGGTAAAAAGACTAAGAAGGTTCATGCGTCAAGGCAAAATTAGGAAGCCAAAGAAGGTCAGCAACTACAGCAACCAGGAGCAAATGAATGATCTATGCTACAACTACAAGAAGCTTGGCCACTTCATTGCCAACTGCAACAATCCTCTCAGAGAAGAACTGAAGAAGAAATCATATGCAAAGAAGGAATACAAAGGCAGCAAAAGGCCTCAGAAAAGAGACAAAGGCCTGGTAGCTGGAGGATCGTGGAGTGATCCAGACAATGACTCAAATCCTAATTCTGGAGATGATGAAGAACTATAAATGGCTAATCTGTGCCTAATGGCCAAACATGCAAAGGACAAACAAAATTCCAACATACATGAAGTAAGTCTCGATGAGGTATTTTACTTTAACTCTCCTGATGTAGACATTAATGATTTGAGAACTGCATTGCATGGCATAACAAATGATCTACATCAATACATGAAGTGGTTTAGAGTTCTGTCTAAGGATCATTCTCTTCTTCAAGAGGAGAAAAAGAAAGTTCAAAAAGAGCTTGAAACAGTTCTTCTAAGTACTAACCTTATCTCCAAGCTTGAGGCTGAGAATGAGATCTTAATAAAGATAAATAAACTCAATACACAAATAGAGTCTAATCTAACCTCTAAAATCGAGGAACTAGAAAAGACTATCTCTACATGGAACAAATCCTCATCATCCATGGACTCCCTGCTCTCTAGTAAGAGAAATGCATTTGATAGAACAGGTCTAGGCTTTGGGGAATCCACTTCAGAGCCATGTGTGGAAAAGACAAAGGAAACTAGCACTAGTAATGCCTCAAGTTTTAGTAGAAGTATTATAATAAGTATGTTTTATACATACTTATTCGGTATCTATTACTTAAATTATTTGCTTAATCTCATGTTTCTTAGTTACTTTTCATATATTTTATGTTGTTTTGTAGGCGATGACACGACATTGGCATGAAGAAGCAAGGAAAAGCAATTTGGACATCTTTTGGACTAAAATATGCAAGCAAGTGCAAGAAGGAAAGATTGCAAGGCTCTTAAAACCAAGTGGGATGCATGTTCTTGGCTTGGAATTTGGATTATATTATAGATCTACTTCTTAGATTTCCGGAACATCTTGAATCGTCTCAATCAGAGTTCGGATGCGAAAGTTATGGCCTTTTTATCAACGAAGATCAAAGCTAAGAGTTGTCATACTTGCCATTTACATAGCATCTACTTCAAGCCCAATTTTCGCCAAGATCCAATCTTAATCTGTCAATTCTCAAAGCACGAAAGTTGTAGATCTTGTCGATATCTTCGATTTGATAGGTTCGAGGACCCGTAAATCTAAGCGGATCAAAAGTTATGCGTGTTTTACCAAAGGACGTCATGCAGAGAAAAAACAGTAGCGTAAGGACCGCTAGTAAGGGCGCCAGCTTAGGCCACCGAAAACACTTCCAACTGCTTGTAGGGGTGTGCGCTAGGCGGAGGGAACACAGCTGATTATGGTTATTTGATGTCCAATTTGAGCTAAAATAGGATTCTTAGTTGCCTAACTTGCTAGGGTGTCCATTAAAACTCTAAATACTTAAGTTTAACTTGGATTGGGAGGCTAGTTCGAAGACTCCATTAAATCCCTCTTGGGATAGATTTGTATGAACTTATTCTTTACTTTCTTTCTTAGATTAGGAACCCTAGATTAGATGAGATTGGGAGATTGAAGCAACTTGTAGACCATTGAAGATGAAGAGCATGAGCTTGAGGAAGATGGAGATTTGCTGACAATAGATTTATTCTTTACTCTACTCTTATTTTTATCTTTTAATGTGTATTCAATTGTGGATTCTTAGTTTTAATTCAATAATCATGAACTAATTCTTTGTTTGAGATTACAATGGATCATATTATGTAGTTTATTTTAATATACTTCAGTATCAATTATTATGTTCTATTGTGAGGATTGTCTATTGTGATTTGGACTTAATTGCTTAATTGCCTAGCTAACAATTACCGTGATAATCTATATGAACTCGAGAGATGAAGTATAGATTTAGATCTGATCATGATGGCATGTGTTTGTGATTTCTGCATAGATAGAATTCATGATTCGTGTTTAGGATAGAGATATGCCTTTACGCCATATGTAATCTTATAGAGAACTTGTTCTTTAAATCCTTTTTAATTGTAATTCACATAGAGATATAGTGGATTAGTTAATTAGGGTGTCTTGCTTAATTCTATCATCTGTGGATTTAAGTGAGTATGTGTATTATGCATCGAGAGATGGTTTTATCTGCTTTAGTGTTCTTGATTAACAATTCATGACAGAGAATAATTGATGAGAAGTGTGTTAACTTAAATGAAGCAATAAGTGAAGTTGTGATCTTAAATCTCTGTAATATTAATTTAACTAGTGGTAATTAGAATTAGTTTAATTATAAATTGAAATTCATTCGTTTAAATAAGATTGAGTTGGTTACGGGTTAGTACTTGGTGATTTTTATTAAACAATTCCTCGTGGGAACGATACTCTACTTTCACTTTATTACTTGTTGACCACGTATACTTGCGTGTTGTGCGTAATTAGATTTTACCCAACACATTACCTTTGTGAAATCCTCACAGAAGGAAGAACCAGTCCAACCTTGTTCTACTATTTCCACTCATACTCAAAGGAGAAAAGGATCTCATGCTGGCCTGGGCTTCATAAAAGAGAAGAGTAACCCAATCTCTACTTACCAACCTCGAAGAATCGTAGAGTCAAGTAAGACCAACTCTATGAATCAACCAGGAAGGTACAGTAGAGGTAAGGCATACTCATCACTATTTATGAAACCCAAGGACACGTGGAAGAAGGAAAATTAGTTTAATAAAAGGATAACTAAAGAACCACACAAGTCCAAATGGATGATGAATTATCACACACACACAGACATGTATCACACTAAATGTTTTGTGTGCAATAGAGTTGGTCACAAGGCTACAAGATGCTATTATAATTCCATGCATGTGAGACCCAAGATCAGACAGATTTGGGTCCCCAAGGGCACTAACAAAATAGGACCCATGCAAATATGGGTACCAAAATAAAGGTTAAATGTTATGACAGGAAAAGAGCTCCACGATCACAACCTGGTATCTGGACAGTGGATGCGTAAGACACATGACTAGAAATAAAGCCCTTCTATCTAACTACATAGAGAAGGAGGGTCCCTCAGTCATCTTTGGAGACAACGGCTTGGGCAAGACAAGAGTATATGGCTCTGCTGGTAATGGTGCAGTATCTTTCAGCAAGGTAGCATATGTGGAAGGTCTCCAACACAACCTTTAAAGCATCAACCAACTCTGCGACAAGGGTCATCAAGTAACATTCCTCAACAACCAGTGCCAAGTCAGAGATTTGAAGACATCTGCTGTAAATCTAACCGGGACAAGAGAAGGAAACGTCTACACAGTGAATCTTGGTCAACTAAGCTCAGACGAGACAATATGCTTCCTGGAAAAAGCATATGAAGAAATGAGCTGGCTATGGCATAGACGGTTGTCCCACTTAAACTTCAAAAGCATGTCCAAATTGGCATCAAAAGATCATTGTTGCAGGCCTACCTAAGTTCAACTTCGTAAAAGAAAGGCCATGCAATGCCTGTCAGCTTGGAAAGTAAACCAGAAGCTCATTCAAGAGAAAAACTGCCAACTCTATCGACAAGCCCCTGCTGTTGCTTCACATGGATCTATTTGGGCCAATTACAACAACAAGTCTTGGAGGAAAAAAATACTCTCTAGTTATACTCTCTATTCACATGGGTATTCTTCCTAACCTTAAAGGATGAAACGAGCTCCCAATTGATCAAAAAGTTCAAACTGGTGATGAACGTGAAAGGAGAGAAAATCAAGGCTATAAGGAGTGATCATGGAAGAGAATTCGACTTCTCAAAAATGGACCAGTTCTGCATAAGCAATGGCATCAGTCATAACTTCTCAGTTCCACGAACTCCTTAACAAAATGGTGTAGCTGAAAGAAAGAACAGAACTTTGATAGAGGCTGGAAGAACTCTACTAGCAACATCTCATCTACCTGAATACTTCTAGCGCAGAAGCCGTCAACACTGTATATGACACGCAGAATAGATCACTGATACACTCTACGATTAAGAAGACACCCTACGAACTGTGGAAAGGAAGAAAGCCAAATGTCAGCTACTTTCATGTATTCGGCTGTGCATGCTACATTCTCAACAATGGGAAGCAGTACTTGACAAAGTTTCAACCCAAGTTAGACGAAGGAATCTTTCTTGGATATGCCACAGACAGTAAGGCCTACCGAGTGTTCAACAAGAAGACACTAAGTGTTGAAGTCTCAATTCACATCATATTTGATGAAACAAACTTAGGCAAAATAGTGCTTCAAGACACTACGACCGATAGTGCAGACACTACGAATAAAATCATCGAGCTCAACACTACGATCGTAGTGCCAGATAATGAAATCGTTGAGCAAGAGAATGAGATCGTAGAGAGGCCTATGCAAGACAACGAACCTCCACACCAAGAAGAAGAAATAGATCTTGAAGATTTAAGATAAGAAGGTATCAGGACAGATGTTCCAACCAGAAACAAATGGGCAAGAGATCACACTCAAGATCTAATCATTGGAGATCCGAGTGCAAGAGTCAAAACAAGAGCTGCCACCCAAAATGAATGCTTTTATCTAAGCTTTCTATCACAAATGGAACCAAAGAAGATAGATGATGCTATGGAAGACTCCAGCTAGATAGAAGCCATGCATGAAAAACTCAACCAATTTTAAAGAAGCAAAGTATGGAGATTGGTACCAAGACCAAAAAGTCATCCTGTCATTGGAACCAAATGGGTCTTCAGAAACAAGATGGATGAAGATGTAGTAATAACCAGGAACAAGGCAAGATTAGTGGCCAAGGGCTACTCTCAGGAAGAAGGCATCGACTACAATGAGACATTTGCACCTGTTGCCAGACTAGAAGCCATCAGAATCTTTCTTGGCTTTGATGCACACATGAAGTTCAAGGTCTTCCAGATGGATGTCAAAAGTGCATTCCTGAATAGAGAACTTCAAAAAGAAGTCTATGTAGAGCAACCTCTAGGTTTCATCAATCCATCTCTTTCCAATTATGTTTATAGATTAGACAAAGCCTTATATGGTCTTAAACAAGCACCTAGAGCATGGTATGAAACACTAACTAACTTCCTGATTGAAAATGGGTTCACTAGAGGTAGAGTAGATACCACATTATTTCTTAGAAAGAATAAAGACAAAGTCTTATTGGTTCAAATATATTTTGATGATATTATTTTTGGTTCTACTGACGAAAAGTTATGCAAGAGATTCTCCAAGCTAATGTAGAGCAAGTTTGAAATGAGCATGATGGGTGAGCTGAATTTCTTCCTTAGACTGCAAGTAAAGCAGACTGATGAAGGAATCTTCATAAACTAAGCCAAGTACATCAAAGATTTACTTATGAAGTATGGCATGGAATCATCCTCTCCCTTGAAAACCCCAATTTCTCCTGCAACCAAACTTGACAAAGATGAAAAAGGTAAAAGTATTGATATAACTCAATACAGAGGTATGATAGGCTCTCTTTTATATCTAACTGCCAGTAGACCAGACATAATGTTTGCAACATGCATATGTGCTAGATTTTAGGCTAACCCTAAAGAATCACATTTATCTGATGTAAAGAGGATTTTCAGGTATCTCAAGGGTACACCTTACTTGTGGCTTTGGTACCCCAAGGAATCCTCATTTGAACTAACAGGATACACAGATGCTAATTTTGCGACCAAAGAAAATAGATAGAAAAATACTAGTGGCACTGTCAATTGTTAGAAAGCAGACTTGTGTCTGGTTTAGCAAAAAGCAAAACTCATTGTCTCGTCATTGCGGAAATTTAATACATTGTTCTTTGGCGATTCTTTGTATTCGAATCTATGGATGAAAAATCGACTAGTGATTATGGGTTTGATTTCAAATCCATTCCCATTCAACGTGATAACACAAGTGTTATAGCAATAACTCATAATCTCATTATGCATTCTAGGACTAAGCATATAGAAATAAGGTATCACTTCATTAGGGATCATGTGCAAAATGGAACTATATCTTTACAATATATCCCTCTTGAAAATCAACTTGATATTTTTACAAAACCTCTAGATGAATCCAGTTTAACAAGTTAATAAGTGAGCTAGGAATGCTTAATTTACAACCATGAGATATATGCTCTAGTATGTGCTAACTATACGGAATCTGAAAGGCTATGGTTGAAATCGTAGACATGATCAAGGGAAGTCCACGATCGCAGAGATAAAGTGACATGGAAGAAAACGATCGTAGCATAGACTCAACCATCGTAGTGCAGACTCAACGATAGCAGAACCCCATCATCAAGAGGAGCATCCTGTGATTATAAGTTTCAAAACAAAGCAATCACTCTGATAAGTGCCTCAGGAACAAACCTAACCCTTGACTCACTCCAAGAGGTTGGCCCTTCCTGAGCTACCTTAACAGAATGCTAAGTCAATAACTCATCACAAGGATCCGGACAGACTCGACGATTATAGCTCAAACATGATGAATGTTGACAAACTCGATGATCGTAGCTCAGACACGACGAATGCTGGACATACTCGACGATCGTAGCTCAGACACAGTGATTGCTGGACAGAATCAATGATCATAGTTTAGACTCAACGAGTGCAAAGCAGACTCAACGATCACAAAAACTACCTCAACAATCGTAGGACACATCAGCTCTGCAGGAGCTAAGGGCAAATCAGTACAATCCTTCTCAGTCAAATTCGTAGAGCCAAGCAGAATTTGACACATGTCCCACTAAGAGAAATAGAGAGAGGGAAGTTACATGTATTATTTGAAAGAGCCTTTTTGAAATCAGAAGTTCAAAAGATTATCTTTCTCATCCTCTCTCGGAACAAAAACCCTAAATCAGAAGAAAGCTCAGTCAATCACACTTCTTGCAAGAAAACCAATTGCGGCTTCCAGTGTTATCTCTAGCTACAGACTCTATTTTGACGAATTCAAAATAGCTGAATCTAAGTTTCACAAAACTCGTTACTGAAGAAGGCTTGGTCTCGAAGAAGCTTTGGGCACAGACACATTGATCTACCCGAAGCTGGTAAAAGAATTTTACAATAATGGTGTATTTGAAAACAACACCATCACTGCTAAAGTCAGAAATGTAGAGATCAGACTAAAGGCTATGGACATCAATCTAGCCCTAGGTCTCAAAACTGAAGGGTATCCGTCCATAGATTGCATAGACTTCCATAAGGGACTCAAAAAGATGCATCACAAGAAATCACCCTCTGTCAAAGGATACAAGAAGGAGTTTCCACCGAGGTATGAATTTCAAGCTGATAATGTTGGAAAATGTATATGTTGCAAGAGCTCTGGGCATGATTCTATAAATGAGGTACAACTCAAACTCATGACTTCCATAAGTTATGAAATACAACTTAACTATGGGGATTTATTACTTGAATGGATTGTGAAGTGTTTAATCAGCTCAAAGAAGACAAAGAGCTCTCAAAAGATGCTCTACAGACGATTCATAAGCATCATCCTACAAGCTACTTTGGGTAACAAGATTAAGGACGACGAAGGAGAAGCCATTAATCTAAACAGGCGAATGACCCAACAACTATTCGTGAATTGGAAAAGGAATCCAGCTGAAAATGTGCGAATGATGTCTGAATCCAGTGGAAGAACTGGTGAAATAAGGGAATCAAAAGTACCAGAAAATATGTCAGTTGTCAGAGAAACTGAAGGGGAAAAAGAAGAAACAAACAAGGGAGAACCCTCTGCCCTTATCAAAAAAATTAAGGGCAAGAGGAAGCTTAAGGCTAGGATGGAAGAAGAACCCCGTGGATCCACAATGATAAACCCGGTGAGAGTCCTCGACATTGAGACTCTAAGGATCTTGAGAAAAAAAGCAACGATGGTGAAAGCGTAAGAAGATAGAACTACTATATCTCAGCTGCAGAAGAAAGATAAGATCAGCCACAAACCTAAAAGGCCATCCCTCACTTCAATTGTAGAGTCTCTATTGATCGTAGAGACCAGACCAAATACCTCGAGCAAAGAAGCTGCCACACCTGATAGTCTGGGTGATCAACAGGATAAAACTGAAGTTCAAGAAAGTCCTGAGGCTGAGGCTCAGCCTAGAAAATCAAGAAGAAAACTGGTCAAGAAATATATCCTTGAAAATGAAAAAGCGCTCAAGATGGAAGACAAGAGTATGGCTGAAAATTGGGTAATATACCCATAAATCAGATATACTTGGGTTTAAATTATTGTATTTTCGAGTCATTTAGGAATATTTTTATTGTGTTTATGTGTTGTATTGCAGATTCGGGAGCTGAGGGGACAAATTGGGGATTTAAGCTATCAAATGGCAAAGTTGTAATTTTTCAGAAGCTCAAACAAAGGGGCTTTGGGAAATGCTACTACCAATAAGCGTCGGTATTTGAGCCTCACCGGCTCTGACGTGGACCACGCGCGTGGAACAGGCGTGGACATTACTTTGACTATTAGTTTGACTTTGTTTTAGGAGTTTATGGGAAGTCTATTTGGATTAGAATTTGTGGAATTGGGCAAGTAAATATAAATTGATTCTTTTTATTGAATTGGAGGAGATCTTTACGCATGGGGAGATCAACCAGGAGGAAGAAGCGGAATCTGAAGGCTTGAAACTTGGAGTTCTTCTTCTTATTTATTCTTTTAAATTGTGTAACTCATTAAGGATGATTTATCAATTATTTGTGGTTTTTATTTCCGTCATGAACTAATTCCTTTTATTAAGATTCCAATGGAACCTTTTATGGTTATGGATTGATTATTTAATTTATTCCAATTGTTTATGTTGAAGCGAATTGTTCATCATGCTTTGTATTTGTTGATTAATTATTTGACCAATAATTACCGTGTTACTCTAGAAGGAATCGAGAGAGGAATTCTAGAGTTAGAACTGGGTAGGGTGACATGTGACTTAGTTATTTGCACAGTGAATAATTAGGTTTGTGAATAGAATGAGAATATCTATTTGCCGCATATAACATATAAGGAATTGGGTTTGTATCGAGTTTAATTCAATTGTTTTGCATAGAGATATAGCAAAATTAATATGGGTTAAATAGAAGGTAATTGATCACTCGAGAGAGGGCTTTTGGCATTTGAGAATTCCTATTAACAATTCAGTAGACATAATAATTGGGATAATTGGATAATTGATTTAATGATCATAATTGGGGAAATTGGAGTCTTAATTGTCATTTATCTGCATTCAAATAATTCTTAATTTGTTCTTTGTTTTCTTTTAGAATAATTTCTTGCTTTATTAAAAGTAGTTTCCTTAGTTTTAAAAATCACAATTTTTGGTTGTTTAAATAGAATTGAATTGATACAATACTAGTAGTTGGAGTTTATTAATTGGAATTCTCTGAGGGATCGACACTCTAATTTATCACTATATTACTTGTTGATCGTGTATACTTGCACGTTTGTTTTGATTATGAAATCAACCAACAAGTTTTTGGCGCCGTTGCCGGGGAACTCTTTGTTAATATTAATTCCATATTTGTTATAATCAATTCGGTCTTAATTTAAACGTTACTTATTTTCCTTCTTGTTTTCGCAGGAATTCTTTGCAAGTGTATGCACACTAGATTAAGGGCAAGAAGGGAACTTTTTCCTTATACAGACAAGATTGAAAGGAAGTTCCAGAAAGGGAAATCGACTAGTGCGGTATCACCCGAGGAAGAAAGACTGGAGGAACAAGAAATTCCAGTGAACATGGCAAGGAACGATCAGAAACCACTTCGGGACTATGCCATGCCAAATGTCACGGATATACAGTCGAGCATTAGGAGACCGACAATCAATGCTAACACCTTTGAGATCAAACCTGCAACCATTCAAATGCTTCAGAATCAATGTCAGTTTGGAGGTAGTTCATTAGATGATCCGAATGAGCACATCTTAAGTTTCTTTGAAGTTTGCGACACCTTCAAATTCAACAACGTGTCAGAAGATGCTATAAGGTTGAGAATGTTTCCATTTACCTTGAAAGATAAAGCACGAAGTTGGTTACACTCTCAGCCTTCGGACTCAATCTTCACTTGGGACGACTTAGCTCAAAAATTCCTAGCTAAGTTTTTCCCACCAGCTAAGTCAGCAAAACTACGGAATGATATTCATACCTTCGCACAGTTTGATTCAGAATCATTGTATGAGGCGTGGGAAAGGTTTAAGGATATGCTCCGCAAGTGCCCACACCATGGAATTCCATAGTGGATGCAATTGGGGATTTTTTGTGATGGTTTACAAGCATCCACGAGGGCAAGTATTGATCTGACGACAACAGAGGAGCGATTATGTCTAAAAAATTTAGGCGAGGCATATCGGTTGTTAGAAACGATGGCCACCAACAACTATCGATGGCCCATGACAAGGACTAATCCTTGAACACAATGGGAGAAAGTATGATGTGGATGCGATAACATCATTACAAGTGCAAATGACCGCAATGGCTAAGCGAGATAGAATTATTAAATCCACAATCCACTCGGCGCAGTAGCGATGGTTTGTGAAATATGTGCTGGGGGTCATACTACGGATCAATGTGCCATAAATGCTGAAGTAGCACAGTATGTGGGGAGTTATAGTTGGTCTACTCAGCCTTATCCGAATCAAAATGCATATAATCTGGGGTGGAGAAATCATCCGGGGTTTTCATGGAGTAACAACCAAGCTGCAGAACAAGCGCCGAGACAACAAAAAAATTCCGGGTTTCAAAACCAGACACAACAACCTGTGTGGAAAGCAAGTTGGGAAGAAGCCTCGGAAAGGTTTGTTAAAACAAATGAGAAAAGGAGTGAGGAGAGTGATAAGAGATTTAATCAAATGGAGCTAAGTATACAAAGTCAGAATGCATCAATCAAAAATCTGGAAAATCAAATGGGACAAATGGCACATGCATTGAATAACCGACCACTTGGAACACTTCCGAAGCGACAATCGAAAAAACCCGGCGAGATGAGCATTGTAAAGGCGGTAACTCTACTGAAGTGGAAAAGAACTAGCGCAAGAGTCGATCCACGAATAGGGAAAAGGAGGACAAGGCCTTAATTGAAATGCGAGAGGAAGTGGTGGAGGCCAAAAAGCGTCAAGATGAGACCTTCAAAGAAAAATTCGGAACCAACCAAAGACAATGCCCCCCCATACCGTATCCATGATTTCAAAAATCCAAGTTAGATAAGCGCTTTCTCACGATTTTTGGATATCTTCAAGAAATTACATATCAACATCCCTTCACAAGCCTTGGAACAAATCTTGGAGTTCTGCGAAGTTTATGAAGGAGGTTTTGTCGAAGAAGAGAAATTGGGTGAATTTAAAAGCAAGAGCATTGACGGAGGAATGCGGTCTTGCTCATTCGAGAATAAATTACCGCCTGAAGCTCGAGGATCCAGGTAGCTTTAATATTCTGTGCGAGATTGGAAATCAGTTTTCGGGACGAGCTTTATGTGATTTGGGGGCCAGTATAAATCTAATGTCATTATCCGTTTACAGCCAGTTCGGACTTCAGGCTCCACGCCCAACAAATATTAGTTTACAGTTAGTGGATAGATTGGTTACATATCCACGAGGTATAGTTGAAGATGTGTTAGTAAAAGTTGATAAATTCATCTTCCCTGCGGATTTCTTTATTCTGGATTATAAAGTGGACAGTGAGATCATTCTTGGGCGTCCATTTTTGGCCACAGGCAGAACATTGATCGATGTTCAAAAAGGTGAATTGACAATGCGAGTTAAAGATCAACAGGTCACCTTTAACGTTTTCAAGTCAATGTCGTACCCAAAAGAAAAAGGTGAATGTATGCGGGTTGATATCATGGAGGAATTGGTGAATCATAAATTCAGCACAACTTTTTCGGAGGACCCACTTGGATCTATATTGGTCGGGGCAGATGAATATGGTATTGAAGAGGATATCGAATACGTCAAATGGCTAGACACACCACCAGTTTTTTGGAAAAGCACTCAATCCTTCGACACCATAGAGAGGCCTGAAGCGGAAGGTAAAAAGTTCAAACCATCAATAGAAGAGCCACCGATGCTAGAATTAAAGCCATTACCATCCCATCTGCAATATGCTTACCTGGGAAAAGACGATACCCTACCAGTGATTGTTTCGACAGATTTGACTGACACGCAAAAGGAGAAACTGCTATGGGTCTTGCGAGAATTCAAAACAGCAATTGGGTGGACTATAGCGGACATTCGAGGTATTAGCCCATCATCCTGTATGCATAAAATCTTAATGGAAGAGGGGGCAAAACCAACCATCGAGATGCAAAGGAGGCTAAACCCCATCATGAAGGAGGTGGTGAAAAAGGAAATTATAAAGTGGTTGGATGCTGGAATTATTTACCCGATCTCAGATAGTTTATGGGTAAGTCCGGTACAATGCGTACCAAAGAAAGGGGGTATGACAGTGGTGAAGAATGAAGCTAATGAGCTCATCCCTACTCGAACAGTTATAGGATGGAGAGTATGCATGGACTACTGCAAGCTAAATAAAGCCACACGCAAGGATCACTTCCCTTTGCCATTCATTGATTAGATGTTGGATAGGCTAGCTGGACATCAGTTTTATTGTCTCTTGGATGGTTATTCTGGATATAAAAAAATTGCTATAGCACCGGTGGATCAAGAGAAAACGACATTCACATGCCCATACGGTACGTTTGCATTTCGGCGTATGTCTTTTGGTTTATGCAATGCACCGGCAACCTTTCAACGGTGCATGATGGCAATCTTCTCCGATATGGTTGAGAAAAATTTGGAGGTATTTATGGACAATTTTTCTGTGTTCGGTGATAGCTTTGATCTCTGCTTGAAAAATCTGATTTTAGTGTTGAAACGGTGCGTGGAGATTAATCTGGTTCTTAACTGGGAAAAATGCCATTTTATGGTGAAGGAAGGGATTATTCTCGGGCATAAGGTTTCTACAGCAGGATTAGAGGTGGATAAAGCGAAGATTGAGACTATTGAGAAATTACCACCTCCATCATCTCATGAAAAAGAATACGGAGCTTCTTGGGACATGCGGGTTTCTACAGACGTTTCATCAAAGATTTTTCAAAAATTTCAAAACCCTTGTGTTCCTGTTAGAGAAAGATGTGCCCTTCAAAACAGATCGGTCATGTATCGAGGCATTCGAGATTTTAAAAAAGAAGTTAATATCTGCTCAATCATTGTAGCTTTTAGATTTGGTCTTTACCATTCGAATTGATGTGCGGCCAACGACTATCACGATGGGAGCAATTTTGGGTCAACGTCACAACAAAATTTTCCATACAATCTATTACTCAAGCAAGGCGTTGTGAGATGCTCAGTTGAACTACACAACCACCAAAAAAGAACTACTTGCAGTTGTGTTCACCTTCGACAAATTCAGAGCATACCTCATCGGAACCAAGGTCATTGTCTACACGGATCATTCTGCAATCAAATATTTGATCGAGAAGAAGGATGCCAAATCGAGGTTAATACGGTGGGTGTAATTGCTGCAAGAATTTGATTTGGAGATTCGGGATAGAAAGGGTACAGAAAATCAAGTAGCGGATCATCTTTCGAGGTTGGAAAATGATGAGGTGCAGAGAAAAGACAATGCATTGATTAACGAGAAATTCCCAGACGAACAACTTCTTCGAGTAACCACAACACAGCCTTGGTATGCTGATTATGTGAACTATATGGTTGCTAAGGTGTTACCACCGGAGTTAAACTCGCAACAACGAAAGAAATTCCTCTATGACGTGAAGCAGTACTATTGGGATGAACCGTTCTTGTTTAAAGCATGCACGAATCAAATAATTAGACGTTGTGTGCCACATGAAGAGATGGACAGTATCTTGGGTCATTGCCACTCATCCAATTATGAAGGTGTTACAATCAGGATTCTACTGGCCTTCGTTATTCAATGATGCATATCTCTATGTGCTAAAGTGTGATCAATTCCAACGCGTAGGTAATATCTCTAAGAGAAATGAAATACCACTCAACTCTATATTGGAGGTAGATCTGTTCGACGTCTGGGGAATCAATTTCATGGGACCGTTCCCCTCATCTTTTAATAATAAGTATATTTTTTTGGCGGTGGATTATGTGTCCAAATGGGGAGAAGCCGCAGCTTTTCCCACAAATGATGTTAACGTCATCCTTCGATTCTTAAAGAAAAATATCTTCACGCGATTTGGGACTCCGCGGCCAATAATAAGTGATGAGGGAACGCATTTCTGTAACAAGTAGTTCACAAAATTATTGGTGAAGTATGGGGTTCGTCATAAAATCACAGCTGCATATCATCCCCAAACTAATGGCCAAGCTTAGGTCTCGAATAGGGAGGTTAAGAGGATTCTAGAAAAGGTGGTCAATCCGTCACAAAAGGATTGGTCTTGACGATGCTCTATGGGCATATCGTACAACATACAAGAATCCGATCGGTATGTCACCTTATCGAATGGTTTACGGAAAGGCATGCCACCTCCCAGTCGAGCTAGAGCATAGTGCACACTGGGCCATTCGGAACCTCAATTTTGATGAACAAGCAGCAGGTGAGAAAAGGTTACTGCAGTTGAAGGAGATGGATGAATTCCGTTTCAACGCTTATGAAAACGCAAAACTCTACAAGGAGAAAGTCAAAGCATGGCATGATAAGAAAATTCTCAATAAAACATTTGAACCGGGCCAACAAGTCTTGCTTTTCAACTCGAGATTGCGTTTATTTCCTGGGAAACTGAAATCACGTTGGTCAGGTCCTTTTACAGTCGTGTCTGTTGCACCACATGGTAACATCGAGATCGAAAAACCAAATTCAAATTTCTCATTCAAGGTTAACGGTCAAAGACTCAAACATTACTGGAGTGGGCCCATTGAACGTCAAACTACGGTCATGAACCTCTCCGACTCAGTGGAAAATTGAACACACCAGCAAAGTCGGGCCGACGACAGTAAACCAAGCGCTTATTGGGAGGCAACCCAATCATTTTCCTTTTTAATTTTATTTTATTTTGGTTATTTATTTTATTTTCATTCTACTTAGTTGTCTAATATTGTTTTATTTTAGTTCTTGTGAGTATTGATTTCAACATTACGGAACGCTAATCAATTATCTCTCTCATGCAGATTCTTGAACTTATACGTTCACGAGGAACATGAGCCACTTGCAGCCTCGAGCCCCGCCGCACATTGCTGACCCAAAGCGCCTGCGCTTAGCCCAACTCGAAGCCATCGCTACGAAAGCGCCCGACGCTAGCCCCATCTACGAAGCCATCGAATATGGGGACTTAGCGCCCGTGAGGTCGGTTTCAACAAACGAGGGCTAAGCGCCCGTTGTTTCCTAACATCTTTTGAGAGTGCCGGTAATTGCCTCGACGCAAATACCGACGCTCTTGACTTGTGCTACAACACAGTGCCCCGGCGCTATGTAATTCATGACCCTATTGAACTCTAGCGCCCTGCCATATGCCTCTATGATATTATTAGCCCGGTGAGGTGGCAGGCTGCGACTCCAATTTGAACTTAAATACCGGATGGTTATATTTCTCTTCTAATTCAACCTCTTTTCTCTTTTAATTCCATGCCACACGCCTCCATTACCTTCATAGGGTAGTTGAAAAGTGCTAATAACAATTTGATAATTCAAATCAGATTTATACGATCCATTGTTCTCCTGTGTTCCATAAATTTCATCTTTCTCATTCAATTGCAACAAGATCTAACTAGGTATGTCTTGAATTATATTTGAACTTTGGGTCACAAAGCTATCTAAGGATGTGGTTGGTAAGTACATATTCTACCAAATTCATATCTTTTTATACCAACATCGAAGCATGTCACTCTCTTGATCTTGACTATCTTATACGACACATATGTGTTAATTCTTAAATTGGGAGTGTATGTTACTATAAATGTTTGAATGCTAGGGATACATGGCACACCCACAAGGTGTCTGATAATTTGCCCGAGTCATTGATCTTGTCCACATGCACACATATCACCATGTCTTAGCACTATCATTCTGGACCTTCATGCCACCACAATGATTTCAATCTACTATAGCACATGGCTATCATTTCACATAGTAACTTAGAGTGGGGTGAATTACACTATATTGATACATGCATGTCTCTTATTGCACTCCATGACAACTCTTGAGGACATCTCTTGTGTGGCTTGTGTTCATTCTTGAAACTGAAGAGTCCATGACTCCTATTGGTACTATTGTGCATGCACCTGCGTTTTTGTGTCGAGTATCATCCCCACTAATGTAGTCAATTTCGACATATATTTTAAAGTTTGGGGGTAAAGTCATGCATAAGTTTATCCAAATTCCAATTATGTTCGATGCTAATACATATATATGCTTGTAATTGCAGAATTTCTAACATGGCATCCAAACGTCAGCGTGGTGAAGGGTCAGGGACCGCCTCAACTCCACCTCCGAGATTTGACAGCCGCCGTTTTGTCAGTCTTGCGGCTCAAGAAAGATACAACCAAATGGCTACTCGGTCATTGGTTTCGGAGCGTGGGTTGAGACTAGATCAATCAAAGGATGGCGACATGGCAGTCATGATAGCCGAGAGGAACTGGTTCACACTTACCGAGTAGCCCGATCCAGCCGTAATTGTAGTGGTGAAAGAATTTTATGCCAACGTGCCCGAGCATGATCACTATACGGTATTTGTAAGGGGTAAAACAGTGGAAATTAGCTAAGAGGACTTCAATGAGTGTTATCAACTGCCAGTGGAGGATTTTCATGATGAGTATGCCAGTCTTGTTAGTGATGGGCCGGACTATGAGCAGATAATTTGTGAACTTTGTCAGCCGGGCACCACATGGACCGTCTATGAACGCGAAAACATGACTTTCCCACTATCGAGTCTCAGCTTATATGGGAAGGCATGGTATGCGTTCATTTGTGCAAAACTCATGCCATGCACCCATGTGAGTCATGTTACCAGGGAACGTGCAGTCCTTCTATACTCAATCATCAAAGGATTTAAAATTGATGTGGGCCATCTCATTTTGCAATATGTCCTCCGAGCATCTCGTGGAAGCACCACTGGAGGGTTACCACATCCGTCTCTCATCTGCGTATTATGTGCTAAGTTCGGCATCAAATGGAAGTCAGACGAGATGATTCAAAAGCCCATGCCAGTGCTGGACCACAAGTTGATAAGCAGATACAAAGTGTGGACAGGTGGGGCAAATCACCCTAGGGGATTGGGTTTCATAATTCCCCAAGTTGCACCTGCACAAGCCCCACCACCTCATGCTCCACCTACTTATGGCCCATCTACAGCAGCTCATCGTTGTGTGGTCCCCGAAGCTGTCCAGCGAGAGATAGATGGCTGGTTTTACAACAAGGAATCCCAGAATGTGCGCTTGTCGGAACGTCAAGACGTGATTTTCAAATTTTTAGTTGACCAATTTGCTGCACAGAATGCACTGACCGTCCAATCACATCCGGGCGTTCAACTTAGCCATTTCCCAACTGCTCCAATTCTGCCAGTATTTCCCCCTTCCGATCAAGAGATGAGCGAGGATGAGGATGCTCCACCCGGGGACTAAGCTCGTCAGGGAAGTCCTCTGTTTTATTTTGCCTTATTTTTCGCATGAGGACATTGCTCTAGATTGGTTTGGGGGTAGTTGTTTAGTTTAATTTTTATTTGCGTGAGTAAACTGTGTTTGTTAATAGTTGTGGTTGTTTTATAAATGTTACGTTTAGGATTGCATGTTAATTCTAGCTTTTGATAGTGAGTATATTTGAAGGCTAATGATGAATTTAAAATTGCATGAACAAGTCTAGTAAGGATTGTTGAGTCAGTAATATGATTTTCTTGACATGAATTGAATCTTTATCATTTGACTTCGATATTATAGGAAAGCACTTTGAAAAAATGACCATGTTGGCTATGATAGTTTAAATGGTTAGATAATAGAGTTCTAAAGGATGATTGCTAGTGAAATGAAAGACAATTTGAATAGCTAGAGAAGACCGAATTTATACATAAACTTCGAGTTTGGGGAAAAATATTTGGAATATATAAGTTAAAAAAAAAAGTATACATGGTGACTAGTCTTGTTTTGGCCTTTGTTACTTGAGCAAATGCATGGGGGGATTGTCTTTACACCTAGCGCCCTAAGGTCTTTCATGATCTGGGAGTCGTTGGTCGAAAGCTCGCTAAGGGGTAACACTGTTAGCCTAATGGGATGAGACATTGCACAGTCATTTATGTATATTTAGAAAAAAAAGAAAAAAGAAAATAAAAAATGCAAATAAAGCGGAAAAAGTGCAAAGAGCCCCCGTTATAAAAAAAAGAAAAGAAAAGAAAAGCATAAGTATTCCATTTTTACTCTTGAATTCGGGTAATTGTTTGATTTCAGTTGAAACAAGTATATTTGATGAGTTCTCAAGTTTACACTGTATGATGCTTACTAAGAAATTTATTATCTTTCATATTTTTGCCTTTCATGGGTTAGCATGGTTGTTGAACACACACTCACAATATCAGTAATAACACAGATTCAGATTCGTTGATTGTTAGGATATCATTGATCTGTGTTCACATGATGTATTGGCATGTTTTTGTGATTTTTCTGAGGCCTATGGATATACGTGAACTATTGGATGGCTGGAATTACGTTCATTTAGTTAGTTGCATTTGCATGAGTTGTCGATTTCATATTGTTAGTATTGTTTTGTGTTTGTTGCTTGAGGACATGCAACGATTTAAGTTTGGGGGTATTTGATGATTGGGTAATATACCCATAAATCGAATATACTTGGGTTTAAATTATTGTATTTTCGAGTCATTTAGGAATATTTTTACTGTGTTTATGTGTTGTATTGCAGATTCGGGAGCTGAGGGGAAAAATTGGGGATTTAAGCTATCAAATGGCAAAGTTGTAATTTTTTTTAAGCCCAAATACCGGTATTGAAATGTACTACCAATAGCGGCGGGCTACCGAGCCTCTACTGCTCGGCGTGGACCATGCGTGGAGCAGTGGACATTACTTTGACTATTAGTTTGACTTTGTTTTAGGAGTTTATGGGAAGTCTATTTGGATTAGGATTTGTGGAATTGGGCAAGTAAATATAAATTGATTCTTTTTATTGAATTGGAGGGAGATGCTACACATGGGGAGATCAACCAAGGAGGAAGAGCATATCTGAAGGCTTGAAACTTGGAGTTCTTCTTCTTCTTTATTCTTTTAAATTGTGTAACTCATTAAGGATGATTTATCAATTATTTGTGGTTTTTATTTTCGTCATGAACTAATTCCTTTTATTAAGATTCCAATGGAACCTTTTATGGTTATGGATTAATTATTTAATTTATTCTAATTATTTATGTTGAAGCGAATTGTTCATCATGCTTTGTATTTGTTGATTAATTATTTGGCCAATAATTACCGTGTTACTCTAGAAGGAATCGAGAGAGGAATTCTAGAGTTAGAACTGGGCAGGGTGACATGTGACTTAGTTATTTGCACAGTGAATAATTAGGTTTGTGAATAGAATGAGAATATCTATTTGCCGCATGTAACATATAAGGAATTGGGTTTGTATCGAGTTTAATTCAATTGTTTTGCATAGAGATATAGCAAAATTAATATGGGTTAAATAGAAGGCAATTGATCACTCGAGAGAGGGCTTTTGGCATTTGAGAATTCCTGTTAACAATTCAGTAGACATAATAATTGGGATAATTGGATAATTGATTTAATAATCATAATTGGGGAAATTGGAGTCTTAATTGTCATTTATCTGCATTCAAATAATTCTTAATTTGTTATTTGTTTTCTTTTAGAATAATTTCTTGTTTTATTAAAAGTAGTTTCCTTAGTTTTAAAAATCACAATTTTTGGTTGTTTAAATAAAATTGAATTGATACAGTACTAGTAGTTGGAGTTTATTAATTGGAATTCTCTGAGGGATCGACACTCTAATTTATCACTATATTACTTGTTGATCGTGTATACTTGCATGTTTGTTTTGATTGTGAAATCAACCAACAATGGCTTCCAAAAAGGAACTGTCCAAAGCAAGTCAAGAGGACAATGCTCCAGCTGAGGGGGAGATCCCTGAAGTTCTTATGATAGAGAATACACCAGCTGAGGGGGAGATGCCTGAAGCTGGCATCCTAGAAGATGCTTTGGTTGAGGGGAAGCTATTGATTGTACAAGAAGATGATCAAGTTGAGGGGGAGGCTCATGACATCTCCATGGCAGAAGAAGAGGTCCCTGCAAGAAATGAAGAAGAACCAGTGCAAGAACATCAAGAGGCCATTGAGATAATGAAATCCTCCAACGAGAACAGAGAAGATGAAGAAGATGATGAGGTCGAGATCACAGCTGTGGGCATAAATGGGTATAGAAGAGCTAACTATGAGCAACTATTTTTATATCTACCCATGCTGCCTTTCCATCAAGCTCAGATTCTAAATTCCTGGAATAACATGTTTTGGAGCTTCAAAGAGTATCCGGCCATCTCAGTACTAGCCAATGGATTTCCATGAAGATTCAACTTCGCCAAGAAGTTACTCACAAACTTCTCTTCCTCAAAGTATAAACCTGAGGTACTATCTATCCCAACCCTCTTCCGAGTTAATCACTTGCCATCATCCTCATTTAGTCAATTTTATGAATTCCCACGATGGTTGGAAGTGATTCTTCATCCACTAAATCAATTTCTAGTTGCAGAATCCCACAATTTTGTAACTGAGGAACCAAATGCAGTCAACTTCATAATGCTCCTACAACCCATCATCTCTACGATCACGGACTCTAGCCTCATTGCAGAGTCTCCACCTCAAATCGTAGAGTCACGAAACTCAAACATCCAAACCCAGGCCCCTCCATTGGATATTCCCTCCTCATCCAACAACGAATGCTTCAATCTCGATCTTGCCCTCTACTCCTTGCAAGATCAATTCCAGAAAACATCCCCACTTTTAAACACTCCTCAACCCAGTGACCCACTCACAAATCTGCCCACGAAAGATGACTTGAATGAAGTGTCCAAGAACATGGTCAAGGACATCGATGAGAGCCTGGAAACTAACTTAGAACACATTCATCTCAGGCTAACTTAAATGATTACTGCTGTAATCAATCTCCCAAGCAATCTGAACACTGAGCTTATAAAGAAGCTGAGGGAAATTATTAAGGAAATGATTCAAAGCATGAAGGACAGAGATGAAATTCACTTCCGGATAGCCACCAAACAAAGAGAGGATGTTCTTGAATTACAGAAATCTTAAGAAGCCCAAAATAACCTTATGATGGAGAACATCATCAACCTGAAAGCTTCAGTCAAAGAATTTCAAAAAGCCTATGTAAACCAAGAACATCAAACTGACTCTATTCTAGCTGCTCTCCGGAACAAAGAAGCTCGCTCTGAAGCTCTAATCAAGGAAAATCGGGAGGACATTGCTCAAACACGAAGCCAACTCAACGAGCTTGTCCAAGGAGTGACTCGACTATCTGAAGATATTTGAATCCTTGATGATGTCAAAAAGGGGTAGAATAAAGGGAAAAGAGTTCAAGGAGGCCAGGGCAGAGGCAGAGGAGTTCAAGGAAGCCAGGGAAGAGGCAGAGGAAAATTTCACACTCAAGCGTCAAGAAGTCCTCCTGCGAGACAATTCCACCAACAAACTCCTCGATCAAGCAATCAGACTCAACGATCTGATCAGTAGGAAGTCTTGATGGCTCTGCCAATAAGGAGTCAAGGGCCAGCTACCAGCTCACAAAATATGACCACCACAGGCCTAAGAATGCCAATTGGAGATCCTGCATTCATGAATAGGCATGATCACAACCCAAGGATAAGCCCAAGTGAGCTGGAAGAGATAGCCAGAAGGGATGAAGCAAGCAGAAAAAGAAGGGCTGAGGAGTATGGCAATCCTCCACGCAAAAGACCAAAGAAATAGAGATAAGTGAAATTTTAAATTATTGTTGATGTAAAGCTAAATTGCAATACTCTTCAATCATCAATAAATTCATGCTTACTCTCTAGAAATTTCAGCTGCTCACTGAAATACTAAGTCATATTTAAATTTCCTGCAATTACATCTAGATACTAATAATCATGAAAAAAAAATCTCCTTGGTTATGTCAACATCAAATAGGGGGAGATTGTTGGGAGAATGCATATGTTGATTTGATGTTTAAATACAAATGCTCATGATTATTTGTAAAGTCCTCCAAGGAATATATGTACAAGGACTTGGTGATAGATCAAATCTGTTAGGTTGATCTAAGCTATTGATGTGTATCATTCTGAAAATGAATGTATAGATAGAAAGATCAAAGCTGTTAGGTTGATCTTGAGATGTAATAGATAGGCTTCGAAGAATTCGTAGTGCATCAATCTGAGCAAGATTGTTGAAGTCAAGGTAAAAACGTGGAGCTTCAAGAATCGTAGTGTGCCTGCCTTGAATGGCCTCTTCGAAATTCGTAGAGTGGTCCCAACGTTTGTCGAGCCAACTCAGAGATCGTAGTGTGCTCTCGGAAACATAGAGTTTATAACTCAAGCAAGCAAAGATCGTAGTGTGCAAATATTTAAGAGAAATCGTAGTGCTCTCGACTGATAGCATTAGACTAAGCACCAAGGTGACAAGTCACCACGATCTGAATCGTAGAGTACCACGATCTGAATCGTAGAGTATCATCTGTCTTGTGTTAGAAGCATCAAGCCTCATGATTTATGTGGAGACAAACTCCAACATATGAGGAATGGATTCTAAATGTTGTAGTACTCACCAGTCCCAAAGTCATAAGAAATATCCTTAGTATGCAACAAAGAAGCGTATTGAAGAAGCAAAGGAAAGTACCATTGGTAAGGGGGAAAAACACATTTTCAGGTGTTAGGTCAGAAAGCTGTCTGTTGTGTCAGTGGGCCAGAATGCAAATCAGAAGATGTGTAAAAAAGTCTCCATCAAAGAACAGAAAGGTCAAACGCATTTAATGCTTCAACGGATGGATCCAACGGATAGTTTTCAAGATCACATATATGCAAATCAAGCAGATGAGAGAAGCAAGCAAGCATTGAACAAAAACGTACAAGAACTCTCAAAGCTAAACTCTATGATCTAAGAAAAAGGAAAGCTTGCTCAGCTACTCAGTTCTTTCGAACAAGTGCTTAAACAGCAACTGAGTAGCAACCATCAAGAACTCAACATCTACCAATCAACTGAAGAAAAAGTTCCAAGTCAGAAGGACTTGAAGAGTTCTAAGTGAACTGTAAGAGAGCCAAGTCTGCTGGACTTGAAGAGTTCAAGAGTGAACTAAGAAGTTCCTAGACTGCTGGTCTAGAAGGAATATAAGTGATTCAGAAAGTGTAAAAGACATCCTTAGTGGATTTCCTACTCGAGAAGTAGAAGAGTGGACTAGGAGCTTTAAGTGCTCTGAACCACTTAAAACGACTGTGTCTCTTACATTCTTACTATATCTGCTATAACTGCTATATCTGCCTCACTCTCATAAACTCACTATCTTAAGGGAGATTAAAACTAATATTAATTCCGCTAAAGTTTTAATCATTATCTACTAACAAGTTAAAACGAAAAGTTTTTCAAATATCTATTCAACCCCCCCCCCCCCCTTTCTAGATAACTATTGTGCCTCCGGGAACTAACACTTATAATTTGCCCCCTTGGATGTGCATGAAGGAGCCCTTTTTCATAATGTCACTTTTGATTCCTGGACCAAAAGCACCAGGTAATGAAATCGATGTTTATTTACTTCCTTTAATAGATGATCTTGTTGATTTGTGGGAACAAGGAATTCAAACATATGACTCTTATACTGGGTGCAATTTCAACATGCATGCTTCTGTTTTATGGACAATTAACGATTTTCCTGCACTGGCAAATCTTTTTGGATGGAGTACCAAAGGGTACATGGCTTGTCCAACTTGCAATGTAGATACACGCTCGACTAGGTTGAGGAGTAAAATCTCTTACGGGGGGCATCGTGCATTTCTCGGTCCTAATCATAGGTATTTTTAATACGTAACTTATTTTAATTTCATCTTCACATTTTTCACATAATTTAGGTGGAGAAAGAGTTTAGACTATGATGGAAAGGAGGAACTCCATAGACCACCTAAGATCCTAGGTGGATCAGAAATTTTACATCATGTAGAATCAATCAATTTCAAAGATTTTGGCAAGCATCTGAAAAATGTAAGTATGAATAGAGAAAGAAAGCAAAAAAGGACACCAACTCCATCCAACTCTAATTGGACAAAGAAAAGTATTTTTTTAAGCTGCCATATTGGAAAGATTTAAAGGTCAGACATAAGCTCGATGTAATGCACATCGAGAAGAATATTTGTGATAACATACTTAGGACATTACTAAAGATTGAAGGTAAAAATAAGGACACTTACAAGGCTCGACAAGATTTAGAGGATATGAATATACGTAAAGAGCTGCAGTTAAGACCACGGGGAGATAAGTTTGACAAGCCACAACCAACCTTTTCTTTTTCCAAAAAAGAGAGAGACAAATTCTTGTCATTTATACGGTCTGTCAAATTCCCAGACGGATATGCATCAAATATTGCTAGATGTGTTAATACAAGTGATAATAGCATGTCGGGATACAAGACGCATGATTGCCATGATCTTTTACAACGATTAATCCCTGCTGGAGTGCGAGGGAATCTTAATGACGATGTGGCAACAACATTAATTGAGTTGGGTGCATTCTTTAAAAATCTATGTAGTAGGACACTAAAAGTGGATGACTTGAGAAAAATGGAGAAGGATATTATAATTATCTTATGCAAAATTTAGAGGATTTATCCACCGGCCTTCATTGATATTTGTGTTCACTTAGCTATTCATCTACCACAAGAAGCAATGTTTATAGGCCCCGTATGTTATTCGTGGATGTATCCAATTGAAAGGTATATAACTATATATTTCGGGTTATCTATGAACTTTATAGCTGTGTTATACTTAATTTCATAATTTTTTTAAAGGTATCTATGCACGCTGAAAAAGTACGTAAGGAACAAAGCACATCTAGAAGGATCAATTGCTGAAGGGTTTGTCGCAAATGAATGTTTAACATTTTGTTCTTTGTACTTACCACGAAGTGAGAGCAAGTTCAATAAAAAAGAACCTTAATCCTGATGGAAAAGTTAGAAAAGATGTTATTTCTGTCTTTTCTCAAAAGGTTAAACCATTAGGTGGTTTTCTTTTTGACTATGCAGATTCCAAGGAGATTCAAATGGCTCATTGGTATGTCTTGAATAATTGTGAAGACGTGCAACCATATATTGAATAAGTTATACATTTTATCATTAACTTATTCAAATAATTATTGCTTTATACTAGTTTTTTGTACTAATGTTATTCTTGTAGGGAATGTGAGGAGGAATTGAAACTAGCTTACCAAAACAACATCGAATTGGAAAAAAGATTTCCTCAGTGGTTTAAAAAGAAGGTAAAATAATATTTGTTCCCCTTTTAAAGTTGTTTGTTGCTATTTGAAAATTAATGATTAATTTAAAAAAAAAATTCCTCTAATAGATTCATCATCTTTGGAATACCACATCAAATGTTGTCCAAATTTACGAGTATGGAAATATAAAGGATGCATTGTAAATGGAGTAAGGTTTCTTGTCAAAGATCGTGACAATCGTAGGCAAAGCCAAGATAGTGGAATAACATGTGAAGGAGAACACGATGGGAAAAGTATCGACTTTTTTGGCTTATTAAATGATATTATCAAAATAGAGTATGGAAAAGGGTATAATGTGTTTATATTTTCTTATGAGTGGTTTGATTTATCTAATCGACGTATGGGTATTAGGAAGGATACACACTTTACAAGTGTAAATGTAGCACATGGTATAGAAACGACCCATACATATTAGCTTCTCAAGCAAAACAAGTTTTTTTTGTTGATGATTTGAAATTAGGCGGCAACTGGAAAATTGTTCAAAGGTTTATCCACTGACACGTATTTGATGTTCCGAAGGATGAAATGGACGAGATTGAAGAATATACCACAAACAATGTTGTTAACCTTGATGATGACTCACTCGATATTGACATTGTTGTTCAAGATCGGGATATAGGGCCAATGAATAGAGATGATGTTGATCCAGAAACAATAAATAACATTGTCTTAAGATAAAGAACTCAAAAAATTAATATTGAACACAATATCTTATTGGATGGAGACATAGATGATGATGTCGATGAGGATGATTTTGAGGAGGATGAATTCGACGAGGGGTGTAGGGAGGATGATATACCTGTAGATTATCGTAGCGAAGAAGAAAAAAGTATGGACGAAGGAGAGAAAGATGATCAGAACTAGCATCAAATAAGGTATGCCTTTTATCTAATCAAAGTTGAAACATTTGAATGATGCTTAATTATTTAGTTTAGTCAAATTGAACAACTCTCTTATTGGTTTTATCCTGTTCACATGGATACATAAACAGGTTTTTGTACATTTCACATGGATACATACATGTTACTAGCTCACAAATGAATTCGATATGTTATTACAGGAGAGCATTTCCTTAAAAGACTATTGGTAGATGGCTGGCTTTTGAAATTGGTTTTTGCAAATGGTCATGTAGACAAGTTCATAACAATATGGACATTTAATTTGAGTAAGCATACTATTCTTCTTAGGTATATTTAGTACTAGAGTGATCCAGTATACTTGAAAAATGGATTTAGTATTGGAATGTTCATGTATTGTTGGGAATCATAGTAAACTGTTTCTTGTCTACCTTGTGACAGTTATGTCCCATTTTCATTACCAATCCTAGGAATATGGCGTTTGGTTGTGGACATCAGTTATCACTGTCAAAAGGTTTTTGGTTTTCATTTTTAGAGAACATGAATAGAGTGTATCTTCAAGTTTTATTTGTCGTTCTTATTTGCAGACATGTCTTATTGCTAGTACTTATTTAGCTCTCATTAATCTTGGACTGAATAACCAGATAAAGATTTTTCACTTAGAAATTTCCAACTTATGAGTTTTTACTTGGTTGCACATCATTAATGGCTAAACAAGATGAACAAAGAGGGAACAAAACAAAGGCAAACGTAGTTCCTTAACATTTCTTTCCTAAAATATTTTTTTGGGCATAGGGATGTCGTATCATTTCTTCAAACAAATAATTCTGTCTTGATGTGGAGTAGGTCATTTTCATCGGATAGTGGTATGATATTTCATATTTTCTTTTGACTCTTCCTTCTTGAACATCCACTATGATTACTTTAAGATCTGCATAGCTCATTTTATCCCTTTCTATAATGAAGGTGAGTTGGTTGATGTTGTTGTCCCTTTTATGGGTGAATCCATTACTGATGGCACTCTAGCCACTTTTCTCAAAAGTAAGTTGTCATATATTGTTGAATTCTGCACTCATGAAAATATGTACCTAATTGTAAAGTTAGTGGGTTGTGAGTGTCTTGAACTCATTCTATGATAACTGGGAGCAGAACCATGTGATCATGTTAATATTGGTGAGCCGATCGCCCACGTTGAAACTGATAAGGTAGTATTATGAACTTAGCATTTCTGTAGCATCGCAAGTATCATTGTCTGGTCTAAATAGTTTTGGCTACTTCATTCAGGTGACATTTGATGTTGCAAGTCCCGAAACGGGTGTCATCCAAGAGGTAAATTACTAAATTTTAGTAGGGTCCATAGTATCAGTTAATTACAATCTCTTTGATGTTATCTTTTTTTGTTTGTTTGAAGATCTATTATATTTCTATGTAATTAATGTTTGCCCATGTAATTTTTTCAGTTTGTAGCCAAAGAAGGTGACACTGTGGAACCAG
Source organism: Panax quinquefolius (assembly GCA_020205615.1). Lineage (NCBI taxonomy): Eukaryota > Viridiplantae > Streptophyta > Magnoliopsida > Apiales > Araliaceae > Panax > Panax quinquefolius. The sequence goes on from CM035167.1 coordinate 129,681,629, forward strand.
GTACCAAGATAGAAATCATTTCAAAGTCTGGTGAAGGTGTTACACATGTAGATCCATCAGAGAAGGCACCTAGCTAGGTCAAGATCTCGAGCTCTTATGCGCAGAAAATTTGTTCATAGATTGTCATGTCCGGTAGGGATGGTCTCTTATTTCTTCTTATAATCAGGGTTGTTGGCAGTTTTAGTACAAGAGTTCTTTTTCATTGTCTGACATAGTCGTCTCCTTAATGCAATCTGTGACAATTGAGAGAAAGAGGGATATACAAAAAGTATACTAAAATGATAGTATACTTTAGATGGTTAATTGTAAAGATAATAAATGATTATGTAGTGGATGATTTTATTAAGTTAATAATATTTTAGTTTTTTTTATTTTTGTCATTATTTGTTATGGGGACATTGAGCCAGCCAGGTACACAAAAAGAATGTCAAATTTTGATTTGGCAACAATATAATTCGTTACCAAAGCATTGAACAAGTTTTAATATAGTAACAATTTTTTATACATTTAGCAACAAATTTTCGTTGCTAATGGCAGTAAAAATATAATATTTGGCAACAAAAAATTAACCTAATAACAACGGAGATGATATTATTTCTAATACTAAAATAAAAGGCAACATTTTTTATCGTTGCAAATCATATCAACTTTTGTTGCACATATAAAGAAATGACAACATATAATGTTGTTGCTAATCGACGACTTTCGTTGCTATTGAAAAATAACCAGCAACAAACTTTTTTGTTGCTGATTCATAATAATGTCATTGCCAAATAAAATAATCAGCAACGAAAATCGTTGCTAAAAAGTTTACATTCCGCAACGAAAGCAAGCTTAGACAACAAATTTCATAATTTACTGCAACGAAAAATTTCGTTGCAAAATGGTGTCAATTGCAACGAAAATGCATGGTCGTTGCAAAAAAAAAGAGTTCATTTCATTGCAAATTAGCAGACTTTTGCAACGAAATGGGGTTTTTAGCAACGAAACTTTAATTATTTTGCAACAATACATTTTGTTGCTAAAGGATCGATGTCTCTATACGAAAGCCAAATTTCGTTGCAAAATGTATTACTTTTGGCAACGAAAAAAATACGTTCGTTGCAAAATAATTAGCAACGCTCATTGCGTAACGAAAGACGCAACAACATTAAAGTCGTTGCCAAAACCCTTTTGCAACGAAATTTGGCACCTTTAGCAACGAAAATCGGTTGTTGCTGAATCCCGATTTTTTTGTAGTGATTTCTAATTAATCAAATAGGCTTACCCCTAATTAGATTTGTGATTAATACACAAAAACCTTATACCTTGTATTTAAATCCCCAAATTAGGGTTTCAAATTCCCGGAACTGAAATTAGGCTTTCCAAAACAAGTTTTAGGGTTTCTTGTTAATCGTAAGAATTTTCTAACTAAACGTTGATGTACTTAATATAATATTTGGGTTTGCCATTGATATAGCTTACTTGGTCAACCCTTGACCCTTAACCACATATTGTACACATATACAATATACACCGCACATATACACGTTTACCCTTAATCCTAAATAATTCTCCACAAAAATTTTAAATTCACGAAATTCCTTCTCGAAAATCTCAAATCCATTCACTTATTTTCTGTCTAGGTTTATTATTTAAGCTTAATTCAATATTTTAAAATTTAAATAATTCTCTAAATTGTCGGGTTGTTACATTCACCCCTTCTTCTAAAAATTTCGTCCCCAAAATTTACCTTATACCTTACACCATGCACCATGCACCATGCACCATTCATACACCGTATCACATGCTACTCAATACATTCCTCAGAAGAGTTAAAATTTTGAAATTGTGCTGAGGAGTTATATAGACTTTTGTCTGTCATTTTCGCAAAGGTTTTATGGAAACTCATCATAACTTACGAACATAGTGGGTAATTAGCCCGGTATGCCCTGTACTTATTAAGTACTGCTAATAGAATCTGTTTCTTATCACTGCCATAGGCACAAAAATTTTACCTCAGTCTTATCGGATTCCGCACCAAAATAATTTGGTTCGGGAAAATTTTCAAAGAACGCTTAGAATTTTCATAAATGTTGGTCTAGCCGAATCAAATAGCTTAGACTCATATCAATAATCAACTTCAATCGAATTACAAATGTATGTAGCCAAACCCCGTTGGCAAATTAAAATTTTTGTAAATATTTTTGAGAATGACGTCATGATGTCGTACTGTATTAACAGTCCGTTTGAGGATGTCGTCCTTGTATGACTTTGTCATAACACATCATACAATAGTGGAACAATGATTTTTAGATCGAATTTACACTAATTATTCTTGTATTTATAACTCTATCAACTTTTTATCATCTTTGCACCAGGTTACATGGTACATAAGTGATAAAAAAAATATTTTGATATTTCAAATCATTATCGTGTAGCTGAAATAATTAGCATAGACTATACTTTAAACCGTTCAAAAATCATAACAAATTTGTTTTATTACCTCAACAGGTAACGATGTTTCGGTGGCCCATAGTCCATGCATACACAATGGTCACCAAGAGCAGAAATTAAAAATTCATTTTCAAAAAGGCACATAGTGCGTATTTAGCTTGATGTCAAAAATTTTGAAATCTAGCACAACTAGGAGATTTGGAAAACCTAATGTCTCCACTAATGATCAATTGCTTAATCAATCTATCTGTTCCTATTATCCTCAATATTCCATTCACACTTAATTCTACCTAGTTCGTCAAACCACACTGATGAGTTCAGGAACTTTCCACAATTATATGAGTTTAAGAACTTGTCCTAGTCAGACCTTTGGCGTCAATTCGCTGAGGGGTTCTTAAACGTCTCATATAATTATGAGTCACAAATGCACCATAAGTGTGAGTTTTAAGAACTCATACTTAACCTGATATTCTCTACCTATAACCTATCTATCTGTTATACACATGAGAAAGGAATCACCCTCTCAACATGCATATAGCAAATAGCGCGACACAAACATTTAAATGATTATCAGTGTAAGAAACTAAGTGGTTGTTACACCAAGTACAATTCCCCGTGCATAACAAGGAATCATACAACTCAGCTGCTAACATGAGTCCTCAATTGAAATTCCCACCTAATCTTAACTCCCTTCTCAATACAAATTTCATTCAACTCGTATTCATAATTCGTTCCTGAATCTGTACCAATTCCTTGTTATGGGCGGGGAATTATACTTGGTATAACAACCACTTAGTTTCTTACACTGATAATCATTGAAATGTCTGTGTCGCGCTATTTGCTATACGCATGTTGAGAGGGTGATTCCTTCCTCGTGTGTATAACAGATAGATGGGTTATAGGTAGAGAATATAAGGTTAAGTATGAGTTCTTAAAACTCATACTTATGGTACGTTCGTGACTCATAATTATATGAAATGTTTATGACCCCCTAAGAAAGGGCGCCCAAGGTCTGACTAGGACAAGTTCTTAAACTCATATGATTGTAGAAAGTTCCCGAACTCATGAGGTGTTTTGATTTAACCGGTAGTAATTAAGTGTGAATGGAATATCGAGGATAATAGAATGATGATAGATTGATTAAGAATTGATCATTAGTGGAGACATTAGGTTTTTCGAATCTTCTAAATTGCTAAGCAGACTTCAAAATTTTGACATCAAGCTAAATACGCACTACGTGCCTTTTGAAAATGAATTTTTTTATTCACTCTTGGTGACCATTGTATGGACGTGGACTTCGAGCCACCGACACAATCGTTACTGTTGAGATAATAAAATGATTTGAAATGAATTTTGAATCTGTTTAAAGAATAGTCTATGCTACATGTTTGACTGAGACAAGAATGATTTGAAATATCAAATATATTTTTATTTATCACTTATGTACTCCGTGTAACTCAAAAGGCGAGAGATGATAAAATTTGATGGAGTTGTAAATGCAGAATACTTAGTGTTGAATTTGATCTAAAATTATTGTTCCACTATCAGTATGATGTGTTATAAAAAAGTCAATGTGACAAACGAGATTTTATAATTTAATTTTAATATTTATTGAATTAAATAAATATTTTCAATGATTTAATTATTAGATTAAATAATTAATTGATGCAATTGTGATAGATTAATTTAATTATATGTGTTATATTTATTAAATTAATGTGGAGAATATTTATTATTCAAAGTATGTATTTATGTGAGCTTATTGAATTAAATGAAATATTTATTAAGCATAATGTTATTTTAATTAATGTAATAATTAATTAGAGATTTAATAATTTAACATAATTAATAAATAAGAAATTAATTATGTGACTATGTGAATTAATGATAAATTATCATATTTTATTTAAATTAAAGTAAATAAGATATTTGATTTATTTTATAATTGGGTGTGACACTATTAAACTATAGGATAAAAGACTTATTAAATTAAATGGTTTTGAACCAATTAAGCCTAGCCAAACGAAGCCTATTTGGGAGTTGGGAGCAGGTAACTCATGATCGGGTTAACTGACCAGAACTGCGTCTGTTTCTTTATTATATATGTACTCTTCTTCTTCTAATATCTAAGTTGGGAAAAATAGTCAAAGAGAGTTTGAGAAATTGTCAGAGACAATTTGAGAGATTGTGAAGGAGATTGAGAGTGAGGGATTGAAAAGCATCTGAGCCTACTAATCTATACTCTACGCTTTGGGTAAATTCTTCAACCCATTTTTATTACGTTGTTTAAGTTTTCATGAAAATGGCTTTAAGTTTTTGTTAAAACTTCTGTAATTGAAAAGGGTAAGGATTATGGGTTTATATATGTGATAAATGTTATCATATCATATTTTGTTGAATATTGTATGTTAACCATAACATAAATTTCATAAAATACGTCGTATATTGTTGCTACAAAATTATAGAGTCGAGAAATATGGCCATATAGCCCTTATTCATAAAATTAATACATCAATCATATATTATCTCATAAATTTTATACTTTTATATAATTATGTATATTAAAACGAAGAGACCAAACTTCAAATGAACGGATTTGGTGTTATAACGAACCCGTAGTGTTGATTTTCATGTTTTGTATTCAAAACTTTCAAGAACATCAAGAGCAGTAAAATTACATGTGTTGATTTTGTTAATTATGTGTTTTAACTTATTAAAATCATGCTAGAAGGGTTGAGTAATTGTTATATGTATATTATAATGTCTGGGTATGTCTAATTTCATGTAGGGAATAAGAAATTGGTAGAAATTGGCAAGTTCTGCGATTTTTCGCGAACTTCAATTTCAGAAATGGTCTTGTCATGCATTACAAATTGGGAACCTGAAGAACCATGTGCAAACGAGCCACACATGACGTCATTGACGACTGATAAAAGCGCAGTCGTCGCGCCACAACACCGAGATTAGGCGTGTCAGTGGCGCCGCAGCGCCACTCTCCAAAATGTCCAAAAATGTAATTTTAAAGTGTTTAAGTCCATGAATGTAATATTAACCTAATCTAATGAATATAAAAATATGTTAGGAGTATAATGAGATGTTAAATAGATTCTTAACATGTCAATAACAGAATTATATGTGGATTGAATTATTGAATGCATAATTAACTAGTATCGTTAATATGAATGGTATGTAGGATTAAATCAAGGAACGTGTAATCTACGCACGAGGCAAGTTTCCTAACCCTACTTGTTGTCATTATTCAATTACACCGATTAAATTCTCGTTATTATTAAATTAAATTCAATTTGTTATATTAAAGATTAATTATCTTTTCAAAGTATGATTCTGTTATACAATACTTGTTCTATTGTATACCTCTTAAGATTGTTATTCAATTTAATTACCATTTATTGTTGAACCTTATTAGACTAGTGAACCCTTATTTGATTTGACTAGTCCATAGTTGATGAACGTTCTAAATTTTAGAACCCTTATTGATTTATCCAAACCAAACTTTATTTGGTGCGGACTCTAATGTCAAACTGAGGTGAACAACCTCAGATAGGGGATTACTTATCGTTAGCATTAAGATATTAATGCATGATGGTACTAAGAATTTGATCCCCTAAGTACGAGTAGAAGAGTCCATAGTCTTATGACTGTTAAAGGTTTTAATTATAACCCTTGATAACCTAGGACATAGTTCAAGGTTTTATGATCCTAAAAAATCTTTTGATTCTTGTTATTCATTCTTGATTCAGAAATTGAGTTTTATTCCAGAAGTCTTTGATTCACTCGCATGTTATTATATTATTATTTCATTATTATACTTGTGGGCAATCGTGCTCACTCTTGCGTAATAATAACATTGCAGTTAAGAACGAAAGAACCGACGAGCCTTCTACTAGCAAAGGCAAGGGCAAGATTAACAAGTGATGAAGACTTGTTGTTTTATGTGATGATGTATTTCTGTTTTAGACTTATATTAATGTTGTGTAAGACGATTAATTGTTTATGTTTCCGCAGTTAAGATTTAAGGTTAGTATGACCTGGGATATTTGTACTTTTCAGATGATGTAACTCCTTAAGGAGGGGATTTATTTCTATCAATTATTGTTTCTTTTATTATGGGTAGATAGAATTATAATGTTTGAATAGTGAACACCAAATCATGTGAAAATTTAAGTACCCGAATTTGGGGGTGTCACAGGTTGGTATCAAAGCCGTAGGTTATGAACCTTAGGTGGGGGAAAAACCTTAGGTAGTAGCCTTATAGTAAGAAGATAGTGATGGAAAACTCTTATCGAGTTCTAAGAAATGAATTTCTTAATTCATTGAAGATAATAAAAGACTTTATGTGCTTATGTGTTAAATTATGTGCTCAGTAGTACGACTTAGTAACTAGAACTTGAAACTATATTGTCAGGATGTCGGATGTTGGAGGAGCTAGTCGAGCTGGGGAGGAGGAACCCCGAGTACCTACAGAGGAGGAGCCCCGAGACATTCATGTCGTCAGGGAGCAGTTGGTACAGAGAGAGCCATCTCCATTGATCACTGTTGTCGGTCAGGAGCATGAGCCTAAGACTGTTCCTGAGGAGGAAGAGGAAGAAGAGGAGTTCCCACCGAACTCCATCGATGCTGAGATGTACGATGAGTTATATGACCGTAACATAGAGTTACGTGACACTGTCCAGTATCTGACTGAGCGAGCGATTATTCAGCAGATTACCATTGAGCAGAAGGAGAGGGAGGTTGTGACTCTTCACACACGTATAGGAAATGTGGAGTGAGATTTGGTTCATGAGAAGGGTCAAACCGAGGAAAAGTCTGAAGAGATAGAGAAGTTAAATAAGGAACTGAAGGAAAGCTCAGAAAGGCTGATTATAGCAGAGGAAGGCTGGGTAAGAGAATCACGTCATGCTGACCTTGAAGAAGAAGATTGTCGTGCGAAGAAGGCTAAGCTTGGAGAGACGTACTATACACTTAATAATGCAATGGATGAGGCCCAGGATCGAGTTTTGAGTTACCCAATCCAGTTCGAGGGACTACCATCGTACATGCTGGATCGTAGGACGATGTCTAGCATCATGGAAGAGGAACGTAGCAAGGCTATTCAGCGCCTTAACATGCAGTGATAAAATTTGTTTAATTATATGAAAAACTTATCTGGTATTTAGATGTAAATTCCGATGTGGTTATGAACAAAGGAATATTTTAATGTTTTAAATCCTGTGGATTCTTTATCTCGGGATAGTTGATGTAAATAGCTGTGATGCTATCGTTTGATGTTAAAACTTTTGATTTGAATAAATATATCAAGTTGTTTGAGATAATGTGTTAAGTGATTATGTTAAATTGTTGATTTAAGCCTTAACTAATTAGAGAATTTAATAAAGATCTAATAAGCATATATTTTAACAGAAATATGCCGCCAAGAAGAAGACAAAACCGTCAACCAGTTCAGGAAGAGTCAACGAATAACAACAATAATGCCAATGCTAACCCTATTCAACAATTAGTGAACTTACTAGCTTGAGCGATGAATAATCAACCTCAAGCTCCACCAAATAAAACATTCAAAGATTTCAAGGCGGTGGGACCGCCAGAGTTTAAAGGCTCCATGAACCCAATAGAAGCTCAGACTTGGGTTATGGAGATGGAGAAGGTTTTTGATGTCGCAAGAGTCAGAGAGGACCAGTAAACCGCTTTTGCAACGTTTATGCTGAAATCTGAAGCCAGTTATTGGTGGCAAGCAAACAAGGTCCGTGGAGAAGAAGGTATGATTACCTGGGAGAGGTTCAAGGAGATGTTTTTTTGAGATGTATTTCCCAACCAGCTCGCAGAACCAAATAGAGGTTCAGTTTTTGGAATTGAAACAGGGAAATATGCATGTACCTGATTATGCGGCTAGATTCAACGAGTTGGCGAGGTTCGCCACATATCAAGTGCACACAGATGAGAGAAAGGCAAGAAGGTTTGAACAAGGATTAAAGCCATGGTTGTATAATAAGGTGTCAATGTTTCAGTTAAAGACGTTCGCTGTGGTACTAGAGAAAGCCATACTCACTGAGGGTGGAAGCGATACGGTAACCAAATATAATCAAGATCAGAAGAAGAAAAAGAGTAAAAATGAAGGAGTTAACAAGGCTGGTGGAAGCAACACAGGAGGTGGTAATAATAATCAGAAGAGAAGATGGTCTGACAACTCATCAACTGGAAATCAGCAAGGAGGTCAAAAGAAAAGGATCGAAGCATGCCCGACCTACGGGAAAGCTCATTTGGGAATTTGCATGAAGGGAAAACGAGTGTGCTACAATTATTGTCAGGAAGTCCACATAGCACCTAACTGTCCTAACCCAAAGAAGGGTGCCTGCTTCACTTGTGGCTCAAAGGATCATCTGGCAACAGAGTGTCCTAAGAAGAGATTTCGAGGGGCGGTGGAAGTGCCCTAACTATTACAGGACCAACCGCAACCAACCGACCGACCGCCAGGACATTCAACATGACGATGCAGGATGCTATGCAGTCTCGTGATGTGGTGTCAGGTATCATTCCGATCAATAAAGTTAATGCGTATGTATTATTTAATTCGGGTGCTACTTGTTCATTTATATCCGATGAATTTGCTAAGAACTTAGAATTGCCTAAGGATGAGTTAGAATACCCCATGAACATAGAAATTGTGAATAGAGAATTAATCCCTGTTAAGAACGTACATAAGAGCTGTAGAGTGGATATTAAGGCTAATATCATGAACGTAGATCTTATCCCTATTCGACTTAGGGAATTTGACATTATCTTGGGAATGGACTGGTTATTCAATTACGAGGCTGTAATTGATTATCAGAATAAGCGTATTAACCTTATGACTCCATCAAAGGTTGTGTTTTATGATAGCAAGTCACCTAGACAAGCAATTTGTCTGACGATGATGCAGGCCAGGAAGTTGTTAAGATAAGGCTGTGTAGGATATTTAGCTTACATAGTCGATAGTCGTAAAGAAAATCCGAAAGTAGAGGAGATACCAGTAGTAAGGGATTTCGCGTACGTATTTCCAAATAATTTTCCAGGACTTCCGCCAGATAGAGAAGTTGATTTCGTGATCGATTTGGAGCCAGGAACTGCTCCAATATCGAAGGCACCATACCGAATGGCACCAGTAGAAATGAAAGAATTGATGGTACAACTACAAGAATTATTGGACAAGAAGTACATTCAGTCGAGCGTATCTCCGTGGGGAGCACCGGTGTTGTTTGTGAAAGAGAAGGACGTGACGATGCGACTCTGCATTGATTACAGAGAACTGAATAAGGTCACGATTTAGAATAGATATCCATTACCGAGGATCGATGACCTGTTTGATCAATTGAAGGGAGCGGGATACTTTTCCAAGATAGACTTGAGGAGTGGTTATCATCAACTGAAGGTGAGGCCAGAGGATGTACCGAAGACAGCATTCAGAACACGATATGGTCACTACGAATTTTTGGTAATGTCGTTTGGTCTAACGAATGCTCCTACAGCATTTATGGGACTAATGAATGGTGTGTTCAAGCCGTTTTTGGACAAGTTCGTAGTGGTATTTATAGATGACATTTTGGTATATTTGAAAACCAAGGAAGAACATGAAGAGCATTTGAAATTAACGTTGGAGGTATTGAGAAGGGAGAAGTTGTATGCCAAGTTTTCGAAATGCGAATTTTGGATCGAGCGAGTACAATTTCTTGGGCATATGATCGATAAAAATGGAATTTCAGTAGATCCATCCAAAGTCGAAGCCATGATTAACTGGGATCAGCCGAGGACGCCGTCGGAAGTACGAAGTTTTCTTGTATTGGCAGGATATTACAGAAGATTCATTCAGGAATTTTCCAAGATCGCAACTCCGTTAACGAATTTGACTCGGAAAGCAGTGAAATTTGTTTGGACAGAAAAGTGTGATGAAAGCTTTCAAGAATTAAAGAAGAGGTTGAGTACAGCACCTGTGTTGTCTCTTCTGGATGATACAGGAAATTTTGTTATTTTTAGTGATGCGTCACATAAAAAACTTGGCTGTGTGCTTATGCAAAACGGCAGAGTCAATGCGTATGCGTCACGACAATTGAAGGATTACGAGAAGGGGTATCTGACCCACGACTTGGAGTTAGCTGCAGTGGTTTTTGCAATAAAAATCTGGAGGCACTATCTCTATGGGGAGAAGTGTGAAATATATACAGACCACAAGAGTCTGAAATATATTTTTACACAGAAGAACTTGAATATGCGCCAAAGAAGGTGGTTGGAATTAATTAAAGACTATAATTGTGAGATTTTATACCATCCGGGTAAGGTAAATGTGGTTATCGATGCCTTAAGTAGAAAGGGTCGGGAGAAATTAATGATGTTGACCGCTCAGGAGGAGCTAATTTCAGAAATGGAGAAACTAGAGTTGGAAGTGAAGTATCCAATGGAAATTGATGAGAAGCAATTCCAGATGCAATCTGGTACAACCCTAATAGATAAAATTAAGAAGGCTCAACTTAAGACGAAGAATGTAATAAGGTGAAAAAGAAGATATCTGAAGGAACTGAACCAAGATTTAAGATGGATAAGGAAGGAATACTGATATTTGAGAGCAGAGTTTGGGTACTGCCGGTAACAGAGATTAAGGAAGATATTTTAAGCGAGGCTCATAGTTCTCGATATTCGATTCACCCTGGTAGTACCAAAATGTTCCAAGATCTTCGATAACATTTCTGGTGGCCAAATTTGAAACGAGATATTGCAGAGTGTGTTGCCAAGTGTCTGACATGTCAGAAAGTGAAAGCAGAACATCAAAGGCCGAGTGGGTTGCTACAACCGTTGGAGATCCCAGAATAGAAATGGGAACATATTACGATGGACTTCGTGGTTGGCTTTCCGACAACTCATAAAGGCTATGTGCGCAGATGGGTTATCGTTAATGGATTAATGAAATCCATTACACTTCCTTCCGATCAAAATTAGAATCAACTTAGATCGGTTAGCAAGATTATATGTGAAAGAGATCGCTTTGAGGCACGGAGTTCGGTGTCAAATTGTTTTCGATAGAGATCCATGCTTTACATCGAACTTCAAAACGCGTCTACAAGAATGCATGGATGTACGCAATTACGAATGAGTACATCATATCACCCTCAGACAGATGGACAGAGCGAAAGAACGATTCAGACATTAGAAGATATGCTAAGAGCCTGTGTGATGGATTTTAAAGGAAATTAGGATGATCACCTACCGCTCGTAGAATTCGGCTACAACAACAGTTACCACGCTAGTATTGGCATGCCGCCTTATGAAGCGTTATACGGCAGAAAGTGCAGAACTCCGCTTTACTGGGATGAAGTTGGAGAAAGACAATTGTTAGGCCCAGAATTGGTATAGCAGACAGCAGAAATAGTCAAAGTGATCCGAACACGACTGGTAGAAGCTCAAGATGAGATGTAAAAAAAATCTGACGATCTACATCATAAAAATGTTGAATTTGAATTGGGTAGTTATGTGTTCTTGAAGGTCTCTCCTTGGAAGGGAAAAATCAGGTTCGGAAAGAAAGGGAAATTAAGCCCAAGATTCATTGGACCCTTCGAAGTACTGCGAAGAATCGGAGAAGTTATGTATGAGGTAGCTTTACCTTTAGCACTTGAGAATGTCCACAACGTTTTCTATGTTTCGGTTTTACGACCCTACAAACCCGATTACAAGTACGTGATTGAATATGAACCCCTTCATTTTGAGAAAGACTTGTTCTATGAAGAAATTCCTGTTCAGATTGTCAACAGAAAAGAACAAGTTCTCAGAAATAAAGTAATACCTTCTATTAAAGTAATTTGGAGGAACCACAACGCTGAAGAAGCAACGTGGGAACTCGAAGACCTTATGATGAAGAATTACCCTCATTTATTTAATTAATTAATGTGTAAGCGATTCTGGGGACATAATCTTTGTAAGGGGGAGAATGTAACGGGACGAATTGATTGAGTCGTGATTCTGAGGACAAAATCCTTTTAAGGGGGGAAAGATGTGACAAATGAGATTTTATAATTTAATTTTAATATTTATTGAATTAAATAAATATTTTCGATGATTTAATTATTAGATTAAATAATTAATTGATGCAATTGTGATAGATTAATTTAATTATATATGTTATATTTATTAAATTAATGTGGAGAATATTTATTATTCAAATTATGTATTTATGTGAGCTTATTGAATTAAATGAAATATTTATTAAGCATAATATTATTTTAATTAATGTAATATTTATTAAGCAGGTCTAGGCTTTGGGGAATCCACTTCAGAGCCATGTGTGGAAAAGACAAAGGAAACTAGCACTAGTAATGCCTCAAGTTTTAGTAGAAGTATTATGATAAGTATGTTTTATACATACTTATCCGGTATCTATTACTTAAATTATTTGCTTAATCTCATGTTTCTTAGTTACTTTTCATATATTTTATGTTATTTTGTAGGCGATGACACGACATTGGCATGAAGAAGCAAGGAAAAGCAATTTGGACATCTTTTGGACTAAAATATGCAAGCAAGTGCAAGAAGAAAAGATTGCAAGGCTCTTAAAACCAAGTGGGATGCATGTTCTTAGCTTGGAATTTGGATTATATTATAGATCTACTTCTTAGATTTCTGGAACATCTTGAATCGTCTCAATCGGAGTTCGGATGCGAAAGTTATGGCCTTTTTATCAACGAAGATCAAAGCTAAGAGTTGTCATACTTGCCATTTACATAGCATCTACTTCAAGCCCAATTTTCGCCAAGATCCAATCTTAATCTGTCAATTCTCAAAGAACGAAAGTTGTAGATCTCGTCGATATCTTCGATTTGATAGGTTGGAGGGCCCGTAAATCCAAGCGGATCAAAAGTTATGCGTGTTTTACCAAAGGACGTCGCAGCAGAAAACACTATGCGCAAAACCGCGCTAGGGTGCGCTAGGCCACCGAAACACTTGCCATCAACTTGTGTGAGCCCACGCCGAAGAAGGCTTAGACAGCGTCTCTTGAAGTGCGCTAGGCGGCGGGAACACAGCTGATTATGGTTATTTGATGTCCAATTTGAGCTAGAATAGGATTCTTAGTTGCCTAACTTGCTAGGGTGTAAATTAAAACTCTAAATACTTAAGTTTAACTTGGATTGGGAGGCTAGTTCGAAGACTCCATTAAATCCCTCTTGGGATAGATTTCTATGAACTTATTCTTTACTTTCTTTCTTAGATTAGGAACCCTAGATTAGATGAGATTGGGAGATTGAAGCAACTTGTAGACCATTGAAGATGAAGAGCATGAGCTTGAGGAAGATGGAGATTGAAGGATTACGAGAAGGGGTATCCGACCCACGACTTGGAGTTAGGCTGCGATGGTTTTGCTTTAAAAATTTGGAGGCACTATCTCTATGGGGAGAAGTGTGAAATATATCTGATTCCACAAGAGTCTCGAAATATATTTTACGGAAGAACTTGAATATCACGCTAAAGAAGGTGGTTGGAATTAATTAAAGACTATAATTGTGAGATTTTATACCATCCGGGTAAGGGAAATGTGGTTGTCGATGCCTTAAGTAGAAAGGGTCGGGAGAAATTAATGATGTTGACCGCTCAGGAGGAGCTAATTTCAGAAATGGAAAAACTAGAGTTGGAAGTGAATTATCCTATGGAAATTAATGAGAAGTCGTTCGGATGCGATGCAATCTGACCCTACTAGATAAAGTTAAGAAGGCTAAACTTTAGGACGAAGAATGTAATAAGGTGAAAAAGAAGATATCCGAAGGAACTAAACCAAGATTTAAGATGGATAAGGAAGAAATATTGATATTTGAGAGCAGAGTTTGGGGACTGCCGATAACAGAGATTAAGGAAGACATTTTAAGCGAGGCTCATAGTTCTCGATATTCGATTCACCCTTGTAGTACCAAAATGTTCCAAGATCTTCGATAACATTTCTGGTGGCCAAATTTGAAACGAGATATTGTAGAGTGTGTTGCCAAGTGTCTGACATGTCAGAAAGTGAAAGCAGAACATCAGAGGCCGAGTGGGTTGCTACAACCGTTGGAGATCCTAGAATAGAAATGGGAACATATTACGATGGACTTCGTGGTTGGCCTTCCGACAACTCATAAAGGTTATGACGCAGTATGGGTTATCGTTGACCGATTGACGAAATCCGCACACTTCCTTCTGATCAAAATTAGAATCAACTTAGATCAGTTGACAAGATTATATGTGAAAGAGACTGTTTCGAGGCACGGAGTTCCGGTGTCAATTGTTTTCGATAGAGATCCATGCTTTACATCGAACTTTCGAAAACGCTCTACAAGAATGCATGGATGCGCAATTACGAATGAGTACATCATATCACCCTCGAATGAGATGGACGAGAGCGAAAGAAAGATTCGAGACATTAGAAGATATGCTAAGAGCACATGTGATGGATTTTAAAGGAAATTAGGATGATCACCTACCGCTCGTAGAATTAATTTCTACAACAACAATTACCACGCTAGTATTGGCATGCCGCCTATATGAAGCGTTATCTGGCGAAAAGTGCGAAACTCCGCCATTCTTTGGGATGAAGTTGGAGAAAGACAATTGTTAGGCCCAGAATTGGTATAGCAGACAGCAGAAATAGTCAAAGTGATCCGAACACGGCTGGTAGAAGCTCAAGATGAGCCGAAAAAATCTGACGATCTACATCATAAAAATGTTGAATTTGAATTGGGTAGTTATGTGTTCTTGAAGGTCTCTCCTTGCAAGGGAAAAATCAAGTTCGGAATGAAAGGGAAATTAAGTCCAAGATTCATTGAACCCTTCGAAGTACTGCGAAGAATCGGAGAAGTTGCGTATGAGGTAGCTTTACCTTTAGCACTTGAGAATGTCCACAACGTTTTCTATGTTTCGGTTTTACGACCCTACAAACCCGATTACAAGTACGTGATTGAATATGAACCCCTTCATTTTGAGAAAGACTTGTTATATGAGGAAATTCCTGTTCAGATTGTCAACAGAAAAGAACAAGTTCTCAGAAATAAAGTTAATACCTTCTGTTAAAGTAATTTGGAGGAACCACAACGCTGAAGAAGCAACGTGGGAACTCGAAGACCTTATGATGAAGAATTACCCTCATTTATTTAATTAATTTATGTAAGGCGATTACGGGGACATAATCTTTGTAAGGGGAGAATGTAGCAGAGACGAATTGATTGAGTCGTGATTACGAGGACAAAATCCTTTTAAGGGGGGAAAGATGTGACAAATGAGATTTTGTAATTTAATTTTAATATTTATTGAATTAAATAAATATTTTCGATGATTTAATTATTAGATTAAATAATTAATTGATGCAATTGTGATAGATTAATTTAATTATATGTGTTATATTTATTAAATTAATGTGGAGAATATTTATTATTCAAATTATGTATTTATGTGAGCTTATTGAATTAAATGAAATATTTATTAAGCATAATATTATTTTAATTAATGTAATATTTATTAAGCGAGTCTAGGCTTTGGGGAATCAACTTCAGAGCCATGTGTGGAAAAGACAAAGGAAACTAGCACTAGTAATGCCTCAAGTTTTAGTAGAGTATTATGATAAGTATGTTTTATACATACTTATCCCAGATATCTATTACTTAAATTATTTGCTTAATCTCATGTTTCTTAGTTACTTTTCATATATTTTATGTTATTTTGTAGGCGATGACACGACATTGGCATGAAGAAGCAAGGAAAAGCAATTTGGACATCTTTTGGACTAAAATATGCAAGCAAGTGCAAGAAGGAAAGATTGCAAGGCTCTTAAAACCAAGTGGGATGCATGTTCTTAGCTTGGAATTTGGATTATATTATAGATCTACTTCTTAGATTTCTGGAACATCTTGAATCGTCTCAATCGGAGTTCGGATGCGAAAGTTATGGCCTTTTTATCAACCAAGATCAAAGCTAAGAGTTGTCATACTTGCCATTTACATAGCATCTACTTCAAGTCCGATTTTCGCCAAGATCCAATCTTAATCTGTCAATTCTCAAAGAACGAAAGTTGTAGATCTCGTCGATATCTTCGATTTGATAGGTTGGAGGGCCCGTAAATCCAAGCGGATCAAAAGTTATGCGTGTTTTACCAAAGGACGTCGCAGCGAGAAAAACACTATGACGCAGACCGCGCTAAGGTGCTTAGGCCACCGTAAACACTGCCATTGCAGCCTGAGCCACGCCGAAAAAGCTTAGGCATTGCGAAGAAGGTGCGCTAGGCGGCGGGAACACAGCTGATTATGGTTATTTGATGTCCAATTTGAGCTAGAATAGAATTCTCAGTTGCCTAACTTGCTAGGGTGTCCATTAAAACTCTAAATACTTAAGTTTAACTTGGATTGGGAGGCTAGTTCGAAGACTCCATTAAATCCCTCTTGGGATAGATTTCTATGAACTTATTCTTTACTTTCTTTCTTAGATTAGGAACCCTAGATTAGATGAGATTGGGAGATTGAAGCAACTTGTAGACCCATTGAAGATGAAGAGCATGAGCTTGAGGAAGATGGAGATTGAAGGATTACGAGAAGGGTATCCCAGGCCCACGACTTGGAGTTAGGCATGCGGTGGTTTTGCTTTAAAAATGTGGAGGCACTATCTCTATGGGGAGAAGTGTGAAATATATATGCACCACAAGTGTAAGACCAAAAAATTTTTTTAAATAAAAGGAATTTCCTTTATTTATTATTTTGAAATAGTAAGGGTTGATTTGATTAATGTGGATAGTTAGGGGTAAAATACATAAATATTTCAAAATAAGCAAGTGGTTATAAAATATTCATTGTTGTCGGGGAATATTAGTTTGGTCGTGGAATATTAAATCTTGTCGGGGAATATTAAATGCGGCCAGCAGCGACCATGTGTGGGCCCCATAACGAAAAAGCGATTTTATGAGAAAAAGCGACAAATATAAGTTGTTTAAAAATAACAGGCGTAATTGTTATTCAGATTAATCTTTGTTGGAATACCCGTGGTTAAAACACACTAATCTGGCGTTGTTGAGCAAGAAGCACACGGTATTGCATCAATTATTGATCCTTACGTGAAGGCACTACTCAATAATTATTACGATAATTCTTATTCGATATTTTATTTTATTGATTCAATAATTCTTTGCGTTGGTATTTTATATTATTCTTTGTTTGAATAATTGTCAACTTTGCGATATTTCCCATTATCGGATCAATAATTCACATTATTTGAATAATATTATTAGATAACATTATTGGCAATGTCTAGAAAGTTACATCTAAGGAGAGGTTTGGTCACCTAATTGCGCGCTGATGAAGAGATCCTTATTGGAAAGCCCCTCTTTCTGAGGAACCTGCTGGTTTATAATAATTGTGATTACGTAATATTATTTGGGAATAATTAATTATTGATTTATATGATAAGAAAATATTTATTTGTTATGGATATAAATGATGGATTTATTTATTATATGTGTTTATAATTGAAGGATTTAATGTTGAGGTGTTTTATCGATATTTTTGTCGGAATGGAGGTATTAAAAATCAAATCGGTATTTTACGATATATTAAGTGAGTTATAATTTTTAATCGACCGTTGGATCGTTATGATTTTTGGATATGTTATACATATATAAGTTGAGTATATGTCTACAAATTTTGAACCGTTAAAAATGAGCGAATGATTTGTTATAAATTTTAAGAGGTGTTTGATTAGGAAAAGTAGGGTTATAATTGATTTTGGTGGAAAATTCTAGAATTGAGTGGGCCCCACTTGTGGTTGGTGAAAAAATGTGCTGAATTTTATTTCAAATGTGGTGGGTGGCAATAGTAGCGAGTAAAAACCATCGGTGCTGGTCGAAATCCTTGGGTAGCTAACATTTTCCTATAAATAGAGGGCTAAGTTAGAATTGAAAATCACACGAAAACAAAGTTTTCTCTCTTTCTCTCTATATTATTATTGCGTATTTTGTGAGTATTTAGATACTTTGAGAGTTCTTTGTTAGGTACAAGTTTCATTCAAACATCACTTAGATCTTTCCTTAAAATCTTGATTCTTTGAGGTAAGGGATGTTATTTTCTTCTCAAATGATATTATTTCTTTAATATCATTATCTTTGAAATATTAGTTGGAACTTTTTATCAAATTTGGAACTTTTTCATGTCGGGGTTACTATTCATGAGTTACTTATTCACGAGTTACTATTCATGAGTTACTATTCACGATTCTTATTCACGAGTACTATTAATGAAGCGTGAAAATGTTTTTTTGTGGAATTTCTATCTTTTGGTGTCGAGTTACTATTCACGTGTACGACACTTTATTCACGATATCTGACACTATTCACGTATATATGGCACTATTCATCGAAAAATAAAATTTCTTCTTTTAGTCCAAAATATCTATTACGGATACTAGCTTTGATTGTATCGATGTTTTGATCATTCTTGAATTTTACACCACTATGATTATTTTGAGGTATTTTTGAACATGGATAAAACAAAGTACGAATCCTTAATCTTTAATCCTTGTCATTTTGTTTCAATTTGGATTCGTTTCTTTAAAAATATTTTTTATCATCCTCGGTCTTAAATGATGATATTATTGAATATCTTTGGCTGTAGTGCAATGATGAACGATTCTGAAGAATATCTTTGGCTTTGTGGTGCAAAGATGAGCAGTGTTTAAATGAACATGACCAGTGATGAATATCTTTGGCACATAGTGCAAAGATGAATATTTGATTCAGATGATGTTTATGGATTGTTGTTACGAGGATAAAAGATGAGCGATGAACTATTAAATTCATACATAGAAGATAGTAGTTTGCATTCTCTACTTAACTCTTCTAATGAATTATTATTTCATTGCGAATATTGATTTAAAATTTGTTGTCTATTGTATTCTATTAAATTTTTCCTGTTGAAGACTAACGATAATTTGTTGTATATTATCTTAGTCATAATATTCTTTCTTGAGCTAGTTGAGCTCACCCTTTTCCTTTTGTTCCATTTTTCTCGGGGAGGCGAGAATATAGCGAGTGCAGTGGGGTATGGAATGAAGGTTCTAGAGAGTTGTTTAGTAGTCCTCACCATTTTGTAAAAATAAAGTATCAATAAATGTGATGAGGATTTATTTGAGTATAGATATTGTCTAGAAGATAATATTTGTATTTAAACTCACAGTTTCTTGTTGTAATAATAAAGTTGTAGTTGTTTACATGCCATGTATTGACAACTCGAATGGGTGATGTATACCTATTTTGGGGGCGTCACTTGGTATCGAGCTTAGGGATATGATCTCTGGCGGAGATCGGGGAATAGAACTAGGAGGAGAGGCGAGAGTAAATCCTTCGCTAGTGTGTCCTACCTAAGCTTATTTTTTTTAAGTTGGTCAGTATATAAGGATATTATGTGATATATTGATTTTCTTAATTAACCCTTGTTTTATGGCAGTATTTAAGATGGCAGCTGAAAATGTCAACAATGGAGTGAATGAGACCGTGGATATACCTCTAATCACCAACCAGGATAATGTAATATCAAGCGAAGAAGGAATTAGAGATATCCATGTGGTGAGGAAGAATTAATAGTTACACTTTTATAGTCGCAGAGAGAGGTAGCGGTGAGAGTGAGGAAGAAGAAGAGGAACACGAGGAGAATTTATTAGAAGAAATTTTTGATCAAAATGTAGAACTACAAGATCGTATTAAGTGAGCTAGAAGAACGAGTTGAAGAAGCGCTATGCAATCGGTCGTGGAACAAAGAGATACAACAATTCAAAATTGTGTTACCCGATATGTGATGCTCGAACAAAATCACGCTTTGGCGGAGGGTAAGATATTAAAGTTTGGAATCGAGAATTCAAATATCAAGGATCAATGAAAGAAAAACAAGCGAGCAGTGAGAATGAAGGATGCGTGGGTAAAAGCGCGCACGACATGTTGATATTGTAGAAAGAGAGCGTCCGATCCAAAAGGTTAAAATAGATGACATACATTTCTCTTTTGGGCCAAAGAATTGGAAGAACCCAACATCGAGTTTTAAATTACCTATGCAGAGCGGTCGATCTCAATTCGATATGGATCGAAAATTGATGATTCGGATCATGAATCGAGAGTACGATGAAGCAGTTGAAGGTGGAATATGCCCTATAGAAAAGTCAATTCCAACGATAGTAACGACACCAAATGCTACCCCAGACAAGTCAAAGCCAGGTAGTTCAAAGGAGAGCGGTTGTCATGACTTCCCAACAAGTGAGGAACCCGAACGAAGTTAGCATGGGTTAGTTAATTATAATTCTTGCAAAGTTTATACCTTATTAGATACCGGTTCTACCCATTCTTTTATCTCTCTTGCTTGCGTTCAACGTTTAAACTTGACTCCGGAGAAATTAGACTTTGACTATCTGTGGAAACTCAGTTAGAGAAACTTTCATCACATCCAATTGCTTATAAATCTTGTTTGATTCAAGTTGGCACCATTACCTTACTGCTTACCTTATCTCTTTAAAGATACTTGCTTTTGATGTGATTTTAGGAATTGATTGGTTAACTACTCATCATGCCAAAATTGATTATTTTAAATAAGGTTGTTAGTTTTCATATTCCTAACCAACTTTGTGTATGCAATTCAAGCAACTAAACCATTAAAATCAATCACTCATCATATCTAATCATAAAGCTATTCGTTTATTGAAAAAGCGGATGTCAAGCTTTCTTAGCCCATGTTATGGATTTGAATAAAGACACGTCAAATTTGAATAATATTCACTGTTGTTATTGACTTTCCCGACGTATTTCAAAGAACTTCCGCCTACCCCGAGCGTGAAGTTGAATTCTTTATTGATCTTGAACTTGGTACAAAGCCCATTTCTAAAACCCCATATCGAATGGCTCCTATTGAACTTCAGAGTTAAAGGTCCAACTACGAATTGTTGTTGGACATCGGTTTTATTCGTCTAAGACATCTCCTTGGGGTGCACTGTTTTATTCGTAAAGAAGAAGAGACGGGAGTATGCGACTTTGTATTGACTATCGGGAATTGAACCATGTCACCATCAAGAATAGGTATCCTCTACCTCGTATTGATGACTTGTTTGACCCGATTGCAAGGGCACAATTCTTTTCAAAAATCGATCTTAGCTTCTGGATATCATCATTTGAAGATTAAAATCGAGGATATTCCAAAGATCGCCTTGAGAACTTCGGTATGGGCATTATGAATTCTTAGTCATGTCTTTCGGACTAACTAATGCTCCTGTGGCTTTCATGGATATGATGAACCGAGTATTCAAGGAATATTTGGATCAGTTTGTTGTTGTCTTTATTGATGACATCCTTATATATTCCAAAAGTCGTGAAGATCATGAGCACCATTTGAAGCTGGTACTCCAAAGGCTTCGTGAAAACAAACTATATGCCAAATTGAAGAAATGCAAGTTACGGCGAGAGAAGTAGCATTCCTTGGGCACGTGGTGTCGAAAAACATGGAGTATCTGTTGATCCGTGAAGATTGAAGCAATACTGAAGTTAGAGCAACCGAAAGTCGGTGTGACCAAAATCGTAGTTTTTGGGCTTAAATTTGGTTATTATCGGAGATTCGTGGAAGGGTTTTCTCGAATCGCTACTCCATTAACTTCATTAACTTCGGAAGGATACAAAATTCATTTGGAATGAAGAATGCGAGAAGAGTTTCCAAGAGCTTAAGAGGAGACTTATTTCTAAGACTGTTCTCTACAATACCATCCGGTTCGGATGGATTTGTTATCTACAAATGATGCTTGAGCAAAGGGTTAGGATGTGTTCTCATGCAACGTGGGAAAGTCATAGCCTATGCCTCGCGACAACTTAAAGAGTATGAGAGGAATTATCCTACTCATGATCTAGAGTTAGCGGCCCGATCGTTTCAGCTAAAAGATATGGAGGCACTATCTATATGGGGAGAAAGTGGAGATATATTCGGACCATAAAAGCCTTAAATATTTCTTCACTCAAAAAGAACTCAACATGCGGCGGCGACGTTGGCTCGAACTATTGAAAGACTACGACCACACTATTCAATACCATCCCGGAAAAGCGAGCGTGGTAGGTGACGCGTTGAGTAGAAGATCATATCTGAACGAAAAGTGCGATGATGTCAAGTATACGACAGAGAGCCAACTTTAATAGAAAAGTTAAGGTTGCTCAAGCCACCGAATCTTGATCCGATCGCGTGATGAAGAAAAGTACAAGAAGGAGCTATTTCGAAGCGAGAATTGATGAAGAAGGAATACTTGAGTCCACTCTAGACTTTGTGTTCCTAACGACTCGATTTGAAGAACAAGATTATGATGGAGGCACACAATACACCATTTGCAATCCATCCTCTGGAAGTACTAAAATGTATCGTGATCTTGACATACATTTTGGTGGAACAATATGAAGAGAGAGATTGCAAAGTTTATCTCAATGTGTTTAACTTGTCGGCGTGTAAAGGCGACATCTAGTACCTAAGGGTCCGTTGCAACCACTTGAGATTCCTAATGGAAGTGGGAACACATTACCATGGATTTCGTTACGGGTCATCCTACGGTTTCTCAAGGCATCAATGCTATTTGGGTTATTGTTGATAGATTAACCAAATCGCTCATTTCTTCTCGTCGGAGACTTATTCCTTGAACGTCTTGCTAGTATATGCGTAAATGAGATTGTGAGGTTGCATGGCATACTGTATCCATAGTTTCGGATCGTGACCCAAGATTCACTTCAAGATTTTGGGTTAGCTTGCAAAAAGCTATGAGCGCGGATTTGCGATTTAGTTAAGCATACCATCCCCAAACAGACGGACAATCGAGAGGGACTATTCAAACTCTTGAAGAATTAATAAGACTCGTGTCCTAGACTTCAAGGCGGTTGGGATAAGTATTTACCATTGGTGGAATTCTCCTACAACAACAGTTATCGAGCAAGTATAGGTGTGGCTCCATTCAAGCATTATATGGACGAAAATGTCGTTCTCCAATATGTTGGGATGAGGTGGGTGAAGCAACATTGTTGGGACCCGAGTTAGTGCGATATGACTACCGAAAAGATCCAAATGATTCGACAAACGATACAAAGCGGCACAAGATCGACAAAAGAGTTATGCGGATCTTCATCGAAAGGACGTGGAATTTAGTGTAGGGATCATGTATTATTGCGAGTTGCTCCATGGAAGGGAGTTACAAGATTTGGGAAGAGAGGAAAGCTCAATCCACGATTTATTGGTCCATTTCAAATTCTTGACCGAGTAGGAAATGTAGCCTATAGATTTGCGTTACCTCCAAGTATGTCTCGCGTTCATAATGTGTTTCACATATCTCATACTTCAGTAAATATGTGAAAGACCCGAACCACGTTATAGAGTTAGAAACAGACGAGATAGCCAAGAAGACTTAACGTATGAGGAGGTACTGTCAAGATTTTGGATAGGAAGGAGCATGTCCTACGCATGAAAGGTCATACCACAAGTTAAAGTTTTGTGGAGGAATCATGCTATAGAGAAATGACACGGAAATTGGAAACGGAAATGAAAGCGAGGTATCCTCACCTTTTCCAAACACCGAGTACGTCGTCCAATTTCGAGGACGAAATTTCATAAGGAGGGAGGTTGTAAGACCCGAAAATTTTTTTAAATAAAAGGAATTTCCTTTTATTTATTATTTTGAAATAGTAAGGGTTGATTTGATTAATGTGGATAGTTAGGGGTAAAATATGCAAATATTTCAAAATAAGCAAGTGGTTATAAAATATTCATTGTTGTCGGGGAATATTCGTTTGGTCGTGGAATATTAAATGCTTTTGGGAATATTAAATGCGACGACAATGCAGCCATGTGTGGGCCCCATGCCCCATGTGAGCGATTGGATGAGGAAAAGCGACAAATATAAGTTGTTTAAAAATAACGGCGTAATTGTTACCGAGTAATCTTTGTTGGAATACCCGGTGGTTAAAACACACTAATACTGCGTTGTTGAGCGATGGCACCGCGGTATTGCATCAATTATTGATCCTTACGTGAAAAGGCACTACTCAATAATTGTTACGATAATTCTTGTTGATATTTTATTTAATTAATTCAATAATTCTTTGCGTTGGTATTTTATATTATTGTTGTTTCAATAATTGTCAACGCACAATTTCCCATTATCGGATCAATAATTCATATTATTTGAATAATATTATTAGATAACATTATTGGCAATGTCTAGAAAGTTACATCTAAGGAGAGGTTTGGTCACCTAATTGCGGCGAGAAGGAGAGATCCTTATTGGAAAGCCCCTCTTTCTGAGGAACCGCTTTCGTTGTCATAATTGTGATTCTGTAATATTATTTGGGAATAATTAATTATTGATTTATATGATAAGAAAATATTTATTTGTTATGGATATAAATGATGGATTTATTTATTATATGTGGTTATAATTGAAGGATTTAATGTTGAGGTGTTTTATCGATATTTTTTAGCCGGAATGGAGGTATTAAAAATCAAATCGGTATTTTACGATATATTGCGTGAGTTATAATTTTTAATCGTAGATTGGATCGTTATGATTTTTGGATATGTTATACATATATAAGTTGAGTATATGTCTACAAATTTTGAACCGTTAAAAATGAACGAATGATTTGTTATAAGTTTTGAGAGGTGTTTGATTCGGAAAGTAGGGTTATAATTAATTTTGGTGAAAAATTCTAGAATTGAGTGGGCCCCACTTGTGGTTGGTGAAAAAATGTGTCTGAATTTTATTTCAAATGTGGTGGGTGGCAATAGTAGCAGTGTAAAGCCATCGTGCAGTGGCGGTCAAGTCTACTTGGGTGGGCTAACATTTTCCTATAAATAGAGGCTAAGTTAGAATTGAAAATCACACCGTAAACAAAGTTTTCTCTCTCTCTCTCTATATTATTGAGCGTATTTTGTGAGTATTTAGATACTTTGAGAGTTCTTTGTTCAAGACGAGTTTCATTCAAAGATCACTTAGATCTTTCCTTCCAAATCTTGATTCTTTGAGGTAAGGGATGTTATTTTCTTCTCAAATGATATTATTTCTTCAATATCATTATCTTTGAAATATTGGTTGGAACTTTTATCAAATTTGGAACTTTTTCATGTCGGGGTTACTATTCATGAGTTACTATTCATGAGTTACTATTCATGAGTTACTATTCACGAGTTACTATTCACGAGTACTATTCATGAAAGCGTGAAAATGTTTTTTTGTAGAATTTCTATCTTTTGGTGTGAGTTACTATTCACGATACTCTGACTATTTGTGAGACCCCGATTTTATCAATAAAGATTTAAATTTTGTCAAAATAGTTTTTAATATTATGGTGTGAATTTGAGATAATATTATAGTTGTGGGTAGTATTTATAAATTTTGCAAAAGTATGCAAGTGGTTATATTATATTCGATTGGTCGGGAATATTCGGTTTAGCGGGGAATATTCGTACAACTACTCAATCATTGGTGGACCCCATAATGTAATTATTGTCGGATTGAGAAAACGACAAAATATTTTATTGAAATAACTACGGAAGTTTTACCGTTGATCTTCGTTGAACTACTTTCAGTAGTAAAAGTACAATAATACGTGTGGTTGCATAGTAGCACCACGGTATTGATTATCGATGCTTATGTGAGAAGTCACTCGGTTTGATTCCATTATTGTCGATTAATAATATGAATTATTATAATGATAATGACGTTTTGTTTTATTCAGTATTATTAACGTAATAAAACGTAAACATCTTTTATATAAAATAGAATACTTTATTAAAGTTATTCATAAATAGAATATATTATATTTTATTATGCATAGTGTTGCGTAGTGTTTTGCGTATAGTGTTTTGCATAGTATTGCATAGTGTTTGCATAGTAAAATGTTTTATATAAATAGAATATATTATATTTTATTTAAAAGATTTTTCTTTAAATATGGACCGTCAGATTAAAGTAAATCAATCGGACCGCTCATGGATTAGTTACTATGCATTCCATTTTCCTATAAATAGAAGCTCATTCCTTCATTATTTTCTTACGAATTCATTGAAACTCTGAGAGAGAAATTATAGAAAGAAGCTATAGAGAGAAAATTATAGAAAGAAGAAGAGTATTCTGCTTACTTCACTACTTCTATATTCGGTTCTTTTACGGTAAGGGATATTATTTGTTGTACCGTAGAGGGTGTTATTCTTTCTTCTTGAAGAACTTCATTATTCCATTCATTAATATTCATTGAATAACTTTGTAAAAGTGGCATACCCTATACATAACTCAGTATACGCCAGATACCCTATACTTGGTGAAATCCTTATGTTATTCCATTGCTTATTATTCTGCTGGAATAACTTTTGATACGCTGGTTTACCCTATACTTGGTGACATTCTTCTATTATTCTCATTGGAACATCACATCATGTGTTTTACACCTTTACCGGTTCCGCTTTTTATTATTCTCATTGGAACATCCTGTGCATGTGTTTTTACACCGACCGGTTCCGCTCTTTATCATTCTGTTGAATATCCTCTCGCATGTGTTTTACACCTGATCCGTTCCATCTTTATTATTCATTTGGAACATCCCGCCGGTGTGAATTTCACCGACTTTGGTTCCGTTATTATTATTCTACATTGGAATAACTTTGTCTATGCATGTAATCGCATGCACGGGTGATTTCTTTTGTTATTCCATTCTTTATTATACCCAAATGGTTAAAACTTTGACTTCTATACTCCATGAAATTAGTAGAATATCCTTGATATTTGCGTTTCATCCAATATCTTTTCATGGAAATATTCTTCCGATCATTCTTGAATTTTACTCTACGAAAACGATGATCGTGTTGACAACTGGACGTTAATAATTCATGGATTAAATAATTCTTGAACTTGTATTATTGAATTACTATGTCATTGTCATCATCCTCATGTTATATTATGTTATCTTTGGCTTACGTGCATAGATGAACTCGAGATGATTATGACCGAGGATCATTCTAAGATAATCACGACTTGATATAAATGATGTGACAAAAGTCCTCGATGGCACTGTAATGCGAAATGATGGATAGTTTTGGTATGATTATGACCGGGGGTGATTCGGTATAGTCATGACCATTGATAATTTGATGAAAATCCTTGACCGTGGTACGGGGATGATTAGATGTGGTGGTTTATTTATTAAAATCGAGTCTCGTGATAAAAATTGATGAAAACCTTTTAAAACCTAAAAGATAGTAGATTTTATTCTCTACTTGACTCTTTTAATGGATTGCATATTCCGCCGCAGCTAAACCGGTTGTCTATTGTATTTTATCGATTCAACACACTTTGTTGAAGGCTAATGATAATTTATTCGCATTATCTTAGTCATAATATTTCTTCTTCTGGGCTAGTTGAGCTCACCCTTTCTTTCACCGCTCTCTTGTGAAATGAGAACATAGCCGGGACGAGTCGGGGAACGGAGTAATGGTCCGAGGATAGCATTAGTAGTCCTCACTATTCGTGAAATAGTGTGATAATAGTTGTAATGAGGACTCCTTTTGAGTTTGTATAATATCTAGTAGACAATATTTGTATTCAAACTCACGCTTTATGTCGTATTGTACACGACGCTTAGGTTAGTAAGTTGTATTTGAATTTATGTACCATGTAAGTGGCGACCCAAGATGGGTGATGTATACCTAATTTTGGGGGCGCCACATTTGATATCGAGCTTAGGATATGATCCCCAGCTAAGATGTGAGATAAGAACTAGGAGGGAGAGACGGGAAATTCCTTCGCTAGTATGACCTACCTAAGTTTATGTGGTATTTATTTGGTCGGTCGTAGTATAGGGATAATATGTGATATGTTATTTAACCCATGTTTGGTGGCGATTTGAAAATGACATCCGAAAATATTGAGATAATCAATGAAGCACATGAGACCATTGAGTCACCAACCAAAAGGTAATGAGCAACAACACGATAATAATCATCATAAATTGCGTGGCAAATCGGGCCATCTAACAATGATAACCATCGTGGGGAAATTATCATGTCAAGAATGGTAACCATTTCAAAGGGTAATCATGGCCAAGATAATAAGAATGGACATTTCAAGAAGAGAGGGTTCAACAATGACGTGAAGACGCCAGATCGCACCCGTTTCAAAGGAAGAGAAGAACGACCACCGGTCGTATGTTTCAAATGCGGACAGGAGGGACACATCTGTCCAAACTGTACGCAGCAATCCAAAGTTTGTTTTAATTGCGGAAGAGAAGGTCATTTAGCTCGATTTTGTCGTATGGTGAAGTCAAGTCCAGTTGGGACGGTGGCACCAAAGGCGGATCTGACAAAACAAAGTCGGTGGTTTTCATGAAGAGCGTTTTTCATGACTTCTTAAAAAGCAAGTGACTCGAACGAAGTTAGCACGGGTTAGTTAATTATAAATTCTTGCGAAGTCTATACCTTATTAGATATCGGTTCTACCCATTCTTTTATCTCACTTGCTTGCGTTCAACGTTTAAATTTAACTCCGGTGAAGTTAGACTTTGACTTGTTGGTTGAAACCTCGTTAGTAGAGCCTTCACACCTCCACTGCTTTTTTTTTAAATCTTGTTTGATTCAAATAAACACTTTTCATGTTACTGTCGATATTATCTCTTTGAAAATACTTGCCTTTGAGGTAATTTTTGAAAACGATTGATTAACTACTCATTATTCTTTTTGCATTGTAAGGTTGTTAGCTTTCATATTCCTAACCAACCTGTTATACGAATTCAAAGTAACCAAACCCTAAAGTTAATCAACATTATATCAAGCCATAAGTAAAGAGCCCCGATCCTTTCGTTGTTGACTTCCTTGTGGAATGCAAAAGCCGGACTTTCTCAGTAGGCAACATCGTGAATGAAGATGGCAAGTTTATAGGTATCATTGTGAGGTGCTATCTAGGTTAAGGGATAGAAGTCACAGTTGGTATCAATGTGACGTACTATCCAAGTCTTGGATGAGAGTCACAGTTTTGAATGATATTTCTATTATTAATAAATTTTCTGGCGTATTCTTGAAGACTTCTTAGCCTACTTAGAGCGTGAAATCTAATTTTGTATTGACCCCAGTACAAAAACCCATTTCTTAAACCCTCAAATATTTCTTCAACTAAAAGGATCTGTTTACGTGGATTATGATGAAAGTCATAATAAAAGCATTGGACTAATGAAAATCATGGGTATACGTGGTATTAGTAAGTGTTATAATGAGTTGTGTTGGTTAGTATGTGAAAACATGAAAGTTTCTTAGAAATCACAAAGAGTTGAAAATCAGATTTTGGTGAAAAACGTAACATGAAATTCAATTGACCATATCTCCTATTATATTTTGAATTTTGAATGTGGTCAAGTCCTAGAGTTAGATCTATGAGTTACCTAACTAATCCAAGTGCAATTACTGGAAAAGGTGTTGTAGATTTTGTGTGGACTGATTTTAGCAAAGGAGTGCAAAGCTGCAAAAACCTAAAAAAGCTTCTGCCATGATTTTAGAGAGGCTGTTTCGGCCACTTAAATTATGAGAAAAATTCTGGCCTTTTGGGACATGAAGGTATATGGTATAAAGTACCTCCTGTCCAAAAATGAGCTCATTCTCGACTTAAAATGAGCAAGTTATGACTATTTCAATATTTAGGTTTTTCCGATTTAAAAATGCTATAACCTGAGAGTTCTATAACTCCGATGACCATGAAATTTAAACTAGAAGCTCACGTTAACATGTGTAAGGTCCTGCCAAGATTTGGGAATTTTGGAGTTAAACTTGAGGTAGCTAATTTCTTAAGGAATTAATTAGAAATTGATTTTTGAAAAATAGTAAATGAATTTTAAAATTCCGGGAAAATATATTTTCATTATGGGATTATATTATGCTAAATCCCAGAAAAGAAATATTTTTGGGACTAATTTGGTATTTTTCATGAAAATAGTTTAGTTATGAACATATGAGTTAAATATGTTATGTGAAGTAACAAAGTTGAAAATAGGATTTTATGGCTAAAGAATCCTATATAGAGTATATGCATATTTTTGAGAGATTTGATAATTGGTGATGATATCTTATGAGTATGGCATTTTTGAATGATTAAATGCATTATATGGTAAAAGCGTAAACAATTAAGATAAATTGTTTATAAATTTAAGAAGTGATTAAAATATTGTTATAATATTAATGATATTAGATTATGAGATTATTAAGTGATTGATAACATGGGGATATTCTTGAATCTCGGATAAATTATATTATAAATGTTTAATATTTATCCTTTATCTCATTTGATTGATTCTTTATATCATTATCCTCATGCTTATATTATGTTGAAAGTCATCTGTGGCCTTGTGGTGCATAGATGGACTTGGTATGATTATGACCGAGAGATTGTTCTTATAATCATAACCAGTAATTGAATACACAATTATCTTTGGTAGTAGTGCATGGATAATTTGTGGTCGTGATACTAATGAATACACAATTATCTTTGGTCGTAGTGCATGGATAATTTGTGGTCGTGATACTTAATGAATACACAATTATCTTTGCCAGTAGTAGTGCATGGATAATTTGTGGTCGTGATACTAATGAATACACAATTATCTTTGGCCGTAGTGCATAGATAATTTGTGGTCGTGATATAATGAATACACAATTATCTTTGGTAGTAGTGCATGGATAATTTGTGGTCGTGATACTAATAAATACACGATTATCTTTAGTAGTAGTGCATGGATAATTGTGGTCGTGATACTAATGAATACACGCTTATCTTTGGTAGTAGTGCATGGATAATTTGTGGTCGTGATATTAATGAAAACACGAATATCCTTAGCCGTGAGTGTATGGATAATTCATGGTTGTGATACTATTAAGTCGCTGCGTCTCAAAGATTATTGGTTTTACGATTGTATATCTTTAGCTTTATAGTAAAAAGATGAATTGTTAATGAATAGCTTTGGCAGATTTCAAAGATGAATTTAATATTTTTAAATGATAAAGGTATTCAAGGTATCCTCATCTCTTTATCATACCAGTGCATGTACCACTAATTTCGAGGGTGAAATTCCATAAGGAGGGAGATTATGAGACCCCAGATTTTATCAATAAAGATTTAAATTTTGTCAAAATAATTTTTAATATTATGGTGTGAATTTGAGATAATATTATAGTTGTGGGTAGTATTTATAAATTTTGCAAAGTATGCAAGTGGTTATATTATATTCGATTGGTCGGAATATTCGGTTTAGCGAGGGAATATTCGCATACAACTACTCAATCATTGGTGGACCCTACTAATGTAATTATTGTCGGATTGAGAAAACGACAAAAATATTTTATTGAAATAACGGCGGAAGTTTTACCGTTGATACTGTTGAACTACTCGGTAGTAAAAGTACAGTAATACGTGTAGTTGCATAGTAGCACACGGTATTGATTATTGATGCTTATGTGAGAAGTCACTCAGTTTGATTCCATTATTGTCGATTAATAATATGAATTATTATAGCGATAATGACGTTTTGTTTTATTCGTATTATTAACGTAATAAAAGCGAAACATCTTTATATAAAATAGAATACTTTATTAAAGTTATTCTATAAATAGAATATATTATATTTTATTATGCATAGTGTTGCATAGTGTTTTGCATAGTGTTTTGCATAGTATTGCATAGTGTTTGCATAGTAAAATGTTTTTTATATAAATAGAATATATTATATTTTATTTAAAAGATTTTTCTTTAAATATGGACCGTCAGATTAAAGTAAATCAATCTGGACCGTTCATGGATTAGTTACTATGCATTCCATTTTCCTATAAATAGAAGCTCATTCCTTCATTATTTTCTTACGAATTCATTGAAACTCTAGAGAGAAAATTATAGAAAGAAGCTATAGAGAGAAATTATAGAAAGAAGAAGAGTATTCTTACTACTTCACTACTTCTATATTCAGTTCTTTTACGGTAAGGATATTATTTGTTGTAATTCGTAGTGTGGTGTTATTCTTTCTTCTTAAAGAGAACTTCATTATTCCATTCATTAATATTACATTGAATAACTTTGTAAAAGTGGCATACCCTATACATAACCTGTATACGCCATACCCTATACTTGGTGAAATCCTTATGTTATTCCATTGCTTACTATTCTGTTGGAATAACCTGTATACGCGGTTTACCCTATACTTGGTGACATTCTTCTATTATTCTCTGGAACATCCTCATGCATGTGTTTTACACCGGGACTGGTTCCGCTTTTATTATTACATTGGAACATCCATGCTCATGTGTTTTACACCTACTGGTTCCGCTCTTTATCATTCTGTTGGAATATCCTATCCGTGTTTTTACACCGGATCCGGTTCCATCTTTATTATTCTGTTGGAACATCCTCGCTTGCGTGTGAATTTCACCGACTGGTTCCGTTATTATTATTCTGTTGGAATAACTTTTTCTGCGCGGCACCGCATGCATGGTGATTTCTTTTGTTATTCCATTCTTTATTATACCCAAATGGTTAAAACTTTGACTTCTATACTCCATGAAATTAGTAGAATATCCTTGATATTTGCGTTTCATCCATATCTTTCATGGAAATATTCTTCCGATCATTCTTGAATTTTACTCTACGAAAGCAAAGATCATGTTGACAATCCGGACGTTAATAATTCATGGATTAAATAATTCTTGAACTTGTTTTATTGAATTACTATGTCATTGTCATCATCCTCATGTTATATTATGTTATCTTCGGCTTACGTGCATAGATGAACTCGGTATGATTATGACCGTGGATCATTCGGTATAATCATGACTTGTTATAAATGATGTGACAAAAGTCCTCGGTGGCACCTGTAATGCGGTGATGGATAGTTTTTGGTATGATTATGACCGGGGGTGATTCGGTATAGTCATGACCATTGATAATTTGATGAAAATCCTTGGCCGTGGTACGTGGATGATTAGATGTGGTGGTTTATTTATTAAGTCGAGTCTCAAATGATAAAAATTGATGAAAACCTTTAAAACCTAAAAGATAGTAGATTTTATTCTCTACTTGACTCTTTTAATGGATTGCGATATTCCATTGCAGATTAAACCGGTTGTCTATTGTATTTTATCGCTTCAACATCATTGTTGAAGGCTAATGATAATTTATTCTGCATTATCTTAGTCATAATATTTCTTCTTGGGCTAGTTGAGCTCACCCTTTCTTTCATTGTTCTCTTCGTGAAATGAGAACATAGTTGGGACGAGCCAGTGGGAACGGAGTAATGGTCCGCAGGATAGCATTAGTAGTCCTCACTATTCTGCGTGAAATAGTGTGATAATAGTTGTAATGAGGACTCCTTTTGAGTTTGTATAATATCTAGTAGACAATATTTGTATTCAAACTCACGCTTATGTCGTATTGTACCTACGCTTAGGTTAGTAAGTTGTATTTGAATTTATGTACCATGTAAGTGGCGACCCAAGATGGGTGACGATACCTAATTTTGGGGGCGCTACACTATTCACGATATCTGGCACTATTCATCGAAAAATAAAATTTCTTCTTTTCGTCCAAAATATCTATTCTGGATACTAGCTTTGATTGTATCCATGTTTTGATCATTCTTGAATTTTACACCACTATGATTATTTTGAGGTATTTTTGAACATGGATAAAACAAAGTATGAATCCTTAATCCTTAATCCTTGTCATTTTGTTTCACTGGATTCGTTTCTTTAAAAATATTTTCATCATCCTCAGTCTTAAATGATGATATTATTGAATATCTTTGGCCTGTAGTGCAAAGATGAATGATTTCTGAAGAATATCTTTGGCCTGTAGTGCAAAGATGAACAGGTGTTTAAATGAACATGACCAACCGACTGATGAATATCTTTGGCTTGTAGTGCAAAGATGAATATTTGATTCCGGATGTTTATGGATTGTTGTTACGAGGATAAAAGATGAGCGATGAACTTTTAAATTCATACATAGAAGATAGTAGTTTGCATTCTCTACTTAACTCTTCTAATGAATTATTATTTCATTGCGAATATTGATTTAAAATTTGTTGTCTATCAGATTCTATTAAATTTTTCCTGTTGAAGACTAACGATAATTTGTTGTATATTATCTTAGTCATAATATTCTTTACTGAGCTAGTTGAGCTCACCCTTTTCCTTTTTGTTCCATTTTTCTCAGGAGGCGAGAATATAGCGAGTACGAGTCGGGGTATGGAATGAAGGTTCTAGAGAGAGTTGTTTAGTAGTCCTCGCCATTTTTGTAAAATAAAGTATCAATAAATGTGATGAGGATTTATTTGAGTATAGATATTGTCTAGAAGATAATATTTGTATTTAAACTCACAGTTTTACTGTTGTAATAATAAAGTTGTAGTTGTTTCTGTACCATGTATTGACAACTCAGAATGGGTGATGTATACCTATTTTGGGGGCGTCACAACAAGAGTCTGAAATATATTTTTACACAGAAGAACTTGAATATGCGCCAAAGAAGGTGGTTGGAATTAATTAAAGACTATAATTGTGAGATTTTATACCATCTGGGTAAGGGAAATGTGGTTGTCGATGCCTTAAGTAGAAAGGGTCGGGAGAAATTAATGATGTTGACCGCTCAGGAGGAGCTAATTTCAGAAATGGAAAAACTAGAGTTGGAAGTGAAGTATCCTATGGAAATTGATGAGAAGCTATTCCAGATGCAATCTGGTACAACCCTACTAGATAAAGTTAAGAAGGCTAAACTTTAGGACGAAGAATGTAATAAGGTGAAAAAGAAGATATCCGAAGGAACTAAACCAAGATTTAAGATGGATAAGGAAGGAATATTGATATTTGAGAGCAGAGTTTGGGGATTGCCGATAACAGAGATTAAGGAAGACATTTTAAGTGAGGCTCATAGTTCTCGATATTCGATTCACCTACCGCTCGTAGAATTCGGCTACAACAACAGTTACCACGCTAGTATTGGCATGCCGCCTTATGAAGCGTTATACTGCGAAAAGTGCGTAACTCCGCCATCGGGATGAAGTTGGAGAAAGACAATTGTTAGGCCCGTAATTGGTATAGCAGATGTTGAGAAATAGTCAAAGTGATCCTAACACATTGGTAGAAGCTCAAGATAGAGCAGAAAAAAATACGTACGATCTACATCATAAAAATGTTGAATTTGAATTGGGTAGTTATGTGTTCTTGAAGGTCTCTCCTTGCAAGGGAAAAATCAAGTTCTGAATGAAAGGGAAATTAAGCCCAAGATTCATTGGACCCTTCGAAGTACTGCGAAGAATCGGAGAAGTTCATGTATGAGGTAGCTTTACCTTTAGCACTTGAGAATGTCCACAACGCTTTCTATGTTTCGGTTTCTGACCCTACAAACCCGATTACAAGTACGTGATTGAATATGAACCCTTCATTTTGAGAAAGACTTGTTCTATGAAGAAATTCTGCTCGATTGTCAATGTAAAAAGAACAAGTTCTCAGAAATAAAGTAATACCTTCTGTTAAAGTAATTTGGAGGAACCACAACGCTGAAGAAGCAACGTGGGAACTCGAAGACCTTATGATGAAGAATTACCCTCATTTATTTAATTAATTTATGTGTAAGCGATTCTGGGGACATAATCTTTGTAAGGGGGAGAATGTAACGGGACGAATTGATTGAGTCGTGATTCTGAGGACAAAATCCTTTTAAGGGGGGAAAGATGTGACAAA
Source organism: Panax quinquefolius (assembly GCA_020205615.1). Classification (NCBI taxonomy): domain Eukaryota; kingdom Viridiplantae; phylum Streptophyta; class Magnoliopsida; order Apiales; family Araliaceae; genus Panax; species Panax quinquefolius. Next base: position 129,717,856 of record CM035167.1, read on the forward strand.
TGAGATTTTGTAATTTAATTTTAATATTTATTGAATTAAATAAATATTTTCGATGATTTAATTATTAGATTAAATAATTAATTGATGCAATTGTGATAGATTAATTTAATTATATGTGTTATATTTATTAAATTAATGTGGAGAATATTTATTATTCAAATTATGTATTTATGTGAGCTTATTGAATTAAATGAAATATTTATTAAGCATAATATTATTTTAATTAATGTAATATTTATTAAGCAGGTCTAGGCTTTGGGGAATCCACTTCAGAGCCATGTGTGGAAAAGACAAAGGAAACTAGCACTAGTAATGCCTCAAGTTTTAGTAGAAGTATTATGATAAGTATGTTTTATACATACTTATCCTAAGATGTATTACTTAAATTATTTGCTTAATCTCATGTTTCTTAGTTACTTTTCATATATTTTATGTTATTTTGTAGGCGATGACACGACATTGGCATGAAGAAGCAAGGAAAAGCAATTTGGACATCTTTTGGACTAAAATATGCAAGCAAGTGCAAGAAGAAAAGATTGCAAGGCTCTTAAAACCAAGTGGGATGCATGTTCTTGGCTTGGAATTTGGATTATATTATAGATCTACTTCTTAGATTTCTGGAACATCTTGAATCGTCTCAATCGGAGTTCGGATGCGAAAGTTATGGCCTTTTTATCAACGAAGATCAAAGCTAAGAGTTGTCATACTTGCCATTTACATAGCATCTACTTCAAGCCCGATTTTCGCCAAGATCCAATCTTAATTTGTCAATTCTCAAAGAACGAAAGTTGTAGATCTCGTCAATATCTTCGATTTGATAGGTTGGAGGGCCCGTAAATCCAAGCGGATCAAAAGTTATACGTGTTTTACCAAAGGACGTTGCAGCAGAAAACACGGCAGCGCGGACCGCGCTAGGGGTGCGCTAGGCCACCAGAAACACTGCCACTGCAGCGCGGGCCACGCCCAGAAAGGCTTAGACGCAGCGCGGGGTGCGCTAGGCGGCGGGAACATAGCTGATTATGGTTATTTGATGTCCAATTTGAGCTAGAATAGGATTCTTAGTTGCCTAACTTGCTAGGGTGTCCATTAAAACTCTAAATACTTAAGTTTAACTTGGATTGGGAGGCTAGTTCGAAGACTCCATTAAATCCCTCTTGGGATAGATTTCTATGAACTTATTCTTTACTTTCTTTCTTAGATTAGGAACCCTAGATTAGATGAGATTGGGAGATTGAAGCAACTTGTAGACCATTGAAGATGAAGAGCATGAGCTTGAGGAAGATGGAGATTGAAGGATTACGAGAAGGGGTATCCGACCCACGACTTGGAGTTAGCTGCAGTGGTTTTTGCTTTAAAAATCTGGAGGCACTATCTCTATGGGGAGAAGTGTGAAATATATACAGACCACAAGAGTCTGAAATATATTTTTACACAGAAGAACTTGAATATGCGCCAAAGAAGGTGGTTGGAATTAATTAAAGACTATAATTGTGAGATTTTATACCATCCGGGTAAGGGAAATGTGGTTGTCGATGCCTTAAGTAGAAAGGGTCGGGAGAAATTAATGATGTTGACCGCTCAGGAGGAGCTAATTTCAGAAATGGAGAAACTAGAGTTGGAAGTGAAGTATCCTATGGAAATTGATGAGAAGCTATTCCAGATGCAATCTGGTACAACCCTACTAGATAAAGTTAAGAAGGCTAAACTTTAGGACGAAGAATGTAATAAGGTGAAAAAGAAGATATCCGAAGGAACTAAACCAAGATTTAAGATGGATAAGGAAGGAATATTGATATTTGAGAGTAGAGTTTGGGGACTGCCGATAACAGAGATTAAGGAAGACATTTTAAGCGAGGCTCATAGTTCTCGATATTCGATTCACCCTTGTAGTACCAAAATGTTCCAAGATCTTCGACAACATTTCTGGTGGCCAAATTTGAAACGAGATATTGTAGAGTGTGTTGCCAAGTGTCTGACATGTCAGAAAGTGAAAGCAGAACATCAGAGGCCGAGTGGGTTGCTACAACCATTGGAGATCCCAGAATAGAAATGGGAACATATTACGATGGACTTCGTGGTTGGCCTTCCGACAACTCATAAAGGCTATGACGCAGTATGGGTTATCGTTGACCGATTGGCGAAATCCGCACACTTCCTTCTGATCAAAATCAGAATCAACTTAGATCAGTTGGCAAGATTATATGTGAAAGAGACTGTTTCGAGGCACGGAGTTCCGGTGTCAATTGTTTTCGATAGAGATCCATGCTTTACATCGAACTTTCAAAAACGTCTACAAGAATGCATGGGTACGCAATTACGAATGAGTACATCATATCACCCTCAGACAGATGGACAGAGCGAAAGAACGATTCAGACATTAGAAGATATGCTAAGAGCCTGTGTGATGGATTTTAAAGGAAATTAGGATGATCACCTCACCAAGTAGAATTAAAATTCACAACAACAAAGCTACCACGCTAGTATTGGCATCATGCCGCCTTATGAAGCGTTATCTGACGTAAAGTGCGAGAACTCCGCTTTACTGGGATGAAGTTGGAGAAAGACAATTGTTAGGCCCAGAATTGGTACAGCAGACAGCAGAAATAGTCAAAGTGATCCGAACACGACTGGTAGAAGCTCAAGATAGACAGAAAAAATACGCTGATCTACATCATAAAAATGTTGAATTTGAATTGGGTAGTTATGTGTTCTTGAAGGTCTCTCCTTGCAAGGGAAAAATCAAGTTCGAAATGAAAGGGAAATTAGCTTTACCTTTAGCACTTGAGAATGTCCACAACGTTTTCTATGTTTCGGTTTTACGACCCTACAAACCCGATTACAAGTACGTGATTGAATATGAACCCCTTTATTTTGAGAAAGACTTGTTCTATGAAGAAATTCCTGTTCAGATTGTCAACAGAAAAGAACAAGTTCTCAGAAATAAAGTAATACCTTCTGTTAAAGTAATTTGGAGGAACCACAACGCTGAAGAAGCAACGTAGGAACTCGAAGACCTTATGATGAAGAATTGCCCTCATTTATTTAATTAATTTATGTGTAAGCGATTCTGGGGACATAATCTTTGTAAGGGAGAGAATGTAACGGGACGAATTGATTGAGTCGTGATTCTGAGGACAAAATCCTTTTAAGGGGGGAAAGATGTGACAAATGAGATTTTGTAATTTAATTTTAATATTTATTGAATTAAATAAATATTTTCGATGATTTAATTATTAGATTAAATAATTAATTGATGCAATTGTGATAGATTAATTTAATTATATGTGTTATATTTATTAAATTAATGTGGAGAATATTTATTATTCAAATTATGTATTTATGTGAGCTTATTGAATTAAATGAAATATTTATTAAGCATAATATTATTTTAATTAATGTAATAATTAATTAGAGATTTAATAATTTGACATACTTAATAAATAAGAAATTAATTATGTGACTATGTGAATTAATGATAAATTATCATATTTTATTTAAATTAAAGTAAATAAGATATTTGATGTAAGACCCTAATTTTATGAAATAAAAGTATTCAATTTTTTCTTATAATTACTATTTAGTAAATGGTTAAATTGATAAAAGTTAAAGTTAAGGGTGATATATGAAAAAAAATTCAAAATATGCAAGTGGTTATAAAATATTCTTTCTCGTTTGGAATATATTAAATGCCATATGTAGAAGACCTCGAAATTTTTTTTAAATAAAAGGAATTTCCTTTATTTATTATTTTGAAATAGTAAGGGTTGATTTGATTAATGTGGATAGTTAGGGTAAAATACGCGAAATATTTCAAAATAAGCAAGTGGTTATAAAATATTCATTGTTGTTTGGAATATATTCGTTTGGTCGTGGAATATTAAATCTTTTCGAGGAATATTCGCATTGCGGCCAGCCAGCAACCATGTGTGGGCCCCATAACGAAAAAACGATTGGATGAGGAAAACGACAAATATAAGTTGTTTAAAAATAACGGCGTAATTGTTACCAATTATCTTTGTTGGAATACCCTTAGTTAAAACACACTAATACGCCGTTGTTGAACAAAGAGACGCTGATATTGCATCAATTATTGATCCTTACGTAAAGAGACACTACTCAATAATTGTTACGATAATTACCGCTTCAAAGATTTTATTTTATTGATTCAATAATTGCTGCGTTGGTATTTTATATTATTCTTGTTTCAATAATTGTCAACGCACAATATTTCCATTATCGGATCAATAATTCATATTATTTGAATAATATTATTAGATAACATTATTGGCAATGTCTAGAAAGTTCTATCTAAGAAGAGGTTTGGTCACCTAATTGCGGCGCCAAGATGAGAGATCCTTATTGAAAGCCCTCTCTTCCTAGAGGCGCTTTGGTTATCATAATTGTGATTACGTAATATTATTTGGGAATAATTAATTATTGATTTATATGATAAGAAAATATTTATTTGTTATGGATATAAATGATGGATTTATTTATTATATGTGGTTATAATTGAAGGATTTAATGTTGAGGTGTTTTATCAAGATTTTTTTTGTCTGAATGGAGGTATTAAAATCAAATCAAGATTTTACGATATATCAAGTGAGTTATAATTTTAATCGTACCGTTGGATCGTTATGTATTTTTGGATATGTTATACATATATAAGTTGAGTATATGTCTACAAATTTTGAACCGTTAAAAATGAACGAATGATTTGTTATAAATTTTAAGAGGTGTTTGATTCTAAAGTAGGGTTATAATTGATTTTGGTAGAAAATTCTAGAATTGAGTGGGCCCCACTTGTGGTTGGTGAAAAAATGTGCTGAATTTTATTTCAAATGTGGTGGGTGGCAATAGTAGCGAGTAAAGCCATCGTGTAGCGTGTCAAGTCTGCCTTGGTAGGGCTAACATTTTCCTATAAATAGAGGGCTAAGTTAGAATTGAAAATCACACCGAAACAAAGTTTTCTCTTTCTCTCTCTATATTATTGAGCGTATTTTGTGAGTATTTAGATACTTTGAGAGTTCTTGTTTCAAGACAAGTTTCATTCAAAGATCACTTAGATCTTTCCTTCCGGCACCGATTCTTTGAGGTAAGGGATGTTATTTTCTTCTCAAATGATATTATTTCTTCAATATCATTATCTTTGAAATATTGGTTGGAACTTTTATCAAATTTGGAACTTTTTCATGCTCAAGGTTACTATTCATGAGTTACTATTCACGAGTTACTATTCATGAGTTACTATTCACGAGTTACTATTCACAAGTACAATTCATGAAGCGTGAAAATGTTTTGTGGAATTTCTATCTTTTGGTGTCGGAGTTACTATTCACGTATACGGCACTATTCACGTATACGGCACTATTAACGTATACGGCACTATTCATCGAAAAATAAAATTTCTTCTTTTCGTCCAAAATATCTATTCTGGATACTAGCTTTGATTGTATCCATGTTTTGATCATTCTTGAATTTTACACCACTATGATTATTTTGAGGTATTTTTGAACATGGATAAAACAAAGTATGAATCCTTAATCCTTAATCCTTGTCATTTTGTTTCACTGGATTCGTTTCTTTAAAAATATTTTTCATCATCCTCAGTCTTAAATGATGATATTATTGAATATCTTTGGCCTGTAGTGCAAAGATGAATGATTTCTGAAGAATATCTTTGGCCTGTAGTGCAAAGATGAACAGGTGTTTAAATGAACATGACCAACTGATGAATATCTTTGGCTGTGAGTGCAAAGATGAATATTTGATTCCGGATGTTTATGGATTGTTGTTACAGGGATAAAAGATAGAGCGATGAACTTTTAAATTCATACATGAAAGATAGTAGTTTGCATTCTCTACTTAACTCTTCTAATGAATTATTATTTTCATTGCGAATATTGATTTAAAATTTGTTGTCTATTGTATTCTATTAAATTTTTCCTGTTGAAGACTAACGATAATTTGTTGTATATTATCTTAGTCATAATATTCTTCTTGAGCTAGTTGAGCTCACCCTTTTCCTTTTTGTTCCATTTTTCTCGGGAGGCGAGAATATAAGCGATACGCAGTCTGGGGTATGGAATGAAGGTTCTAGAGAGAGTTGTTTAGTAGTCCTCGCCATTTTTGTAAAATAAAGTATCAATAAATGTGATGAGGATTTATTTGAGTATAGATATTGTCTAGAAGATAATATTTGTATTTAAACTCACAGCTTTCTTGTTGTAATAATAAAGTTGTAGTTGTTTACGTACCATGTATTGACAACTCGTAATGGGTGATGTATACCTATTTTGGGGGCGCCACGGTTGGTATCGAGCTTAGGGATATGATCTCTGGCGGAGATCGGGAATAGAACTAGGAGGAGAGACGAGTAAATCCTTCGCTAGTGTGTCCTACCTACCTAAGCTTATTTGTTAGTTGGTCAAGATATAGGGATATTATGTGATATATTGATTTCCTTAATTAACCCTTATTTTATGGCGATATTTAAGATGGCAAATTGAAAATGTCAACATTGGAGTGAATGAGACCATGGATATACCTCTAATCACCAACCCGTGATAATGTAATATCAAGCAAAGAAGGAATTAGAGATATCCATGTGGTGAGGAAGAGAATTAATAGTTGCACCTTGAGCAAGTCGCAGAGGTAGCAAATGTGAGAGAGTGAGAAGAAGAGGAACCTGAGGAGAATTTATTAGAAGAAATTTTTGATCAAAATGTAGAACTACGAGATCGTATTCGTGATCTAGAAGAACAGGTTGAAGAACTGCAAGCGGTTGTGGAACAAAGAGATACAACAATTCAAAATTGTGTTACGCGATATGTGATGCTTGAACAAAATCACGCTTTGGCAGAGGGTAAGATATTAAAGCTCGAATCGAGAATTCAAATATCAAGGATCAAATTTGAAGAAGAAAAACAATCGAACGAGTGAGAATGAAGGATGCGTGGGTAAAAGCCGCACGACATGTTGATATTGTAGAAAGAGACGTCCGATCCAAAAAGGTTAAAATAGATGATATACATTTCTCTTTTTGGACAGCAATTGGAAGAACCCAACATCGAGTTTTAAATTACCACATGCAGGAAGCGTCAATCTCAATTCGATATGGATCGAAGATTGATGATTCGGATCATGAATCGAGAGTACGATGAAACAGATTGAAGGTGGAATATGCCTATAGAAAAGTCAATTCCAACGATAAGAATTTGACACCAAATGCTACCCTGCATAAGTCAAAGCCAGGTAGTTCAAAGGAGAGCGGTTGTCATGACTTCCCAACAAGTGAGGAACCCGAACGAAGTTAGCATGGGTTAGTTAATTATAATTCTTGCGAAGTTTATACCTTATTAGATACCAGTTCTACCCATTCTTTTATCTCTCCTGCATGTGCTCAACGTTTAAACTTGACTCCGGAGAAATTAGACTTTGACCTATCTGTGGAAACTCCGTTAGGAGAAACTTTCATCACATCCACTGTTTATAAATCTTGTTTGATTCAAGTTGGCACCATTACCTTACCTGTTGACCTTATCTCTTTAAAGATACTTGCTTTTGATGTGATTTTAGGAATTGATTGGTTAACTACTCATCATGCCAAAATTGATTGTTTTAAATAAGGTTGTTAGTTTTCATATTCCTAACCAACCCGTTGTTATGCAATTCAAGCAACTAAACCATTAAAATCAATCAACATCATATCTAATCATAAAGCTATTCGTTTATTGAAAAACGGATGTCAAGCTTTCTTAGCCCATGTTATGGATTTGAATAAAGACACGTCAAATTTGAATAATATTCCTGTTGTTATTGACTTTCCGACGTATTTCTGAAGAACTTCCCGGTCTACCCCGTAACGTGAAGTTGAATTCTTTATTGATCTTGAACTCAGTACAAAGCCCATTTCTAAAACCCCATATCGAATGGCTCCTATTGAACTTCAGAGTTAAAGGTCCAACTACGAGAATTGTTGGACATCGGTTTTATTCGTCCTGGTACATCTCCTTGGGGTGCTCCCTGCTTTATTCGTAAAGAAGAAAGACGGGAGTATGCGACTTTAATATTGACTATCGGGAATTGAACCATGTCACCATCAAGAATAGGTATCCTCTACCTCGTATTGATGACTTGTTTGACCAGATTGCAAGGGGCACAATTCTTTTCAAAAATCGATCTTAGCTTACGGATATCATCACCTAAAGATTAAAATTGAGGATATTCCAAAGACCGCCTTGAGAACTTCGGTATGGGCATTATGAATTCTTAGTCATGTCTTTCGGACTAACTAATGCTCCTGCGGCTTTCATGGATATGATGAACCAAAAGTATTCAAGGAATATTTGGATCGGTTTGTTGTTGTCTTTATTGATGACATCCTTATATATTCCAAAAGTCGTGAAGATCATGAGCACCATTTGAAGTCGGGTACTCCAAAGGCTTCGTGAAAACAAACTATATGCCAAATTGAAGAAATGCGAGTTCGGCTTGAGGAAGTAGCATTCCTTGGGCACGTGGTGTCGAAACATGGAATATCTGTTGATCCGGCCAAGATTGAAGCAATACAAAGTTGGAAGCAACAAAAGTCGGTGACCAAGTCACGTAGCTTTTTGGGCTTAAATTGGTTATTATCGGAGATTCGTGGAAGGGTTTTCTCGAATCGCTACTCCATTAACTCGCTTAACTCGGAAGGATACAAAATTCGTTTGGAATGAAGAATCGAGAAGAGTTTCCAAGAGCTTAAGAGGAGACTTATTTGACTTTGCTCTAACAATACCATCCGGTTCGGATGGATTTGTTATCTACAAATGATGCTTGAATGAAGGGTTAGGATGTGTTCTCATGCAACGTGGGAAAGTCATAGCCTATGCCTCGCGACAACTTAAAGAGTATGAGAGGAATTATCCTACTCATGATCTAGAGTTAGCGTGATCGTTTTTATTAAAGATATGGAGGCACTATCTATATGGGGAGAAAGTGGAGATATATTCGCACCATAAAAGCCTTAAATATTTCTTCACTCAAAAAGAACTCAACATGTGGCGTGACGTTGGCTCGAACTATTGAAAGACTACGACCACACTATTCAATACAATCCTGGTAAAGCGAACGTGGTAGCTGACGCATTGAGTAGAAGATCATATACGAGAACGAGTGCGATGATGTCAAGTATCGCGTAGAGCCAACTTTAATAGAAAAAGTTAAGGTTGCTCAAGCCACCCAATCCGGAGTGATGCGTATGAAGAAGAAAGTACAAGAAGGAGCTATTCCTAAGCGAGAATTGATGAAGAAGGAATACTTGAGTTCACTCTAGACTCGTGTTCCTAACGACTCGATTTGAAGAACAAGATTATGATGGAGGCACACAATACACCATTTGCAATCCATCCTCGAAGTACTAAAATGTATCGTGATCTTGACATACATTTTGGTGGAAGAATATGAAGAGAGAGATTGCAACGTTTATCTCAATGTGTTTAACTTGTCAACGTGTAAAAGGCGGAGCATCTAGTACCTAAGGGTCCGTTGCAACCACTTGAGATTCCTGAATGGAAGTGGGAACACATTACCATGGATTTTGTTACTGGGTCTTCCTACGGTTTCTCAAGGCATCAATGCTATTTGGGTTATTGTTGATAGATTAACCAAATCGCTCATTTCTTCTTGATACGTCGAGAGACTTATTCCTTGAACGTCTTGCTAGTATGTACGTAAATGAGATTGTGAGGTTGCATGGCATGCCTGTATCCATAGTTTCGGATCGTGACCCAAGATTCACTTCAAGATTTTGGGTTAGCTTGCAAAAAAGCTATGGGCACGGTTTTACGATTTAGTTCGACATACCATCCCCAAACCAGACGGACAATCGAGAGGACTATTCAAATTCTTGAAGATTTATTAAGACTACGTGTCCTGAACTTCAAGGGCGGTTGGGATAAGTATTTACCATTGGTGGAATTCTCCTACAACAACAGTTATCGTGCAAGTATAGGTGTGGCTCCATTCAAGCATTATATGGACCGAAAATGTCGTTCTCCAATATGTTGGGATGAGGTGGGTGAAGCAACATTGTTGGGACCCGAGTTAAATACGTATGACTACCGAAAAGATCCAAATGATTCGACAACGTATACAAAGCGGCACAAGATCGACAAAAGAGTTATGCGGATCTTCATCGAAAGGACGTGGAATTTAGTGTAGGGGATCATGTATTATTGCGAGTTGCTCCATGGAAGGGAGTTACAAGATTTGGGAAGAGAGGAAAGCTCAATCCATGATTTATTGGTCCATTTCAAATTCTTGACCGAGTAGGAAATGTAGCCTATAGACTTGCGTTACCTCCAGTATGTCTCGTGTTCATAAATGTGTTTCACATATCATACTTCAGAATATGTGAAAGACCCAACCACGTTATAGAGTTAGAACCAGGACGAGATAGCCAAGACTTAACGTGTGAGGAGGTACTCATCAAGATTTTGGATAGGAAGGAGCATGTCCTACGCCAAAAAGGTCATACCACAAGTTAAAGTTTTGTGGAGGAATCATGCTATAGAGGAAATGACACAGGAATTGGAAATGCAAAAGAAAGCGAGTATCCTCACCTTTTGAAACACCAGTATCGTCGTCAATTTCGAGGACGAAATTTCATAAGGAGGGAGGTTGTAAGACCCCAAAAAAATTTTAAATAAAAAGGAATTTCCTTTATTTATTATTTTGAAATAAGTAAAGGGTTGATTTGATTAATGTGGATAGTTAGGAGTAAAATACGCAAATATTTCAAAATAAGCAAGTGGTTATAAAATATTCATTGTTGTTTGGGAATATTCGTTTGGTCGTGGAATATTAAATCTTTGTCGGGGAATATTAAATGCGACGGCGCAAGCGACCATGTGTGGGCCCATAACGGAAGCGATTGGATGAGGAAAACGACAAATATAAGTTGTTTAAAAATAACTACGTAATTATTACCAAGTAATATCTGTTGGAATACCCGGTGGTTAAAACACACTAATCTGCGTTGTTGAACAAGTAGCACACGGTATTGAATCAATTATTGATCCTTACGTGAAGAAGGCACTACTCAATAATTGTTACGATGAATTCTTATTCAATATTTTATTTTATTAATTCAATAATTCTTTGCGTTGGTATTTTATATTATTGTTGTTTCAATAATTGTCACCGCACAATATTTCCCATTATCGGATCAATAATTCATATTATTTGAATAATATTATTAGATAACATTATTGGCAATGTCTAGAAAGTTACATCTAAGGAGAGGTTTGGTCACCTAATTGCGGCGCCCGATGAGGAGAGATCCTTATTGAAAGCCCCTCTTTCTGAACCGCACTGGTTGTCATAATTGTGATTACAGAATATTATTTGGGAATAATTAATTATTGATTTATATGATAAGAAAATATTTATTTGTTATGGATATAAATGATGGATTTATTTATTATATGTGGTTATAATTGAAGGATTTAATGTTGAGGTGTTTTATCAAGATATTTTTGTTTGGAATGGAGGTATTAAAAATCAAATCAGTATTTTACGATATATTGCGTGAGTTATAATTTTTAATCTGACCGTTGGATCGTTGCGATTTTTGGATATGTTATGTGAGACCCCAGATTTTATCAATAAAGATTTAAATTTTGTCGAAATAATTTTTAATATTATGGTGTGAATTTGAGATAATATTATAGTTGTGGGTAGTATTTATAAATTTTGCAAAGTATGCAAGTAGTTATATTATATTCGATTGGTCGGAGAATATTCGGTTTAGTAGGGAATATTCGTACAAAGGCTCAATCATTGGTAGACCCCACAACAGAATTATTGTCGGATTGAGAAAACGACAAAATTTTTTTATTGAAATAACGGCGGAAGTTTTACCGTGGATACTGTTGAACTACTCGGTAGTAAAAGTACAGTAATACGTGTGGTTGCATAGTAGCACACGGTATTGATCATTATTATTTATGTGAGGAGTCACTAAGTTTGATTCCATTATTGTCGATTAATAATATGAATTATTATAACGATGATGACGTTTTGTTTTTTATTCGTATTATTAACGTAATAAAATGAACATCTTTTTATATAAAATAGAAAGTGATAATGACGTTTTGTTTTATTAAGTAATAAAATGAAACATCTTTTATATAAAATAGAATACTTTATTAAAGTTATTCTATAAATAGAATATATTATATTTTATTATGCATAGTGTTGCATAGTGTTTTTTTGCATAGTGTTTTGCATAGTGTTGCATAGTGTTTGCATAGTAAAATGTTTTTATATAAATAGAATATATTATATTTTATTTAAAAGATTTTGCTTTAAATATGGACCGCCGATTAAAGTAAATCAATCTGACCGCTCATGGATTAGTTACTATGCATTCTATTTTCCTATAAATAGAAGCTCATTCCTTCATTATTTTCTTACGAATTCATTGAAACTCTAGAGAGAGAAATTATAGAGAGAAGCTATAGAGAGAAAATCTATAGAGAGAAAGAAGAAGAGTATTCTGGTACTTCACTACTTTGATATCCAGTGTCTTCTAAGGTAAGGGATATTATTTGTTGTACCCGTAAGGGGTGTTATTCTTTCTTATTCATGAAGAGAACTGTTGTTATTCCATTGCTTATTATTACATTGGAATAACTTTGTATCATGGTTTACCCTATACTTGGTGACATTCTTTTATTATTCATTGGAATATCCATGCATGTGTTTTACACCTACACCTCGGTTCCATTGTTTATTATTCAAATTTATTATTACATTTGGATCATTACGTGATTGTGAATTTCACCGACCGGTTCCGTTATTATTATTCTCGTTGGAATAACACATACATCATGCAAATACCGCATGCATGGTGATTTCTTTTGTTATTCCATTCTTTATTATACCCAAATGGTTAAAACTTTGACTTACTATACTCCATGAAATTAGTTGAATATCCTTGATATTTGCGCTTTATCCATATCTTTTTTCATGAAAATATTCTTCCGATCATTCTTGAATTTTACTCTACAAAACAAAGATCTTGTTGACAATTTGGGCGTTAATAATTCCTAGATAAATTAATTCTTGAACTTGTTTTATTGAATTATTATGTCATTGTCATCATCCTCATGTTTATTTTTATTTTTAGTCATCTCGTGGCACAGAGAGCATGGATGGACTTGGTATGATTATGACCAGGGATTATTCGATTGTAATCATGGTAGTAATATTACAAATGATGTGGTAAAAATCCTCCGTGGTAGTAGTGCATTGATGGACGATTGTTGGCATGATCATGACCATTAATGAATACACAACTATTCTTGGCCCGTAGTGCATGAATAATTGTGGTCGTAATACTAAAGAATATCCTTGGTCAGTAGTGCGGGGTGATTCGATGATGTGGATTATTTATTAAAGCCGAGTCTCAAACTTTAATGATGATGAAAAACCTTTAAAACCTAAAAGATAGTAGATTTTATTTTCTACTTGACTCTTTTAATGGATTGCATATTCAATGCAGCTTAAACCGGTTGTCTATTGTATTTTCGGTTTAACATCGTGTTGAAGGCTAATGATAATTTATTCGCATTATCTTAGTCATAATATTTCTTCTTGGGCTAGTTGAGCTCACCCTTTCTTTCACCGTTTCTCTTGAAAAAATGAGAACATAGGCGGGACGAGTCGGGAAGCGGAGTAATGGTCCGAGAGGATAGCATTAGTAGTCCTCACTATTCGTGAAATAGTGTGATAATAGTTGTAATGAGGACTCCTTTTGAGTTGTATAATATCTAGTAGACAATATTTGTATTCAAACTCATAGTTTATGTCGTATTGTACACGACAGTTAGGTTAGTAAGTTGATTTGAATTTATGTACCATGTAAGTGGCGACCCAAGATGGGTGACGTATACCTAATTTTGGGGGCGTCACATGTTATACATATATAAGTTGAGTATATGTCTACAAATTTTGAACCGTTAAAAATGAACGAATGATTTGTTATAAATTTTAAGAGGTGTTTGATTCGGAAAGTAGGGTTATAATTGATTTTGGTGGAAAATTCTAGAATTGAGTGGGCCCCACTTGTGGTTGGTGAAAAATGTCTTTGAATTTTATTTCAAATGTGGTGGGTGGCAATAGTAGCGAGTAAAGCCATCGGTAGCGTGTCAAGTCTGCGCTTGGCGGGCTAACATTTTCCTATAAATAGAGGGCTAAGTTAGAATTGAAAATCACACCGAAACAAAGTTTTCTCTCTCTCTCTCTATATTATTGAGCGTATTTTGTGAGTATTTAGATACTTTGAGAGTTCTTTGTTCAAGACAAGTTTCATTCAAAGATCACTTAGATCTTTCCTTCCTCAAGTAATCGATTCTTTGAGGTAAGGGATGTTATTTTTTCTCAAATGATATTATTTCTTCAATATCATTATCTTTGAAATATTAGTTGGAACTTTTTATCAAATTTGGAACTTTTTCATGTCGGGGTTACTATTCATGAGTTACTATTCACGAGTTACTATTCATGAGTTACTATTCACGAGTTACTATTCACAAGTACTATTCATGAAGCGTGAAAATGTTTTGTGGAATTTCTATCTTTTGGTGTCGGAGTTACTATTCACGTATACGGCACTATTCATGTATACGGCACTATTCACATATACGACACTATTCATCAAAAAATAAAATTTCTTCTTTTCGTCCAAAATATCTATTCTGGATACTAGCTTTGATTGTATCCATGTTTTGATCATTCTTGAATTTTACACCACTATGATTATTTTGAGGTATTTTTGAACATGGATAAAACAAAGTACGAATCCTTAATCCTTAATCCTTGTCATTTTGTTTCAATTGGATTCGCTTTTTTAAAAATATTTTCATCATCCTCGGTCTTAAATGATGATATTATTGAATATCTTTGGCACAGTAGTGCAAAGATGAATGATTTCTGAAGAATATCTTTGGCAGTAGTGCAAAGATGAACAGTGTTTAAATGAACATGACCAATCGATGAATATCTTTGGCTCAGTAGTGCAAAAGATGAATATTTGATTCAGATGTTTATGGATTGTTGTTACAGGGATAAAAGATAGATGATGAACTTTTAAATTCATACATAGAAGATAGTAGTTTGCATTCTCTACTTAACTCTTCTAATGAATTATTATTTCATTGCGAATATTGATTTAAAATTTGTTGTCTATTGTATTCTATTAAATTTTTCCTCGTTGAAGACTAACGATAATTTTTGTATATTATCTTAGTCATAATATTCTTTATTGAGCTAGTTGAGCTCACCCTTTTCCTTTTTGTTCCATTTTTCTCGGGAGGCGAGAATATAAGCGGAGTGCACGTAGCCTGGGTATGGAATGAAGGTTCTAGAGAGAGTTGTTTAGTAGTCCTCACCATTTTTTGTAAAATAAAGTATCAATAAATGTGGTGAGGATTTATTTGAGTATAGATATTGTCTAGAAGATAATATTTGTATTTAAACTCACAGCTTTCTTTGTTGTAATAATAAAGTTGTAGTTGTTTCTGTACCATATATTGACAACTCAGAATGGGTGATGTATACCTATTTTGGGGGCGTCACAGGCGCAGTCTTGTGTTGGCCCCATAATGGAAAGCGATTGGATGAAGAAAACGACAAGTATAAGTTGTTTACAAATAACGACGTAGTTATTCACAGATTAATCTTGTTGAATATACCGGTGGTTAAAACACGATGTCGTGTTGTTGCACAAGATTATACCAGTATTGCACCAATTATTGATTCTTACGTAAAAGAAGGCACTACTCAATAATTATTACGATGAATTCTTTATTCGATATTTTATTTTATTGATTCAATAATTGTTGCGTTGATATTTTATATTACCGTTGTTTCAATAATTGTCACTACACATTTTTCCATTATCGAGACAATAATTTATAATATCTGAATAATATTATTAGATAACATTATTGGCAATGTCTAGAAAATTACATCCTAAGGAGAGGTTTGGTCACCTAATTGCAAGGCGCGAAGAAGGAGAAATTCTTATTGAAAGCCCCTCTTTCTTCGGAACTACCGATTGTCATTATTGTGATTACGTAATATTATTTATGAATAATTAATTATTAATTTATATAATGAGGAAAATATTTATTTTATGTGGATATAGACGGAGAAAATTTTTAAAGTGACAATTGTTGAAAATTGATATTTATCTCTTTTGATAAAATAATATTTTATTATATTATTATAATATAATAATGATGATATTTTTACAATGAATGTGTGATATATGAGTATATGAGTAGGAAGAGTATTTTTGTTGCATTAAATGATTAACACGTGTTTTGTGTGTTTGGTGGAACCCATTTCTTGGTTGAAATTTGATTATAGCACATAAAATCGTCGTCAGTATGTGGATTTCTTTCCAATTTCATTTGGAATTTGGAAATACTTTCTTCTGTAAAGTTGTAGAGAATTGAATTTCCTATAAAAAATCGCAAGATTCGAATTTTCTGATAAAAGAGCTATTTATTATGAATTATTGAAGTTCCGGAATATTGGGTCTGAATTTATTTTGTTACAAAAATTATTTAAAACATGTTTTTTGTGGTTGGTGGGACCCACTTGTTGTTAAGCATGGCTGAATTCAGATCCTTGAATGTGTGCATAGGAATTTATATATAATATATTAATATTATATTCAATTTTCTGCTTTGGTGTTCTAAGCAATTTCCTATAAATAGGGTGTTTAGGTTAGAATTGAAAATCACACCAGAAACTAAAGTTTTCTCTCTATTTCTCTCTCTATATTATCGAGTGTATTCTTGTGAGTATTTTGATATCTTGAGTGTTGCTATACGATTGCAAGTTTGTTCGAAATAAGTTATTCCAAATGAAATCTTGCTTCTTTCGAGGTAGGGGATTATAAGGGATAGTAAGGAATATTATTTTTTCAAAAATGATATTATTTCTTCAATATCATTATGCCGAAATATTGGTTGGAACTTTTTATCAAATTTTGAACTTTTCATGTCGGAGTTACTATTCATGAGTTACTAATCACGAGTTACTATTCATGAGTTACTATTCACGGGTACTATTCACTATAAAATTGGTTTCTTTTTCTAACCAAATTATAGTTGATTTATGAATATTACTCTGGAGATTGAAACTATGTATTGATTATATTGATTTTATTATCATATATAACATTTTTATAACCCTGATGTTGAAATTCTCTTTCACTGGAGTGTAAAGATGGGTAGATTATTGGTATGATCATGACTAGGGTTCTCTTTGGCCAGTAGTGAAAAGTTGAATTGTGACTGGTATGATCATGACCATTGAATTTACAATGGAATATTTTTAGCTTAAGTGCAAGGTGAATTGATCAACATGGTTATAATTATGGTTTATATAAATTCTGAAATGATTATATATTTCTTTGAGATAAGAATATCTTTGGCCTGTAGTGCAAAGATGAATTGTTGATGAATATCTTTGGCCCGTAGTGCAAAGATGGCCTGTTGTTGAATATCTTTGGCCTATAGTGCAAAGATGAAATGATAATGAATATCTTTGGCCGTAGTGCAAAGATGAATTTATTAGTATGATTATGAACAGGAACTGTGATTTGGTATAACCATTATCTTTGATGTTTCAGGTAAAGACAGGTGATGAAAATTATCTTCGTCCTGAATGCGAAAAGGAATTTAAAACTACAATTATGATTATGAATTATTCACATGATTGTGGACACGAACTGTTGATTGATGTTACAGGTTTAAAACATTGTTAGTGGACTTTTAACATGGAGAAGATAATAGACTTTATAGTTTATTTGACTCTTCTAATGGATTGCTTGTTCCGCTGCAACTATGGTTGAAAAGTTTTATCATCTACCATATGTTCTAAATCTCTGATTTATTACTGTTGAAGGCTATTGATAATTTATTTATCTTTAGTCATGATATTCTTTACTGAGCTAGTTGTGCTCACCCTTTTGCTTCACAATTCCTTTCAGGTAATAAAAGTGTAGCTAGGACAAGTGGGGGATAACAGGGGAATAGAACGGTGGTCTATAGATGTTGAGGGTGAGGTGAATTTAACTTGGAAGGGTGTTTTGCCACTATCATACAAGATGTCTAATGACATATAACCTCATATCATCATAAGACAGGGATGTGCTCATCCACTTGCTGAGTATATATACGAGCACTACCTATATAATCTTTGTAAGACCCCAACTTATTCTTAATGAAATTTAATTTTCTCTATTTATTATTTTGAAATAGTAAGGGTTGATTTGATTAATGTGGATAGTTAGGGGTAAAATACGCAAATATTTCAAAATAAGCAAGTGGTTATAAAATATTCATTGTTGTCGGAGAATATTCGTTTGGTCATGGAATATTCGTACTATCGGGGAATATTCGTATTTATGGCCAAGCAAGCGACCATGTGTGGGCCCCATAACTGAAAAGCGATTGGATGAAGAAAAGCGACAAATATAAGTTGGTTAAAAATAACTGGCGTAGTTATTACAATTAATCTTTGTTAAAATACTTCGGTTGGTTAAAACACAAGAAGCTTTGCGGTATTGCACCAATTATTGATTCTTACGTAAGAAGGCACTACTCAATAATGGTTACGATAATTATTGTTCGAAGATTTATTGAGTTAATAATTTAATTGCGTTGATATTTTATATTCTTTGTTATTTCAATAATTGTCATTACACAATATTTTTCATTATCGAAGCAATAATTCATATTATCCTAATAATATTATTAGATAACATTATTGGCAATGTCTAGATAGTTACGTCTAAGGAGAGGTTTGGTCACCTAATTGCGCGCCCCAAGAAGAAGAAATTCTTATTGAAAGCCCCTCTTTCCGTGGGCGCGCTAGTTATCAATATTGTGATTCTCAATATTATTTATGAATAATTAATTATTGATTCATATGATGAGAAAAATATTGATTTTATGTGGATATAGATGGAGAAAATTTTAATGTGACAATTGTTGAAAATTAAAATTTTATCTTTTTCGATAAGATAATGTATTATTATATTTTAATAATATAATAATGGTGATATTTTTACAACGAATGTGGGATATATGAGTATACTGAGGAGGAAGAGTATTTTTGTTGCAATAAATGTTTAAAACATGTTAAACATGTCGGTGGGACCCCATTTATTGATCGAAATTTGATTATAGCCAATAAAATCGCCTTGGTTTGTGGATTTCGGTCAATTTCTGCTTTGGAATTTGGAAAAACTTTCTTCTGCAAAGTTGTAGAGAATTGAATTTCCTATAAAAACTCGCGAGATTCAATTTTCTGATAAAAGGGTTATTTATTATGAATTATTGATGTTCAAATTCTTGAATAATTGATTTTTGGGAGTTTTATTAATTTTATTAAGAAAAAACGTTTTATTGATTTTGGTGAGGGGGACCATTTGTTTGGCTGATAATTTGAATCTTAGAAAGTGTGCGTGGGAAATTATAATATATATATTAATATTTTATTAAATTTTCTGCTTTGGTGTTCTAAATAATTTCCTATAAATATGGTGCTTAGTTTAGAATTGAAAATCACACGAAATCAAAGTTTCTCTCTCTATATTATCGAGCGTATTCTTGTGAGTATTTTGAGTATAATTTGAGTATTCTTTATGCATTGCAAGTCCAAGTCATAGCCTATATCCTGTTTCAAATTAAAAGACTTGATCTTTCGAGGTAAGGGATGTTATTTTCTTCTCAAATGATATTATTTCTTCAATATCATTATGCTGAAATATTGGTTGAAACTTTTTATCAAATTTGGAACTTTTTCATATCGGGGTTACTATTCACGAGTTACTATTCACGAGTTACTATTCATGAGTTACTATTCACGAGTTACTATTCACGAGTACTATTCATGAAGCGTGAAGATGTTTTTTATGGAATTTCTATCTTTTGGTGTCGAGTTACTATTCACGATATCGGCACTATTCACGATATCTGACACTATTCAATTGAAAAATAAAATTTCTTCTTTTTGTCCAAAATATCTATTCTAGATACTAGCTTTGATTGTATCCATGTTTTGATCATTCTTGAATTTTACACCACTATGATTATTTTTGAGGTATTATTTTTGAACATGGATAAAACAAAGTACGAATCCTTAATCCTTAATCCTTGTCATTTTGTTTCCTTTGGATTCATTTCTTTAAAAATATTTTCATCATCCTCGGTCTTAAATGGTGATATTATTGAATATCTTTGGCACAGTAGTGCAAAGATGAATGATTTCAAGAAGAATATCTTTGGTAGTAGTGCAAAGATGAGCAGTGTTTAGATGAACATGACCAATGATGAATATCTTTGGCTGTAGTGCAAAGATGAATATTCGATTCGGATGTATATTGATTGATGTTACAGGATAAAAAGATGAGCGATGAACTTTTAAATTCATACATAGAAGATAGTAGTTTGCATTCTCTACTTAACTCTTCTAATGAATTATTATTTCATTATGAATATTGATTTAAAATTTGTTGTCTATTGTATTCTATTAGATTTTTCCCAGTTGAAGACTAACGGTAATTTATTGTATATTATCTTAGTCATAATATTCTTTACTGGGCTAGTTGAGCTCACCCCTTTTCCTTTTTGTTCCATTTTTCTCAGGAGGCGAGAATATAGCGAGTACGAGTCGGGGTATGGAATGAAGGTTTTAGAGAAAGTTGTTTAGTAGTCCTCACCATTTTTGTAAAATAATGTATCAATAAATGTGATGAGGATTTATTTGGGTATGGATATTGTCTAGAAGATAATATTTGTATTCAAACTCACAGTTTTACTGTTGTAATAATAAAGTTGTAGTTGTTTCTGTACCATGTAATGACAACTCAGAATGGGTGATGTATACCTATTTTGGGGGCGTCACAATCTTGGAGTTTGGTTGAAGTATAATTTTCAATAAGAGACAGTGGAGATAATGATATGTCAAGAGAAGATTCACCATTGGGAAGAATATAATAGTAATCTTCTCGTTTTTCTTTGGGGTCTATTAGGTCAACCAAGGATAATTCTGTGTCCATATGATATCCTAGACGCATGGCCTCCCATGTACGAAGGTTTCCTTGAGCAATTTCCAAAGATTTTAATTTCTAAAATAGTTTTCGACTATACCTTTATGTAAGGTGTCATTATGAGGTGCTGTCCACGATTGGGACATGAGTCACAGTTGGTATATATTTGTATTTAAACTCATAGTTTAAGTGTTGTCGTATCTTGCAGGACAATTGTATTAATAAAGTTGTAATTATTTTCTGTACCATGTATTTGGCAACTCAAAATGGGTTGGATGGAATGGACCTATTTTGGGGTTGTCACATTTGATTTATTTTATAATTGGGTGTGACACTATTGAACTATAGGATAAAAGACTTATTAAATTAAATGGTTTTGAACCAATTAAGCCTAGCCAAACGAAGCCTATTTTGGAGTTGGGAGCAGTTAACCCATGATCAGGTTAACTGACCACAACTGCGTCTGTTTCTTTATTATATACGTACTCTTCTTCTTCTTCTTCTAATATCTAAGTTTGGAAAAATAGTCAGAGAGAGTTTGAGAAATTGTCGGAGAAAATTTGAGAGATTGGGAAGGAGATTGAGAGTGAGGGATTGAAAAGCATCTGAGCCTACTAATCTACACTCTACGCTTTGGGTAAATTCTTCAACCCATTTTTATTACGTTGTTTAAGTTTTCATGAAAATGGCTTTAAGTTTTTGTTAAAACTTCTGTAATTGAAAAGGGTAAGGATTATGGGTTTATATATGTGATAAATGTCATCATATCATATTTTTCTGTATATTGTATGTTAACCATAACATCAATTTCATAAAATATGACGTATATTGTTGCTACAAAATAACAGAGTAGAGAAATATGGCCATACGGCCCTTATTCACAAAATTAATACATCAATCATATATTATCTCATAAATTTTATACTTGTATATAATTATGTATATTAAAACGAAGAGACCAAACTTCAAATGAACGGATTCGGTGTTATAATGAACCCGTAGTGTTGATTTTCATGTTTTGTATTCAAAACATTCAAGAACATCAAGAGCAGTAAAATTACATGTGTTGATTTTGTTAATTATGTGTTTAACTTATTAAAATCATGCTAGAGGGGTTGAGTAATTGTTATATGCATATTATAATGTCTGGGTATGTCTAATTTCATGTAGGGAATAAGAAATTGGCATGTTCTGCGATTTTTCTGAATCGCAATTTCAGATGGCGTAAGCGTCAAGTCGTCGTCTTGTAT
This sequence comes from Panax quinquefolius, assembly GCA_020205615.1. Classification (NCBI taxonomy): domain Eukaryota; kingdom Viridiplantae; phylum Streptophyta; class Magnoliopsida; order Apiales; family Araliaceae; genus Panax; species Panax quinquefolius. The sequence continues at coordinate 129,740,227 of CM035167.1, forward strand.
TATAAGTAGAGACAAGAACTCAAGCAAAAGACGAGCCACACCACAACCATTATTGACCCGGTAGCCTTGTTGTCATAGCAACAGCCAGCCGAGATTAGGCGTGTCGGTGGCGCCGCATGAACGCCACTCTCCGTAATGTCCAAAATGTAATTTTAAAGTGTTCAAGTCCATGAATGTAATATTAACCAAATCTAATGAACATAAAAATATGTTAGGAGTATAATGAGATGTTAAAATAGATTCTTAACATGTCAATAACATAATTGCATGTAGATTGAATTATTGAATGCATAATTAACTAGTATCATGAATATGAATGGTATGTAAGATTAAATCAAGGAACGTGTATAATTAACGTGTAATCTATGCGCGAGGCAAGTTTCCTAACCCTACTTGTTATCATTATTCAAGTTTATACATTACACCGATTAAATTCTCATTATTATTAAATCAAATTTAATTTGTTATATTAAAGATTAATTATCTTTTCAAAGTATGATTCTATTATACAATACTTGTTCTATTGTATACCTCTTGAGATTGTTATTCAATTTAATTACCATTTATTGTTGAACCTTGTTAGACTAGTGAACCCTTATTTGATTTGACTAGTCCATAGTTGATGAACGTTCTAAATTTCAGAACCCTTATTGATTTATCCAAACCAAACTTCCTTTGGTGCGGACTCTAATGCCAAACCGAGGTGAACAACCTCAGATAGGGATTACTTATGCGTTAAGCGTTAAGATATTATTATACGGATGGTACTAAGGGCTAATCCCCTAAAATGCGAGTAGAAGAGTCCATAGTCTTATGACTGTTAAAGGTTTCAAGTATAACCCTTGATAACCTAGGACATAGTTCAAGATCTTATGACCCTAAGAAATCTTTTGATTCTTGTTATTAATTCTTGATTCAGAAGTTGAGTTTTATTCCAGAAGTCTTTGATTCACTCGCATGTTATTATATTATTATTTCATTATTATACTTGTGGGCAATCGTGCTCACTCTTGCGTAATAATAACATTGCAGTTAAGAACGAAAGAACTGACGAGCCTTCTACTAGCAAAGGCAAGGGCAAGATTAACAAGTGATGAAGACTTGTTGTTTTATGTGATGATGTATTTCTGTTTTAGACTTATATTAATGTTGTGTAAGACGATTAATTGTTTATGTTTCCGCAGTTAAGATTTAAGGTTAGTATGACCTGGGATATTTGTACTTTGCAGATGATGTAACTCCTTAAGGAGGGGATTTATTTCTATCTATTATTGTTTCTTTTATTATGGGTAGATAGAATTATAATGTTTGAATAGTGAACACCAAATCATGTGGAAATTTAAGTACCCGGATTTGGGGGTGTCACAGTCACTCAATGACGGCATCCTCAAACGGACTGTTAATACAGTATGGCATCATGACGTCATTCTCAAAAATATTTTCAAAATTTTAATTTGCCAACGGCGTTTGGCTACACACATTCGTAATTCGATTGAAGTTGACTATTGATATGAGTCTAAGCTATTTGATTCGGCTAGACCAATATTTATGAAAATTCTAAGCGTTCTTTGAAATTTTTCCCGAACCAAATTATTTCGGTGCGGAATCCGATAAGACTGAGGTAAAATTTTTGTGCCTATGACAGGGACGAGGAACAGATTCGACCAGCAGTACTTAATAAGTACAGGGCATACTTGGCTAATTACCCACTATGTTTGTAAGTTATGACGGTTTGGGATGAATTTCCATAAAACCTTTGTGAAAATGACATACAATAGTCTATATAACCCCTCAACACAATTGAAATTTTTTATTCTTGTAAGGAATATATTGGGTAGCATGTGAAGATGAGAAGGAATGGTGAATGGTGTATGGTGTATGGTGTAAGGTAAATTTCGGGGACGAAATTTTTAGAAGAAGGGGTGAATGTGACAACCCGAAAATTTGAATATTTATAAAATTTTAAAATATTGAATTAAAGTTAAATAATAAACCTAGACAGAAAATAAGTGAATGGATTTAAGATTTCCGAGAAGGAATTATATGGATTTAAAAATCTTTTGGTGAATTATTCAGTATTAAGTATATAACTGATTATGTTATGTGTATATGGTATTATATGTGTACAATATGTTGTTTAGGGTCAAGGGTTGACCAAATAATCTATATCAGTGGCAAACCTTAATATTATTTTAAGAACGTCAACGTTCAGTTAGAAAATTCTTACGATTTATAAGAAACCCTAAAACCGGTTCTGGAAATCCTAATTTCGATTCTGGGGATCCAAAACCCTAATTCGGAAGTTAGAAACCCCAATTTGGGAATGCAGATGCTAGTATAAGGTTTAAACGTTATTAATAATAACCTAATTAGGGATAACCCTAATTAATTTAGAAAAACCCTAATTTTTGGATTAGAAACCCTAATTTATAATTAGGGAAAACCTAATTGTTAATTTAATAGTTTTAATGTTAATTAGGAAACATTAATCCTAATTTTCAAGTTATAAATAATTAGAAAACCCTAATCTAATTGGAAAGCCTAAATTTTAAATTAGAAATATTATTTTTCTATTTAAAACACTAATTCTTGGGTTATAAACCCTAATATACAATTATGACCCTAATTGCTAAATTATCAATTTTAATTAGGAAATAATAATCCTAATTAGCAAGATGGAATTTATGATTAGGAAATCTTAATATAATTATAGACTGCTAATTATAATTTCGAAGTATTAATTTTCTATTTTGAAAACCTAATTTGAAAAATGCTAGAAAATTGATTTTTAGAACCTTAGGTTTTAACCCAAAGGGTTAAACCCTAAGGGTTTGCACATGTTACTATTTTGCCATTTAATTTAGAAATCAAATGACTATAATACCCTTTTCATTTTTTTACCTTTAGTTGCTCACCAACTCTTGACTTGCATAACCTAAAACTCCAGCAAATCAGTCTATATCATCAGCTATGTTAGCAACATGCATTGCATCTAAGTATTATAAAAGATTAAGAGAGAGAAAGGTTGCCAAAAATTGCTCATTTTGCTCTCAAACTCTCACCAACTCCTTCTCTCTCTAAACCTCTAAAATTATTAAGTGTATCAGTCCATAGATTGATCCTTAGCCAGACATGAGCAGATCATAAAGATCAGAATCAAAGATCAAGCTTAAAATGGTAAAAACAAAACCCCAAACTTGCTAGATCTTCAAGATTAGAGTTAATGTTATGATCTATTGTTTAAAGTTGTGATAGAAGGTGTCTTTTAGTGATCTGGGTTGCTAGAACACAGATCCATAGCATCAAAGTGCTCAAAAATAGAAATTTCTAAAAACTGGAAAAAAGTTGAAAAGTGGCCTGACAGTCATATGTCAGTGCCTTTAGATTCTTCTATGTTAATGATTTGTGGTGGTTGAAGTTTTTTATGTGTAGTATGCCATGAAGGCTTTATTCTGGAACTAGAATCAAGGTCATATCATATCTAGATTTCATGATAGAAGCAGTCAAACCTCGTTGACCGATCACGAAAACTGTTTCTGGGTAACCCAGAATTTTCCCAGAAGGTCTGACAAGATTTTCAAAGCCTCTAATCTTGCAGATCTTTGTTGTTTTGGCAATGTTGTTGGTTAGATATTGTAGACTGGTATGTAGGCTATACACTAAAGTCCTTAGAACAAGTAGAAATAGTTCAGGATCAAAGATATGGTTGGTCAAAATAGCATTGACCATCAGTCGGATTAACAATCTGGAAAACCCAGATTGTTCATAAACCGTTTTTTTTCAGACTTTGACCGGCTTATGTTTCTCTCATGTGATGTTGTTAGACTGTAATAGTGAATGATATGTGTAGCTTAACATATGGACTACAGGTGTGGACCTTTACATCACTAAAACAAGACCTGGAAATCAAAGATTTAAAGCTTCAAAGTAGCACCTTGACATCGCTTGAGTTTACGAGTTTACGGACCCGTAAACTCAAGAACACGCCTGACAACAACTTCTGTAGCTTAGATATGCCAATTTTGCTATAGTTTAGTCATGATATCGATTTATGGTTATAGTATTACATGTACACTACAACATAAACACAAATACCAACCTAAAATCCGTATGATCTAAGATCTACGACTGGTCAAAGTGAGCACTTGGTGTCTGACATGAACATTCCGGGTTTGTTGAACACCATTAGCGACGGTTTGTCGCCTATGGCACCTTTAGCGATAAATAATTTCGAGAAATTAATTATTTTAATTAATAAATAGATAAAAATAGTTTTTAATTATTAAAAATACAAAATAAATTCCTAAAAATTATTTTAAAGTCTAAAAATTTGTTTTTAATTATTTTGAGTATATTTCATAAATATTTAATATTTTTGAATATAAATGGTATTTAATTTATTTAATTATAATATTAAATAAATTATTTAAAAATGATTTTAATACATGAAAATCATGAATAATTATATTATGGTATAAGAAAATATTTTAAGTTATTTTTAGTGACTTTTAATATTTTATGGCGAATTTTATTAATTAATTTATATTAATGATAATTAATTTATTTAATAACTATATTAAATAAATTATGGAAAAATAGAATTAATGATTTATAAATCATATAAAAAAGGATTTAAGTGTTATAAAAATATTTTAAGTTATAAAATATAACTTTTGATATTTTATCATGAAAATATTAATATTTTAATATTAAAAGAAATTATTGGATAAAGAATTTAATTGTTTGAAAATCATATAAATATGATTTTAAGGTATTAAAAATACTTTGATATGTTATAAATATATTATAATATTATGATATGTATATCATTAATATTTCATATTAAATAAATATTAATGATAAAAGAATTATGTGGTATTTAATTCATATAAATATGATATTAATGATTAAAAATTCATGATAAATTATAATAATTATATGAAAATTTTTACGAGATTATGAAAAATGTTTTGACTGATAAAAAAATTATCTAAGATAATTGTTAAGTGATTAGACAACGTTTAATTGAACTTAAACTCGACGATTGTCCGACTAGACCGTCGGGATGTCAGAATTATACCGAACTCGACTCAGACTATAAAAGTTTGACTTGAGGTCAAGCTTTATGGGTGTTATAGACGGATATGATTATGTGATAATGTGTTTAGGTTATTTTAGATATTGTGATGATATTATTCTAACTTAGAAATAAATATTATTAATATTAGGTCTTCAGACAAAGCTAGATAATTTGTGTAATGATAATTCACAGTTCAGGCAAGTTTTTCTTAACTCGACCTCAAGTTGTATTATTCATATATACTTATGGTTAATAATTTTTGATTGCCATGTCTAAGAATTGTTTAATTGCACTCTGTGCGTATTGTATGTGTTCATTAGGTATGAAAGGCTGATCACCTTCATTACCATTCGGTCCAGATATATTTGTTCATGTTAAATGCTTGTTCAGTCATAAAAATTTGTTCACTCTAATTCACAACTATATTGTTGAATTATAGCCAGCTTATTATTCAAATTCTTTCAATCAAAATATATCCTTAAATGAACTTATACTTGTTGTGCAAATTCATTGATCACCCTTGCTATATCATGATAAACATTGCAGATTAAGACGAATACGTCGGATACAAGGAAAGGTCAAAGATAGTTCCAGCTTTAGTATATGTGTGCAGTTAAATTTGTAACAGTATTGTATATTAATGTTATTGTAAGTCAAATAAGTTATGAATTGTTTATTAAGTGAAGGTACTCGACCTTGGGGAAAAGTGTGTAAAGATTATTATATAAAAAATTTATGCATGTTTATATCTTCCACAATAGTTATAGAATAATTGTACCAGATCCGTAGTGATTTGGGACCCGGATTTGGGGTTGTCACAGTTGGTATCAAAGCTGTAGGTTGTGAACCTTAGGTAGGAATACCTGAGACTAATAACCGCAGTGATTAGGATAAGTACTAACTCAAATAGAGTTAGTTGGTCAGTAAGATTCAAAGACGATTCTCGGCGAGTTATAAGATACAGAGTTCCCTAACTCTGATAATAAAGTTGAACAGTAGTGGTGAATAATTAGAGTCTAAAAGACAAAAAGTATAGTGATAGAAGATCAAAAAACAAAACAATCAAGACATAGAAATGAATCGTAATATATACGATGAGATCACCCCATGATCTAATAAGGTTATAGTATGGAGAATGATTAAGTGAATGATTGAAAAATTTACAGCAAGATTGTTGTGTGTTTATGAATGAGTACGAATTCGGGAAAAGGATTATGAATACAGATTAAATGAAATTTGTATTGAGAATGGAGTTAAGATTAGGTGGGGATTTCAATTGAGGACTCATGTTAGCAGCTGAGTTGTATGATTCCTTGTTATGGGCGTGGAATTGTACTTGGTGTAACAATCACTTAGTTGTATATTCACTGAAACGTCTGTGTCGCGCTATTTCCTATATGCATGTTGAGAGGGTGATTCCTTTCTCATGTATGTAGGCACTCGAAATTTTCTTCTACTGTTACTAACATTGCAGGAGGACACATTTGTCTTTTAAGAGGGAACCCTGAAAGACAATCCAAATCCATACCGGATACTACCGGAAGTTCATCATCAAACCCTGGATTGCAATCTAGGAATAACCAAATCCAACCTCGGAGATAACCCCGAGGCCTATAGATACAATACCGGACCACACACCGGAGAAGACCGGTTAATCTCGGAGATGACCCCGAGGTATCCAGTCTCAGTCCCAACCATGGAAATAGGTTAAGACAACCTCAGAGATGACCCTAACGATAGTCAAAGTCAACAGCAAGCCAACCTCAGAGATAACCCTGAGAAACGACTGCTACAACTGCGCGGGAACCGGAGATAACCCCAGGAGGGGCAAAATGGTCATTTTGCCAACTCAACTTCACTTCAAATCAAATACACTCATCTCAACTCAAAATACTTCAAAGGAAGTCCCACAAGAGCGATATCTTAACTCTGGAGCGCAAACTACACAAAACGGCTAACCGGATTGCCTGACGAAAACCCGGGAATGCCATTTCGGTCATGGACCCATCTTCCTGGAATCAAAAAAGTTCAAATCATATATCATTGTGTAGCTCTCGGAAAGAGCTTTTCGGAATGGTATGGCACACTTCCATCGGACTCCCGAATTGAAAGTTATAAGCGGCCGAAGCGAGCAGTAGACGTCACGTTTCGACACGACGACCCGTCCGACAATCCCGGGTCAACCCGACCCGCCCTACACCGCACCATGCGGCTAAGCTGCAGGTACACTTGCGAAACCTTTTTCCTATAAATAAGAGGCGTGGGGTGCTGATTTTTAAGAGAAAAAAGACGGGGAAACCCTACACAATTTGCTCTGCACTCGCCATACAGTGTATTTTCCCACTTTCAAACACCTGTGAGCTCATATATAGCCTCTTTTGTACCCACAAAAGCCCAGTATTTACCCACTCTAAAGATATAGAAGCCCTTTTTATCAGTCAGCTGTAAGCCTTCTCACACACTTTAGAGTCTTTCTCTTCATCTTTGCACACACCCTTCTACACGCTGAGAGTCGTGTTTGCTGCTTTTGCGGACTTCTATTCAGTGGTTTCCTTCCATCTGTATATATATATATATATATATATATATATATATATATATATATATATATATATATATATATATATATATGATTAACATTATCGAGTTATGCCTCGATTGAGCCTGAACTTGAGAGCATTTACTACTTTAATATATATATATATATATATATATATTATATGTCTGTCGGACTTTGTTCGATGAGCCTGAACTTGATGCCCGGTGCATTTATTCGCTTTTATATATATATATATATATATATATATATATATATATATATATATATCAACCGTAGTGTGGGACTTTGTTCGATGAGCCTGATTTTGGCTGCAGTGCGTTTACTCGCTATATATATATATATATATATATATATATATATATGAACTGTGGTCGAACTATGTTCGATGAGCCTGAATTTTACATCCGGTGCGTTTATTGCTTTCTTATATATATATATATATTTGTTTTGTCCTCACTGAGTTCCCTTCGTGGCGCTTGATAGTTTTTACTTTTCTTTACATTTCGTCCCGCTGAGTTTACTTCGTGGCGATTGATCGTATTTACTGACTTTATTTACATTCTCATCCCGCCTGGAGTTTCCTTCGTGGCGGTGAGAATAAATATCTACAAACTTTATTTATATTTCGATCCCCATGGAGGTGCTTCGTGGTTGGTGATCCCGCCTCAGATATATATATATTTACCGCTTTTATATATATACCGCTTATTGCTTTTATACAAATTGCAATATTCTCATGCGCTTAGAATCGGTGATCACAGATTCATCTCATTGATCTAGATTCTGTTCTCGTGATGGACATTTTCAAATATAAGCGACTTTGTAAATTATTCTCGATGTCTCAGATTTCCTAAGATGGTTTCCATACCCACGAGGAAGTCGGCATTATTTTTTATATATATATTATTTTCGCAATTGATGGATCGTCGCAGATTCGTCAAATAAAATCAATCCAGTCGCTCACTTAATAAAAATAGGAGTGTAAAAGGTCTTAATTCCTATTGAGCAGCAGGGTTTGAAAAACCTCTTTTACAAAACATCATTGCCATATCTTTCTAAAAACTGAATTTTTACATAAATTCAAATCCTGTGTATATAGGTTCGAAAGAGGCCTCGCACAACTTTCATATAACAGCACATTGACCCACACACACACACACACACTCAGATAATAGTTTCTTGAAAAGAGGCGGTCACCGTGGTAACACGGATGTCGGGGGGTGCCTAACACCTTCCCCCCGCATAACCAAGTCCCCGGACCCTAAACGAATCTCGGTTTCACCGACCCGTATATCAGTGTCACATCACTGGGTCAATGTGCAAACCTTTCTCGGTTGTGTTGGTACAACCATTTAAAAAACCAACTGGCGACTCTTAATAGTCCCATAGTCGACATTATACATGTCGGACCTTTTTCACTTGTTTTTTCAAACAAATCTCACCTAAAATGAGAACACCAAAGAACAAGTAACGAAAAGGGACATCCAAAAATCCCGACGTCGACAGATGGCGACTCTGCTGGGGACACCAGTAAGAGGACTTAAGCCGCTATTACAATCTTTTCAAAACTATTATCTGCTTGTGTGTGGATGTTGCATTTACATTTTTGATGAATGTGTACGAATGCATTTCTTTATTGCACTTAGTGCTTCGCACCATAATCGCTTTAGTGGATATTAGTGCTTAGTGCTATAAAATATTGCCAGATATTATTGCTCAAGACATGTCATCATTTTCATACGGTGAGACGCGATGTATGTGAATGTATGTTGTGTGGTCCCTCCACCAGAGGCTATCCTGCTTGTTTGATTATTGGACTCGTGAGAAGCTTTGATTCTCCGAGGCTCGTGAAAGGCACCACCCAAATTCGCTCCAGTTAAAAGACCGGATTAACTTCCCGTCAAGTAGATTGCGATGATTTGGGAACCTTCATGCCAAAAAGCCGTGAGAGTAACCTAAGATAGGTCAGCCTCTGATAAACCCAAAACGGAGGAAAGTCTCTTCATGCTCTCATTTCAAATTACTTGTACTTACATTCCATATCTATCTCCATGTAATGAGAAAAAATGTGTACCCATACATATTTAACATGCTACAAACAAATGACATCGGGCTTTGCAGATAAAATTCCTAAAATGAACACGCCACATAGCATGTTATTATATACATTCCCTAAAGACTAAACTATGTAAGTCTTTCGTCTTTGAAAAGCAATCGGTCCCCATACTCTTTAAAGTCCAAGAAGGCACTGATCCCACTGTTAGGCATGGCTACACCGGGCCAGCCTGATTCTACTCCTGTTTCCCGAGAGGAGTTTGAAGGATTAAAGAATCAGATAGCATAATTGGTTGTCTTTCTAAAAGAACAAAGTAAAAATACGCAGGGCCAGACAATGCCTACTCAACTAGAGTCCTTCACACCAGGGGGCAGTCAGGGCATTGGTAAAAAGATGGAATCCCAGATAACTAAACCTCATTCCAATAAAGAAATCACAAATCTCAAGGATGATCGAGAAACTGGGGATATAAGAAGAAAGTTCAACAAATGGAGGATACCATCCGGTCAATTAAAGGGATTGGAAATTATGGAAGTGTCACCTATTCAGATCTCTGTATATTCCCAGTGGCTCAATATCCTACCAAATTCAAAGCCCCAGAGTTTGAAAAGTACAATGGGGCAGGCGATCCCTATACGCACCTAAAAGTGTACATCATGAACTGGGGTCTTATCTTTGAAAATGAAAGCCTCGTAATGCAACTTTTTCAAAAGAGTCTCACCGGAGAAGCTAAAGCTCGGTATGCCCGACTTGACAATGCCAAAATCCACAATTAGGAAGAATTGCCCACGCCTTTCTAAATCAAGATTTTTTTTCAACAAAATGGCACCAGATCGATATCAAGTGACTAAAGTGAAAAAGCAAAGCACTGAATCTTTCCGAGAATATGCCCAAAGGTGGAGACATCTAACAACGCAAGTCATTCCATCAATGATAGAAACTGAGATGGTAATGACATTTATTGATATCCAGGAGGCTTCTTACTATGAGAGGATCCTAGCAGGCATAGGAAAGCCATTTGCAGAAATGATTAAACACGGCAAAATGGCAGAGATGGGCCTGAAGGCAGGAAAGATTAAAGACTTCACTGCCTTGGAAGCAGTCGCCAAGCATATACAAACTGGCAAGTATGTGAGCGATCCCAAGGGGGCATCCGATAAAGGCAATGAGGATGTATCCCTTGTTGTACAGGGGCAAGCTAGGAGGCCAAACTACAGTCCCCCCATTTGGAAAATGCAAGACAATCTGCCATCTCAACAACAGACTGCATTCAACCAATACCCAGACAGGAAAAGAAAATTTGAAAGAACGGAAAATCGGGTATTCACTCTACTGGGCGATTCCCTTGAACATGTATTGGCGATATTAATGGATCACAAGAAAATTACCAAACTAGATCCACCTCTGGAACCAGGGAGCAAAAGATACAATCCAAGACAGAGATATGCTTACCACTCAGGGTCTCCAGGACACGATACACAGGATTGTTGGTCCTTAAAACATAAGATTCAAAATTTGATCGAAAGTGGAAGTATTGTGGTCGAACAACCTGACCAACAAAATGTCAACACCAACCTTCCGTTGCAACATGATACGGAAGAAGTAAACATGATCGGGTCAAGAAGTGCTTAAATGTATCCAATTCATAAGTACATACGAAGGATGGAGGAATACCCCTAAAAGCACATAACAAATGTCCTAGAGTGGGAAAACTCGAAGGAGGGTATGCTAGTAATGCAAAAATTGGATGCAATCCAGAATCAAGTGAACTCACGGCTGGCTAAGTCGATAAGGCGACAAACATCGAGAAACAAGACAATTTTTCACTCAACTATCGAAAAGCCAAGAGAAAAGGACTCCACGATGCTCCCAAGCTAAATGAAGAAGATCAAAGCAGTCGAAATACAAGAAAATGGGGATGATAAAATTTCTAGAAGATCTCGCCAGCGGAAGAACCAATCGAGGGAATGCGAATTCTCAAAGATGAAAGATCAAACAACCTCCAAAAGAGTCCAAAAATTCACCCCTCTGAGCAAATCCAATGAAGAAATGCTACACTTTCTGATAAGTGAAGGAAGGATTACTGAGTTGCTGCCTCCTATAAAACCCAAGATAAAGAGTTATGACTCCGCCAAGATATGTCTCTACCATTCTAACTCACTTGGGCATACGACTGAAGAATGATGGTCTTTGCGACATAAAATCTAGGATCTCATTGAAAATGGAGAGCTGGATATAGAATTTCCCATGACCAAATAGGGCGAAAAGGAAATAAAAAGCTTAAGATGTCCATTCGAGACAGGCAATTCAAATGAGGTGAAGGCTATGAGCGACAATTCTACCAGAGCACAAGGTGGACTGATCCTGATGCAAGAAGTGATAGAAGAGACAAAGGCATCCCCAAAGGAGATTCCCCCGCCAACATCAAACGTCCCATGGTTCCAAGATATCAACCACGTTCCTGATCTTATCACCTTGGATGATACGGAGGAAATACTAATCCTTTCCAAGGAAGAAAAAACTAAAATGGAAAGTTATTTGCAAGAAATGCGACAACAGTTCGAGGGAGATTTCATGGTTGAATCCTTTGAAACCCATGAAGAAGGCGAAGGAATAGATGAAGAAAAAGGTGGTGAGACTGTCGGGGAATCCAATCCATTAAAGGATCCAGAGTTCATCCCTTTTTGCAATACGTCCATATCAAGCGTCCCTGAGGAATGTACGGAATCAGGAAGCGATCAAGTTATAACCCACAACAAAGAAGATTTCGTAATCAAGGGTAACCTCTATCACGAGCCCTGAAGGCGATATAACCACTGACAACTGGACTATCAGGCCTCAACTAGCCGAGAAGATGTAGATCCAGGGGATGAAGGTGCGAGTTCCAGATAGTGTTGGAACGGTATCACTTTCTTCGTAGTATGCCTTTTATTTTCCATGCATGTAAATAAATAAAAAGGAAAAAAAATATCTCTACACTCTTCTCACCACTTACCCTTTGAACCTTTTCAAACCAAAGCTCGAACTACGAAAGACCGATCTCCTCTTCATATAGAGTACGTAAAGTACCATCAATGGTGCGGTCAAACCAAACAAAAATCCAAATAAACACTTCTCAAACACAGATACACCCCCTGCATTTATGATTGCCCAGACGTAATGGTCATCATTCGGGAGAAGGAGGTTGATGATAGCCCCTCCATCACCGCAGCAGTTCACCAAAACTTTGCCCTCGATAATCAAGCAAGACTCAGATTTGCCGACGAGGGTAAACAGGGAAGAAACTCTCTCTACCTTGTAGATAGCAATAACTGCTTACTTTTTCTGAACAGTATTAGCATTTACTTTTGTCATTACAGGCTAACACTTTGTGTGATTAAACAGTGTTATATACTAAGTGAAAGCATATTTTGTTTCAGACTCAATTTAGATGTGCTCAGATTTGCCGATGAGGTGACTATTCTCCACAAGGACTGTAACTTTGACGTAAAGTTGGACTCAGACTTGATGGAAATACAAGAGGACTATGAGATACCTCAGGAGATCAAAGAATGGGTCAAAGACAAACCCAAGACAAATCTTGAACAAACCACCTCTTTCAAACCTCGGAACCTTATAAATCCCCAAACAAATCCAAATTGGTACAGACCTCACTCAAAACCAAAGGAATGACATGGTTACTCTATTAACCCTATTCCAGGATGTGTTTGCATGGTCTCACGAAGACATGGTTAGTTTATACACGGACATTATCATTCATCGCCTTCCCATCAAAGGGGGATTCAAGCCACTCAAGCATAAGCTCAAGCGATTAAAACCTGAGTGGGAGTTAAAAGTCAAAGAATAAATTGTGAAACAATTTCAAGCCGGCATCATCATGGTGTCAACTTAACCTGAATGGCTATCCAACATAGTCCCCGTGCCGAAACCGGGAAGGGAGGTGCGAGTTTGTGTGGATTGCAGAGATTTGAATAAAGCTTGCCTCAAAGATAGCTTTCACGCGTCTGCTCATCCACATACTCATTGACAATACAAACTCGACACGACATGTACTCCTTTTGGCGATTGATTGCTCATGAGGTACCATCAAATCATGGTTCTTGAAGATGATCATGAGAAAACTTCATTCATCACGCCTTGGGGAGCCCTTTGCTACAGACGATTGTCATTCGACCTCATCAATGTCGGAGCTACCTATCAGTGAGCCGTGTGGCTCTTTTCCACGATCTAATAGAAAAAAAAAAAGAAAAAAAAGAAAAAAGAAAATAAAAAAGAAAAAATAAAAAGAAAATAAAAAAAAAAAAAAAAAAAAAAACCTCTTCAACGGGTTCTACAGTTGCTGCCTTACCATCGGTAGGTTCTACAAATGGCTTCAGAGTTCGAAGAAAAATCCTTCCTCCACATTCCTCGTAATAGGAATGACTTTGCGGATGCATTAGCAACTTTGGCCTCCTTGATTCGCATATCAGACAAGAAACACTTGTCGAGCGTCGCGATCTCCCTGCACAAGGCCCCAACCTATGGGAATTATATTGGAAAAGTATCGGATGTGCTACCTCCCATCCAGCACCCTTGATATCAGCATACCAAATGAGCACTTACAAGATAAATCTACACCCGCTGAGGCAAGCCCGACTAAGAAAAGGCGGATCCATCGACTAGCTATGAAATTCTACCTGAGCGGAGATGCACTCTATGAAAGAGATGCAGAACGATGTCTCATCAGATGTTTGGACGAAGACCAAGCTCAGAGACTATGGATGAAATCCATAGGAAAGTATGTGGCCCACAAATGAGCGGCCTTCTACTTATAAAGAAGATCCTACAACAGAAAAGTCTGACTGCGACAGTTCAAACAACATGACTTGGTTTTGAAAAAGATCATTGACAACCAAGCTCAGACTAAAGGGAAATTTTCCCCGAACTAGGAAGGACCAGTTATTGGCAAGGAGGTATTGACAAGAGGTGCTTTCAAATTACAGGAAATGGACGGCGATAAATTTCCACAGCTTATCATATCGGACACCGTGAAACGGTACTATGTCTAAGGTTACCATCAAGCGAACATCCTGGTTTTGGGATCATCAGATCACCAATCATTTCGGTTCTTTAACCCTTTACCATATACAACTCCTTTCCACGCTTTGCATCTCAAAGAAACATCCTTTCAAGCCAGCAGCCTGGCTTCACTGCGGTCATACCACTTAGGTCATCCCATCGCGAATTGAACCTCTTACATTTGCAGTTTGGCTACCCATACATGGGATCAAACTTTTCATACCTCCAGTTTATCCTCAACCTAGGATCAAACTTTCTTTTCCCCGCACTCTGACCTTCACATGGGATTACGCTTTTCATCTCGCCCTGAGGGGTGAACTACGTCGACCTGATCTCCCCAATACACGGGAGTACGTAGGCAGCCATGTTATATGGTCCGGTCTCACCATAGAAAAACAAAAACAAACATACTCCTATCCATAACCACATACAGAAACAAGTCCCAAGACACCAAAGATGGTAGGGAATACACACAGATCGACGATCCATTCTGAAAATCCTGAGACATCTCACTGTCCATCCATCAAGGAGGAGTTCAGAATACATCCAGATCACAAAGTCCTGGAGAAATAAGCGAATTTCAAGTAAGTAGCAAGGCACAACTAAAAGGGAAGTGAATCAACATATATTTTCCTGCCATATATAATGTTGTTTGATATATACAATGTGTACTATACATGACAAAATGACTAAGCTAGTCTGTGAAGGAAAATACAAGCCCATCTACAAATCAGTGTATATGCGGGCTATCAAGTACAACATGGATTCCCTCTCAGAAGAAGGAGGTAACGCTATTTCTACACGAACCAACAGATCCACTGCCAACTACATGTGATATCTCGGGTGGAGATAACGTCATCCCGCTCAGCAACAACGATATCCCTATGAGTTAGAGCATCATCTCTCTAACAAAGTGACATCTTTACCAAAAAGAGCTGTCAACATCAAAGCCCACATCCACTACCTGTTCACCAGATGGTACAGATGTAAAAGCCTCTTGCGATCTCGGCGTCTTATCAGCTCATCTATCAAAGCAACAATCCCAGATAACAAGCGAGGCTGAGGAAATTTCAAAATTGGCGACAACCGGATATTGGATCCCTTACAACAAGATTGGGGGCAATCTCGAAAGCAGTGACAACTCAACACTGGGGAACTTATCAATCATTCTAAAATGGAAAATGCACTAGTTAGCGCCATCAGCATGGTCCATCAGCATCTCAATGGCGATTCAGATATTATTCACTCGCGACTTCATCAATAAAGAGAGTTTATCATATGAACCCTCGGCATCAACATGCAAAAGGACTGGGGCATTTGTCCAATTCCAAGAAATGGAATGATCTTAAGGCGGGATCAAGTCTCTCAGCAAAAGCAGGAGCCCAATAACAAAAGGTCTAGCGAATGAAATCCTCATCATCAAATTTGTCAACCGGCGCCAAATTCTCACAAATCAAGACCTCTACACCGACGTTCAAATCTAGGCAGCGAAAGAATGAATTACACCTTCCAGGGATTTTAGCGACATTCAAGTCATCGGCCCAAATTTTGTTGCGTGATTCAAACACTTAAGGAAATGGGGCACAAGCACCCAACAGTGAAGGGAAACTCCAAATCACCTCAAGAAGGGTGAGACATCGGGTGGTTGTCATCAATCTAACGTAACATCAGGCGAAGTCTAGTGAAGTAATCCATGGACTATTACTTCAGCGAAGGTATCGAAAGATTTGGTATCCTAAACCATTGCCATCAATACAGCGCGATATCAACACAGTTCAGCGATGAAAGCTTCGTATACCACCGTTCGAGTGGGAGCTGGAAAAGTTTGGCGATTAGCAGGATAGTCACCGTTGTAACTACCAGCGAATACATCGGGAGGGTCTGGTAATTTCAGAACGTCATCCCCATCAGAGATGTGGAAAACATCTCAACTTATCTTCATCAAACAAGCATCAGCGATTAAATGCCAAACCATTGGAGTCAACACCAGCATAGGCATCAGCAATGATCGGTAAAGGTAAAGCGATTTGCGAATACATTTTAACATTCATCATAATATTCATTAAATTGTGATTTGCGATATGAGATATGCGGTTTGCGATATGCGAAATACGATATGTGAAATGTGATGTGCGAGTTGCGAAGTGCGATTTGGCCAAATCTGGCGATGTTCGATAAAATGCGATTTATGAACCGATTTATGAAAAACATTGTCACATTCATCATAAACATTCACTACATTGCGATTTACATCATTAAAAATACCTTATCATGTTTCAAGTGTCTACTAATCCTTATCATGTCCATTCCATTGCATTGCATGAACATGATAAAGAGGGGCATCTGTAGACACTCAAAATTTTCTTCTACTGTTACTAACATTGCAGGAGGACACATTTGTCTTTTAAGAGGGAACCCTGAAAGACAATCCAAATCCATATCGGATACTACCGGAAGTTCATCATCAAACCCCAGATTGCAATCTGGGAGTAACCAAATCCAACCTCAGAGATAACCTCGAGGCCTGCAGATACAATACCGGACCACACACCGAAGAAGACCGATTAATCTCGGAGATGACCCCGAGGTATCCAGTCTTAGTCCCAACCATGGGAATAGGTTAATCCAACCTCAGAGATGACCCTGAGGATAGTCAAAGTCAACAGCAAGCCAACCTCAGAGATAACCATAGAAATGATCGCTATAATCACATGAAAACCCGAGATAACCGGGAGGGGCAAAATGGTCATTTTGCCAACTCAACTTCACTTCAAATCAAATACACTCATCTCAACTCAAAATACTTCAAAGGAAGTCCCACAAGAGCGATATCTTAACTTCGGAGCGCAAACTACACTACATGGCTCACCGGATTGCCTGACGAAAACCCGGGAATGCCATTTCGGTCATGGACCTATCTTCCTAGAATTAAAAAAGGTCAAATCATATGTTATTGTGTAGCTCTCAGAAAGAGCTTTACGGAATGGTATGGCACGCTTCCATAGGACTCCGGGATTGAAAGTTATGAGCGATCGAAATAAGCAATAGCAGTCGTGAATCGTAGGTCAACCCACCTCTCTAGTACACACAATAGGTGAGCAGTACAGCTACACACCGCAGCACCTTTTTGCCTATAAATAATTTGCTCTAATTTTTAAGAGAAAAAAGAAGGGGAAACCCTGCACAATTTGCTCTCAAGACTCGCCATACAAATGTATTTTCCCACTTTCAAACACCTCATGAGCTCATATATAGCATCTTTTGTACCCACAAAAAGCCCAAGAGTTTACCCACTCTAAAGATATAGAAGCCCTTTTTTATCACCACCAGTAAGCCTTCTCACACACTTTAGAGTCTTTCTCTTCATCTTTGCACACACCATTCTACACGCTTGAGAGTCGTGTTGCTTGCTTTTGCCCGGACTTCTGATTCGTGGTTTCCTTCCAATCAGATATATATATATATATATATATATATATATATATATATATATATATATGATTAACATTATCGAGTTATGCCTCGATTGAGCCTAGACTTGAGAGCGCTTTACTACTTTAATATATATATATATATATATATATATATATTATTATTGTGCATGTTTGGACTTTGTTCGATGAGCCTGAACTTGATGCAGTGCATTTATTATTATATATATATATATATATATATATATATATATATATATATATATATATATATCAACTGTGTGTCTGACTTTGTTCGATGAGCCTAGACTTTTGATGCAGTGCGTTTACTCGCTTTTATATATATATATGAACTGTGGTCGAACTATGTTCGATGAGCCCAGATTTTACATCCGGTGCGTTTATTGCTTTCTTATATATATATATATGTATATATATATATATATATGTGTGTGTGTGTGTGTGTGTTTTTATCACACACTGGAGTTCCCTTCGTGGAAGTTGAAAGTTTTTACAGACTTTCTTTACATTTCGTCTGCGCCTGAGTTTACTTAAATGGCGATTGAATCGTTTTACAAATTTTTTTTTACATTCGTCCCGCTTTGAGTTTCCTTCGTGGCGGTTGGCCATATCTCATGACTTTATTTATATTTCGATCGCCCATAGAGGTGCTTCGTGGTTGGTGATCCCGTCTCAGATATATATATATTTACCGCTTTTATATATATACCGCTTATTTCTTTTATACAAATTGCAATATTCTCAGGCGCCTAGAATCGGTGATCACAGATTCATCTCATCGATCTAGATTCGGTTCCTATGATGGACATTTTCACTATATAAGCGACTTTTGTAAATTATTCTGCGATGTCTGTATTTCCTCAGATGGTTTCCATACCCATGAGGAAGTCGGCATTATTTTTATATATATATATTATTTTTGTATGGATGCGTCGCATTCATCAAATAAAATCAATCCAGCCGCTCACTTAATAAAAATGAGAGTGTAAAAGGTCTTAATTCCTATTAAGCAGCAGGGTTTGAAAAACCTCTTTTATAAAACATCATTGCCATATCTTGCTAAAAACTGAATTTTTACATAAATTCAAACCCTATGTATATAGGTTTGAAAGAGGCCTCGCACAACTTTCATATAACAGCACATTGACCCACACACACACACACACACTCAGATAATAGTTTCTTGAAAAGAGGCGGTCACCGTGGTAACACGGATGTCGGGGTGCCTAACACCTTCCCCCGCATAACCAAGTCCCCTGACCTAAAATGAATCTCTTGTTTCACCGAATTCCATATATCGTTGTCACATCATTGGGTCAATGTGCAAACCTTTTCTCGATTGTGTTGGTACAACCATTTAAAAACCAATGGCGACTCTTAATAATTCCCATCGTCGACATCATACATGTCGGACCTTTTTCACATGTTTTTTCAAACAAATCCCACCTAAAATGAGAACACCAAAGAACAAGTAACGGAAAGGGACATCCAAAAATCCCGACGTCAACAATGTATATAATAGATAGATAGGTTATAGGTAGAGAATTTAAGGTTAAGTATGATTTCTTAAAACTCATACTTATGGTACGTTCGTGACTCATA
This sequence comes from Panax quinquefolius, assembly GCA_020205615.1. NCBI lineage: Eukaryota > Viridiplantae > Streptophyta > Magnoliopsida > Apiales > Araliaceae > Panax > Panax quinquefolius. The sequence goes on from CM035167.1 coordinate 129,760,035, forward strand.
ATAATATGAAATGTTTATGAACCCCTCAGCAAATGGAAGCCAAAGGTCTGACTAGGACAAGTTCTTAAACTCATATGATTGTGGAAAGTTCCTGAACTCATGAGTGTGGTTTGACGAACTGGGTAGAATTAAGTGTGAATGGAATATTGAGGATAATAGGAACAGATAGATTGATTAAGAAATTGATCATTAGTGGAGACATTAGGTTTTCCAAATCTTCTAGCTGTGTTAGATTTCAAATTTTTGACATCAAGCTTAATACACACTATGTGCAATTTTGAAAATGATTTTTTATTTATTTATTCAGCTCTTGGTGACCATTGTGTATGTGTGAACTTCGGGCTACCGACAGAATCGTTACCTATTGAGATGATAAAACAGTTTTGAAATAAATTTTTTGAACGGTTTAAAGAATAGTCTATGCTACATGTTTCAGCTAAAAGATAATGATTTGAAATATCAAATATATTTTTTATTTACCACTTATGTACCATGTAACCTGGTGCAGAGATGATAAAAGTTGATGGAGTTGTAAATGCAGGAATACTTAGTGTTGAATTTGATCTAAAATCGTTGTTCCACTATTGTATGTGTTATGACAAAGTCACTCAATGATGACATCCTCAAACGGATCGTTAATACAGTACGACATCATGACGTCATTCTCAAAAATATTTTCAAAATTTTAATTTGCCAACGACATTTAGCTGCACATCGTAATTCGATTGAAGTTGACTATTGATATGAGTCTAAGCTATTTGATTCGGCTAGACCAATGTTTATGAAAATTTTAAGCGTTCTTTGAAATTTTTCCCGAACCAAAATATTTTGGTGCGGAATCTGATAAGACTGAGGTAAAATTTTTGTGCCTATGGCAGAGACGAGAAATATATTCGACTAGCAGTACTTAAAAAGTACAGGGCATATTGGGCTAATTACCCACTATGTCCGTAAGTTATGACGGTTTGCGGATGAATTTCCATAAAACCTTTGCGAAAACGATAGACAATAGTTTATATAACCCCTCAGCACAATGAAATTTTTTATTCTTGTGAGGAATGTATTGGGTAGCATGTGATTATGAGAAAGAATGGTGAATGGTGTATGGTGTAGGGTGTAAGGTAAATTTCGGGGACAGAATTTTTAGAAGAATGGGTGAATGTGACAACCCGAGAATTTGAATATTTATAAAATTTTAAAATATTGAATTAAAGTTAAATAATAAACCTAGACATAAAATAAGTGAATGGATTTAAGATTTCCGAGAAGGAATTCTATGGATTTAAAAATCTTTTGGTGAATTATTCAGGATTAAGTATATAAGTGATTATGTTCTGTGTATATGGTATTAAATGTGTACAGTATGTGGTTAAGGGTCAAGGGTTGACCAGATAATCTATATCAGTGGCAAACCCTAATATTATTTTAAGAACGTCAAGGTTCAGTTAGAAAATTCGTACGATTTATAAGAAACCTTAAAACCGGTTCTAGAAACCTTCATTTCAGTTCTAAGAATCTGAAACCCTAATTTGGAAGTTGAAAACCCTAATTTGGGAATGCAAATGCTAGTATAAGGTTTAAACGTTATTAATAATAACCTAATTAGGAATAACCCTAATTAATTTAGAAAAACCCTAATTTTTGGATTAGAAACCCTAATTTATAATTAGGGAAAACCTAATTGTTAATTTAATAGTTTTAATGTTAATTAGGAAATATTAATCATAATTTTCAAGTTATAAATAATTAGAAAACCCTTATCTAAATAGGAAACCAAATTTCTAAATTAAAAGATTATTTTTCTATTTAAAACTCTAATTTTTGGGTTATAAACCCTAATATACAATTATGACCCTAATTGCTAAATTAGCAATTTTAATTAGGAAATAATAATCCTAATTAGCAAGATGGAATTTATGCTTAGGAAATCTTAATATAATTATAGAATCCTAATTATAATTTGGAAATATTAATTTTCTATTTTGAAAACTTAATTTGAAAAATGCTAGAAAATTAATATTTAGAACCTTAGGTTTTAAACCTAAGGATTAAACCCTAAGTGTTTGCACATGTTACTATTTTGCCATTTAATTTAGAAATCAAATGACTACAATACCCTTTTTCATTTTTTTTATGTGTTAACTTGCAAATCTTGCCAATACCTTTAGTTTCTCACCAACTCTTGACTTGCATGACCTAAAACTCCAGCAAATCTGTCTATATCATCAGCTATGTTAGCAACATGCATTGCATCTAAGTATTATAAAAGATTAAGAGAGAAAAAAGTTACCAAAAATTGCTCATTTTGCTCTCAAACTCTCACCAACTCCTTTTCTCTCTAAACCTCTGAAATTATTAAGTGTATCAGTCCCTAGATTGATCCTTAGCTAGCCATGAGCAGATCATAAAGATCAGAATCAAAGATCAAGCTTAAAATGGTAAAAAAAACCCAAACTTGTTAGATCTTCAAGATTAGTGTTAATATTATGATCTATTGTTTAAAGTTGTGATAGAAGGTGACTTTTAGTGATCTGGGTTGCTAGAACACAGATCCATAACATCAAAGTGCTCGAAAATAAAGATTTCTAAAAACTGGAAAAAAGTTGAAAAGTGGCCTGACAGTCATATGTCAATGCCTTTAGATTCTTCAATGTTAATGATTTGTGGTTTTTGAGGTTTTATATGTGTAGTATGCCATGAAGACTTTAATCTGGAACTGGAATCAAGGTCATATCATATCTAGATTTCATGTTAGAAGCGGTCAAACCTCATTAACCGATCACGAAAACTATTTCTGGGTAACCCAAAATTTTCCCAGAAGGTCTGACAAGATTTTCAAAGCCTCTGATCTTGCAGATCTTTGTTGTTTTGGCCATGTTGTTGGTTAGATATTGTAGACTGGTATGTAGGCTAAACACTAAAGTCCTTAGAACAAGCAGATCTGGTACAGGATCAAAGATATGGTTGGTCAAAATAGCATTGACCATCAGCTAGATGAACAATCTGGAAAACCCAGATTGTTCATGAACCGTTTTTTTTGTTAGACTTTGACCGGCTTATGTTTCTCTCATGTGATGTTGTTAGACTGTAATAGTGAATATATGATATATGTAGCTTAACATATGGACTACAGGTGTGGACCTTTACATCACTAAAACAAGACCTGGAAAGCAAAGATTTAAAGTTTCAAAGTAGCACCTTGACACTGATTGAGTTTTTGGGCAGCCCAGAAACTCAAGAACACGCCTGACAACAACTTTTGTAGCTTAGATCTGGCAATTTTGTTATAGTTTAGTCATGATATCGATTTGTGGTTATAGTATTACATGTACACTACAACATAAACATAAATACCAACCTAGAATCCGTATGATCTAAGATCTACGGCTAGTCAAAATGAGCACCTTGGTGTCTGACATGAACATTCTAGGTTTGCTGAAGAACACCATTAGCGATGGTTTTGTCGCCTATGGTACCTTTAGCGACAGATAATTTCGGGAAATTAATTATTTTAATTAATAAATAGATAAAAATGGTTTTTAATTATTAAAAATACAAAATAAATTCCTAAAAATTATTTCAAAGTCTGAAAATTAGTTTATAATTATTTTGAATATATTTCATAAATATTTAATATTTTTGGAATATAAATGGTATTTAATTTTTTAATTATAATATTAAATAAATTATTTAAAAATGATTTAAATACATGAAAAATCATGATAAATTATATTATGGTATAAGAAAATATTTTAAGTTATTTTTAGTGACTTTTAATATTTTATGATGAATTTCATTAATTAATTAATATTAATGATATTTTATTTAATAACTATATTAAATAAATTATGGAAAATAGAATTAATCATTTGTAAATCATATAAAAAGGATTTAAGTGTTATAAAAATATTTGAAGTTATAAAATATAACTTTTGATATTTTGTCATGAAAATATTAATATTTTAATATTAAAAGCAATTATCGGATAAAGAATTTAATTGTTTGAAAATCATATAAATATGATTTTAAGGTATTAAAAATACTTTGATATATTATAAATATATTATAATATTATGATATGTATTTCATTAATGTTTGATATTAAATAAATATTAATGATAAAGGAATTATGTGGTATTTAATTCATATAAATACGATATTAATGATTGAAAATTCATGATAAATTATAATAATTATCTAAAAATTTTTACGAGATTATGAAAAATGTTTTGACTGATAACAAAATTATCTAAGGTAATTGTTAAGTGATTAGACATAGTTTAATTGAACTTAAACTCAACGATTGTCTGACTAGACCATGGGGATGTCAGAATGGTACCGAACTCGACTCAGACTGTAAAAGTTTGACTTGAGGTCAAGGTTTATGGGTGTTATAGATGGATAGGATTATTTGATAATGTGTTTAGGTTATTTTAAATATTGTGATCATATTATTCTAACATAGAAATTGTGGGCAAGGAAATCGTACCTTGCTAGGGTTAGGGTTTCGTGTTGGCTGAGGAGGAGAGAAATCCACAAAGAGCACGGAAATTGATTGGTTGATTGAAGATGGGAGAACGACAGGTGGGCGATTACTCCAACGATGCGTGGCAGAACTCCTAGAATCCAGAAACCGTGTTAGGGTAGCAAGGATTCCAAGAGCCTTCTTGAGTCCTTCGAGTTGAGAGAATGTTCAAACCCCTTTAGTGCTTTTAGGTGGAATCTCCAAGCCTTTAAGTCACCAAAAGGGTCCCTTTGATCTTCCAAGAGTCCAAGTCTTGAGTCTGAAGAGAAGTCCCATTCCCAATGGAATGGAAGGGGTATTTATAGGATTTTCTAAAAAGTAGTCATGTGCGAGGCACATGCTTTTAGGGAATTCCAAAAATACCCTTTAGTCATTAGAATAATGCCTATATTGCCCTGTCCTTCTAGCCACCAATTCAATCCCTCAATCAATTCCCAAATCGAGCCGCCTCCACGAGTCTTCTGCCTCGGGACACCTGGAGGCTTCTCCCGGGTCTAGCACATTTATTTCTAATTTTTTTGTCTTCATTCCATTAGGTTATGTGAACCATAATTTGCACATTTAATGAGGTCGTGGAACCCTAATTGCACATTTAATTCAATTAGGTCATGTGAACCCTAATTTTACACTTGGGCCCACATTTGCCCCCTGCGCGAGAGTCGCATTTTCAAATAGACGATCGTGCAAGAAAACTGTAAGCCTTTGAACGATTTTGCGGGTTTTCACTTTACAGGTCTTGAAGACAATGGTCCTAGAAGAGGAAACTCCTAGGGAGCCAAACCCTTTGAGTTAAACCCTAAGAATGCAAGACCTAGCAAGGCTCTTCCTTGGACATATTGAAAAAATCTTCTGAAATCTTTTTGTATCTTGCCCAATATTTATTTCCTTGAAACAAAATCAAGATAATTTAAATTATATATTAATAAATAAAATCTTATTTTATTTTTGAAAATCAAATCCTTTCAAAGATTTTGGAAATAAAATCAAAACATTCCTATTTAAAAAATAGGATATTTGTTTCAATAATAATATTATTATTTTTTTGAAACATCTCAATTGTATATGTAATATAATATAATGAGTGATATAATGAATCAATATTACTATTCTGCAATTGCCAAGACTACAATTTAATAGCTTTATAGTTACCTAATATATAAAATATTGTTTTATAATCTATATGTATGCATAATTGATTGACTTTTGTAAAAGTAATAATCAACCATATGATACATTTATAATTAAAACCCATAGGATCTTACTCGTTATATATATATATATATATATATATATATATATATATATATATATATATAAATTATAATTATTATGATATTCTTCCATGACACATTTAAGGACCAATGTAGAGTCGAAGTTTTCCGATTAGGGATAACTAGTAGTAATTAAAAGAATAAAAAAATAGATTTCTTACTATTTTCGGTTTAAAATGCAATATTTCAACCAACCGATTCAAAACAAAATTATATATAGAATCCAATCCAGTTATATATATTATGATATATATATATATATATGCAATAATCTTCCTAATAAAAAAACTTTATTTTGATACACCAAGTCTTTCCTTTTTATCAAATCAAATATTTTATTTCCAAAATAAAATAAAATCTTAATTTTATTTTGGAAATTAAAACTTTCTTTGTTTTGGGAATCAAATCAAATCTTTCTTAATTTGAAAAGAGATTTTTTAAATCTAATGCAATCTTATTATTATTATTATTATTTTAAAAATGAAATAAAATAAAATCTTATTTTATTTTATTTTATTTTCGAAAAAATAAAATAAAATCTTTTTTAAAAAAAAACAAATAAAACCTTTACTTATCTTCTTTTGGAGAAGTAAGGAATCGATATTCATAATCCATGGCTGCATGTCTTGCTTCTGAATCGTAGTAGGGAGTTTTGTTGCCGCATTACTTGGTGCACTTTTTTATTTGCAGTAATAAGGAACCCATCATTTGAAAGTTGCTAGTTATTCTACTAACAGCCATGCACTTTTCTTTGCAGTGATAAGGAGCCCATCATTTGAAATGCTTTGCTTGATTAATCGCTGTGTCAATACATCAGTCCCACATCGGTAAGCATGCTTTTAATATTTCCTTGCATCAATGAAGGCTGTAATAAGCATGCTTTATTTCCTTGCAATCACAATTGACACCTTCCTTGGCAATCAAATAATTTTGTGTGGCTGCCAATTCACTTGCTTTGCTAGGTCCATTACAAAATGAGGTAACATTTGGCAGCATGTCATGGCTCAACCTTTCGTGATGTGATTCCAGCTTCTTCTTTTTGAAATGTTGGCCATTTTACAAGAACTGCATATCCATTTGCAAGGCCCTATAGGGGCCGAACCCTATAGGGAGGTGCTGAACCCTATGTATATATATTTTTTTTGAAAATAAAATAAAATCTTATTTTATTATTATTATTTTTTTTTCAAAAAAATAAAATAAAATCTTATTTTATTTTTTTAGAAAATTAATAAAACATTTACTTAAACTTATTTTTTTGAGAAGTAAGGATTTGATATCCATGACCACGTCTTGCATCGCAAATTGCAGTAGAAAATCTGTTGCACCAAAATGCTACAGGTCTAGAAGACCTATCCCTCGTTAGCCAAAAGCAAGACATGTACTTCATTAGCCAATAAAATGCTGCAGGTGCTACAGATCATAAACTTTTCCAACAGCAAGACATGTCCCACGTTAGCCAAATATTTTTTCCCTTGCATCCAAAATGCTAGGTGCTGCTGCTTTATTTGTTTGCAACATGATTGTATAGGCTATTAGCAGCTCACGCCGAACCCTTTGTAATAGGACCAAGGGAAATTGATTATAATCGTCCTCTAATTCATAATTCGTTTCGATTGTTGAATGTGACTTGCTTCCAAGAAAATACCCTTGTTCACTGCCATTAAAGGTCAATTATAGTAATAATCTTTGGAGCAAGACAAGAAACAGAGGACTGCCAATACTCTCATACCCAGAATCGAGTTATTTGAAGTGACTCATCTGAAATAAGGTCTTCCTCTTACATATATATACATAACACGGGTACATAGCTCCTCGCTCAAACCAATACGTTACATATATGATGAAAATATGGCCTCTTTTGTTTGTGCTCTTTTTCTTGCTTCATTTTTTTATTCAGGTAACTCTAGTCTTTCTTTTGTCTCCTAAGCCCCATTACCTTGATCATATCTTGGTTTTTTCCCTCAGATCATAAAGAAAGATTGGTGTTTTTTGACGAACCACGAAGGAAAAAATTCTTTTTCTTTCTTTTATTTTCTGAGCCCCATTACCTTGATTACATCTCGGTTTTTTCCCTCGGATAATAAAGAAAGATTGGTGTTTTTTCGACGATAACCCAAAGAAATGGAAAAATTTATCTGCATGCGGCAAAACTACCCCAGTTGATCGAACCCTAGAGGTACGAACCCTAGGAGGCTGAACCCTAGGGGGGCGAACCCTGGGGGGACTAACCCTAGGGGGAAATCAACGTTTAGATAGAATTCTGCTCTTTAGAGCCCTTTATGCCAAATTCTTCTTACTTGCAGGCCCCCTTCGTTGGACATTATGCAGACCCGAAAACCGCCAAGGAGGCCCCGTTCCTCAGTGATTGGGGAACCCTCTTTGGTCTTTCCAACGTCTTTTGGGAGCAAGTCTAGACTTATGACCGTATAATTTTTCCTCTGCCAGAGAAGGAAGGCTTGTTTCTATATGCAGCGGCTTGTAGAGGTTGGGATGACTTTCCCCATTCTGATCGCATTCCCCGCATATGCATAGAGAAGCAAGAATACTCTTTCAGTCCCCTTCACTTCCTGTCTGATTCATCTGATCGCCTTCAAGGATGACAAGATTGGACTGACGAGATCTTTGGAAACACTGATTACGTGGATATACTCAAGAGTGCGGGTATCTTTTGTTGTGTTCAACTATATAGAGACCTATGTATCCAACATGACCATAACGCCCTTACTGTATTGATATCATGATGGTCCTCCTCTACTTCTACATTCGTCACTACCTGGGGGGAAATGCACCTCTACTCTGGAGGATGTCTATGTCATCTACCAGTAAGCATTTTTCCCCCTGCGCGTGAGTCACACCTTTAGTGAGATGATCGCGCAAAATATTTTAAGTGTTTAAGTCTTGATTCCAGTATCTGAACACCTCGCGGGGCTTGATGTTTTACGAGCCTCGCCAACGAAAGTCCTAGGAGAGGGAACCTCTGGGGGAGAAAACCCTAGAAGGGCGAACCTTAGAGGAGCTCTCCTAGGATATTTTGAAAATCTTTGACCTAATCTTTCTTACCCTCTCTTGGAATTTCTCTTTTCTTTAGAATCAAGAAGTCATTGAGAACCAAGAAGTCCATGAAGGCCTGAAAACCTCGAAGGCTTGATAGCCTCGAAGACCTGCTCATAGCCTCGAAGACGTGTTGATAGTCTTGAAGACCTGCTGATAGCTTCTAAAACCTGATAGCATCGAAGACCTGATAGCCTTGAAGACCTGATAGCATCGAAGACTGAAAGATAGCCTTGAAGACCTGCTGATAGCTTTGAAGACCTACTGATAGCCTCGAAGGCCTGATAGCCATGAAGACCAAGCTTTAGGTATTCCTCTCTCTTCAATTCGACAGGTCATGACTTTTAGATCATGAACTTTTGTAATTTTTTTTCCATTTCCTGTATCAAAAAATCATGTACATTTATTTCATACAAACTAACACTTGAATCTATACTTTTCGTTTCTTTTTTTCTTTTTTACCTTTTTTTTAAGAAATTTAAAAAAGCGTTCAAGTATAAGTCAGGTGCCTCATTCACTTTTGATGATAAAGTGTAACATTTATTCGGGTGCCTCGTCACTTGGGTCGTCCAATTTCTTTGCAAGTGCAGTCTACGAGGACTTGAAATCGATACCTCATCACTTGGGTCGTCCAATTTCTTGGCAAGTGCAGTCTACGAGGACTTGAAATTGGGTGCCTCGTCACTTGGGTCGTCCAATTTCTTGGCAAGTGCAGTCTACGAGGACTTGAAATCGGGTGCCTCGTTACTTGGGTCGTCCAATTTCTTGGCAAGTGCAATCTACGAGGACTTGACAACCATTTAGAGTAGACCACCATCTTGGGTGGATTTTTTTTTAATTCGTCAATTCTTGTGCCTCTTCCCTTTGTCATCCAATTACTTGGCAAGGGATACTCCTGAGGACTTAAACCACCATTTTTTTTGGTGGACCACCATCTTGGGTGGATTTTTAATTCATCTGTAGTTCAGAGTTTTTTCGATGGTAGAGCTAGTATTTAGGTTCTTGACTTCTGGGACTGCACCATGGGTGATAGCGTTACACGTTTCTTCTCCTAGTTTAATCTCCCCAGCCGCCAGCTTCTCATGGTATATCCTCCGAAGACTGTAACAATCCATAGTGGAATGTCATGCGTATTGGTGGTATACACAGAAATCCGGTCTTCTTTTCATCTCTTCCGTTACAACCAGCCGGGGCCTTGGAGGCATCACCACTCCGTGCTCAACCCATTGTTCGTACAGGCTTCTGAATGCCTTCTCGCTGCATGTGATAGCCTCCAGAACTGGCATTCTGGTATACTTATCCCCATGCTTTTCTCTGTTTCGCTTAAATTTCTCATTCTTCTCCCTCTTGCACCCCTGTGGTTTTGACTGAGAATCCGCCAAAGCCACAGTTGATGTCCTCTTACCCTTCCATGTAACCATCGCATTGCTAGTGGGTAATGTCATGATTCCTCCCAAGTATTTTGCAAAAGATGAAAGGGCTACAAATGAATCACAAGCTTTGGTAATGAGGTGGGGCTTGAAGGTGTATAAAGCACCATTGTTGCATATGTTAACCAAGTTCTTTTCTTCAATTGGCTCAGCACACTTCTGCGCTTGGGCCCTGAACCTATCCACGTAATCTGACAGCTCCTCGTTTGGCTTTTGCTTGAATCGCATGAGCTCTACGATGGTTACCTGTTTCTACACATAGAAAATTTTCTTAAAAAATTACAATTTTAGATCATCCCAATCATGGACTGATCCCTTCTCCAAGTTGTAGTACCAACTGAAGGCATTATCCGTCAAAGTTTTGTTGAATTCTCTCATCAACAAATTAGTTCATTTCATCATATCCTAACCATGGAGACATCGACTCCACGAACCTGGCAACGTGTTCCCTGTCATTTCCTTTCTCCTCATTGTATTTTGGAAATTGCGGGGGATGCTCGTTATACCCTGCCGGGTAAGGTTGTCGCCGAATATGTGTCGGGTAAGGTGGAGTAAAGTCTAACTCCGAAGGTCGGGATGTCTGCTTGTGAAGTTGATTGATCACATCGATCATATAATCCTTTGTCACATATTGGCTCGTGGTGTGGACTCTCTGTGGTGTTGTGATGTATGGCGACATTGGTCGTGTGTATGGTACAAAAATTGGTTGATGTACACTGGCATCAAGTAAATTCTGTATCGGTTGTGCTTGTGTGTTGGTTCGTTGGACAATGCTTGGGATGGTTGGTATCTGCACTTTTGAAAATGCGGGGATAGTGGTCAGAATGATGTTTGTCTAAGGCTGGCAGACTTCCAGTCGGGGTTGTGGCACGTCACCACTATTCTGAGGTTCCAAGTGGATGATTGGAACAGACTGATTCTCCGTTAACGGATGTGCAGTTTAATTCTCCTTATTGTTGCTATCGTTGTTGTTGTCCTCCACTCCTGTATGTTCTCCTTGTGAATTGTTTGGGAACATGGCCTTGAAAGCGGGAATCTGCATCAACTGCTGACGGAAATTTCCCGTTTCCTCTTGCTTCCTCTGCATCTCCAGCATCATAACCATCATCATCCCTTGTTCTTCCCGTGTTTCCTTCAACGCCTTGAGCATCTCTAGTTACACAACATTTGTCTGTTCTCCACTTTTTTCCTCGCTTTGCCTTCCCGTGCCTGTCAGCCTGACATTCGCTGGTTGTTGCTCAGCCATGTATGGTGATGTTGAACTTCCTTCCGATGCGTCTTCAAGGATGGGTTGATCGAGATTTAGATTCACGCCTTGGAAAGCTTGACTTGTTTGCCTTGGAACTGGACCCGGTGAGGTAATGTTGTTTGTTGGTGAAGCTCTTCCTGTTGTTCTCCCACTTTGAGTTGTGGACATACCCTTCACGAATTCTACACCTCCCCAGCAGAGTCGCCACAGAAATGTGGGCAAGAAAATTGTACCTTGTTAGGGTTAGGGTTTCGTGTTGGCTGAGGAGGAGAGAAATTCACAAAGAGCACGGAATTGATTGGTTGATTGAAAAGGGGAGAACGATAGGTGGGCAATTACTCCAACGACGCGTGGTAGAACTCCTAGAATCCGGGAACCGTGTTAGGGTAGCAGGGATTCCAAGAGCCTTCTTGAGTCCTTCGAGTTGAGAGAATGTTCAAACCCCTTTAGTGCTTTTAGGTGGAATCTCCAAGACTTTAAGTCATTAAAAGGGTCCCTTTGATCTTCCAAGAGTCCAAGTCTTGAATCTGAAGAGAAGTCCCCTTCCCAATGGAATGGAAGGGGTATTTATATGGTTTTCTGGAAAGTAGTCATGTGCGAGGTACATGCTTTCAGGGAATTCCAAAAATACCCTTTAGTCATTAGAATAATGCCTATATTGCCATGTCCTTCTAGCCACCAATCCAATCCCTCAATCAATTCCCAAATCGAGCCGCCTCCATGAGTCTTCTGCCTCGGGACACCTGGAGGCTTCTCCCGGGTCTAGCACATTTATTTCTGATTTTTTTGTCTTCATTCTATTAGGTTATGTGAACCCTAATTTGCACATTTAATGAGGTCGTGGAACCCTAATTGCACATTTAATTCAATTAAGTCATGTGAACCCTAATTTTACACTTGGGCCCACAGAAATAAGTATTATTAATATTAGGTCTTCAGACAAAGCTAGATAATTTGTGTAACGATAATCCACGGTTCAAGCAAGTTTTTCTTAACTCGTCCTCGAGTTGTATTATTCATATATACTTGTGGTTAATCATTAATTTCTGATTGCCATGTCTAAGAATTGTTTAATTGTACTCTGTTCATATTGCATGTGTTCATTAGGTATGAAAGGCTGATCACCTTCATTACCATTCGGTCCAGATATATTTGTTCATGTTGAATGCTTGTTCAGTCATAAAAATTTGTTCATGCTAATTCACAACTATATTGTTGAATTATAGTCAGCTTATTATTCAAATTCTTTTAATCATGATATATCATTAAATGAACTTATACTTTCTAGGCAAATTCATTGCTCACCCTTGATATATCATGATAAACATTGCAGATTAAGACGAATACGTCAGATACAAGGAAAGGTCAAAGACAGTTCCAGCTTTAGTATACGTGTGTAGTTAGATTTGTAACAGTATTGTATATTAATGTTATTGTAAGTCAAATAAGTTATGAATTGTGTATTAAGTGATGGTTACTCAACCTTGGGGAAAAGTGTGTAAAGATTATTGTATAAACAATTTATGTTTATATCTTCCGCAATAGTTATAGAATGATTGTACCAGATCCATGGTGATTTGGGACCCGGATTTGGGGCTGTTACAACTTGGTAGATAGAGTTGGTTACTAACTCAAGTTCTTGGCAAGATTTGCAAGTAACCTTCAATTATACAACAAATGGCATAATAGTCATTTGATTTCTAATTTTAATATCAACATGGTCTTTTGTCCCAACCCTTAGGGTTTGACCCTTAGGGTTAAAACCGAAGGTTCTAAAAAATTTATTTTCTTAGATTTCCAGAATTAGGTTTTCAAAATAGAAAATAATATTTCTAAATTATAATTAGGATTCTATAATTATATTAAGATTTCCTAATCATAAATTCAAGCTTGCTAATTAGGATTAATATTTCCTAATTAAAATTGTTAATTTAGAAATTAGGGTTTTAAATTCAAAGTTAGGGTTTCTAACGAAATAATTAGTATTTTCTAATTAATCAAACAGGCTTACCCCTAATTAGATTTATGATTAATACACAAAAACCTTATACCTTATATTTAAATCCCCAAATTAGGGTTTCAAATTTCCGGAACTGAAATTAGGGTTTCCAGAACCGGTTTTAGGGTTTCTTGTTAATCGTAAGAATTTTCTAACTGAACGTTGACGTTCTTAATATAATATTAGGGTTTGCCATTGATATAGCTTACCTGGTCAACCCTTGACCCTTAACCACATATTGTACACATATACAACCATATACACCGCACATATGCACGTATACCCTTAATCCTGAATAATTCTCCACAAAATTTTAAATTCACGAAATTCCTTCTCAGAAATCTCAAATTCATTCACTTATTTTCTGTCTAGGTTTATTATTTAACCTTAATTCAATATTTTAAAATTTAAATAATTCTCTAAATTCTCGGGGTGTCACAGTTTGGGTTTGTCTTCGACCCATTCTTTGATCTCCTGAGGTATCTCAATGTCCTCTTGTATTTCATCAAGTTTAAGTCCAATTTTTCATCAAAGTTATAATCCTTATGGAGAAAAAGGCACCTTATCAGGAAGTATATGCACATCTAAATTTAGAGTCCTGAAACAAAATATGTTTTCACTTAATATATATGAAACTGTTCAATCATACAAAGTGTTAGCATGTACTGACAAAACAACTGCTAATACTGCACAGAAAAGTAAGCAGTTATTGTTATCTATAGGGCAGAGGGAGTTTCTGGCCGTTTTACCCTTGTCGACCAATGAAAGGAGTGCTGCTCCAATTGTCAAGGGTGAAGTCCTGGTGGACTGCAGTGATGGAGGGGCTGTCATCTTCCTCATTTTCCCGAATGATGACCATAACATATGGGCAATCATCGTCTAGGGTGTATCTGTTTGTATGTTCATCATGGAAAATGATGCGTACGTTTGCCATCATTCTGGCGATGTCTTGTTTACGTCTCTGTTCCTCTTCTTCCACTCTGGGATCAGGAACCAGAACTTCTTTCCCTTTTATCGGTATCAGTTTAGGAAATAACATAGCCATTACATGGGCTAGCACCTTTACTAAAGACCGTACAGGCTCAGGAACTGTAGGTGGAGATAATCGTCGTGTGGCTGAAGCTGAATGAATATGTTTGTGCTTATGAGGATTTCTGCGACTGGAACTGGTAGAATAGCCTAGTCCGGATGTCCCTATTTTACTGGACACTTGAATTGGGCGCTCAATGCCCTGATGATCTTAACCCAACCCTTGTCCAGGTTGATAACCCAATGACATCATTTCTTGAGTAGCCGCCATTACTTCGGCATAAATCTTGGGTATGGAAGGTGGCGCCCCAATGGGATGGTAGTGAGTGTTGCTCACCTCCAGGGCATGAAAACTGACCGGCTCAACTTCTGAATTGAAGCTGATTAGTGGTATGTCACCTTGTTCAGGACATTCCGGCTCAGCATCGACAGTGACTAGGCTATTTTTGATAATGTATTTAAGTTGCTGATGAAGGGTGGAAGGGACGACCCCGACCATATGAATCCACTGTCTTCGCAAGATCAGGTTGTATCCTGTATCTATTTTGAGCACGTAAAAAGTTATGCAGAATTTATATGGACCAATCTCCACTGGCAGTTCAATCTCTCCGACAGCGTTTCGTCGGGATCTGTCAAAAGCTTTAATGATTGTATGGCTTCTTCGGATTCTATTGAGATTGATATTCATCTTCACCAAAGTGGCATAAGGACAGATATTCAAAGATGACCCTCCGTCTATCAAAACTCCTCCCACCATGTATCTGAAAGATAAAACCGCTATGTGCAACGGCTTGTAATGATCGGTCCTTTCGGGAGGTATATCGTCATCAGTGAAAGATATCACATTGTTGTTAAAAATGTGTTCCACCAGATGCTAGAAGTTCTCAACATCTATTGACTTGGGCAGTTGGGCTTCTTCCAAAACCCAGAGTAAGACCTTTCTGTGATCTTCGGATGAGAAAACCAAGTCCAGTATGGAAATTTGATGTGGAGATTCTCTTAAGCTTAAAACCATATTGGCTTCATTATGGCCCATAGTACGGAGAAATGCTTCCACCTTTTCCATGGGAATCTTCCCCTTTGACCTGATGATAGATTTCATCACCCATTGGGGGAGATACAGTGGATTATCCTTCGACACTAAAGCAGTTATGTGAGATGTGGATCCTTCAGCCCATCCATAATTCCATGAAACTTTCTGTAGGCTGACAACAGGATATTGTGGTATAAATGGCAAGATAATTGGCTCTGGAGCAGCCACTTTCAAAGGATTATCAATACCCTTAAGTTGAACTGGTTGGATGGTATGTGAGGGAGTAGCTACATCTGTCTTAGAAGATATGACTGCTATGACTTCCTTCCACTTTGTAGGAAACACGTCCCCACTCTCTAGTACTACATCATCATCGTCTGCCATTTGCAGAACATCGCTGTCAATTAAATTCTGAATAAGGTGGCAGAGTGCCCATCATTCTTATGTGCTGTGACCGCGAGATTGGGAGTGATACTGGCACACTCCTTTGAAATCAAACCGTCTTGAACGCGGGTTGATTGGAGGTAGAAAAGTTGTGATTCTTCCTTCATGTATCAACATCTGTAGTATTTCTTCCATCAATTGGCCTAGGTATATAAATTCTCTTTTTTGGCAAAATCCCGATCGGCTTTGGCATTTACTCTTTTTGCAATTTTATCCTCCTGTGTTTCATTTTCTGGAGTACACGGTGGAGTGTTTGTAACAAGAGGAAGGAGATTGGCATGCTCCAGACTAAATAATTGGTGTGTGCTTTGGTGCTGATGGACCACTAGTTCTGCCAATTGGTTGAGTTGCTCACGCAGAGCATTCATTTTTTGTTCCATCATAAACTGGAACTTTGCATAGTCCCACTTGTCAGCATCATCCTTGATGGTCTCGGAAGATCCACCATTATGATTATTGGAACTCTGTCCACTACTCCAATTAATCATATTAACCCCCTCTTCTTTGTGTTGAGGAATATGGTTGTCTTGCATATAGGGTTAGTCGGGTTTAGCTACCACGATCTCACCAATATCAATCAAATCCTAGATCTTGCGTTTCAAGGCCCAGCAATCTTGAGTATCATGTCCTAGAGCTCCAACATGATAGGCACATTTTCGACTAGCATTGAAACCCTTCCCATTTGGGTTCGCTGGTGGAAGAAGACGAGTAATTTTCTTTAAGAGGTCATAAGATTGAGAATATTCTCGAGTGATTCCCCTAGGGGTGTGAACACTAGAGTGCGTCTAACTTCTCCACCCTTTGGTAACGAATGGTTGTAAGGCTGTGCTTGAAAGGGGGAGTAATTTCTCCTCTGGATAGGCATATTCTGACTGCCTTTATGACCTTGTAGTATTAAGAAAACATCCTCCTCTTTTGTTTTATGGACCCTCCGGGGGTTGTTTCCATAATTTTTGGACCAGATGTCTTTAGAAATAGCTTTAAGGGCAGCTACTGATAAGTGGGTTTTATACCCATGAATCGGTTCCTAATTCAAGCTTAATCAGTGTTAATTACTTGTTCTCATGTTTGTTTTAACTTGTTTATTGTTATTTTGTGTGTAGGTTTGGTGGTGTGGCAAGTGATTTAAAAAGGATGCAATTGTGGTAAGAACTGAGCAAGTTTTGAGTTTAAGGAAGTTAGAAGTCAGAGCCTACCCCCGCCGGGGCGGGCCTTTTTGTGCCTTACACCCCCGCCGGGGTAGGGGGGTCTTCAATCTTAGTTAACAGGAGCTAAGCCCGCCGGGGCAGGCATTTTGCAAGCAAATACCCCCGCCGGGGCGGGAGGTCCCGAAACAGAGCAGTCCAATGTTGATTCAAACACTGTTAGAACGTGAGCTTAAGTGTTTGGAATGCTTTGGGACTCAAAAGGGCTGGGGATTGCAATCAGAATGTGGGTGTTAACAAATAATTACGTCAAACAACAAGATCAAAGACACACAAGGCAATTAATAGAGATTAAGGACAGATTTTGGAGCAAGCATTGGAGTGAAGATTTTGAAGGATTTTCATATCAACTGCAGATTAAGGCTAAAGTGAAGGGTGTTCTGCATTATTCTTCTTCTCTAGTCCTATAATTGTATTTGGAAAGATGTTATCTTTAATTTATTCAGTTTTTATTTCATTTATGATGAACTAGGTACTTTTTAGGCTTATGACGGATCTTTAAGTGGAACGATTGTTATGTAATCTTTGATTTTCAGTTTAATAAGCTATTATTTAGTTTATCTATATTACTTTGAGCTTGAATTTATGAATTGCCTGATCAACAATTCTTTGTGGACTTGTATGGATTCGAGAGAGGAAGTACGAGTCTAGACTTAGTTAATATGACATGTGTTCTTAAATTTTGTGAATGAACAGAGTCTTGATGAATGTTAGGGTAGAGATATGCTTGACATCGCATGTAATCAGATAAAGAACTTGAACTTAAACCTTCTTTAATTGTAATTCACATAGAGATATAGTGAGTTAGTTGATTAAGTTGTTTAACTTGATTCTATCTAATTTGTGGATTTGAGTTAATACGGTATTAGTACATCGAGAGGTAGCTAGTTCTACTTTTGTGTTCTTGATTAATAAACTGGGATAGTGAATTAAACTGGAATAAGGTGTAATAACCAGAGTGATGCTTAGAGTGAAGTCGTAAGCCTAATTCTCCAATATTTATTTAAAAAATTCATTTTTTAGGGTTTGTTGATTTTTTGGTAATTTTAATATTTTTAATACTTTTAGTTATAAACTGGAAATTGGTTAGTTTAATAAAATTAGGATTAATAGGAAATTGGTAATTGTGAGGGTTAATTTCTTACTAAAGTCTCTGTGGGAACGATACTCTACTTACTATTATATTACTTGTTGACCACGTATACTTGCGTGTTGTGCATAATTAGATTTTACCCAACAAGTTTTTGGCGCCGTTGCCAGGGACTTTAGTATAGATTTTAATATTTTGCAATATCAGTATAATTAGTGCAGTTTTACTTAAACATTTTTATTTTTGTTTTGTTCGTCTTATTTCAGGTTTTTGAAGTTGGTTTATGCAAACTCGATCCAAAAATCCAGACTTGCTTCCTTTTGAGGACGACATTGAGAGACGCTTTCAAAGGTTAAGTAAGTGGATCAAGGAGACAAGGGAAGACTTCGAAAATTCTAAAAAAGAAGAAGCAATGGCTGCCGAAGACCAGAAAGCGTTGAGGGACTTTGCTACACCCAAGGTGACTGAGCTGAATTCGAGTATCACCATGCCTGTTATAGTTGCGAACACATTCGAGATTAAGCCCGGGACTATTCAGATGATCCAAAACTTGGTTCAGTTTGGGGGACTTGCAAATGATGATCCGAATGAACATTTGATCAACTTTTTGGAAATATGCGACACTTTCAAATACAATGGGGTGTCAGATGAAGCAGTCAGACTTCGCTTGTTCCCATTCACTCTGCGGGACAATGCGAAGAGTTGGTTACATTCTCTACCATCGGGTTCAATAACTACATGGGATGACCTAGCTCAAACGTTTTTAGCTAAATGTTTCCCGCCAGCGAAGACTGCAAAGATGAGAAATGAGATTACTATGTTTGATCAACAACATGGGGAATCATTGTTCGAGGCATGGGAGAGATACAAAGAGTTGCTCAGAAAATGCCCACATCATGGATTGCCTAAGTGGTTGCAAATGAACACATTTTACAATGGATTACATGGGAATCTCATGACCAGTATTGATGCATCTTCGGGTGGAGCTTTTATGGCAAAGAATTATGAGGAGGCGTATCAATTGATAGAGACAATGGAAGCTAACAATTATCAGTGGCCCACGACAAGAATGACACAACCTACGGTAGCTGGAGTGTTAGAATTAGATGGAGTGACGGCAATAACATCACAGATTTCAGCGCTCGCTAAGAAGTTTGATGCTTGGTCAGGGGGACAGACACATCAAGTTGCAGTTATTTATGAATTATGCGCGGGTGAACATCCTACAGATCAATGTGCAATCAACCTAGTGTCAGTGCAATTTGTGGGTAGCTACAACAGAATTCCACAAAATATGTACCAGAATATATACAATCCGGGGAATATGAATCATCCTAACTTTTCGTGGAGTAATAATCAGCATCATCAAGCTCCACGCCCATCTTATCCCCCAGGATTTTAGAATCAACAACAACAACCAGCTCAACATCAAGAAAATAAATTAAATTTAGAAGAGTTGTTGTCTAAGTATATAACAAGCAACAAGGCAGCTATGAAAAACCAAGCAATGGCCATGAAATCATTAGAAATAGCCATCAAGAATTTGGAAAATTAGATGGGACAAATTGCTTTAGCATTAAATAATAGACCACAAGGGACTCTACCAAGTGACACCGAAATAAATTCGAAAGGAAATCACGAACAGTGTCAGGCAATCACTTTGAGAAGTGGAAAACATCTAGATGGGAAAAGTGCAGAAAATTTAGTTAGAACGGATGAAAAAGTTGATGAGAACAAAGTGGTTGACGAAAAATAGGGTGAGGAAAAGCAAGTTGAACAAACAAAGTTAGATGACAAACCGGTTATTTATCCTCCACCGCCGTTTTAGCAGAGAGTCTAAAAGCAGAAATTAGATAAGCATTTCGCAAATTTTTGAGGTTTTTAAGAAACTTCAGATTAACATCCCTTTCGCAGAAGCCCTAGAGCAGATGCCAAGTTATGCGAAATTCATGAAAGGGATTTTGTCCAGGAAAAAGAAAATGGAAGAATTCGAAACAGTGGCATTAATAGAGGAGTGTGGTGCGGTTTTACAGCGAAAGTTACCACCAAAGTTGAAAGATCTTGGGAGTTTCACCATTCCATGCACGATTGGGAACATGGCGTTCAATAAGTGTTTATGTGATTTGGGGGCAAGTGTGAACCTTATGTTGTTATCAATTTATACATAATTGGGTTTGCCAACTCCAAAGCCTACGAATATCTCATTGTAGTTGGCGGATAAGTCAGTCACGTATCCGAGAGGCATTGTGGAGGACATTTATATTCCCCACGGATTTCATAATTCTGGATTTTGAGGAAGATAAGAACATCCCAATTATCCTAGGGAGACCTTTCTTGGCTACGGGTATGACGTTCATCGACGTACAAAAAGGAGAACTAACGATGAGGGTCCAAGATC